>OZ053301.1:38500248-39110367 GCA_964056655.1 Arabis hirsuta
CATACCGATAGCTCGACAACGGTCGGAGAGTTATAAGAAAAGTGTAATACCTCAAATATCATAGGTTTGTATATATTCCATACCCTTTTTTTTTTTTTTTTGCAGTTGAAACTTTTCATGTCCATACGCTTCTCCTACATCCAAAATATTTTAAGAAAAAAAACAAGAAGACAAACGATAGTATATATAAATATATGCATCGACTAAGTTTTGGCAAGCAGTGACATTGTTAATTTGTTTGTTTTGCATTTTTGGGTGATTTGCAATAGTAACCAAAAAATAATATTAATTAGCAATCTAACAAAAAAAACATGATGTGGAGGGGTTATATCCACATCATATTAATTAGCAATCTAACAAAAAAAACAGTCAGTGAACTATATTTGTTTTTTTTGGTAATTTAAGCCAATTTCCGAAGATTTCTAATCACAAGCTCAAATCAACAAAAAATTGTTTTATGGTTTATCTAAATCATAGTACACTAAGTCCTAACATCGACCAAAAACATAATTACGATACATACACTATAAACTGAATCCAAATAATTAACGTCTTTGTGTCTGCGAATGAATATGTACTAGTTGATAAATTTTGTTCAGGTATAAGAACAAAACATAACATTTTATTGTTTTACATCAACGATCTTCTGAAGTTGGTAAACGCAAATATGAATTGAGACCAAAATTTTATTTTGTCTACATTTGAATTTCCAAAATGATGTTTAATAATCAAAGACCAGAAAATATCAACGGCGCAACACCAAAATACGAAACCTTTCCAAACAAAAAGGACAATTAACATAATACTGAAACCAAAATCAAGATTAACTGAAATCAACATACTACAAAAGCAACAACACTTATAGCTTCGACAAAAGGTAAAAAACACTGAATATACCAAATCTACTCCTCGCCAAACATATCGAAACCACCATAGTCTTCTTCATCAGATTCTTCAACCTCTTGCTTCTTCTCCTCTACCTTACCAGCTCCAGCTTGAGCACCACCACCACCGCCTGCATCCGCAGACACAGCCGCTACAGCAACCGCAAACTTGCTAGGATCCTACACTCCAAAAAATGCCCAAGAGTTAAACATTAACAAGAACAAATATACTCCAAAGCATCAAAATCACATTAAAATGTTATACAACTGAATAACTACTAACTAACCTTCAAGAATTCCTTGACCTTTTCTGCTTGTGGGAAAGTATACTCAGTAGCCACAGAAATAGCTAAGGCATTCTTGTATGCATTGATGAACATATGCGGCGCAGCAGCAAGTGTAGGATAAGAGATAGCTAGAGCCAAGGAAGTGACCATGGAGATACCAGCAGCAAACTTCTCCACAAGGTCATCTTCTGTAAGATTAAGAACCTCTGGGTTGAAGACCGAGCCATTGTCATAAACCGATTGAACAACAAGACCATATGAGAAAGGCCTGATTCCAAGCTTGGCTAGAAGGGCAGCCTCAGAAGACCCGACCTTATCACCTTGCTTGATGAGCTCGACTGGGGTGATAATTTCGACAGTACCCTTGTTAATCTTAGTTGGAATGTTAAGCACCTGAAAAATTCCAAAACGGATTCATGTCTCCGGAGCTTTAGATCGGTCACTAACCAAAAAGCGGGTATGTGCAAAACCAATCGTAGATTACAACGAATGATAAGGAAGAACAAACCTGGAAGAAAGAGGTCTGGGATGGGTCGAGACCAGTGTTCCCAGGTTGGACAACGACATCAATTGGGGCAACTAAACCAACACGAGCAGGGGCACCAACCTATTCATACCAGAGAAACTTCCATTTCAAACCAATCACACTGAGAAATCATCAAATATTTACACAGCCCACTAAACAAGTTGATACAGAAAACTGTAACACTCTTAGCTACACAGGCTATCAAGAACAGTGTTAAGGCCTCGTTCGAATAGCTATATGTGAAACTAAACTAATGTAAACAGAAATGAAGTGAGCAAAACAAATTCCTTTGACACTAAACATATACAATAGCCACATCAAAAGCTATAATCTATCATTTGGTAATCAGATTTGTTGTAAAAGAACAAGAGTAATAAACCAACCTTGTATTTGGCAACCTCCTCGCTCACTTCCTTGAGGTCACCTTTAGTGAAGATCAAACCAACGTTTCCCTAAAACAAAACGAAGAAATCATCGCAATTACAATCAAAACTCTCCAAACGCAAACGAAACACCGAACATTTTGGAAAAATGAACCTGAAGCAGGGGAAGCAGATTGAGGATTCCAGTGTTTCCGGTGTTCTCCGAGTGGATTCTAACGGAACGCTTCATCATAGTGTTCTTTCCCATGAGCACCACCGAGTCTCCTCGAAGACCTTTCCTGATGCTCTGGAGCTGAGTCGATCCGACGTTGTCCGCCGCAACGACTAAGATCTGAGTGTATTCGTCGACGAGCTGGCATAGCTTCGCGTCGTACGCGATCTTCTTCTCCGCCTTTGTTGCCTTCACCATTGTCGCTCACTGGATTTAGCTCAAATGTCCACAGAGAGAGAGTATTCGACGGATTGACCAGAGGAGCAAGGAAGCTAGGGTTTTTGTGGCGATCTGAATCTAACGGTTCGCGTTTGCTTGCTTAATTCGTGCTGATCTGACGGCTGTTGTTTACTTCACTGAAGTTGGGCTTTTCCTAAAATGTTGGCCCAAAGTAAGAAAACATGCGTGGCGTTTGATATATCAAGGGGAGGACTATCTCTCGCTTTATATCTGTAAAAACTACAAGACGTTACTCTTTTCTCACAAAAACTACATTTAGAGAACTTCGTGTCGTTTCACGTTGGCAAAACGACACGGCGTTGATTTCTTTTCTAGAGAAACCACGAGTTTCTATCTTCGTCATCTTCTTCACCGGGAAAAAGTTCGAAGAGCCACCGTGACTTGAATTTAATCGGATTCTCTCCGATCATGTCGTCGAAGAAAGCGAAGACGAGAAACGAAGCAAGTAGCAGCCGTGGTAGCGTCGTTGGAGAGAGTATAGTGGCTGATTGTGGACGAAATAGATCCACTTGCGGTTACTGTAAATCCCCTTCGGCCTCCAGTATCTCTCACGGTTCGTTGCCTCGCCATTGAATTATGATTATTTTTACTTCCCAGTTCCTCTTCGATAGAGATGGTCTTTGAATTGATCTGAAAATTCGATTCATGTGAATTTGAAATCCCCATATCTAAATTGAGCTTCATTGATAATTACGATGATGATCAGATCGTATGTTTAACTACAGATTTTGCGAAAATGGATTATCTTTTGCCGTGATCTCGTAAGACTATAAATGCCCATGATCAGTGACTGTGTCTCATTTCCATTTCAGGTTTATGGACAGAGAGTCTCACCGTTAATGACTACCAAGGTTGGTTGCAATGTTTTGATGGTTTAGCTTCTGAAGCTTTTTCCTTGATTCACTGTTCCTCGTTCACCATTTTTTATTTCGTGTTTTCTTAGTCGAGCTTAGTGATCATTGTTGGTGTGTCTTTATTTTTCTAATTGAGTAGCTCTTCTTGACCGTGGATGGAGACGATCTGGCTGCTTCATTTACAAACCTGAGATGGATAAAACATGTTGTCCTTCTTATACAATCCGCTTGAAAGCGAGTGATTTCGTTCCTTCTAAGGAACAGCAACGAGTGCGTAGAAAACTAGAAAGGTATGTATTATAGATGCACTATTCTCACTGTTTCTTTCTTCGGATCTATAGATGAAAGTTTTACCAAGATCATTTCCTTTCAGTTACGTCACAAAACCTTTCATCTCGTTGAAAATATACACTTACTCTCTCAACCAATTTGTTCTTATAATTCAAATGAATAGAAAATTCCCCTTCTTTTTTAACTGTTTATGTAATCTTGTTTACAAAGGTTCTTGCACGGGGAACTAGATGTGACACCGACGGAGCTGACAGAAGATCCAGACGTTTCTTTCCCGCGCGAAGTTTTAGAGTCTGTGAGAAAAGTACCTGGAAGTGTGAAAAGAGAACAAAAGAATGAAGTTGAACCAATCATAAAAGATTTGTGTGAAAAAATCGACAATGCAGTACAAAGATGCATACAAAGTGGGGAGTTCCCTTCTAATATTCAGATGCCTAAAGCCTCAGTAAAGAAAGTTCTCTCTGCTAAAAGGAAGAAACTAGTTGAAGGGTCAGAAGAACTTTTATACACCTGCAACATTGCGTTTCCAATAGTAGCTGCTATAAAACGCACACAAACATCTGAGAAAGGCGAGAGGAACAACAACGCAGAAGATAACAGATTATCGCCAGAGACTGTTTCTGAGAAGTTGTTTAGTGAAATGAATAAGGTGGGACGATTCCCTGGCTTGTCTATTAAGGTCTGCAAAGGCCATATCAACTTCCTTTCAACTAACCAAGATACTTGCTCAGATAGAGATGAAAGTGAAAGCCACTGTGCTACAACGACAAAGTCTTCTTCGCACAACCTTCAGGTGAGAAAGCGGAAGCTGGAGATACATTTGAAAAGGTCGAGTTTTGATCCAGAGGAATATGAATTATACAAACGGTATCAACTGAGAGTGCATAACGATAAGCCGGAGACCATCTCAGAAACTTCATACAAAAGGTTTTTAGTTGACACTCCGTTGATAGAAGTTCCTCCTTCAGGTTATGATGATGAAGGAAAGGTTCCTCCTTGTGGCTTCGGTTCTTTCCATCAACAGTACCGAGTCGATGACCATCTAATTGCTGTCGGAGTAATAGACATTCTTCCTAAATGTTTGTCGAGTAAGTACCTATTCTGGGATCCGGATTTCGCATCTTTGTCCCTTGGAAACTACTCAGCCTTGCAGGAAATCAATTGGGTACAACAAAATGAAGCTCAATGCTCTACCCTTGCGTATTACTATCTTGGCTATTACATACATTCCTGCAACAAGATGAGATATAAAGCAGCCTATCGTCCTTCCGAGCTTCTATGTCCTCTCCGTTACCAGTAAGTTCCCAAATCCACAAAACTAAGACCAATTTCTTGTTACTTATTCTCTCTTTGTAGAGAGTCCAAATGCTTTTCTTGTATTTTGTTCTTAGATGGGTTCCATTTGAAGCAGCCAAGCCTCTGCTTGATAAAAAGCCATATTGCATCTTGTCCGATTTTTCTGTATCATTATCATCATCATCATCACCTCAAGCTTCTGAAACCTTAGCAGAATCCACAATTGAACATGAAGACATGGAACAAGGGGATACAAATGATGATGATGATGAAATGAATAACTTTGATGCAGACTCAGAGTTAGACTCAAGTATAAACCGCAGTGACATTACCAATATCCTTATCAGTCTTGATGGACCTCGACTTCGATATAAGGTATATCACTATCATTATTCTCTCATGTTTCTTTTCAGATCATCAGTTTCTCAATGTAAACAGTTAAACAAAATTTGTTTTTGAAGGATATACCACAGATCAAGAATCCTGTAGTTCGGAAACAACTTGAATCGATGTTGATTAATTACCGGAAAGTTGTCGGAGCTGAGCTCTCGGAGAGAATGGTGTATGAACTCCAGTAACATTAAGCTTCATTCAAATTACATGAGAGCCTTCTGTAACATTGCTTCATTCAGATTACATTCTGTAACATTACTTCATTCAGATTGCATGAGAGCCTTCTGTAACATTAATGATAATAATAATAATTTACATAATTCTTCTCTCAGATAAAGATAGGTTCAGATTCTTCATACTGGTTGGGAGAAAACGGAAATAAACCAAACCAAATTGAGCCATTTCTGACTAAACGAAGTGAGTTTGATCCGACTTAACGGGAATGTACACTCCTAGTTCATACTCTGTACTTGTTCATGTAATAAAGAACTTAAGAAAAAAGGTAAACTTAAAACAAATATATGATAATGAGAAACTTTTTAAATGTAAGTGTTGCACAAGTAGTTGCAACACAAACAATTGATCTCCGAAGGTATCATAATGGAACATGGTTCACAAAATGAAAAGAAAAAAAATTGAAGAAGAAAGATGAAAGAGCAGGAGAGACTGTACAAATCAGATATGAATATTTAGATCAAGTATCATCATTCATCAGTATCACTTTCTCCGGCTTCAACTTCTTGAGCCACCCAATAAGTGTTCCCATCTGGACCCCAAACCTTGTACCTGTGTCAACAAAATGAAACAGATTCATAATCTCAACTCAAGAAACTGGCAAAAAAATAAACGTCGATTGAGATTATTCAGGTAATGCTGACCTTTCGAGAACCGATTTGCCTTCCTTGTACTTTTGATTCTTCTCAAAAGCAAACTCCTGAGTATAATAAGAAGAGGTTGATTAGATACAAAATGCAGAATACCGAGAAAAGAGAGAAACAGTTTATGGTTTCTCTTACATATCTCCATCCAACATAAGAGCCGCATTTGACACAGTAAATATCGACCACAGTGTGCATTCCTGTCATCATCATCCTATCTTCCTTCCCCCCAGCATACACATTCGCTCTGTTCACACACATCTAAAACAAGTGAAAATGCATAGAACTATTCCTATCCAATCAAAACGCCATTTCAAATGGATAAAAACATTTCGGGTTTCTTCAAATCTGGCTAGCAAAAACTCGAATCAAACTTGAAGAAGAAAACTTACACCTTACTGAAGAGGTAAGCTTTGCCATGCCGCGACTGAAAAGACTGTAAACAACAGGCAAACAACAAGATGTTGTTCAGTATCTTCCATATCCCGCAATAATAAAGACATTGTGAAGCGCGGAGTATAAGAGAATAACAAAGAGACAGTGTAAAGCCAATGTAGAAACCAACTAAGATCACATACTCCAAATCTGATCACCATTGAAAGAGGAAAGAGTCTTACAATGTCGTGAACCATAACAACTGATAGATTGTTTAAACTCAACCAAATCCAAGACATGACACAGTTTAGACACCAATCAAATCAGATGAGAATGCAGGACAGTCTCAAAATCACATACCATAAGAATCTAACACAATGTTTGAAGCATAGAGTAAAACAGAGATTCGATGAGAATGCAGGACAGTCTCCAAATCAAGTATCCCCAATTCTCGTAAATGACCAATGCCTCCATGATTGAGAGTTTTGATCATGAGGAGTTACAGATTATCATCAAAAAGGGCATATAGTCGAATCAATTTAGATCATACTAATTACGTAATCATCAAAATACAATCGCAGTGAGGAGAAAAACCCACATGATGATTTTGATCAGAAGAAGAGATGGAAATCGCAATAACCCAAATTAAGATTTAGCAGGAAAATCACAAACAAAAGGAACCCAGAAATCAAAAGTTTCAGATTCGAAACCTTTGAGACGACATCATCGCAGAGGGCGAGATTGGTCTTACAGTGTCTACAACTGTAAGACTTCCCTTCCAAATTCACCAAGAACAATCTCCCCATCTGTAAACTAATTCCACAATCTATCAAATCAAACAGGAATTAACAAAAACAAAAACAAAAACCCGATCTTTAGAACAGAAGCATGAAGAAGAGAGTGATGATAAAAGGGAGAGATGATCAATTATAGAAGAAGACGTTCGAAATTTCTGCCGAATTTTGGATATGAAAACTAGTAAAATGGAGAAAATTCAGTGTTTATTTTTGACGATATGAAAAAGAAAAAAATGTTCTTCACCCTTTGTAGAAATGTGGACCTGACAAAGTCATGGCATTGGAATATACGGAAACTATTTTTTTATTATGCGAACTACAAAAAAAACTCTTTTTTGGTTCCATTTTACTACTACTAGATTTGATGAATGAACTGTTCTTATCCTTAATTGTATGTACTTTTTTCTTTAACAAATTTTTAAAACTTTGTTAGAGAAAATTGATTATGTATTTATTTTTTTAAAACTTTTTTTTATCCAAATCAGAAAACAAAACCAACCAATACAAAAATACCAAACTTTTTAAAACCTAACAACATGGATGTGTCGTGTGCCCTATACAACAAAGGTAATTATAATATGAAGTTATTATCTTAAATCAAATCAAGTTAAATAAAGATAGACTAATTATCAAATTCAAAAAAAAAATACTGTAAATTTCACAAATTTTTATATAGATCCACGAGCAAAATAAATAAATAATTTCGCGCTATAAAATGCAAAACCTCTGGCCGGTCAAGAGTCTCTTAACTCTTTAGTAGAATCGAATCTCCGTCCTATAGCCGCAAAGTTCCTCGGAAAACTGAGAAGGGCCAAAAAGCCACCACGCAACCGCATCATTCTCTGCGGGTAAATTCCGTCTTTCCTTATACTTCGTCGGAGTTGAAACTCATCTCTCACTCCCAGTTACACCGGTGACGGCAAACAGGTCTTCAACTACGCGAAAATATTCTGACTTCTGTGTCCACCTTCGTTGAAAAGGCAAAAAGGTAACAAGACGTGTAATTTCTCTTTGAATACATAGAAATAGTTGATAAGATCGATTTTCTGTGTGTTATAGGTCTCGCCGACTCATCTCTAGTTTACGTGTTTATTCGTTAAATAAACTTTTGGGGAATTTACTGTTCTTTTTTTTTGCTGCGTGATAGATGTTCGATGAAATGTCTGAATGAATAGAAAGTAGTGAATTTCATTGTGAATATAGAGGAATTTGGTAACGGCTTATTTTGGTTTTGGGATTTCTAGATTTGAAACTTGGAGTGATTCGGCTATGGCTGCTCCCAACGTTCGTAGTAGCAGCTTCTCTCGCAACATATCAGTTGTGTCATCGCCTCAAATACCTGGTCTCAAATGCGGTCCTAATGGCACAACCTTTATATCAACCGGGATTCATGATCTTGACAGTGAGATCTCTCCTTTAAATTTACCCATTAAGTCTACATGAGGATGAGAGACATTGATTTGTTCAACAAAAGGATTTGTCTTTTTTTTTCTGTCCAGGAATACTAGGTGGTGGGTATACTTTGGGAAGTTTAGTAATGGTGATGGAAGATCCTGAAGCACCGCATCATATGGATCTGTTACGAACTTTCATGTCTCAGGGGATTGTAAACAATCAACCACTTCTTTATGCGAGTCCTTCGAAAGATCCGAGAGGGTTTCTTGGTACTTTGCCACATTCTGCATCATCCAAAGAGGATAAGCCTACTTCGCCCAACCTTGATCAGGTGCTTATTCTCTTGTTGGCGCCTTTTTTTCTTCTTCTCTGGCATGACATGAAGATTTAGTTACAAGTTGGGTAATGTGCACTGTTGTCAATATTGTAGGGAGAGAATTTGAGGATTGCTTGGCAATATCGGAAGTATATGGAAAACCAGAAGAACTCTATTGGTAATCGAACTAGTGTAGTTATATAATCTTCCGCGTGCCATTCACGTATATATTGAGTTACTAGTAAGTTAATGTCATTTTGTGGAAACATAATCCTTTTTTTTTTTAATTCTGGATCAGATGATTATTCCAATGACTTTGATATGAGAAAACCCTTGGAGAGGCAATTTCTTAGCGGACGACTGATAGATTGTGTCAGTCTGTTAGATTCTTCGGATCTTTCCGTTGCTCAAGAACACTGCACTACTTTTCTATCAAAATTTCCAAGGTTGTGTACACCCCTCTCTTCTTTTTTTTTTATGCTCGTTTAATTCTCTCTAATTTTGAATCCATGAAATTTGTTGGTCCCCTTCCATATCTATGCAGCAAAATATGCCAAAGCTCTGACATCTCTCCTATACTTACAAATGTGCTACTTTATGGGAGTGACAATTTTTAAATGCTCCTAATTCAAAGATGATACTGTGTGCTGCTGATAGTTTCACCCTCAGATATTGTTCTAGTTCGTCACTTATTCAGATGTTCGAGTTCTGTGATTAATTTTATTGGCTTTTATCCCTTTTTCTTAAGAACTTGTGTGACAATTTCCATAGAAACAGCAGTAACATTGCATCCATTGGCCGCATCGCAATCCAGTCATTCTGCTCTCCCCTGTGTGAGTATTCTGACAAGGTAATTAGATCGAAGAACTCTCTGTAACTTCTAGCCTAGCAAAGTGTCTGTTTACTTTCTGACCAATTCTTCTTAACTCTAAAGTTGATGAAAGCTAAAACTTGTAGCAGGCACTATTCTATCTTTTACCAGGATCATGTTGTTCTATAATATCATGTTGAGTCTCACACATATTGTTTCTGCCAACACAGGAATCAGACATGGTTTCGTTCATAAGATTGCTGAAAAGTATGCTGACGGTTTCAAATGCGGTAGCCATTGTTACTTCCTCAAAAAGACTGCAGCACATGGCTGATACCTTACTCTCTATCAAAGCAATCCCGGGTTTGTTCCCTTGGTCTGCTTATTCATTAGAAGCTTATTGTCACTGTTTCTGAACTGTACCCCTTTTTCCAGATGGTGACAAGGAATTGGAGAAACTCCTCACTGGTTACAAGGACATAAATGGATTCCTCAACATACACAAGGTTGCGCGTATCAACACACAGGTATTTGCAAATTGTATTTCTCAATGTTGAAATGTTATTACCCTGAAACCTATAGCAATTGGGTTAAAAGCTCTTTTGGGTTCCGCCAAGTCACAATCAACCGATAAGTCTTATGAAGTCCAAATATCTACCCAACAAGTTATCTAGAAGTCCCCATATAATCCAAATTTTTCTCTTTTGATGAGAGTGGCATGAACTTGGTTAGAAACCATAGAAAAACGGATTCACTTTGGCCCTAGTACATTGGTTCTATCTGGAATTGTTGAATGGAACAGGTGCCTGTAATTCTTGAGGCAAAGACCTTCTCAATGAGCTTGAAGAAGAGAAGATTCTTGGCTCTAGAGTGTCTGAATCAAGCCCCAGTAGATGGGTCCAGTGGAACATCTTATGGCACATCCGGGAGCTGCGGCGGATCATCCAAATCCAGAGCACTCGATTTTTGAGTTGCTGAGTTAGTTTTTCTCATCTTCTTCTTAGTTCCTTTTTCGAGTTCTCTTTTTCACACCAGGAACTGGATATTAAAAGTGTTTGGCTTTAAAAAAAAAAAAAACAGTTTTAGACCTGAGCTAAGAAAGAATTTCTATAATCCGTCTTTTAAGTAAACAAAAACGAAATCTATTTCATTTGTGTATTATTATTAGATTGATGGAAACTTTGACCAACAAGTACTTAACGTTGGATCTAATACTCTTGTAGAAAAACGTGGTTATTATATAAAGAGACGTGTTTGGGCATTGAATGAAGTGTTCCAAAATATGGTTGATCTATATTTGTTGCTCCCTTTACTTACCAACCAACGAGTTATATCATTTGAATTATTGCTCATAAATCTCTCTCTACCCACACTTATATATTTTTATTCACTCTCTTTTCTTTTTGGTTTCAAACCTTACATAAACATATATGTACAAGATAAATCATAAACTCATATTCTCAAATATAAAAAAAGTAATGATGATATTATAAATTTATGTATTTCACAAACCAAAAAAGAGTAGTATGAGAAACAGATCCTTAAAAAAGGAAATAAACAGCATCATGACTTGGTGTGGATATAAGTGAAGGCTTTTTGTTTTATTTGTTTTTACTGTTTTTTTTTTTTAATTTGATTTTTTTGGTTATTCTCTAACAATAAATAAAACGAGACGTTCGTGCATTTAATCTCGCACCTTACGAAAAAGAGTGAGAGAGAGAGATAGAAATCGGAGAGAGAGAGAGAGAGAGAGAGATCGCTCAGGTTTCGTTGATTCTTCTCCCTCACCGGCCGGTTTCTTTTCCGGCGGAGAAAGCACGGCGAGTTTTCAGCTCTAAAACAGAGGAAGAGACGAGATTTGTGCATTTGTGCGAGCGAGAGAGAGAGAGAGAAAATGGTTGGACCTTCGCGGCCTCAGATCGTTTTGTTTGGATCCTCCATTGTTCAGATGAGTTTCGGCCATGGAGGTTGGGGAGCCATTCTCTCCGAGGTATACGCTCGCAAGGTATCATCAATCTCTCTCTTTCGATCACTCTCTGTAACTTCCGGTTTCGATATTCATCCTACGTTTGATTTAATAACTAAGTGGATCAATCGCCTTATTCTAATTACATATATGATCAATGATTCTGGGAAAATTATGAGTTTGGTTCAACGTAATTGAAAACTCAATGAGTACTATGATTTCTTGATTTCGATTTTTTGGTTATGTCAAAATGAAAGCAAGCCTCACCGTGCTTGTCTTGGTACCAAAAAAAGAAAAATGCATTTAATGCAAAACTAAATTTGGTGGGGTTTTTGGGGAGAGATATGAAGAAATTTAATGTTGGTTCTTTGAGTAAGTAAAACATGTGACTATTGTCTTTCTGTGAACAACGTGTATAGGCCGACATTATTCTGCGAGGATATTATGGATGGAACTCAACTCGTGCTTTGGAAGTTGTCGACAAAGTTTTTCCCCAGGTACTGTGTTTTGGTTCTTCTCTCTTGACAAATGTATTACATACTAGATTCTTGGTCTTTATAGTTTGTATAGGATGTCTCCTTATCTGATTAGTCCAAACTTTCCCAACATAAATTCTCAAAAGGATCACACAAGTATTCACCTTTAGTTCCATGTTCTTGGTTAAGCATATAAGACCCTGCTGCATCTGTAGCCAAGGGCTGTCTCTTGGCTGTCTGGTTCGAGTTTTCTTGATTGTTAAGCTGCTTTTTATGGGACTCTAAAATGGCTGAAATCTCCATGTTGTAACAATCATTTATAAATTTGATAGAATGAGCAGTTTAAGTTTGTAAAAATGCTATCAGTGTAACAAATGGCAACTTGTAACAAATGCAGGATGCTGCGGTACAACCTTCTTTGGTACTTGTTTATTTTGGAGGAAACGACTCAATGGCCCCTCACCCTTCTGGTCTAGGACCTCATGTACCGCTTACTGAATACGTTGAAAATATGAAGAAGATTGCTATTCATCTTCAGGTTACTTCCTTACTGATGTTGATATATTAATCTTTCTCCTTTCTGTAACGTTTAAAAGCCTTTTTCAAGTCTTGGACTAAAGGCTTATCTTATCTTCCATTATGCACTTTGAATCTCTCTTTCTATATCGTTGCGGGCTGCAATCATAACATGATCCTCTATGTTCTGTTTCAGAGCCTTTCAGACTCAACTCGTATCATATTTCTTAGTTGCCCTCCAGTGGACGAGGCCAAAGTTCGTCAGAACCAGAGGTAACTTCCTTGCATTCCTCCACTGATATCCTTATCCGCTCCCGACATTAATATATCCGTGCTTCTTTGTTCTCTCACATCAGCCCATACTTAAGTGAGGTGATCCGCACAAACGAGCTCTGCAAGACTTATTCAGACGCTTGCGTGGAGCTTTGCAAAGAGCTTGACTTACAAGTGGTTGATCTCTTCTCCACTCTTCAGAAAGTAGATGATTGGGAAACCGTGTGCTTCACGTATGTATTTTGGATATGACTTTCTCAGAGTTTCCTGCATACTAAAAATGCTATAACCAGGGCTTATATTGCAACAGAATGGAGTTTTGAATGTTTAATGGTATTCTGGTTTCTTACAGAGATGGGATTCATTTGTCAGCACAAGGAAGCAAACTGGTAGCTGCAGAGATACTTAGAGTGGTTAAAGAGGCGGAATGGAGACCGTCCCTTCACTGGAAATCGATGCCAACCGAATTCTCAGAGGATTCGCCGTATGATCTTGTTTCAGCAGATGGCAAAACGACGGTAAACTCTTCGGAATGGACTTATTTCTGGGAAGAACAATGGGATTAAACATTACAACACACAACAACAGCAACAAAAACAAGACCCCATCTCTATATAATTTACTGTTTCCTTAGCTATTTTCGATTCTAAAATGTCTTTAATGTGATAAAGCTTTGTTTTAGATTGTTTACAAGTTGTAATCTGATTTTCTTCTGAAACAAACGTTACTATTTCAAAGTGTTTTGTTGTTAACTTGTTATCGCCATGTTAGTCTATAAGATATATCACTCGAAATCAAAAGGCTCCAAGTTTGTGTTCGTTTAGTTTCTTGGAACTTATTATCTTATACTAACTTCAGCACACGGATTTACCAGCAACACTCTGAAATATCTGATAAATTTTGTAACAATTAATCGAAATTCCAGACTTGATGTAGAAGTTTTTAAACCTTTGACCATTTATACGAAATTCCACAATTCTCTAACTTCATTAATACAAGAGTCAGAACTGAAATTACAAGAGAAAAGAGATTGGATTAGTTTGGGCCTAAGCCTAAGGCCCAATAAAGGCCCAATAAAGGCCCAAATATCTAGCCTTTACCTAAAGCGACGCATCTTGAATTGCCAAACCTTTTCGCTGACGCAACCAAACTCCAAAAATAAATAATAATAAAAAAAAACTTTTATTTTTATTTTGTCTCCTCTTTCTTCTTTTCCGTCTACTTCTCCTTCTCTTTTCATCTTCTCTCTTTCTCTCTCTCTTCATGTCCGAACGCATCGGGTCTCAGAAACCATTGATACTGACCTCGATCCTTCTCTACTAGCAACTGATCTATACCTATACACAAACCGTATATACATACGGTCTGTCAAATTACTCGTTTATCTGTACAGCTATGGCCGCCGCAGTTTCCTCTAACCCTCGCACCGTCGAAGAGATCTTCAAGGATTATACAGCTCGTCGCTCCGCACTTCTTCGTGCTCTCACTAAAGGTCCCAAAACCCAAACCTAATCTTCTTCTCCCAGATTTCTTCGTAATGCCTTTGGATTTTGCCCTTTTACCTGTTTCTTTGTTCTTCGTTTTTTTTCCCAGATGTTGATGATTTCTACTCTCAATGCGATCCGGGTAAGTCCGCTTTAGCATTTATTAGAAGAAAGATTTCGCCTTTTTCTTCTTAATTTGGGATTTATGCAGGACAAAAGAGACCTAATTGTTTGATTTCTTGTGGTTGGTTCGGGAATTGGTGTTTGTGTTTGTGTAGAGAAGGAGAATTTGTGTTTGTATGGACACCCAAATGAGTCATGGGAAGTGAATCTACCAGCAGAGGAAGTACCTCCTGAGCTTCCTGAGCCTGCGCTTGGTATCAATTTCGCAAGAGATGGTATGCAGAGGAAAGATTGGCTTTCTCTTGTTGCTGTTCACAGTGATTGTTGGTTGCTCTCTGTTTCTTTCTACTTTGGTGCTCGCCTTAATCGCAATGAGAGGTATCACTTCAAAACACCCCCTTTTTTCTACAATTTGATTCAGCATTCTCAAAGCCTTGTATCTGTATACTTGATTTCGATGGATATTGTTCTACTTACATGAAACCAGAGTGGTTTTCTTGGCTCTTTTATCCCTGACTTAAGTGCTTAGTGAAAAAACGTGAAGAGAAATGGTAAATTTTGTGAAAATGATGGAGTTTGTTTCGTCTTTGAATGCTGTTTTTCTTCACTTTGATGCGTGTGGGATCTTTCTTTCTTTCTTAGTCTATGTTTCATGTAGCTCAACTCATATCCCTGCGGACTTCTTTATTGTTGCATTACTTCATCTGTCTAAACTTTTCTCAGCTCTTTCTGGCATCTTTGGGTATTGTAATGGCCAAACTTGAAACTTGGTTTTCTGTGGTTGTTATTACTTGATTACTCTTCCTTACCTTAAAAATTCAGGTGCTATTCTATAATACCTTAAAACTGATATTATGTGGAAGCATGTGTTGAATTTGACTGTTTCATTGTTACATCTGAAAATTGTAACTATGAAAACCGGTGCATTGGAATCCCAAGAACTTTGCTGAAAAGAGGATATCTGAAAGTTGCATGTTGAAAAAAGTTGTTCTTTGATTAGTAAGATCATATCACTGTCATATATCTTCTGTAAAACGATCTTATTTTGGTTATTATCTATTTCATTGTTCTTCTTCAAGAGAGGAGCTTTTTGTGGCATTTGGATGGGTACCAATTATAGATCCATGAAACTGGACTTTGTTTTTGGCTCAGTAGTAGTTTCAGTGTACATTAACAGGTCTCTAAAGTGATGGCACTTCGCTAGAATTTTATTTTCAGTAGACTTAACCTTCATATCTAGAAACATATTATGCTAGATAAACATATTATGCTATATTTTGGGCGCATATATATTACACAACAAAAATTTGTTTATCTAGCATAATATGTTTCTAGATATGAAGGTATATGCATTCGCTAGTAATTTAGTTGCATAAACAAGGGAATTTACATTTCTCTCTTTGATCGGACATTTTGTGAAGTATATCAATTAACGAAAGGATATTTGAGACTCAACGTAGGATTTCCACGTGAACCTTGAGTTCTAACGAAGAGTCTATATTGGTCAAAGTTCATGGGAGGATGTAAAGGATGACTTTATTCTCTCATCTGTCCACTCATGGGGTTTAATGTCTTTTAAAACTCGTGTTTTCAATTTGCAGGAAGCGGCTATTCAGTTTGATCAACGATCTCCCTACTCTATTCGATGTAGTGACTGGTAGGAAACCTATCAAAGACAATAAGCCTAGCTCGGATTCTGGAAGCAAATCCAGAAATGGCACGAAGGTACATATTAAAAGAGGAGCTTCCTTCTTTTTTTTTCTTTTGGAGATTTTCGGGTGCCTCTCCTTATAAACAATAACGGGTTTGTTGCAGAGATCGATAGAAGGACAGACAAAGAGCAGTACACCAAAACTGATGGAAGAGAGCTATGAGGAGGAAGAGGAAGAAGACGAGCATGGAGACACTCTCTGTGGAAGCTGTGGAGGCAATTACACGACTGATGAATTCTGGATTTGCTGTGATGTTTGTGAACGTTGGTACCATGGAAAATGCGTGAAGATCACTCCCGCCAAAGCAGAGAGCATCAAGCAGTATAAATGCCCGCCTTGCTGTGCAAAGAAAGGAAGACAGTGATGATGATGGTGATGATCATCATCTCTCAGAGACTCTGGTTCTCATGTCTTAATCGATATATTAATCAACCTTTTTCTTCTTTCTCTTTTCTTTTAACCTTTTAATTTCAAAGCATACAAAACTCTCTCTTAAGATCTCCAGAAAGGGATTTTCAAGAAGTTGAGAGAGAGTAGCAACTGTTTGAGTATTATCATTATTCATATAAGAAAACTGGTTTGTTCAATCAAATGTGTCATGGGATTTGTATATCTAGTCAAATCTTACGCATTGAACTGTAATCTTGCACTTTATGTTTAATCTTTCTTTCTTTCTTTTTTGTCTTGCTAGGTCACTCATCTATGTTTAGATTTTGCTTTTCGTAATTTTTCAAGAAAATCACTATCTGATGTTATATGGGATGTCAAAGTGGATTTGAGGTGAATGAGATGCTTGTCAAAGTGGATTTGAGGTGAATGAGATGCCATACCGTATGGTTTTTACTTTATCTAGCTCACATATGTAAAAGAAAACAAGAAAAGTAGTGGTGTTTTATGTTTATGTCAGAATGATTTTTACAGAGTTTTTGTTTGTGTTGTGAACTAGTTATGTAACTTTGTCTGGTTAGAGTTATGAGAAATGTCATTTTTCAAAGGAGCAATAATCTCAAATACTCTAGTCGATGAAATTTTATTTCTCTATACTCTCTTTTATTCATCCATACTCTTTTTTTCTTTTGTGGGCTCCCTCATAGTATTATGCCTAGTATCCTCCTAGTATCATGTCCGTATTTTGACCGTATATACTCTTTTATTTGGTGTATTTCCGAAAATTTTAATCTAAAAGAAATTGAGCTCAAATCGCAGAGCTCAAATCGTGTAGCTCTTCAATTCGGCACTTTCCGATGCAAGCTCTCCATCGTCTTTCCGATGCAAGCTTTCCGATGAGCTTTCCGATGCAAGCTTTCTGACGAAGCGATTCAACGAATTTTGGATTATTGCTCACACCACCATTGAAGCGATTCAGCGAATTTTGGATTATTGCTCACACCACCATTGAAGCGCAGTGAAACTCAGGTTAGTGTCCACGATTGAAGCTAGAGATGTAGTTCAAATGTGGTAATGAGCTTGGTCTTGGGTCGATTAGGCCCATTGGTTTTGTGTAATCGTATCAGCTAGAGATGTAGTTCAAATATAGTAATGAGGTTTGATGCTTTTGTTGTTTAGGGGACAATGAGCAACCGGTCGACAACGACAGTAATCAATTTGAGTATTGGAGTATATACCGGTGATGATTTCCGATGGAACTCAAAAGATCCTCGTATGTATGCGATAACGTTTAGGTGTAATGAAGACATAGAGTATAAGTTGTTAGTGGAAAGGATATGCAGGAAGATTGGGGTAGATCAAAGTATGACGAACCTGAAATTGAGTTACATTCCAGTGTTAGTGAATGACGGTCTTCCCATAGATATTGTTGATGATGATGACCTTTTTGGTTATATATCGGGTGTTGATAAAAAAAGTTATGTAGAAATGCTTTGCATGTGGAGGTAGTAGAAAAAAGCGGAAAAGTTCATTTGGTGTGAATTATGGTGTTAATGCTAGTGCTGTTATTGTTGAGGCTGGATCTGGAGATGAGGATGAGGAAAAAGTAGATGGAGAGCTGAGAGATGATGTTGGTGTTGAAGTGAGTGTTGTTAATGAATGTGTAGATACAACAGTTTGTGTAGAAACGGGTGTTGATACAGTAGAAATGGAACACACTGTTGAACTTGGTATTGATAACACAGTGGTGGAAAGTGGTGCGATTGTGGAGTATGACACAGTGGAAAGTGGTACTCAAGAAGCAAGGCTGTCTATAAAACCATGGGAAGACGGTACAAGAATTAAATTACATGAAGAATTTTAATGTAAAGATACAGTGATAGATATAGTACGAAGAGCTTCACATGAAAAATGTTTTGGGATTAAGATAGTAAACTCGGATACCAAACAATGGGTGGTTAAATGTGGGGTTGTGGGAGTAGGTTGTGGGTGGTAATTAAGAGATATGAAAGGCGTAAAATGTAATGGTTTCAAAGTTACTAAATACAATAAGATGCATACATGTTCGAGGACGAGTAACAACAACCATAGTACGAGAGGCACACAACGCTTAGTGGCATCTATATTGAAGGAAGATTATCTTGGTCACTTCCAGACCTCAACCGCTACTGCTCTCATGGGTCTGGTACAAACAAAAGTTGGTGTGTCAGTGTCATATTATACGGCATGGAGAGGCAAATTCGAGCATTTAATGAAGTCTGTGGTAATCCAGAAGAGAGATTTAAGTTGTTGCCTTCCTATTTGTACATGCTTGAGCAGGCAAATCCTGGTTCTAAGACAAGGTTAGAATTGGACGATAAACAAAGGTTTAAGTACCTATTTATCGCGCTTGGAGCTTGCGTAGAAGGGTTAAAAGGAATGAGGAAAATGATAATTGTGGATGCAACTTTTTTGAAGGCTGGTTATAATGGTGCCCTAGTTTTTGCATCAGCATAAGATCCTAATCATCACCATTATCCCATTGTCTTTGGGGTAATTGATGGTGAAAAAAATGCAAGTTGGCTCTTATTTTTCGAGACATTGAAAACCATTATTCCGGATAGTGATGAGATGGTTTTTGTGACAGACATAAATACGAGCTTGATGAAGGCAGTAGGTGAAGTGTACCCGATGTCTCAGCATGGATATTGTATATATCATTTGTCGCACAATGTGAAATCCCATGTTTCTAATGTGAACAATGAAGAATGCGCTGAAAAATTCATGGAATGTGCAAGGATGTACAAAGAAGTTGAGTTTCGACAAAAGTATGATGAATTCAGATCGATGTATCCTACCTCAGTCGCGTATCTTGAGAAAGGTCTGGTGACTCATGAAGAGATCGTGAACAGCCAAAGCAAATGGGCAAGGTGTTACTTTCCTGGAGCAAGGTACAACATAGACACTAGCAATACTGTAGAGTCTATGAACAATGTGTTCAGTGATACAAGGAAGTATTCGTTATTGCCTATGATCGATGAAATTATTACAAAATTTAGTGAGTGGTTCAACATAAATAGGAAGGAAGCAGCTGGTGGTTCAGAGAGAGAGAAACTGGTGCCTTATGTGAAGAACATATTGCACAGTAGTTTTGTAGTTGCCTTAAAACTAGGTGTGGATGAGCTAAATAGTTACCGACAGAGATGGTGTGGATTATGTGGTAGATTTGTTGAATAAAACTTGCGATTGCAGGCATTTTGACATAGACCAATATCTATATGTTCATGCATTATCCGCAAATAAGTATATGTTGGCGCAGAAAGATAGATGTATGGATCTTCATTATCATGATCTCTGCTCGAAGTATTATTCGTTGGATCTGTGGAACTTGGCTTATGTGAAGACAATATATCCAGTGCCGCATTGGTCTCGTTGGATTATTCCATCGGAGATAGAAGATAAGGTATGTATACCTGCTCATTTTCCCAAAAGAAAGGGTAAACAGAAACAAAAAGGTATACATCGACTTGAGAACATCGGAGTGGAAACAAACGGGTGCGAGGCGAAAACTTAGGGAATTGGTTTGAATGTTCAAATTCAAATGCTACTGTGTAATTTCAATTGTAATTTCAGATTATGTAACTGGACAAACTAAGACAAACTATCAATAACTATATGCTCTATTTTCTGTAACTGGACAAAGTAAGATAAACTATGAATAACCACAAAATTAAGGTGACGAAGATCGATTGGGACAAACTGGGTAGAGAATGTTGAATTTGATGAAGATGACGAAGAATGATGGCGATGGGATTGGGACAAACTGGGCAGAGTAGTTTTAATTGGAATTGCTTTATTTAAATTTTTCTCGGACCCACCAACTTTTTATTTCGATAACTGGACAAACTAAGACAAACTATGAATAACTTAGAAGTATTAAAAGAAAAAACTAAAATTGCATACTAAAAATATATATTACAACATAAAGTAAACTAATTTGGTATTAACCTAGCAAATTGGATTAAATAAAATAACAAATTCTATTAAAATTTTGTTCACCATCTTTTCTTCCACATATATGCTTCTCACATCCCACATACTTTTACAAAGACTTTATCCTTCTTATAGTGATCAAATTCGTATCGATCAATTAATCTGATATAACAACGTTAATTGCACAAATTTGTATTAAATGTGATTTTGATACGCAACCTTATTGGTACGACCAACTAATTGAAGTTTTAATGATGGTAATACTAATTTAAGTAAAAATCCATCAAAGTACAACTGTTTGGAAGGTGGCACAACTGTACAACTAAGACGTGGAACTATGCATAATTTACTGAAATTTTTTGAAATTTTTATTTTCCTGCTCTCAGCCGAGTTCTGAAAATTTTTTAAATTTCGATCCTTTTCCTTCCGACCAGCCAACAGTTTTAGAATATAAATTGGGTAGGTGCAATAATCCAAAACTGGGTAGATACAATCCAATTCTACAAAAATCTCCCAATGGAGGTCAACAATCTGAAAACAGATCTGAGAGGGAATTCGGTACGCTTTCGCATCGACCAGAGTATGGATTCCTGTTTTTAGTTTTACTAACGAGTTTGTCGATTATTCGTACAGATCCCATTGACAGAATACAAATGGGGACCGAGAGACAAGCATGGAGTGCAGTCTGCTGTCAAAATCCCCAAACGACGGGGAGTTCCAACAACATGCCACTGTCCTAATGGCCCGATTCCAGTAGAGCTAGTGTCTACTTCGGAGGATTACAAATATAAGCATTACTATACATGTTGGTTGGCCGCTCCAGGAAATAAAGATGGAGTAAGTGGAGTCAAATCTGATTTTCTAATTTTTTTTAGAGCTAGCCTTTTCGTTTATCTTTTTCTCCTTTTCCTTGTAGTTTAAACCTTGTGGCTTCATCAAATGGTGCGATGTTGCCGGCTAGAGAAGATTCAGATGCTAAGGCAGAGATGCGACAACCTGGATTCCAAGGTTGAAGTCCTTGAGAGCCGTGATCAGATGCTAAAGGAAAGATGCGAGCTGCTGGAGTCCCAAGTTGAAGATCTTGAGCGCCGTTTCTAAGCTATATTTACATACAAGTTTGCGGAACTAAGTTATTTACTCATTTGTGGTAGTTTGTCTAAGTTGTCTGCAGTAATTCAATAAGATTATCGTAGCTTGTCATAGTTGTCTGCAGTAATTCAATAAGATTGTCGTAGTTTATCGTAGTTGTCTGTAGTTTTTCAAACAGCCAAGAACGAAACATACAAGTTCTAGTTAAAGTTAAATTAAAACATACCAAACAGACCAAAGTTAAAGTGCAAATTTAAAGATATCAGACAGACCAAAGTTCAAGTTTAACCATACAGAATTGTTAATTCTTCTTTCCTCGTAACCTCGTCTCATATAGACTCCTCTTCAACATTTTTTTCCTCTTTTTCTGTTTTTCCTCTTCATTCTCCTCATCTTCAATCTCCTCTTTTTGGTTCTCATTTTCTTCCTTCTCCTTTTTTTGGTCTTCCTCTTCTTGGTTCTCCTCGTCTTCATTCTCCTCTTCTTGGTTCTCCTCGTCTTCGGTCTCTTCTTCTTGGTTCTCCTCATCTTCGTTCTCCTCCTCTTGGTTCTCCTCTTCTTCGTTCTCCTCTTCTTGGTTCCCTATAAGGTTCTACTCTTCCCTTTCTTCATCCTGTTTCTTCTTCCCAGCTGCTTCATTCTTCTGTAACTTTCCAATTTTTGTGATTCTTTTGTCATGGTCACTTAACTTCTCGTTCATCTCCTTGAATCCATTTTCTACAGTTCTCTTCAAATCGATAAGAAATCCCACCAATGTTTCCATCTTATTCTTAGAA
This sequence comes from Arabis hirsuta, assembly GCA_964056655.1. Taxonomy (NCBI): domain Eukaryota; kingdom Viridiplantae; phylum Streptophyta; class Magnoliopsida; order Brassicales; family Brassicaceae; genus Arabis; species Arabis hirsuta. The sequence continues at coordinate 38,522,960 of OZ053301.1, forward strand.
GCTGATGCGATGTTCTCTACTCTCTCTTCATCTCGGATAACACGTTCTCTACTGCCTCTTTCCCCATCGTTCTTTTGGCTATCCACATCTTGCTTGTACATATCCTCGAAGAATATATCCCTTTTCTCTTCTACTAGAATCCTTTCCCAACCATCAATAACTATGTCTGCAGCATCTTCCTCCAAATTCACATCATCCATAATGCCAGCCAGCATTTCATCCTCATCAGTAGAAGTAGGCAGAACAATATAAATCTCCTTAGTATCACCAAATTTCATATTTATTTTCGAAAGTGCAAAACCTTTCATATCACCTTTCTTGAATTTGGTCTTGCACATCTTAGGACAGTTGTTACTTGCCCCAACAACAGGTTCCCTAAACTGCCTTCCAAGTACAGGAATTGTCTCAAACGCCATAAACTTTACATGACAATACATGAATTAGTAGACAAATGCGCTAAAGTATATTTATATCGCAGTAATATACGTACACTAAGTTACCTCGATAGGAAGAATGAAACTTGGAATGACTTTGTTTGCTTTTTCAGACACTTTGCCATGAAATTTACCCACTAGCTTCATGGTGTCTTTCACATTATGATCATATGCAAATCGTCCCCAAGGAAACGTTTCACACAACCCAAGATCACTAGCCGCTTTAAGAAAAAATGGCTCTACACCAGGGGCGGCGTCTCTTGTCTTCTTCCTCCCAACAAGCACAGTTGCTAAGAAGTAAAGCACGACAATATTCAGCCTACCTTTACCAGCTACCCCTCTCATTGACTCAAGCTTTTCTTCCACATCCTTCACTGTCACTTCTTCTTATTTTTCCCGAAATGCTTCATAACAAACTTATCACTGTCCCCACCTAAGCATCCGTGCACGAACTTATCTGGGTAGCAATGACAATTCAAACCCGAAATAAGACCAAACTCTCTTAGAGAATACCGTATTGGAACTCCATTCACTACAAACCAGCATTCTGTCTCCTTTCTTGATGACACTATGCGTAGAAAGAGCATCCAAATACCCATAGATTTATGGTTTTCCTCCAAGTACATGTGGAAAAAATGATTGAACTGAGGATGCGTTGTGAACCACCTCAACTCACTTTCATTTAGCGGGCCCTTTAGAGTTTTCACTGTCGTTGAAACATAGCATCTTCCTAACATCTTTATGGAAATGTTATACTCAGAGGGTTCAAAGAACATCTTATCTGGAAGGATAGCTTGGATATTAGACATCAAGTCTTCTTCAAAACAGTTCTCTTTATCCGTCTCCTCATCCTTTTTCTCATCCTTTTTTCACCCTCCTCATCTATCTGAGCTCCATCTACCTCATCAGAGTTCACCTGAATTACAAATCTCAGTATTCCTTAGTTATACCAATGTATTACTTACTGGTTCCAGTTGTACTCACTTGTACCATTTTCCTTTCACTATAAACCGAAATACTACAGACCAGAGGGTTCACGAGACATACCAAAGCCTCGTGTGGAGTATACAACATGATGGATCCGGCTTCTCCGATGCAACACGAGGGTTCCCCCTTCTTCGATACTGTTGGTTCGTCATTTCTCTTACCATCTGCTTCATCGGCCCTGTGTTCACCGGTGACTTCTTCCACTGAACGAAGTACTCACCGATTCACGAAGTTCTGCAAAACTCATAACACCCCTACGGTCCTGAATATGGTCCTTTTTTGGGTTTTTAGATCTCCTAGTACGGCGAACCATTCCTACTGTCGATTACAACCGGACGAAGATCGAACAAAGCTGTCAATTTCGATTTTGATTTCCTACTACGATTACAACCGCTAGTGCGAATCGCGAACCAATCAGTAAAAATCGATTTTTGTTTACCTTGATTCGACCCGATTTCAATGTATACTGCCTTGATCCGACCCGATTTTTCCGGATCTTGATCCAAACTGTGGTTGGGTCTGTATATACGAAGACTTTGCTGGTTTTTCGGGGTTTTTGTCACTTTCGCAATTTAAAAATAATTCAAAATGAAAATAATATATCAACAAGAGTCTTTGAGAATACATTTTTACTCATGAGAGTGTTTCGAATTATTGCTCTCTTTTAAAGTACTATTTTTCAAAAATGTCACTTTTCAAAATTTTATTTATATTTTGCAAAAATCTTATCTTTTCAATTTTTTTGCAAAAATACTACTTTTTCAAAATTATTTACTCATTATATTATTTATGTTTGGGTTAATTATGTTGTATTAGAGTTTAGTTTTGAGGATTTAGGGGTTTTTAGGGGTCAAAACATTTTTAGGATTTAAAATTATAAGATTTAGGTTCTAAAAATTCAGAATTAGTGGTATCTTTGCAAATGGATAATCCATAATGTCATTTTTTACACTTATATACACCAAAAGTGACATTTTTGCAATTGTCATGTTTTGAGAAATTTTTAGTGGTAAAAAAAATGGTAAACGATAAATGAATAATTAAAAAATCTAAAAAAGAATGATAAGAGATAGCGGTACACAAAAAGATTTGTGGCATCGATAAATTTTACCGTTTTTATGATTGATAGTAAAATGATAATTAGATCGAATTATTTCCAAGTTCGGATCTAATCTTTAAATACTTAGTAGTAGCAATAAAAAAAAAGAATATTAAAACAATCATGCATGTGTTAAGGAGGTTTGTGGGTCCAATCTTCTTCTTAACCGTTATAATCCCCCAAGTCCCAACTATATATTAAGAACTTAAATCGGATCTAACAAGATTTTGTAATATGGTCAACACGAATTATCCGTTGTAGACAATTTACAAATTAAAATAATGTGTGTACCATCAATTAGATACTAGATATTTATTGCGTTCACATGTCCATCGTTTGGTATGTAATAATATGCTAATTTTAAATAAATTTTTTGTCCCGTAGATTAGTTGCTTAATCAATACATGAAAAAATAGTACACCAATAAGCTCCATTATTGTTGTTACTAATAATAGAGAAGGCATGATTTATTGATTAGCATGCTTCAATAATCACGGAATCATGTGATAGTGAGGTTTTACAATTGGTCCGGCCCAATTAGCAAGTTAATATAGTGCAAAAAATGTAAAAAACACTTTAAATTTTAATAAAAATTTTGCAAAATCCCTATATTTTAAAAAAAGTGCTATAAAACCCATGTAAAAAATCATAAAAATCAGTTGAACATGGTGCAAATACACCAGTCGAACATGGTGCACTACGTCAATTATACTAGTTATGTAGATTTTTATAAATTAATTTGTGCACTCAGTCAAATTCTTCGAATATAACAGTACATTGTCATTTGACTCATTTTAATAATCAATTATTGAAAAATCAAATATAACTCTCATCACTCATATATGGTATGGGTAATTTTTGTAGGAAGGAGAGAACGAGAAAACACGTTTTCTCTTAATTCAGTTATAGGATAATGATTAATTATATAAAATCTAGATTTTATTGAGTTTGTTTAATACAATAGAAAACTATAGAGTACAAGAACCACAATATAAATATCTATATATGACTAGACTTTTGGTATATTATTGATTCACTTTGATCTCTGATATCTTTGTCGATATTTTGAGTCTCTTGGTATCTCTTTGATCTTCAATATCATCATCAGATAACCTAGTCAATTGACGAATCCTTTAGTGTATATATATTGCCCAAATAAAGATTAGTTAATGTATAGATATGCATGCACTCGGAATTAAGTTGCATAAATTAAACTAGGGAACTTACATTTCTTCTCTTAATTTATCGGGCCTTTTGTGAAGTAGATATCAATTAACGAGAGGATATATGAGACTCAACGTGGGATTTTCCGCGTGGACCTTGAGTTCTAATGAAGAGTCTATATTGATCAAAGGTCATGGGAGGATATAAAGGAGGATTAGTAGATGATACAAGTTGTTGCAGTGGTTGGATTGGAATGTCACTCTTAGGGTTATAGAAGAATGCAAGTGAAACCCTTGCTTTCTGCGAATTCACTATTACTCGATGTTCCGAACTCTTGTATATTGAATTGCTTAGTATCTGCCATTTTTACAAAAGAAATTTGTTTGCAGTAAATTAGTATATAGCTATATCGTATATGAACCGCATTTAAAACTTGGTTTAGCAAAAAGATTAATTAATGCGAAAGTAATATTGTAATTGATCAAACATTAGATCCATGACCATCTTCCTCAAATATGCTCGAATTGTGCATGCGCTCTCAAAAGCTACTCGAATTAGTTACCAACCACACAATATCATTTATGACTTATTGTCTTCAAAATACTGTCTTATTAAAAATCAAATCGTTTGATGTATGAAAGTGACATGAGTTTTTTTTTTTTTTTGAAAAATCATACAATATATATTTTTCAAAAATTTGGCATAATATAAAGTTAAAACTGATTGTCATATTAACATTTTAAGACATGTCTAAAACGTGGGACTATTACTAGCTAAGATCCTCTTTCACACCAACTGTCATAAACATAATTTGTATTTTCTTGTAATCAAAACATTTTATTCATATTCTTATAGTCAAAACATTTTACTAGCTAATTAGTTGATATTCAGAGAAATGATTCAAACTCCAGTAGTGTCAACCATAAAAAAAAATATGACACTACTGGAGTTTGAATCGTTTCTCTAATTTTTTCTTAATCCATTCAATTTATTGTTCAAACTAAAGGACATATAAAAAAATTTTTTGGTTGAATAATAATTTTACATACAAAAAACAAAAACAAAAAAATTGGCTGATTTTGTTTGCGAGTATATGTGGTAGTTAGTAAAAAGCTGGAAATAGAGAACGGAGAAAAGAAAAAGAAAAATCAACAACAAAAAGAAAACTTAGACCTTACGCAATTAAAAAGCAAAAATGTGAAAATAATAGGGTTACCTGAATTTGATCGCCGAGATTGACGATAAAAGCGTGGCGGAGAGGATTGACGGTGATCCACGTATCACCGTGACGGACTTGAAGGCCGACGACTTGATCGTCCGGCAAAAGGATGGTAATGCCGCCGGGATCGGAATGAGGGGAGAGGCCTAGGGCAAGCTCCGGTCGAGGGCATTTCGGGTAATAGTTAACCCTCATACATGCACCTACGTCTTCACCACCAAATGCTTCTTGAAGTTGTTCTTCTTTTAGTCCCAAGTTTGACGATAATACCCTTATAAGTCTCTCGCCTAGCTTCACTAGCTCCTCACCGTACTCATCTACCACTTCTCTATATCCATGTACGTATGCATTTTTTTAATTAGAAAACTTGTCAACAAAAAATATGGTCAATTCTTATGGATATAGAGAAGGACAAAAAAACATTAAAATGTACTGAGATTAACTATTTGCGGTAAATATAAACAGTGATCACTGATCATAAATCAGACGTGGTCATTTCTAATTCTTATGTTTAACATAATCGTCAATCAACACAACAACACATGGATAAATTTATTTTAAAATGTTTCTATATTATTTCTTAAAGACCAGAATCATAATGATAGTCTTCATTTAATATTACAAAAAAAAAAAAAATTAGTCCAACTAGTGACCATCTCAAACTTCGCCATAAATAATCCATTTAAAAAATAAAAATATCTATTAGTTCAAAGATAAATTACACTACCAATAAATTCTCAAGTTCTCATAGAGATAATCGATTCAAAAATCCGTTAAAAACAAGAAGAAGATTGAAGGCGTAATTACCTAATGTTGGAAGGTAAAGAAGGCCATTTGTTGAAATCCTTCAAGAGAAGAGGAAGAAAATGGAGATAGTAATAATCGTTCCAATCAAGAATTGCTCCTTTTTCCACACCCAATCTGCTTCCGTATCCTTCATAGGTCCTTGGGGAGTTTGAATAAACTTCTTTGGCTTCGACAGGCAAATTGAAGAAGCTTTTCCATGCCTCTCTAGCAGCGTCCATAAGCTCCGGCCTCACCCCATGGTTGATCACCTAAAAATAGGATCGTGCATATAAACCGAACCAAATCGACATTTTTAAATAAATTCAGGTAATACCGAATCGAAACTGAATTCGGTTCAATAAAACCAAAAAATTCTATATTTTTAGTTAAAATATACACTTATACAAAGCATGTGTATATATAATCCTAACTAAAAGGTGATTATTGACCCAAAAAAAAAAAACCAAAACGTGATTATTTGTATTGTTTTATTCCAAATTTAAACCTAACCAAACCAAAAGACAATTGTGTTTACAAGTTGAAATAAAAAAAAGTATTTCTCAAACCCGAAAATAAAAGTAAAAAAGAAAACCGATTAAAGCCGAACCGAAACATCAAATGTCATTTTTACCTGAAAAAAACCAAACTCACGGCATGCCTCCGATATCCTCTCCTTGTCTTCTTCGTTGCCGGAGAAGAGACTGTCTAGGTCAATGACTGGGATATTTATGGCGGCAGCTTCCGGTTCGTGGTTGGTGGTGGTGGTTTGAGGGCGTTGAGACGGTGGTTTGATGTAACGGTCGGGGAGGGTGGTCAGATTGCTCTCGGCTAAGGACTGAACTCGGACGATGGGTTCTGGCCACTTTTCACCGAGACCGTTATTGTTCTTCTCTTGGTCGCTCGTATCGTCTATTTTGACTTGTTGGTCGTTGAGACCGTTCTTGTTCTTGGTGTTGATCTCGATCTTGTCTTTGGTCTTGGCCTCGATCGTGATCTCGTCTTGGTGGTTCATTTTTTCTGTTTTGGTTTATTAATCTTGCTCTTGTTGTTATACTTGTTAATGAGAAGTTGTGAAGTGGTGCTACATATATAGGTGGTTTATATATGGTTAGAGACTCAGAAAGAGAAAGCCAGAGAAGGAAGAAAACAGAATTCGTAGCAAAAAAAACAAAAAAAAAAAGGAAGAAAATTTTGGATTTTTTTCCTCGTTGTTTGTGAATATTAAATAGCCACATTACTAATCTTTTTTTCGGTAGGAAGTAACTGAAGAAACCGTAACCGATGAGAGGATTCGAAATCGTAACCGATGTAGATTTATTCGAAATCGTAACCGATAAATTGTTATTAAAAATGTTTTCAACTAACGTGGCAAAAAATATTGAAAATGATGTAGAAGGATTCTAAGTTCCAAACTTCCAACTAATAATACGTGAAATTGTTATTTACTTTAGGCATATTATTAGATGATAAATCCAAATCTGAAAACTACAAAGCATTTCCCCCTAATGGAAACATTTTAGCTTGCTTACAAATGAATAATTATAGAATATTTATGTGGAGTTCTTTGTTTGTGTAAGTTCGTAGATGGGTTTACCATTAAAAGAAAATTCTATAATAGTTTTTACAATATTTTTCTTTTAACATCTCCTAATAATATAGATCAAGATCGGTATAATTTTCTTCTGTTTGAGAATGTTGGGTTAGCTTAACTACGTACTCAACCTTGAAATATTTTAGTGACTTGTGATATATACTAGAAGAATGTGACTTCAACATTCTGAAAAGAATATTTACCTTTAACTTTCCTATCTCAGAGTGGCACTAATTTTCAGTGATAATTTACCTTGTGTAAAGTGATTTTTCACTCACTTCCGATATCAGAGTGTTCTTAATAGTCTTAAATGATATCCGATCCTACGCAAGGAAGAGGATGCTCTTTGGAATTGAACAATTAAAGGCAATAATGGTTCTTGTAAGAAAAGTGACAATAGTTTTTTTGGTAAAAATATTAATATCATTTAGAAAATTGAACAGTTCAGGTATTACAAATTGTTATGTAAACAAAATGCTAAATTTAAGATTTGGATCCTTTTAAGAAAAAAACATTTTTGCGAAGAGTAACAGTAGTTGTAACTAATAATCTATTTCTGTAAAAGTATCACCTTTTCCATCTCTGTAAAATGAATTTACATAGAACATCCTTCCATTACATGTGTAAATGGACGGTGACTTTTATTCTGTTTTAGCAATGGACGGTGACTACATATCTATATATTTATGCCACTATGCGATGATTATTATTGAATTAATGACAACATTAAAAATCATTGTAAACAAAAAAGAAACAAAAGTGTAAATGATGATTGATTAGTGGGACATTTACAAAAATGCCACTTTTGGTATGTACATTTGCAAGAATGCTATTTAGAAGTGTCAATTTGCAAAAATGCCAATAATTATGGATTTTTAAAACCTACATCTTAAAATTATAAATCCTAAAAAATGTTTTGACCCCTAAAACTCCTTAAACCCTCAAAACTAAATCCTAATACAACATAGTTAACCCAAACATAAATGATATAATGAAATTTGTTTTTTGAAAAACTGGCATTTTTTGTAAATATTTTAGAAAGATGACATTTTTGAAAAATAGCACTTGAAAAGTTGCATATTTTAAAATTTCTCTTGATTTATTTTATGTCATGCAGTAGCAAACTGGCCACACGCTTTTGTATTCAACAACTAACCATATTGTTTTTAATCAATTTACTCAAAGATTAGCCGAGGATTTTATACTCATGTGGTAAAATCTTATATGTTGGTATTTTAAACATTAGAGGTCGACTCCATGTTCCCGCAAATGGTAAGTAAAAGATCAGTAGACTTGGGCTAATGAAATGTATATAAGAGAGCCGATTTTAGATTGTTTAAGTAGAGTTAAACAATTTAAATGTATATAAGAGAGCCGATTTTAATGTATTATGGGTAAAATTTGTATTACTAAATGGTCTATTTTGTATTAATATAAATGGTCCATTGGCCATGTTCACTAAATAGAAGGTCGACTTCCCAATAATGGAAACATGGTTCATAGGATTTGGTCCATTTGGAAGGCATTTTACTACCCAACTACATTGTATATTGAATAAAGACTAATCCCATATTTTTCAAATTGATTAAACAAACAAATTTAGGGAGGTTAGAAAGAATAACTAGGATAATGTTAAAATGATTATATAACGTGGAAACAAAAATTATGTTTTCTTATAGCCTAAAATTATGTACGAGAGGGACGGAAAAATGAAAATCATGTGTTTAGATTAAACAAAAGACTATTAAATATCTCCTTCAGTACTAAACAATTTTTATAACGTAAGGTACTCTCAAAATATGCTGACATCTTTATTGTAGAATGCAGTACATGTTGGAAACATATTTATGTTTATAAAATCAGAAAATTGGTTTCTACAACAAAAATGCGTTAGCAAAATTCTTTTTTGCTTTTTTTTTCTTGTTTGGGGAGGAAATCATCTAATCAAGCATGATTACTTTATATCAAATGTGTTATATATATAGATGCGCAATTATGTCTATTCACAACTCCAATTTATTATTTGTTGAATTTTCTGTATTGTAGTGTCATCTTCTTAATTTTCGTTCTCCTTTTTTTTTTTACCATTTAAAATGCTTTTGTAAAGTTGTTATATACCACATGAACAAACTTAAAATATAACGACTTCAGAAAATGATTTTTGTAACCAACATTTTAAATTATATATCAATCAAAACTGAAAATGTTTGGTTTAATCATCCAATTACAAAAATATATATAAACCTTAAGAAGAACCAATCTAAGACAATGCAATGTAACTTATATAGAGTACCAGCACTGATACAAATTTGTTGTTTCGATTTGACTGTATTCAGAGATACTAACTCTCTGGTGGTAACAATAAATTGGTAATAAGCAAAAAATCAGCTAATCAGAAGAAGCTCACAGCTTCTCTTTCTCTCTGCCTGCTTCATTTCAGTCTGCTCTCACCTTGATTTCTCCATAGAGATTAGGATCTGCTTTATAGTATACAACATCTCCTTCGTCGCTCACATAGTGATCTTCTTTAATACTTTTCGCGAGAATTCCCAGCAAGTGTAGTGGCAAAGGTCCAGACTTATCCGGTTCCCTGTAATACTTCCCTAATACTGGTTTCGCTGCTTCCGTCTGCAAATGAGAGAAGAGCAAGCAGAAAACCAAAAGTCTTAAGCTTTTGTAGCATGAACACCAAAATAACAATAATTCCAAACATTCTTTGAGTCTTTTGTTTCAATTACTTACTGCTTCTACTAGATGGTAATGTGGGATCTGAGGGAAAAGATGATGTATCACATGAGTTCCAATGTCGTGATGGATGTTGTTGATCACTCCGTAGTCACGATCCAATGTTGTAAGTCCTCCTCTCAGGTAACTCCATTCCTGTTTAGCGACAATCATGAGATTTTACGGAACAGAGGCTTTAACCTTAAAGTGAGAGCATTGTAGCGGAAAAGAACAGTGAAAGCAGAGACTATGCATTTTACCTTCCCACGGTACCAAGGGAGCTTATCTTCATGACCATGGTGATGCAGGTAAGTCACAAAGTCCAACCACATTACATTTATCTGTATTTGACATAAACACAATTTTCAGGTAAGGCAGAGGAAATAACACACAAATTGCTTGGTCTGATTCTGAAACAGGGGAGTAAAAGCGGCGCATTACCCAGTAAGGAATTGCATAGAGTTTGATCACTTGCATTGGACCCATCACAAAGTTGAGACAGACAAGAAGCGCAGCCATTGCAGTCCAACAAGCAGTAGAAGTGAGAACATCCTTTCTCTCTTTAGGGAGAAACAAGTCGCTGTCCGGATGGTAATGAGAACCCTTTTTCCCCGGACTTCGAGCCCACTGAATCAAATGAAGAAAACATGAATTTTTTTTACTTGATGCATCAGCTTAACTTAACAGTAGCAAACAGACGAGTTTTGTTACCAAGTAGAATGGGTACGCGAGCATCACGAGAGGCAGCGTAAATCTAAAGAATCGAGTCGGTTTATCCAAACTCTTGTAGATTTTCTCATTCATCTGCAGTTACAGAAACAAGTAAAAAACTTTCATCTAAGAAACACCACAGGACTGAAACAAGATAACCGAAAAACCGAGTTCACTTACCGGATGCCAAGATTCATCGTTCTCAACATGTCCATGATTCTGGTGATGAGTTCTATGGCTAATTCTCCTGCAGACCAACCAAAGTCATATGCTTTACATCAAGAAGAAGAAATTCTGCAAGTAATTTCTGAAAGAATTGTTTGAAAAGCAAAACTCACCAGCCATGATAAGGAACCAGAATTGAAGAATGAAGAAGATGACCCACCACACTGTTCAACCTCTGATCATTTGAGAAGCTACCGTGTCCACTGCAATTCAATCAACAGAAATAAACAAATTGTTTGACAATTACAAGTAGACTAAACATATGCAACACCAATAACAAGTTGTCTACAAGCAACATGATGATGATGATGATAATGATAATGACATTTTGATACCTCAGAATCCAATTCCGTCCAAGAGAAGGTTTTGAAGAGATAGGGATAAAAACAAACAAAGATTTTGTTCATTTGGTTCCAAATTAAAGTAGGAATCATCCAAAGTTGACCAAATCAGAAACTAAACAGGAGGAATCAATTTGGAGAAAACAACAAAAAAAAAAAACAAAACAAAAGTTAGGGTTATTTGTAATTATTACCAGTCATGTCCAAGAACAAAGAGAGCCCAGAACATGGTTCCTTGAGCAAGCCAATAGAGAGGCCAAACAATCCAATTGTTGAGATAAGCAGCTCCAGCTGCCAATGCGAAGACAATCGCAACATCTCTAACAACATAACTCATCGACTTCCATGGATTCTTAACCCAACAATGCTTAGGTATAGCTGCTCTAATATCCGCTAAATTGAACGGAGGAGGAGCACCTGGGTCGAATCTCTGCGCTTCCTTGTGTTCTTCCTCTAATGGTGACTCGATCGTTGGTGTCGTGAACGGTGTTGTGCTCACATTCAAAGCCCAATTCCTCGTGAACCGACAATCTCGTGAATTCAGAGGAGAAGCTGTGTTGTAAGAAGAAGAAGGTGATTGTCTGAAATTGAAGATGGGTTTGTTGTTGGTGTTACAGATGAAATTGGATCTGGGTGTTGTGTAGATTCTGGGGAGAGGTCTTATGCCACATTCTGATAAGACCAAGTTCGCCATTAGAGCTCTCTCCCCAGAAGAAGAAGAAGAAGAAGAAGAGAAAAGAGACTCCTTTTTTCTCTTTCTCTGTGGAATGAGAGGTTAATAGAGAAAGAGTAGCGAAGAGATAATGTATGAGATTATATCCTCCACCACTTGGTGTTCAGAGAGAGAAACTTGTGTGCTTCTTGTTGCTTGTCGTCTCTCAATTTCTATATATCTCTGTGTCTATGGTTCACATACAAGTACATGTGTGTAAGAAATCTGCAACTAGATAGGGGAAGGAAACTTAAGTGCTTGAGGTGAGAGAGAGTTTGTGTTCGTGTAAGATATTTTGTGTGTGTCAGATTTTGACCCAATTTTATTCAACACGCATTTAGTTGAATTTTTTTTTTCTTTTCTTTTCAATATTAGTATTTTTCCTTCGTATGATCTCATTTAAAGATAGAACTGTAGCAAAAAAAAATATCAATGAGGAGGCATGTGTTTTTCATGACCTTAGCTTTTGTTTACAAATAAAGATTCGTTGTATTTTGTATAGATGCACATTGTTTTAATGACTCTAAACATTGTTAGACGAAAAGTAGATAGGAATTTGAGAAATTGAGTCAATCACGTTTCAATGTTTTCATACTCGATTTCTGCTTTATTTTGATGGAGATGTGGTACCTAAAGGAGTGTGTTCATAAATTGAACCAAGAGGAATTTGGATTTTGTTTGGTAAAAACAAATTTACAAACCCAAATGAATGAAAACATTGTGAAATCAAAAAAGAAGAAGCTTTTTTTTTGTTGATAAAGGATTTTCAATCAAATGCATGAGATATAAAATGTTTTACAAGCTAAGCCCAACCCAAAGCTATAGTTTGTTGAAGCAAAAGCCCAACTTAAATCTAAATCATAGTGAAATGATTAAAAAAAAACTTAGATGAACCAAAGAGTGAGCACTGATGGTGTGGTGTTGATGAACCAACCAACATTAACAATTTAACATGCACGATTAGAAGATGCTCTCGACCTTAGGTTAGATGAAAGGTCCGATCAGTGACGGACATACGTTGTAAGTAGGAGGGTCAATTGACCTAGGTAAAATATAAAAAATTGTTTTTGGCCATTATCAAATGTTGCTCTCTAGAACAAATGGATGTTGTTGCACCCCCAATAGTTAGAAGTTAGAAGTATTGGGTTCGATGACCCACTCTTTCATAATTTTTATATAAGTTTCAATCATCATTTTATCCTAAACTGATTTTCCTTTAAATGAGTACATTAGTTTACGGCAGTTTCCTTTTTAAAGCATACATTATTTAATATTTTGCTTAAATTTTATTTTTGATCTGAGTAAAATATATTTTTGGATCCGCCACTGGGTCCGATGATGAAGAAAACTCAAATCTGAAAGAGGTTTAGAGCGGGTCAGTTGTGAGAATCATTGCTTGAAACTGAAAGTATAAGATGAAAAACAAATTGAACATATTTAAGTTGATGAAGATAACTAATTAAAGTTGCAAGATTTATGAAGCTAGATTTGTGTTCCAGTCACGGATGGAATGAACACAATTTCTAATTTGTTAGTCAATAAGTTGTAGTCGATTATCTGCAGGGCGAGAGATGTGATAGTGAATCCGATTATTTTTTCTCAGTATGAATTGAAACCAAAATAAGGATGGTTAAGTATTAATTTAAGTTTTTTGTGACACTATGCATGCATGATTTCTTACATCGAAATTGTTTAAAGATCGAATTAAGATGGTTTATGATTTAATAAGCTAATAGCTAATTTTCTCCACCAAATCTAGAAGACAAAAGATTACCTAATCATATTTCTTTCTATAAGCTTCTCTTCGGAAATCATTTTCATGATGTGAAAACCATATATATACCAAAGAGAAATTAATATTTTTCAAACATGTTTTTCTTTTACGGCATTTTTTTCAAACATGGTTATAATTCATAGAATTCAAACTCGATATACACCCATATTTTGTAAATTTAAATTTAATTGTAAGATCCCGTGTATTTTTAATACTGGCCAGTATAGAACAAACTAGATGGGTTTTTTTAATACATAAAATTAGTAAAAGAATCTTAAAAGAAGGAAATAAGTTTAAGAAAAGGGAAGAAATCATAATTATGAGTCTGGATTAGTACCACAGGCAAACATACAACTCCCAGAAAGTAAGGGACATTTGGGAATAATATATTCAAAAGTTGGGAATATTTTGGACAACCAACTAATACTTTGTGAGGTGTTCTTTATATAGATATGCGCATGCATATAACTATATCGCAATCTCATTTCTTCTTTATCCTGACATCATTCCATTAAACCCGAGCTTGTCTGGTTATTAATTTGATTAATTCTACCAGATATAAATTCGTTTTTATTATCAGCTAAACAAACCAGTTGAGTAGCACAACAGTTGTCTTTGACGTTTAATTTTACATCCAAATAAATTTGATGTTTTTCGTAATTATATCATTGTTGTTGTTATTAGTTTTGTGTGAAATTGGACTTCTTTAAACATAAGTGGAAAATAGTGTGTGTGTTTTTTTTTTTATAAAAGTGGAAAATAGTGTTGCACTACCAAATTGGCAATGTCCAATTTTTTTTTTTGTCAACTGGCAATGTCCAATTATATTTGGTCTTGTTTTAGTATTTGGCAGGCTGGACACATTTTAACAAGCATCTATTTATACAGCTAAATTTCCATGATATGATTATGTGTATTTATGATTCCGATGGATACACATACTACATACACATGACGTGTATTTTGTGCGTTTGGTTTAGTACATAGCAAAATGACCTTATACTAAGATAGTAAATTCACGAAAACGGATAAACATATCAAAACGAGATTTAAAAAAAAAATATTAAGGAATAATATATTGTCTTTTGTAACATATTTTCTCATTCAACGAATAATAATTTTCTGCAATTGATGGTAGTTTTTTTTTTCCTGCATGTTTGAATCCAAATAATGACGCAACGGAAACTGAATTTCTCGATCATATTTTTTTTTTTTTTATAAAATTGTATTTCATTCATTCATTTAATGATTCTACAAAATTAGCACTACAAGTATTCCATTTTCTTACTACTCATGTAAAAATCTTATTTTATTCCACTTTATTTTTTTTTAAAGATCTTAATCAATCTAGAAAATTAGGGTCCCAAACATAGTCCCACACGTGTGAGTAAAGCCTTATTTATTCCATGCGTATACGCAAAGTTCTACCTACTGTATATGTTTTGACAAATACTTCTCTAGTAGTCACTTTGTATTATCATCGGCCTCTCTTACAACAAAGATACATCGATCTTTAATGGCTTCTTCTTCTGCTAACCTCAACCACCAACAACTTCCGACCATCCACGGTGGAGCCACGGCAGCGCCTCCACCAACTCCGTCATGCACACATCCAAACACCACCACCAAATCGGAGACAGCAGCCGACGCTCTCGCCCGCCTATTTCACCGTCTTCCTCCAAACCTCTCACTCCCCAACCGCCGCTCCTCCGTAGCCACCGCCGTTTCCTCCACCGTCGCATCTTTTCCGTCTTACCTACTCTCAGAAAAGTGCGAAAAAAGCGAAAATAAGTGCGATTCAAATTTTCTTGTCGGGCAGCAATAATTCGCCTGATGGAGGCGGACTCCCCGCCATCTACGCCGCCGGCACCTGTGGAAAATCAAGCAAAGGAGGCTGCCGCTCATCCAGGGGTGCTGAAAAAGACCTCGTGGGTGAAAATTGTCACCAACAAACCATCCTTGCGTAAGCATAACTTCGAAAGCTCGGCGTCTGGAGTCGTCCCTGTTCCGGAGGCGGTCCTGAAAGATGTCCCTCTGTGGGACGACCTCCTGGTCGGACAATTCCTTACTACTGCTCCTCACGTAGCTAAGGTCCATGTCATCGTCAACAAAATATGGCCTTTGGGTGATAAAACCATCAAAATCGATGTGTTTGTAGTGAATGATAAGATGATTAAATTTCGAATCAAGGATGTAGCAACTCGCTCTCGTGTGTTGCGGCGGGGAATGTGGAATATTGCCGACATACCTATGTTGGTATCGAAATGGACTCCTATAATAGAAGAAGCTCAACCCACCATCTCAACGATGCCACTTTGGGTCACGATCAAGCATGTCCCTCACTCCATGTTCTCTTGGGATGGGCTCGGTTTTTTGGCCAGTGCAACAGGTGAACCAAAGAGGCTTCACCCGGAGACTGAAACTTGTCAAAATTTTGAAGAAGCAAAAGTTTTCGTTGAAGTAGATCTGAGCAAAGAACTTCCTAAACACTTCAAATTTCAAATCGAGGCTGGTAAGGATGAGGAGGTTGAGTTTGTTTACCCTTGGTTACCACCACGTTGCTCAAGATGTGGAAGATGGGGTCACGTAGAGGAAGGCTGCAAGGTGATTAAAAAAATTACAATTTTGAAAAGGGGGGAACCTCTCCCTGTTTCTGGTTCCCAATCTATGGAGGATAATATGTCACAAGTCACGGACCCCAAAACAGGGGATGTAGACTGTGTGATTTCCCCACCTCTAGTGGCTGTTCAGACAGAAGTAGTGATGCAACCGGAAATCCAGATTGAGGCAGTCGTTGGTTCTATAATAGCTACACCAATGGAGGGTCATTCGCTCACTATCGAACCCAGTTCTGTACCGGTGGAAAGGCAAACAATGTCAAAATCTAGTTCAGGAAAACAGAGTGCGGTAGAGGCGACTTGGACTGAGATTTCTCCGACCAAGGCGGGCAGATTAAAGGAACATGTTTCCTCTCCTATCCTCACATCGACACCATCGAGATTCTCAGTGCTAGAAGATAAAGTATCCATGGAGGAGGGAATAACAGAATTGGATGAAAAGGTTCTTGAGGAGGGTGAATTCAGGGAGGATGTGGAGGAGAATGATCGTGAAACAGAAAAAGAGGAAGAGGTAGAAAACGCAGACGGTTTGGAGGAGGCAGAGGATGTTGTGTCTGCAAGCAAAGAAGAGGTAGTGTTGCGTGCCGCAACTGGACATCGTTCATCACTCACGCGAGTTTCGAAAACAAACCACAAGGTCCTCATAGACAAAAAGACGCAACGGAAACCTCAATCCAAATCTCAACTCCAAAGGACCTCCAAAAAGAAAAAGTAATGTCAGGTTTCTTCTGGAATGTGAGAGGACTCAACAAAAAATCAAAGCATTCAATCATAAACCAGTGGGTGAATATCAGTAATATGCAGTTTGGAGGTCTAATGGAAACGCGTGTTAAAGAGGGTAAAGCTCAACGTATTGCTTCGAAGGTATTTGAAGGGTGGTCTTTCATGTCAAATTATGAGCATAATCCTCTAGGTCGCATTTGGATTGTTTGGAAGGAGAGTGTGAGGATCACGCCAATCTATAAGACAGACCAAATTATTACAGTTTCAATTTTGGTTGAGGGAAAAACGGATGAATTCATTTGCTCCTTCGTTTATGCTTCTAACTTTGTCGAGGATCGGAAAAGACTATGGGCTGATTTGGTCACTCATCAAGACTCACCAATGACTCGCAATAGGCCTTGGATGATATGTGGAGATTTTAATGAAATCCTCAATGTCGATGAACACTCCAACTTTGTGGCATCTTCTATGACATCGGGTATGATGGATTTCCGGGAAGTGGTTTCATATTGCTCTTTAACGGATTTGGGATATCAAGGGGCAAAATACACGTGGTGTAACAAACAAGAGGCGGGTCTCATCTGTAAAAAGCTGGACAGAGTTTTAGTTAATGAGAAATGGATGGATCTTTACACTCACTCACATTGTTTTTTCGAGCCAGGAGGATGTTCGGATCATTTGCGAGTTCGGCTTTACTTGGAAGCTCCAACTTTAGGGAAAAGAAAACCATTCAAGTTTGTTAATGCTTTAACAAGCTTGCCTCAGTTTGCTCCGGTGGTTCGTGACTATTGGGAGGATTCAGAACCTCTATTTGTCTCCACATCCGCTCTATTTCGATTGACTAAAAAACTAAAAGGGCTAAAGTCGGTGCTAAGGGATCTAGGGAGAGATAAATTGGGAAACTTGTCAAAGAGAACAAAAGAAGCACATGAGGAGTTATGTGCTATGCAAGGTAGGACACTACTCAGGCCTACAGCTCAGAACATGGAAAGAGAATCTTCTGCATATGTACGATGGGAGCATCTTGCGACATTGGAAGAAGCTTATCTTAAGCAGAAATCGAAACTTCATTGGCTCTCGGTGGGTGATAAGAACAATACATATTTCCACAATTCGATACGGGCTAGACAAATGCAGAACACCATCAGAGAAATCACAACTTCGAGTGGAGAGAGGTTAAGTAAACACGAGGATATCAAGAAAGAGGCAGCAAATTATTTCGAAGTTTTCCTCAATACAAAGCCAACAGATTATAGAGGAATGACGAGGGAGGATATTCAAAACTTGATATCATTTCGTTGCTCTGGTGACGACAAAGCTTTTCTAATACGAGAAGTCTCGGATGAGGAGATTCGGAATACTCTGTTCTCAATGCCATCTGACAAGTCACCGGGACCAGACGGTTATACAAGTGAGTTTTTCAAAGCTTCATGGACAATTGTGGGAAAGGATTTCTTGATAGCAATAAAATCTTTCTTTCAAAAGGGCTTTCTCCCAAAAGGAGTAAATTCAACAATATTGGCTTTAATTCCAAAGTCGAATGAGGTAAAGGAAATGAAAGACTACCGGCCTATTGCTTGTTGCAATGTCATATATAAGGTTATCTCCAAGATAATCGCAAATAGGTTGAAGGGATTATTGCCAAGGTTCATTGCGGGAAACCAAACGGCTTTTGTGCATAACCGCCTTCTTTTGGAAAATGTTTTACTTGCCACAGAGGTGGTTAAGGATTACCATCGAGACACGATTTCTCCACGATGTGCAATAAAAATTGACATATCTAAAGCATTTGACTCGGTTCAATGGGATTTCATTTTGAATACATTATCCGCCCTAAGTTTCCCGGTGGAATTTGTGCATTGGATACAGCTTTGTATTACCTCTCCATCCTTTTCGGTTCAGGTCAATGGAGAGCTTTCGGGTTATTTTGGTAGTGCGAGGGGGCTAAGACAAGGATGCTCCCTATCGCCTTACCTATTTGTCATATGCATGAATGTGCTTTCAAGCATGATTGACAAAGCGGCACGAGAAAGGAGAATTGGTTTTCATCCAAACTGTAAGAACATCCAACTAACCCATCTATGTTTTGCGGATGATCTAATGGCTTTTATAGATGGAACCAAGCGCTCGATTGAAGGAATAATCAAGATCTTTGATGAATTTGGTGTTTTTTTGGGATTAAAGATTAGCCCCGAAAAAACGCATATATTCATAGTGGGTATTGCAGAGAGGAAAAGGGATGACATTCTATCTCATTTTCCATTCGCAAGAGGCGTACTTCCGGTCCGCTATCTTGGTCTCCCACTACTCTCCAAGCGGATGTGTGCGGTTGACTACGGAATACTTATAGAAAGAATCAAAGAGAGATTGAGTTCTTGGACAGCACGTCACCTTTCCTATGCTGGAAGATTACAACTTCTACAATCGGTGATTCAAGGTATTATCAATTTTTGGATACAAGCATTCCGCCTACCGAACCAATGTATAAAAAAATTAGAGAGTTTGTGCTCGGCTTTCTTATGGTCTGGACCATCATTAAACACGAAAAAATCGAAGGTGGCATGGAGGGATGTATGCAAACCGAAAAGTGAAGGTGGTCTAGGGTTTAAATCGATCAAAGAAGCAAACGTGGTAAGTTGTTTGAAACTTATATGGAGCATAGCGGGGAACAATGACTCTTTATGGGCGAAGTGGGTCAAATCTATGAATCTACGAAATGGTTGTCTTTGGTCAATAAGTGTTTCAACATCTTTGGGTTCTTGGATTTGGAAGAAACTTCTCAAGTTTCGGGACTTGGCTCGAGGTTTTATAAAAACAGATGTGGGGAATGGTAAAAGAACTTGGTTTTGGGAGGATAAGTGGTCTCCTTTGGGAATAATACTCACGGAGGTTGGACCAAGAGGAGTGATCGACATGGGGATCCCCATTAATGCCACCTTGGCGGAAGTGATGAGAACACATCAACGAAAACGGCATAGAAGAGAGGCTTTCAACAAAATTGAAGATGCAATCTCGGAGGCTAAACGAAATCAAACAGAGGAGGATGACATTGTACAATGGCGGGTTGGTGAAGGGAAATACAAGACGCATTTCCACTCCAAAGCCACTTGGAACATGATCCGAAATGTAAGTCAAACGAAAGATTGGTACAAAGGTGTGTGGTTTACCCACGCAACACCAAAGTACTCTTTTTTTGTTTGGCTTGCAATGCTCGACAGATTATCCACCGGAGATCGAATAAAATGTTATACAGGAGAAAGCAACTGTGTTCTTTGCACTAACAATGAGGAAAGTCGGAACCATTTATTTTTCTTGTGCAGCTTCTCATCACGAGTTTGGAAAATCCTAGTGTGGAAGTTGTTGGGGAACCGATATACAACACATTGGAGTGAGCTTCTAAGAATTATCCAGGATGACGAGACCAACAATCTAAAGACATTCATCATTCGTTATGCATTTCAAACGGTTATCTACTACTTGTGGCGGGAGCGAAATGGAAGGCGACACGGCAACGAGCCGCTTGCAGCTAGGACACTAGCAAAATTGGTCGACAAGGAAATTAGAAACCGTCTAAGTCTACTGCGGCGTGGAGGAGACAAGCGCTATACCGAAGGTCTCATGGTATGGTTCGAATCAAGATGGCTAAGGGTGTAAACATTTCAAATTGTTGATGTATTACATTTCAAACTTTCAAAACAATTGTGGTTCTCATTGTAAAAAAGTCTTTTGAATAAATTTAACATTAATTCAAAAAAAAAAAAAAAAAAAAAAAAAAAAAAAAAAAAAAAAGCTATGAAGATCTTATCTCCGCCGCTACTAAGTTCGGCTATTTCCAACTCACTAACGATGACTCCAATACCATTATTCCTTCTGGACTCGCTAAAGCTGCCGAGTCTGACTCGCTCTCGCTTTTAGAGCTCAGTGAAGAGAAAAAAGAATCGTCGTTTCCCAAAAACTGGCCGCTTGGCTACGAATCCGATGCCGAAACGCCGTCGTTTTGCCTTGACGCTGACTGTTCAACCGAGTCAAGCGAGTTAAAACTGAGTTCGCTGCGTGAGTTCACTAGGAGTCTCAAGAAAGTTGGAGTGAAGACGGTAGAGATGTTGGCGAATGCACTTGGGTTCAAGAACCCGTTTGAAAATGACTCAACCCGGTTTAATACTCTGATGTGGCTTAACCAAGATGTTCCCGATGATAAACCGGAGATAACCAATGGGTTTTATCCATTTGTTGTATGTTTACAATATCAGATAAGGGAACAGAAGTATTGTTTGTTAACCGAGTCTGGTTGGGTTTCCGTGTCTCCCCGAGTTGACTCGGTTCTTGTGACGCTAGGTGACATTGCTCAGGTTAGTTCTCTCTCTCTCTTTATTATCTTAATTTTTAAAATCAATATAATTATCATATTATCATCTGTGTGATGGAATGGAACTTTGGCGTTTATCTCCTTGTTTTGAATTGAATTATTTGTTTTGTAATCGTCAACATCTTTTTAACTAAGTTACACATATGTCCATATCAATTGAAATGTTTTTTAACACTCATTGATCAAAGAGAGAACAAGAATTTGAAAATTTCCGATATTTGTTGTTGACAACAACTACAATTGTGGGGCAGGAACGGGCAATTTTATTTTTATTGGGAATGTGTTTTAGTTTGAGACATGCATGTTTTAATGGCATTGGAAAAGAAAATAGAAATTTGAAAAGTTTAGATATTTTAATAAATACACATTCCATGTATAAATGCAATAGTAATTTTTTAAAAAAAATTAACACAATTTTATTCTGGTCAAATTCTAACAAGTTTTTTTTTACTTTTAAAATTATATACCAATACATATTCTGACTTTTATTTTATTTAAGATTTTTTCGGACATTTTCGCAAGTTTAACTCTTTAATGTGCTTTTATTTTTAAATGAAAATAAAGTTATGAGTACTAAAATAATTATAAAATAAATAAAAAGCTTAAAACGTAACGGCTGTAAGAAAACCGAATTAGATGAATAATTATGGAAACATCTCCACAGTTATCGATCTACTAGCATGATATATATATCCTTCTTCTGTGATATTTATTTTTATTAGAACATTAAAGCTTTGTATAATAAAATAGCTAGTTTCAACTTTGAACATCTACATAACAACTTAAAATTTCCAGGTTTGGAGAAATGGAGAGCTCAAAAGAGTTAGATATCGACCCGTTGTATGCTCGGGACAATTTAACTGTCCAAGAAAGTGTGTAACAATGACATTGATGCTTACACTTCCTATGGACACTATGGTTTCTCCACTGAAAGATATCAGCGACGGCGACAAAGAGGAAGAGTATGCAGAAGATGAGGAAGAGGAGGCAAATGGGAAGGGAGAAGGTGGAGGAGCAAGAAGTGATGAGAGAAAAGTATTTAGGTCTTTTTGGTTTGAAGATTACGCATGGAGAGTGTACCATGAGCGTCTCTTCTTGAAAGATCCACTCGACAGATACAAAATCAAATGTTAGAAAGATTTAAGAACTTATGTTTGATTTGTTTGTTTCATGATCGAATTGGTATAAGGGCTAAGTTTTTGTTAGTACTTTTATTTTTCCATAAAATACGTTGATTTTTAAAAAATGATTTTGAGATATATTTTGGATATGTTTATCTCCGCCCCATTTTATAATCTTCGCAAAACAAATCAAACATGAAAAAAACGGAAGGAAAAATCACCCCCATGAAGTGATAAAATAAATTTGAGAATGTCAATACAAAACTATTTATAGAGAAATTTATCAAATTTTTATCTATTTTATTCTCATATTTATTTTTTATATTATTTGATATTCAATTAAATTATTTTACACATCAAATAATTAGATTTTTGTAATCCTATTTAAATTAGATTATTTTTTACTACCTAACAAATAAAGATAAATATTTTGACATGTAATTAAATCTAGTTGATTTTTTTTTTTTACATTTGTATTCACGTGTCAAAATCTCATGTCAAAATCTGGTCGACTGAGTTGACACGTATCACGATCATAATAAATTTATTCATATATTTTTATTCTTTAAATATTTTATAATCTGCGTAAACAAATCAAACACGAAAAAACAGAAGACAAAATTAGGTCACCCCATGAAATGATAAAATAAAACGTCAATACAAAAAATACTTATAGAAAAATCTATCAAATATTATATTTCCAAATAATATATAACATATTATTATATTATCTTATATAGATTAAATTATATCACATATTTCTAAATAATTAGATTTTCCTAATCATATTTAGAATAAGTTTATATTTATTTAATTCTATTTAAATTAAATTTACTTTTTATTATTTAACAAATAAAGATAAATGGATAAATTTTTTGATATATGGTTAAATTTAATTAAAAATAAAAAAATATACTTATACATATCAAAAATATAATTAACCGATTTGACATATATCCCAATGATATTAATTACCATGTTTTATGCATCAAATAAGATTCGGTCATTAACCAACTAAATAATGCATAAAATTCACAAAAGCACTATATATGTTTCGTGGAGAATACCCGACAATGGATTGGGCCGGATCAAATCCGACCCGTTTAATTTGCAAAAGCACATCGTACAGCTCAGGCACTTGTAGCACGTCGTCTCCTTTCGATCTCTCCCTTATATTCGACGAGTGACTCCGATTGGGTCGCTGTTCGTCATTTCTCACTACCAAAGAAAAAAATAAAAAGTATCTCTCTCCTCTCCTCCATCAACTTTCTTCTTCACTTGCCTCAGATCTGGCTGCGATTTTTCAAATCTTCTTCAGTTTCTCTCGCATCGCTCCTCTCTCTCTCTCTCCTGGCCGTTGACGGTCCCGTCTCCGCCGTGGATCTGATTCTGGCCCCGGATTATCTTGCCGCGATCTGAGGTCAAACATGGCGGCAGCTAACGCACCCATCACGATGAAGGAGGTCCTAACGGTGAGTTCTTCTCCTTCCCGTCTCCATTTTTAGAAGTATATGTGTTTTCTCATGGAATCGAGCTTAATTTTGGACGATAAATATGTTTCTGTAGTTGTGGTTTTTGATGATTTGGTTCTTCTCCGACTGTTATATGATTGATTCCAGTTTCATACTGTTTGTGTTATGCATGTCTCTGATCAGATTTCCCTGCATACGCTCAGATCTGTGTACCCTGAATATATCTAGCTCGAATTTGAAGTTTTTGTGTGGTCCATTGTGCTTATTTACTGGGATCTCGTAACTGAGTTAATGAACGATGTGATATGACGCTTTGTTTTGAATTTTTTTTTCAGCTTCCGAGCGTTGGGATCAATCAGCAATTCATCACGTTTACAAATGTTACTATGGAGTCTGACAAGTACATTTGTGTACGAGAGACGGCACCGCAGAACAGTGTTGTAATTATAGATATGAATATGCCGATGCAGCCTTTGAGGAGGCCTATCACTGCAGATTCTGCTCTTATGAACCCAAACTCGAGGATCCTTGCCTTAAAAGGTATTTAACTGTTTCCTTCTATTACTAAATTACGTCATGCTTATCGTTATAAAACCTAGAGTAGTTTCCTTTTGAAGTATGTTTTATGGAACTATATCATTGATAACTCCTATGTCATTTCGTTAACAACGTATACTATCTATTATGGATAGGATACTTTCGATTTTTATCGCTCTCAACTTTAATTTATGGCTTCATATTGGGAAAATCATAAACCCTTGTCATTCGTAAGCTTAAATGAGTACTTGCCCATTGTGGTGCATCATTTGATAGAAAACCTGTTATATTAAATCAGTATGGAAAAGTATCTACACTCATATGTTTCGGTCCTATGCTCTTGTTCTCAACTTGGGTAGGGTAGTATGTTTAATGCAGACATCAGTGTAAAGTTTTATGTTTTCTGACATGTGTTATATTTCTCGTGGTTGTTTCTTGTCGCAAGCCTAATGTTGTTCAATTAAGTTTGTCATGGATGTTTCCTTACATTGGCTATCACTTATTTCGCCCTTTGTTGCTCATTTTTTTCTTTTAATTTGTATCTAGCTCAAGTTCCAGGAACCACTCAGGATCATCTTCAGATATTTAACATCGAAGCAAAAGCAAAGTTGAAATCACATCAAATGCCTGAGCAGGTGATTATTGAAATAAACTCTTTGTAACTTGATTATTTTTCATGTTGTACACTTCATTCAGACTCGGATTTTGCTAGTCTAAATTTTATTTTTTGATGTTAACCACCCATTTTTTATAGGTTGCTTTTTGGAAATGGATTTCACCAAAAATGTTGGGGCTGGTCACACAAGCTTCCGTGTATCATTGGTCAATTGAAGGTTTCATATTATTAACTTACTGTCATCTTCTTTGTATCTTGCATATGTTGTTTCTCATTTTGCTCCGATATTTCCAGGTGATTCTGAGCCAGTTAAGATGTTTGATAGAACAGCCAATTTGGCAAACAATCAAATTATAAACTATAAGTGCTCTCCTAATGAGAAGTGGTTGGTATTGATCGGAATTGCTCCTGGATCTCCCGAGGTAGGGTTACTGCGCCACATATTAGGGTTAATGAAGCTATCATAATGGGATGTATTCTTGACTGGATCTTTTCATTATTATATTCTGTAGAGACCACAATTGGTAAAAGGGAATATGCAGCTTTTCTCTGTGGATCAACAGCGGAGCCAGGCCCTTGAAGCACATGCTGCTTCATTTGCTCAATTTAAGGTAAATATGTGGCTATTTTGTGAGTTCATTCTGTGGTCTGATCTTTAACTGTAGTATGACAAGCAACATTATTAATGATAGGTCCCTGGGAATGAGAATCCTTCTATTCTTATATCCTTTGCAAGCAAGAGCTTTAATGCTGGGCAGATAACATCAAAGTTGCATGTCATTGAGCTTGGTGCCCAACCAGGTTAGCTTCCTCAACTGCTCTATATTTTCAGGGTTATGAGCGTCTTTTTCTCACATTTTGAGTTGGTAATCATCTGATGTCTAAAGATGGGAATTTTTTTTTTTTTTGCAGGAAAACCATCATTTACAAAGAAGCAGGCAGATCTCTTTTTCCCCCCAGATTTTGCTGACGATTTTCCTGTAGCCATGCAGGTTTGTAGTTGCATTAGAAGTTCAATTAACTTCAGTAAGTTTCTGGTGAAAAATTTCATGACACCATTTTTTTTTCTCGACAGGTCTCTCACAAATTTAACTTGATATATGTCATCACCAAGCTTGGCCTGTTGTTTGTATACGACTTAGAGACAGCTTCTGCTATCTACAGAAATCGGATAAGTCCAGACCCAATTTTCTTGACTTCTGAAGCTTCCTCAGTTGGGGGTTTCTATGCCATTAATAGGAGAGGACAAGTTCTTTTGGCTACAGTAAATGAGGCTACAATAATACCTTTTATTAGTGGTCAAGTATGTTTAACATTTTTTTTTTTCTTTCTGTTTTTCTAAATACAGTCTATCCATTTCATCATGACATGCTAAGAATTCTATGCTTTTGTATCACAGTTGAACAATTTGGAACTTGCTATCAATCTTGCTAAAAGAGGAAACCTCCCTGGTGCAGACAATCTGGTATGTGATATTTACTTTGGATCAGATGTGTGGATCTGTTCTCGTGCTGAAGTAATTATGGTTGATGAATGCCAGCTCGACGAAAAAGAAAGTCATTCAATGATGTGAAGTTTCTCATATTCAGTTTGGATGTTGCAGGTTGTCCAGCGTTTCCAAGATTTATTTGCTCAAACAAAGTACAAGGAGGCTGCTGAGCTTGCTGCTGAATCTCCTCAGGGTATTCTACGGACACCTGATACGGTGGCTAAATTCCAGGTATTTGTTCCATATTCAGTAATTAATCCTCAGTGAACATGCTATATACTATTAGATGTAGGTAACACCAATCTAAAACTACATCATCACACTATACAATTTTGCAGAGCGTTCCTGTCCAAGCAGGGCAAACTCCTCCATTGTTACAGTATTTTGGGACCCTTTTGACTAGAGGGAAGCTCAATACATATGAGTCTTTGGAATTATCTCGGCTTGTTGTGAATCAAAACAAGAAGAACCTCTTGGAAAACTGGTTGGCAGAGGATAAGTTAGAATGCAGTGAAGAACTTGGAGACCTTGTCAAGGTAATCTTAAAATTGACCGTTGTCCTTTAAAATGTCGCATATGTCTCCTTTAGTATGTGGTAACGATAATCTTTTCTGTTCCAGACTGTGGACAATGACCTTGCTCTGAAAATATACATCAAAGCTCGAGCTACACCAAAAGTTGTGGCAGCTTTTGCAGAGCGAAGGGAGTTTGACAAAATACTGATTTACTCAAAGCAGGTAAACAATAAGTTTTAAAGTTTGCCCCTCCCCTGTTATGGTTACCCGGAAGATAATTTTTCTCAAGAAGTACCATTGTTTCATTTGTTGACTTTAGGTTGGGTACACACCTGATTACATGTTTCTTCTGCAAACCATACTCCGTACGGATCCTCAGGTTAGTGTGGTGCTTTTTTGTTACTAGCAACATATAAAACTATGAGAGGACTGGTTGACATGAAATGATTAACTTGTTATTGATAATTCTAACCTGACGTTGTTTATTATGCAGGGTGCAGTGAATTTTGCTTTAATGATGTCCCAAATGGAAGGAGGTTGTCCAGTTGACTACAACACTATCACTGATCTTTTTCTTCAGGTAGGTGAACAAGTATGGAATAGTGTATACAACAATATTCGTAGCTCATACATGAGAGTTATCATGTTCTAATTTACTTATTTGTGCATATGCAGAGAAATCTGATCCGCGAAGCGACTGCTTTCCTCCTGGATGTTCTGAAGCCAAATTTACCTGAGCATGCTTTTCTGCAAACTAAGGTTGAATATAGTTGCCACCTTGTATCTTTCTGTGCTTTCCCTTTTCATCTTCCTTTCTCAGACCTTTAAGTCCACTGTCAACTCAGGTGCTGGAGATCAATTTGGTAACATTTCCTAATGTGGCTGATGCAATTTTAGCAAACGGGATGTTCAGCCACTATGACCGCCCTCGTGTTGCTCAGCTCTGTGAAAAGGCTGGACTTTATATCCAATCTTTAAAGGTTGGTGCTTATTATTTACTTTTATTTGCTGCCCTATTATATGTTTTATGTTTTCATCTCTGACTTTTTTTCTTTTGCTTTGTGCAGCATTACTCAGAGTTGCCTGATATTAAACGTGTAATTGTGAACACACATGCAATTGAGCCACAGGTAATACCTCTGGACTAAATTTTGGTTGCTAAACTTCTGGATGGCCGAGTTGTTGAATATCTCTCTGCTCAATATGCAGGCTCTCGTTGAGTTTTTCGGTACTCTTTCTAGCGAATGGGCTATGGAGTGCATGAAGGATCTTCTGCTGGTCAACCTGAGAGGCAACCTTCAGATAATCGTTCAGGTAATTCATGTGTTGTGGTATTATGTTGGTTTTATTGTTTAATGTGACACTAACGTGTCCATATCATTGCAGGCTTGCAAGGAGTACTGTGAGCAACTTGGTGTTGATTCATGCATTAAACTCTTTGAGCAGTTCAAGTCATACGAAGGGCTATACTTTTTCCTAGGTTCATATTTGAGTATGAGGTGATTTACCAAGAATCTACTGTCATTCCCGTAAATAAGCACATCACAGTCCTTGTATTTTTATTCTGATGATATACAATATTTTCCCTCTGTGCGATAGTGAGGATCCTGAGATTCACTTCAAGTACATTGAAGCAGCTGCCAAGACTGGTCAAATAAAAGAGGTTGAGCGTGTGACTAGAGAGTCTAACTTTTATGATGCTGAAAAGACGAAGAACTTTTTGATGGAAGCTAAGCTCCCTGATGCCCGACCGTTGATAAATGTCTGCGATCGTTTTGGTTTTGTGCCTGATCTTACTCATTACTTGTACACAAACAACATGCTTCGTTACATTGAAGGTTACGTTCAGAAGGTATGGAGTTTATTAGGACTACTGTTAGTGCATGTAAGTTTGATATTTTTGGAATTAAATAATTATAATGTGATTCCTTTTGCAGGTGAACCCTGGGAATGCTCCCTTAGTTGTTGGGCAGTTGCTTGACGATGAATGCCCTGAGGATTTTATTAAAGGCCTCATTCTCTCTGTTCGTTCATTGCTTCCTGTTGAACCCCTTGTTGAGGAATGTGAAAGAAGGTGTGAATCCTTTTAGTCATCTTGGTTTCCGTTCATAAGTATGCCCCTTTGTTCTTGAAGTTCTTATATGTATTTGTCTTTTCAGAAATCGACTCCGTCTCCTCACTCAGTTCTTGGAGCATCTAGTTAGTGAGGGGAGCCAAGATGTGCATGTCCATAATGCCTTGGGTAAAATTATCATAGACAGTAACAACAACCCTGAGCATTTCCTGACCACCAACCCTTACTACGACTCTAAGGTTGTGGGTAAGTACTGCGAGAAACGGGATCCCACCCTGGCTGTTGTGGCATACAGAAGAGGACAATGTGACGAGGAACTCATTAATGTCACCAACAAGAACTCTTTGTTCAAGTTACAAGCCAGGTATTTGATTATTGCTAGCCAAACTTCTTACTTATTCGTCAGTGTTGACTCTGTGGTTTGCTTATGCACGGTTTTCCAACTGCAGGTACGTAGTGGAGAGGATGGATGGTGACCTCTGGGAGAAGGTTCTTACGGAAGAAAATGAATATAGAAGACAACTTATTGACCAAGTTGTGTCTACTGCTTTACCCGAAAGCAAGAGCCCAGAGCAAGTCTCTGCAGCTGTTAAAGCATTCATGACTGCTGATCTGCCGCATGAGCTTATTGAGCTTCTTGAAAAGATTGTGCTTCAAAATTCGGCCTTCAGTGGAAACTTCAATCTGCAAAATCTGCTTATACTGACAGCTATCAAGGCAGATCCGTCTAGAGTTATGGATTACATTAACAGGCTGGATAATTTTGATGGTCCGGCTGTTGGAGAAGTTGCGGTTGATGCCCAATTGTATGAGGAAGCATTTGCGATTTTCAAGAAGTTTAACTTAAATGTTCAGGCTGTCAACGTATTGTTGGATAACGTCAGAAGCATTGAGCGTGCTGTTGAGTTTGCTTTCCGGGTCGAAGAAGATGCTGTTTGGAGTCAAGTCGCTAAGGCTCAACTCAGGGATGGACTAGTCAGTGATGCAATCGAGTCCTTTATCCGAGCTGAT
The DNA here is from genome assembly GCA_964056655.1 of Arabis hirsuta. Taxonomy (NCBI): domain Eukaryota; kingdom Viridiplantae; phylum Streptophyta; class Magnoliopsida; order Brassicales; family Brassicaceae; genus Arabis; species Arabis hirsuta. Next base: position 38,553,269 of record OZ053301.1, read on the forward strand.
GATGCCACTCATTTCCTGGAGGTCATTCGTGCCTCAGAAGATACTAATGTCTATGATGACTTGGTCAGATACCTTCTTATGGTTAGACAAAAGGTGAAGGAACCCAAGGTTGATAGTGAGCTCATCTATGCTTATGCAAAGATTGAAAGGTTGGGTGAGATTGAAGAATTTATTCTGATGCCAAACGTTGCTAACCTACAAAATGTCGGCGATCGCCTGTATGATGAAGCTCTGTATGAGGCTGCAAAAATAATTTATGCATTCATATCGAACTGGGCCAAGTTAGCCGTCACACTTGTGAAGTTGCAACAGTTCCAAGGTGCTGTTGATGCCGCAAGGAAAGCAAATAGTGCAAAGACATGGAAGGAAGTCTGCTTTGCTTGTGTTGATGCAGAGGAATTCCGGTTGGCTCAAATATGTGGACTTAACATTATCATACAGGTGAATAAATACCTGATCTTGGTGAATTTTTTTCCTCCAATTTTGCATATTATTATTATCCCATGGGTAATCTTTTTGTGCTCTTATAGGTGGATGACCTGGAAGAAGTCAGCGAGTACTACCAGAACAGAGGATGCTTCAATGAATTAATCTCACTTATGGAGAGTGGACTTGGCCTGGAACGGGCCCACATGGGGATCTTCACCGAGTTGGGTGTACTGTACGCCAGATATCGTTATGAGAAGCTTATGGAACACATCAAGTTGTTCTCGACCCGCCTCAATATTCCTAAGCTTATACGGGCCTGTGATGAACAACAGCATTGGCAGGAACTTACCTACCTATACATTCAATATGATGAGTTTGATAATGCTGCAACCACTGTCATGAACCATTCTCCTGAAGCATGGGAGCACATGCAATTCAAAGACATTGTTGCCAAGGTTGCGAATGTCGAGCTTTACTATAAGGCCGTCCACTTCTACTTGCAAGAGCACCCTGATATAATCAACGATCTTCTCAATGTGCTTGCTCTGCGGTTAGATCACACACGTGTTGTTGATATTATGCGCAAGGTTTGAGGCTGACCCTTGATTTGAGTTTTTTTCCCTTACAACTTATCAGCAGTGGCTTAATGATCGAATTCTGATGATATATTTCTTCCTGATCTCAGGCTGGTCACTTGCGCCTTATCAAGCCGTACATGGTTGCAGTTCAGAGCAACAACGTTTCTGCTGTAAATGAAGCTTTGAATGAGATATACGTAGAAGAAGAAGACTATGACAGGTTGCGCGAGTCCATCGATTTGCATGACAGTTTTGACCAGATAGGCCTCGCTCAGAAGGTAAGAATTTAAATCTGTCTATCGAGTATACATACTAAAGCTTCCCTTGTATTCTAACTAATCTTCACGTGAATGGTGTGAACAGATTGAAAAACACGAGCTTGTTGAAATGAGACGTGTGGCTGCGTATATCTACAAGAAAGCTGGTAGATGGAAGCAATCAATTGCTTTGTCAAAGAAAGACAACATGTACAAGGACTGTATGGAAACTGCTTCACAATCCGGCGACCATGACCTTGCAGAACAACTTCTGGTTTACTTCATTGAACAGGTATATATGTGTTTCATGTACGATTACATCAAAAGCCATTTATTGATTCACAAGCGTTTTGGTATAAGGTAAAACATATATATCAATTGATTCACAAGCGTTTATTTATTGTACAGGGGAAAAAGGAATGCTTTGCTACATGTCTCTTTGTCTGTTATGACTTAATCCGACCAGATGTTGCTCTAGAACTTGCTTGGATCAACAACATGATCGACTTTGCCTTCCCGTATCTCCTCCAGGTGATTTATCCTCGAAATCCCGCAAACGAGATAGCAACCATATAAACGCTATATATGATCAACTCTCTTTCTCTCTTTTTATTTTGCAGTTTATCCGAGAATACTCGGGCAAAGTGGATGAACTAATCAAGGACAAGATAGAGGCACAAAAAGAAGTGAAGGCCAAAGAGCAGGAAGAGAAGGATGTCATGTCCCAACAGGTACTACTGACACAGCAACACGCAATGCTTAAAAAAACAAATCGAAAAACACACTTAAGTCTCATTGTTGTTTTTGAAACAGAATATGTACGCCCAGTTATTGCCACTGGCTCTACCTGCTCCACCGATGCCAGGAATGGGAGGAGGTCCATCAGGGATGGGAGGCGGTTATGGACCGCCACCACCGATGGGCGGAATGCCAGGAATGGCTCCAATGCCGCCATTTGGAATGCCACCGATGGGCGGCTACTAAGACTATTGGGGAAATAACTATCCATTCAAGTTATCGAAATCGCGCAATCTCCCCATGGTCGTATTCGTCTACTCCAGGACTGGGACTGTAATTCGTCGGAATGTGTGGATAATAAACTTATTTTCGTTTGTAATATTCTTTTGAGGGGTCTTAGGTGAGTCATTTTTGGTTGAAGGCCATTTTTACTATTTTTCTTTGGAAGAGAAGTTGACTCCTTAATAGGTCTGATAATTTTACTTTGAGCTTCTCTCCTGTGAGTTGTTCTTTCTTTCTTACTGCTTTTTTTATTTTCCCTTTAAATTTCAGACATACTTTGTTAGAGATATGGATTTTCTTTACGACATACGTCCTCCTCTTCTTGGCTCTCTGATATAAATGAGTATGAAAAATACCTTGTTAATGTATTTGTATCACCATCACTTGGTAAATTTTGAAAACGCAATTCCATTACCAAAAACATATAATAAGATGATTACAATAGAGAACCCATATGGAATTTTCCATATAGTAAACAGAAGTATTAATAAATAACATAACTTCCATTCGGTCCAATTAAAAAACTCAAACCACAAGAGGGTTGTATGAAACGAAGAAACGCAAAATACATTGTAACAAATTAGTAGGAGTAGGACCAGTCTCATCTTTTGCCTCTTCCCCTTCAATCTAGTCACACGCTTCTTCGTCCATTGAATTAAACCAATCACGAAAGGTCTTACCTCATATTCCGCCGGTTCTTGTAGATTAGAATCCATAAATCTTTATTTTAAACCACTAGATTTTATATCCACGCTACGCGTTGGTTTGTTTTATCAATTGGTTTAAAATAATTTTGGACTTGTTTATTTTCAAATTACCTAGGCGTCGATATATACTTTTGCAAAAGTATAATGGTAGAAAGTGAAACAACTGTAGAAAATAAAAAAAAATGAATTTACCATAAAAAATAATATGTATTAGAAATTTCTTGCATATGTAAAAAATCCTCTATATATATTATTTGGGAGGTGATTCTGTAAAAATGCTTATGACTCGATATTCAGTTTTAAAATTGAAATAATTGTTGACGGTTGACGTGACCTTGCAACTTTGATTCTAAGGCATATAGAAGCTTAAAAAATCGGATACCAAGTCTTGGGAAGATATATAATCACATATCTCTACTTCTTTAAAAATAATACATGCGCTCATTTTATGTTTAACATCGTCTACAGATGGTAACCAAACAACCAAGAGTGACAATGTTCTCATCCAAAGATTTTCGGACTCGTTTTGGTCTAAATCAGTGTTGGATTAGGCTTATGAGATAATTAAAGCCTAGGACATATCTCATTTGTAATTCATAGTAGAACATTTGTATATGAGAATCAAGAATACCACAAATTATTTAGTTACAATTCCTACGATGTTTATCACATTCCTTTTCTTTTGTTAAAATTTTCACATTGTTAAATTTTGTTTTAAAGATTTAATTGGCAAATGTTCTAAATTTTTTAAAAATTTGCATTTTTTTAGTTTGTTTGTTATATATAAACATATAAATTTAAAATCAATTGATAATTATATAACTATTTCACAATTAACTTGTTTTGTAGTTTTTCGAAAACAAAATTGTTAAAAAAAACATTTCAAACATATTTATTCAATTGATCTAAGAAATTAAAAAATGTTAGAATAACTCAATTTAATTACTTTAGAATAACTTCACTCCAGACTGATGATATTTGAATTTTACTTTCTCACCGAGGAATTTCATTGTTGAGAATTTTCAACTTCCACCATATGTCCAAAATTCTTTAAGCACATTTAAACTTGAAAAGTTGTTGATGGTTATTAGTGGTTCATATACATGGCTAATTACGGTCCAACCACACACAAAGCGTGTCGAGCATATGGTTCGATTGCTTTTTAATTATACGATTCTCTTCCTATTTTTTCCCGAAATCCGAATGACCTTTCATAGTTTTTTTTTCTTCGGCAATAATCCATTCAGTCGGTATAGCATATGGTAGATTTCAACCATATGAATTGAGAAATACAGTTGAAGATAAAAAAACAAAAGTTAAAACAAATATTTGATTAAAGTTAAGGACACAAATATTTGATTAAATATATTCATTATAACTTAAAAAAATAGCTATATTATAAGTTGATTATGTCTATAAATAAAAATAAATCATATAAACCTGTAAAATTGACTTGTAAGCGTATATAAAATTTATATGTTTGAATTACCTCTCTGCTGAGATTATGTTGGCATTTGGAAGCTCTTCTATGTTATTATGTAATTTATTTGTAGCTACTCTCTACATAAGAAATCATACACATCTATAAGAAAATCATATAAAGAGTTTCTTATATATATATAGCAATACATTACACACACGAGAAACATATGTAGTTTTTATTCCAATAATTAATGATATACTTCCACATAAACGTATGAATATAAAAATTTATATATTGATTAATAATAATAATAAATATAAAATTATATTTATTTAATTAAAATAAATCTTTGCAGAAAAAATGATTTTAAAAAATGTACCTTTGTGCTTTAAATATAAACTACCAAATAACAGTAACTACAAAATAAAGGAATCAAAACAGAAAAAGAACACAAAGATATACGTGAAAAATAATTATTACAAAAGAACATAGACATTAGCTTAATAAACCTAAATTTTGTTTTAAGAAAAAACTAAGAAATACAATAACATTATAAATTATGCATATTGATACTCCAACTCACTATATATAATGCAACACATTGTTGGAGAATGGAAAATTAACATTTTTTATAATTTTGTTAAGATGGTTTGATATGTAAATATACAATTGATTTTTCTTTTTAGAAAATATACACTTAATTTCCTTTTTAGAATTGCCTTGTGTTTTTCTAAAAAAGTGTTATGACATTTATTTTCTTATTTTTGTAAATTGCTATGACACATTTTTTTTTTGTGACACTAATAATGGAACAAATCAAGATTTAGACAAATAGAAGTTTTCTATTTACAAACAAAACAAAAAAAATTAACTTATACTAAATGCTTTAAAAGAATTGGAAGTTTTATATTAACAACAAAAGAAAAATTAATTTAATTCTAAATATTGACATGGCATAACACTATTGGTTGATTTTGTACCCACGCTACGCGTGGGTTTGTGTTACCAATATACGCGTTTAATATATATATTTAGACTTGCTAATTTTTAAATTAGGTAGACGTAGACATTTATGAGTACAAAGTGTTATGGTAAAAAGTGAAAAAATCGTAGATAATTAATTAATTAATTTACCATAAAAATTAAAAGAAATTTTTAAAAATACCACTTTTTAAAAACTATATATTCATTATATTATTTGTGTTTATGTTAATTATGTTGTATAAGAGTTTAGTTTTGATGGTACAGGGGTAAAAACATTTTTAGGGTTTAGAATTTTAAGATTTAATCTTCTTTTTTTTTTGGTCGGAAGATTTAATCTTTTAAAATCCATAATTAGTGATATTTTTATAAATGGACAACCCAAATTGGTATTTTTACAAATGTACACACCAAAAATGACATTTTTATGTAAGGGTTCACCTCTCATGATTGTGGTCATATAAAACTGAATTTTCACCGCTAGGTAGTATAATGAAGAAGTAGTACTAATCTTTCAATTATTACAGCCATAGGATTCTATTTACATACGTCATACAACCTGTCACAAAATGATGTTGCTGCTAAGTTAGCATCGATGTCAAAATACATCAATCAAAATCAATGAGAGAAAAAATGTTGAAAAAGTAATGATTTTACCAAAATGCAACCAAATAGACTTGAAACCTCGTTAAATATAACGATTTTAAAAATGGTTTATTAGAGAGGCCTCGTGATAGAGAAAGAGATGTATGTGTTTCACTGAAATCAACCTCAATTTTTCTTTTTATTGCCAAGTTTTGTTTATCACCCACTCTTTTTTTTGGTTGGTTAAGAAGATGACAATCAAGAGCTGAAAACGCTATTTTAGATAACGAATCCATCAACATATTGGATTTTCGTGGAACAAAAATAAACAAAATTTGCCTAAAATGGGTAGCTTACATACTAATGTCGAAAAGAAGGTTATGTATCTTCGTATGTGATTTCTTCTTTCGAAGGAGGTTAAACAAAACCTGAGAATCGTAGCATACGTGTAAGGTCTCAAAACCTTTTTCTCGAGCCTTCTGTAGTGCATTGATCACAGTCCATGATTCGGCTGCGAAGACCGATGGAACATTTGATATGGAGTCGACATATTCCTCATTAATGTTCTAAGCTTCATTCTTGAAAAATCATACTAAGTCCCCTTGTGCACTTTCTTTCTCTAAGAGGCATCAGTAAAGGAGACCGTACCGTTCCTTAACATATTCTCATTGTAGTTTGAAAGCACGGAAACAATTCTCTTTGGCAGCTCATCTTGAGCAGCTTTCCACTCTTTTAGAATCTGCAATTTGCTGGAAATTCAGCAGTTTGTTTTTAAACAATCATGGGCTAAATGTTTATCCAAACGCTCTCTCAGTTCCTCTTCATCACCAATTTTTTTTATACTTGTAAAAAGTTGATGACAGTTAAGAATCTTCTTCTTTCAAGCTTGCAAAGTCATCGTCTTTCAAGATAATTTTTTCCAAAGTTATCATTTTTGTACAAACATGTAGCTTCAATTTCCATATTCAAATGGCTACACAAAAGTATATTTAACTACCATTCATATTTAGTAGTAGAAAAAATAGTTTAAAACAAAATCTAAATAGACATAACACAATGTTGTTCCAAAATGACTTCATTAAAATGTAGTTTCTGAGATAGACTGTGGTGGAAGAAAAATGGATTTGCTCCTTGTAAAATCCAAAGAAAAAAACAACACGAACTTCAAAATTGCATATATTCAGAAACCAAAGTAAAAAAAGTTTATATTCCTCTCATTCAAGCATCCATGCTTTCTTTGAATGAACTTGCATATGCTTCTTTATGCGGATCTTGCTTTAGTACACAAATCAAGTTCAGTACAAAAGAAATTGAGTATCATAGAAAAAAGGATATCTATATATTATGTATTCTATTAAATTTCATACATCCATTGTGTAAAAGCTTGTTTCTAAAGTCTCATTTTCATGCGATCTAAGGATATGTTATTGTCTTAAAGAACAAAATATAGCATGAAAAAAATTTGATGAATAATTGGATGGCTAACTAATTAAAGAACTTGAAGATCATGTAAATAACATCACATGCTTAGACAAACCTCGCCTCAAATAATTAGAAGTACATGTGACCCTATTAACCGCAAAATCCATCAAACAAAGCAAATAAATCATCGCGCGGTGAAACAAATACTTTACTTGATACATGTAATAAAGCAATAAACTTGTGTCGATATATCATAAGATAGAACAATACCATATTAAAAAAAATGACTCGTAAAGCATGAGAAGAGACTAATTAATAAAGCAAAAGTCAACATATTATAAACATGCAAAAACAGACCAAACAAAAATCAATCTACCTTAGATCTATAGTATACACCATGAATCAATATGCTATATTGAATATTGAAGCATAAGTAAAGCATCGTAAATTTGTCATGACTTTATTAAGCACAAATCAATTAATATAAATCATGAGATTACTTACCTCGATCCAAAAATGAAAACGAACGTTAAAGAAGGAGCAGAGATAAGAGATGGAGTCCATTGGAAAACAGAGATGGTGGAGGCGTAGGCTTATTAATTCTAGCCTAGCACTCAGATCAACACCGTCTTTTGAATTTCGATTCCCATTAGTAGAAGCTGGTTAATGAGCGTTTGGTGGTTTCTGCATCCCGGTCTTCGATTTCTTCTTATGATCATAAGCACATTCTCTTAGCCTTATCAGGCAACAAACACCATAATTCTAAATTCAACCACTTTTTTTTTATAATACTCTAAAACCAACTTAAACGTATCTTCTGCGCTTTTACACTTGTTCTTGTCCGAATGAAGTAAAAGAGTTAAATTTTTGTATTTTTTTCATTGTTTCATCATCAGTTAAAGGATCAACACCGAGAACTCCATACCAATTAGCTTCTCCTTTTTCGTTCTTTGATGCAGAGATATAAACATTGATCATTATCAATAATTATTTGAACCATCAAGCTTATGATACTAATTCTTAGTCTTGTTAACGATTTTTTCGCTCCAACGTAATCATTCTATATCACTATAAAAGTTCTTCTCTGCAATAACAATTGCCCTTCTAGCTTCATCTTTATTACATTCCATCTTTTTCAGTTTCTTGTAAAATTTCTTAATCTCTATTGTAATTATATTATTTTTTGTGGATCGTTGGAAATTTTTCCTAATCTCTTTTGTAGTTAATTGAGAATGAATGTAATATCATATTCTATTGGGATAATAATTGATTAGAATGTGATATTAATTTTGCCTTTATAACAAAATATCTATACTTTTCCTAAATTTTTCGTAAACTTGAAATAATAACGTTTTTTTTAATATTTAAGATTTTTAAATTAAAGAAATTTCATAATCTAAAGTTAAAATAGGAAATTAAATCCACAAAAAATTAGAAATTACTTGGAATTATGAGCTTATGATATAAGGAAATCATGTCTTATTTTTCAATTATTATCAACAAAACAAAATTAACATAATTCTAAATATTTGACGTGGCATGCTACTATAGGTTGAATTGTGGATCGTTGGAAATTTTTTCTAATCTCTTTTGTAGTTAATTGAGAATGAATGTAATATCCTATTCTATTGGGATAATAATTGATTAGAATGTGATATTAATTTTGCCTTTATAACAAAATATCTATACTTTTCCTAAATTTTTCGTAAACTTGAAATAATAACGTTTTTTAAATATTTAAGACTTTTAAATTAAGAAAATTTCCTAATCTAAAGTTGAAATAGAAAATTAAATCCACAAAAATTTGGAAATTACTTGGAATTATGAACTAATGATATAAGAAAATCATGTCTTATTTTTCAGTTATTATCAACAACAAAAAAAATTAACATAATTCTAAATATTTGACGTGACATGCTACTATAGGTTGAATTAAATCCTATGTGGACGGCCTCAAAAGCTTATAGATTCAACTTTTATATAGTATAGATTACTAACCTGATCCACCCTTCACGATTTTTTTTTCTTGTTAATCGTCTAGATTTATGAATTATTACAAACTAGATTAGAACACGGGTAAAATTACTAATATATATATATATAAGTTTTAATAGTAACCTATTGTATAATAAATTAATTTTGAAATATTTAAACATGGGTCTTAAACCATTAACGTTTATTTATATCTTAATTCTCATATCCTAATTCATATTATGCGTACCCAAAGATATATAAGTAAATGGAATTCAAATCATATTCTTAATAACAAAAAAAATATTTTTACACAATATGAATTTATAATATATGTATGATAAAATCGCAAAACAATTCAAATACTATAGAGTGAAATCATAGGAGCATCTCCAATGACCCAAACACATTAAAGTAAGTAATAAAAACATGAAAATGTTTGAGAGAGAGTGAGAGACTCATGGCAAAAGTTTTTCAAATGAGAGACCCATGAAACTCAAAATACACTTGTGTGTATTTTATTGGTTCAATTTTATTTTTCTAGCATAAAATTTATAAGATAATTAAATTTTATTAAAACTAACAATAGTATATTAGCGAGAAACTTGTAAGAGTATCTCATTGAGATACCTCCAATGGAAGTGCTCTAAACGAATAAATTTCATGTGAATAATCTCATAAAAAACCTATAAAATATTTTATAAATAGTTTTATCAAGCACTATATATAAATATATGATTGATAAATGTATATCATTTATGTCACCGGTTTATTTTTCATAGAAATTTATACTTGTCAAATCTTAAACACTCTTCGATCTTGATAGTAAATATATTATTATACTATTTCATAACATGTATAAATTTTCATTTTTTTTTTATAACATTAGAAACTATCAATACTGTCATAGGTAGAAGATTTCAATTTCTTCTAATATTGTATAACTATGTTAACAAAATAAATATATTTATAGTTTTTTTTTGGGTATGTTTGTGCATATAAACTTTAAAATTGAGATTTTCATATTCTTTCTAATTTTTGTTTACCAATTTATAAATTTTCCTTTTTCCCTAGTTATTTTGGATTATTAAGTTTTTTTTTTTTTGAGAAATTTCAAAAAATGCCACTTTTCAAATGCCACTTTACAAAAATGCCACACTTTTGAAATCTTTTAAAAAATGCCATTTTTTGAAAATTATTTTTTATTTATTTATTTATGTTTGGGTTAACTATGTTCTATTAGGGTTTAGTTTTGAGGGTTTACGGGGGTTTAGGGGTCAAAACATTTTTTAAGGTTTAGAATTTCAAGATATAAGTTTTATAAATTTATAATTAGTGGCATTTTTGCAAATGAACACCCCTAAGTGGCATTATTGCAAATGTGCATACAAAAAGTGACATTTTTGTAATTGTACCTTTTTTTCTTCTCATAATTAGTTTGGACTATTACAAATTTTCCTTTCTACAATTTTATTAGTTGTTTGACAATTATTTTGCTAGTTTTTCATTTTTAAGTTTACTTTTTTTTAATTAATTTTAAATGTAATTAACACATGTCATCATCAGATTAATAGCAGACACATGTCACGATCTGGTGAGTTATAATTTTGCTTACATATCGCATTCTCATCGTGCGCATCCTCCTTTATATAATAAGATTATGAGAACAATTACACAGACAATTATACAACGGACAATTTTAGTCTTGACCTGCGAGACTACTCCGGACGACTCTCTTTGCACCACGCAAAAAATCTTTTGTTAATTTGTATTCTCCGGGACTCGAACTCTATACTTGTAGGTCTAGAAGCATTAATGAACCCTCTGTCAAACCACTGGATTGAGGGGGATTCCACACCCTTCACGATTTTATAATTTGATTTTATAAATGGTATACGATGTTGTTTTTATTTTCCTACGTGGCAATGCATATGAGCCTGTCAGTTTTGTATCTTTTAAATTTTAGTTCTTCCGTTTCTAAAAGATTGATGTTCTGAAAAAAAATTGTTTATAAAAGATTGATATTTTACATTTTCTATGCAGTTTTTATTAAGTAATTATGATTAATTGTGAATTTCAAGATATATTAATTGATTTTATTGAATTACTATTGACTAAAAATTATTGAAAATTGTTTAGCCCAAAAAATAATGCATTTCTAGTTAAAATTTAATATGTTTTTTTACTATGTATGAAAACTCTAGAAAATCAATTATTTAGAAATAGAGGGAGTAACAGTTACGGTTTTTTTTTTTTAGTTTTTATAGATTTTGGATCGATTATTTTAGTTTTTTTTTTGTGTTTGTGTGTCACGGACTCCATTTTTTTTTGGGTCGGATGTGTCACAGGCTCGATTATTTTAGTTTTTGGGCAGTAGTTTTAAAATAATATTAGTTCACACACACACGTATATATATATATATCTTATGCTTAGTTCATCTTTTGGCAGCCGAACCTAATTAACTTATGAGCATCTCAATTATCATTAAGGATAATGTAGAACTTCAACATATTATAAGATAACTATAATAGAGACCAGTATTTAGCAACGGATGGGAAAGATTTTTCAGCCTTTTTTTTATTCATACATAAAAAATTAAGGAAGAATATAAAATCTCTTAAATTGTGACAAAAAAATACAATCCCTTAATTTAATATAGATTTTGCTCGTATTGGAGGTATGTGATGACTCACGAGTTTGAGATAGGGTGGTCTAGCCAGTTTCTACCTCTAGATTTTGCTCGTATTGGAGGTATGTGTGACTCACGAGTTTGAGATAGGGTGGTCCAGCCAGTTTCTACTTCTAGACAAACCCAATGTGGATTTTTCCATGTCATAGACATATTTTCTTTCTTTTTTTGAATTGAATGTAAAATTAATTAAAACAAAAAAAAGTGTTTACAATAGATGTGATCTTTATCTAAAATGCTGAAAATTTAACGCAGAGACAAAATTATAAACTTCAACGTGATTCAAACCAAATAGTTAAACATTCCGCATATCTCGGGTCACGACCACGAACCGACGATAATCTATTTCGAACTTGTTTGTCGATTAGTTGGATGAGACGAGAGGGAGAGATTGGAGATTCACCGTGTCTTCTACAATTTATTTCCCGCCAAATAGAGTATGTCGTAGCTTGAAAGACATATCGTAGAAGGAACAAGCGAATGAGTTCTTGCGAATTGTTGGTAAGGAACTGAACAATGTCATCCCATTCCATCGTGTAGTTAATGGCTAAAAGGTTCCGGGTAAGGGCAGACCAGATCTCCTCCGAGTAGCGACAACTGAAAAATAGATGGTTTCGGGTTTCGAATAGATCATGACAGAAGACACATGAAATTTGAGCTCCAACATTCCATCTCAACATATGATCACCTGTCGAAAGTCGATTGTTCAGTGCTAGCCAAACCATGAAGGAGTATTTAGGTGTGGCTTGTGAGAACCAAATACCTTTATACCATCCCTGAACTGGTTTCATCAATCAAATTTGATTCCATGTCCTTCTCGTGCTGAATTTTGGTTTAAAATTGTCTTCTTTTTGCCTCCATAAAACCACATCCTCTTCTAGTGATATGACTTTTTCTCTCTGTTTTTGAATTGCATTTTCAATGTTGTTGAGAACCTGTGTTATGTGACGTTTTCGCCGATACCAAAAAAGAGCATTAGCTACTAAAGAGTTAATCTAAATGCTAAATGCAAACCAAATTGTTGTTTACTCGTGCCCAAAGCACTGTGGCAAATCATTGTGGTTCATTCCTGGTTTGTTTTTCTGGCCAATCTTGTATCCAAAACATTGATTTAATTTCTTTATAGAACATTTTACCTCAAAAATTAAAATTACTCGAACCAACAAACAATTTTTATTCCCTAGACGACAAATTCGTGATGTAGGTGATGTCATGTAACTGTTTTCTTACACGAGCTAGGTCGATGGGTGTAATGATCTATATATGAAATTTTAAAAGATAATGTCTCAGCACTCTCCAATGGTGAGATACTCTAACAAGTATCTCATCATATATAATATTAATATTTTTCATAAGGTTTAATTTGTAAAATTAAATTATAATTAAAAAAAGGTTTGAATCAACAGTGTTGTGACAATTGTTAAATGGGTCTTTTAAACTTTTGCTAGAGTTTCTCAAGTGACAAAGCCATCTTCTTCTCTTTCTTACTTTTTCTATTTTTACAAAAAAATTAGGGATAATTACTAGAACGACCATGATAAATGCCCTAATTATTAGAATGACCTTTACAAATATCAAAATATCAAGAAAGAGTTTATAAGACATAAAAACCAAGGTTATATTTTGTTATTACGAAAATGCCATTGTCATTTTTGACAAAAAAAAAAGTTAAAAAACTCAAAAAATACAAACGCGACCGCGGAGGCTGTAGAAGCACCGGAGACGCACTCGGCGGCGGAGGTGTGCCGCCGGATTTAGTTAAAATTGGATTAAAAATTTGATTTTTGATTTTTGGTTAGAAAAAAAAACTTGAAATCTTTTGATTTTTTATTAGATAAAGGATATATGATGTTAGATTTACTAGTTTTAGGTTAAATCTAGTTGAAAACAAGTTAAAATAGAGTAAAAACGAGCTAAATACAAGTTGGCCGCCATTGTTAGGGTTTGAAACTTTTGGGTTGGGGAAGAAGATGAAAGGTAAATTACGATTTTACCCTTTTTGAATAAGTCTACCACTACTACAAATAAATCTATCACTACTATAAATAAGTCTACCAATACTATAAATAGGTTTACCACATCTTATAAATTTACCAGTACTACAAATAAGTCTACCACTACTACAAATAAGTCTACCACTACATAATTATTACTCTTGCTATCAAGTCTACCACAACAGATCAATAAGTCTACCACGACGGATTATTAAGTCTACAACCACTATAGATTAATAAGTCTACCACCACTGATTAATAAGTCTACCACAACAGATAAATAAGTCTATCACAACAGATAACTAAGTCTACCACCACTGATAATTAAGTCTACCACAACAGATAATTAAGTCTACCACCACGTATTATTAAGTCTACCACCACAGATTAATAACTCTACCACAGCAGATCAATAAGTCTACCACCACTACTACATATTCGTAAGTCTACCACCACTACATATTAATAAATCTACCACTGCAGATCAATAAATCTACCACTGCATATCTGCAGGAAATAAGTCTACCGCCCCTACAGATTATAAGTCTACCACCACAGAGTAATAAATCTACCACAACAGATAATTAAATCTACCACCACTGATTCATTAAGTCTACCACAACAGATAATTAAGTCTACCACAACAGTAATTTAAGTCTACCACCACAAGTTAATTAAGTCTACCACACCAGATAGTTAAGTCTACCACGACAACATATAATTAAATCTACCACCACAGATTAGTAAGTCTACCACAAGAGATAATTATGTCTACCACCAAAGATTAATAAGTCTACCACAACATATAATTAAGTCTACCACCTCTAAAGACTATTAAGTCTACCACAACTGATCAATAAGTCTACCATGCTGAATTATTAAGTCTACCACTACAGATTATTAAGTCTACGACCACAACCGATAATTAAGTCTACCACAACAGATAATTAAGTCTACCATAACGGATTATTAAGTCTATCACAACAGATAATTAAGTCTACCACAACAGTAAATTAAGTCTACCACCACAAGTTAATAAGTCTACCACAAAAAATGATTAAGTCTACCACCACAACAGATAGTTAAGTCTACTACTACAGATTAGTAAGTCTACCACAAGGGATAATTAAGTCTACCACCACTAAAGAATAAGTCTACCACAAAGGAAAAGTAAGTCTACCACCTTTAAAGACTATTAAGTCTACCATAGCTGATCAATAAGTCTACCATGCTGAATTATTAAGTCTACCACAACAGATTATTAAGTCTACCACCACAACAGATAATTAAGTCTACCACAACAGATAATTAAGTCTACCACCACAGATTAATAAGTCTACCACAACAGATAATTAAGTTTACCACTACAGTTGATTAAGTCTACCACGTGAACGGTAGACTTATTCGCTTTTAGTGGGAAGCTCATTAATGGCAATTTCGTACATACGTTTTTTGTTATCAAAAGAAATAAAGGCAAATCGGGTGTTAAAAATTTTTCAAAGTCGTTCTAATAATTATGAAACTTTAGAGTCAAAATAGTCAAAAACTTATTTATTAAGATTATTCTAATAATCCTCCCAAAAAATTAATACGAAAAATCATACTTAAAAACTTTCAATGGCGGTGTTCTAGCTTTTTAAGCCTGTTTATGCAGCTTTTGACTAATTTAGTTTACTTTATCAATGAATTGGTTGTGGAGTATTTATTTATCTCTCATACGAGTGTAAAAGAAACACTAATCAACCATACTCTTCTATCATCCACAAACTAAAAATAACCGAAGCAAAAATTACACAAACTAATTTAAAAACGTAAAAAAACGACATTACTCAAAAACCATTAAACGATCCGTTAAACTTCGATGATACGGACGGACATCAGAACGACTTTGTTTCATAAGCTATGCAAATTAATTCATACACATATAAATAATAAACTAGTCATAACTAAACTTACATAGACTAACTAAGGGTTTTTTAAATACGTCGTTGTTTGCTTTAGAAGTGATAAAACAGAGTTTTAACCCTATATAACTATTGCAAGTGCACAGCAAATGATTGTAGTAATGCAGGATCGAATCCATAAGTACCAAGTATCACAATACGAATTTGTAAGAATGAAGTTAAGCTAAGAGAGAACAATGATTGTAATTGCAATAAATGAGAAATAAAATATAGCGATGTAAACTATGGAATTAAAAGCGTCAGGTTTTAGGGATATTCGCAGGAAATCATAAATCATGAACCATACAATTATTCAGAGAACAATTCAGCGCAGTCTCGAACTCAAACATAAATATATAACCAATCCACTGTCGTGGTATCAATCACTTTATCTAGCAACCTAAGATTCTAAACTGTCGTTTGAACTTAGAATTCTAGACAAGCATTAACGAGCATGTTTGATATGTTCACAAATCGCCTTAGCATCAGCTTTCGTTGGCTAACGACAATCAGGTCATCTACATTCTTTCAGGCATTTAATCGAACACTTTTGGTGAATTAAACATTCTAACATCAGGAACTATGTGATCAATCTAATTCAAGCAATAAGAACAACGATAGATGAAGACAAATACAAATCCCTATCTATGTCTAATTCATCGATTCATGAAATCCCTTGAAACCCTAAAACCTAACTATGGATCTACTTAGACATGGAGATAAAGAAACAAGAGAGAGATGAATAAGAACTCATAATCAATTGAAATAGAAATAAAAATGGGTTTAGAAATCTTCTCAAAAGGTGTAGAGATACAAATTCTTCTCCCAAAAGTTGCAAAAGCCAAAAAGTCTGATAGAAAATTAAAGCGTAGCCTAAACAATGGCTAAAAAGTCGAGTAAATAGGTCAAATCACGTGTTGGTCGAAATCTCTTGTAAAACCCAATAAAATAAGGAAATCTGAAATTTTCCATTTTTGGGCCGGTTTAGGGTCAGGATCGATCGATCTGGTAGAAGGATCAATCGATCGATCTGATCGTCAGAAACGTAGCCCTCCTGCTTAGGTCGATCCTGGACTGATCCGATATTTTGGGTAATACTCGATCCTGAGGTCGATCATGAGGTCGATCTTGAGGTCGATCCTGAGGTCAATTTCCGCATTTTTGTCTCTTTTCTTTCTTTTTTTGTTCCATCTTGCCCTAGACTCGTTCCAAACGCATTTCAACCTGTAAATATTCTAAAAACAGAAAAAGACTCGATAAACCGCTGAAAACACGGGTTAGAATGCGTTAAAACCGCAACACATCAAGAAGCAGGCAGTTTTGAAATCGTATCAACATCCGGATGTAGAACCAATCCATATAAGTTTGATCATAACGTTACTTTTCCTCCGAACTCTTAGTTCACGTACGAATAAATTTTGACTTTCCCGAACAAGTTTTGATAATTGTAAACACAAACGTAAAAAGTAATTTGAAGAGCAGAGCGGGAGTGATATGGGGATATAAAAAAACTCAAACCTTTGATTCGTGCCTTGAACAAGAGAAAATATGGGGATAATATAACCAAACGAACGAGTATTGCTTATGAGGTCCTGTGAAAGTAATTTGAAGCAGATTAGCCGGTGAAAGTAGTTTGTGGTAGCCATTGAGATAGGGTGGTCCAGCTAGCGTGTAGACTCTATAGAACATGTGATAAAGGCGTAAACCGAAGTTTGTGGTGGCAAATAGTAGAACAACTAGTATTTAAACAAGTCTAGTTTCATCAGCATTTCATCAATACAAGCTTAATCATATATACAGTGTCATCAAACAAGTAATCAACCAAAAGATGGAAGGCAAAACAGTGGTTCTAAGTGTGCTCATAATGAGTCTTGTCATGGCGCAAATCCAAGTGGAAGCAAAGAGTTGTTGCCCGTCCACGAGTGCTAGAAATACCTATAATGTTTGCCGTTTAGCTGGAGGCTCCCGGCCAACTTGTGCTTCACTCAGTGGATGCAGAATCATTTCTGGGAATACATGCCCTAACGGCTGGAATCATGACATACTCGAAAACTCGGGTAAATCCCTTTTTATGTATGTTTTATATTTGTTTCAAGTTTTCGTTATTGATGCATGTATTTTAATTTTTGACTCAAGGTGATGGTGTCAATGAATACTGCAAGTTGGGATGTACATCCTCTGTGTGCGGTGCCATCACCACTCTCCAGAATTCCGGTATATATAGATAACTCTCCAAACTCATCATCATTTATTATTGCAGTTGTCATTATTTTAGTGACAAGAGACTATTGTTCAAATTATATTGTTTCGGTGATTAGATGCAAGTGAAATTGTGAATGGAGCGGTTGAACAATGCGTCAAGGCATGTTCTACTTTCTGCACCAAGGGCTCTAAAATCGCAGTTGAAACTGCATAAACAAGTATATCCACAAAGATACCACATCCAAGTTTCAGAGTGTTAATGTTTTCCTTGTTTTCAATAAATGTTGTGTATGTGACAAATAAATGCTAGACTATGATGCTAGCTAGTATCTCAATAAGTTGTGTCCGGTTTGTGTATGCGTCGATAGAAGGAAGGTTGTCCATCCCTAAATTGTATATGCCTTCTACTTCCTATCATCTAAATAAATAATGGTTCATGTGTCCTTCTAAGGCTATAAAAAGTTTTTTTTTTGTTTTTTTTGTTAAAGGGCTATAAAAAGTTAAATATTATTCCACACTTGCAACAATAAATTCTTGCTTTGAACGTAACTATCTTATAAAAGCAGCTCATATCATAATATATAGGTATTAAAAAAAATAACATGATTTGTTTAGGTCCGGATATATTACATCGTGTTTCCTGTAGTTGGATTTTTCCTTTCCGAAAACAACATTAAAACACTCTACTACCTAATTGATTAAGTAAATTAGTTTAGCTGGTTAAATAATTTACTACATTAGTAAATCAACACAATACATGTTGTAAAAAAATCAATATAATACATGCGTATAATTCTGTTTCCTGTATTAATTTTTATTATTGTTTGATAAAGTTTCGTACGTACATATACACATTCCGTATAGAGCAAACAATCCCGAACGTAAGTAGAAACAAAAACGTCAAAATTGACTATGAGTAATCTCTTCTTTTTATATAACGGGTGTATTTTTATTTAAGTGAAAATGTAAGAGAAATAGCGTTTGTGTTGCAAATCAAAGTGATAAAGAGAATAACACATCTTTGGAACTTGGAAGTTAAAAGTGAACTATCTACGAGGCATGGCGAGACTGAAATCGAAGACTTCAGCTTTGATCACCATAAATCTCCTGGCACCCAATTCTCATATAAGTGGACTTAACAATTATAATAATACATGTGAATAATTTGATCTTGGTGAAAGTTTACTTCAATTTTGCATGATATTATATTATTATGAACCATTCGGAATGCCACCTGCGGGCTGCGGCTCTTAAAAGACGGAGCCGCTCACGTATTGGAAAGCTATCGATTTTGAGTTTTTGGAAACTCGCAAGTCGCAACTTCCCACGTACGTGTTGGACGTGATCAAGTCTTCATCATGTTTTATTTAAGTATTTAGAAGAGTCGTATATTATATAGTTAAGTATATTATACAGTTAAGTAACTGGTTTATGAAATCTATTAGTATCACCGAAAAGATACGAATAGAAACCGCAAAACAGTTACACATGTTTGTATGTGTCTCCACATTGGGTTGTCTTCTAGAGACGTGTCCCTTAACCAAAGTATGTCTTGTAGTCCTATAAATACAGTTTGCATATCTAATAAAAGTGTGTGGTTTTCATTTATAAGAATCGAGCAATATACCAAAAAGAGAATCAGAGGAGTGTTGCACAAGAAACAAAGAGAGAAACAAAAACAGAGTAAAATCTGTGATTGTCCGATCCTTAATAACTTTGAGAGTTCAAAGTTCTACATGGTATCAGAGCTATGGAGACAACAGTGCAACAAGTTATTCCAATCTTCAATGGTGAATCGTATGGCTTTTGGAAAATCAAGATGATAACCATCTTGAAAACACGAAAGTTGTGGGATGTTATCGAAAATGGAGTTACGTTGAGTTCGTCTCGTGAAAACTCACCGGCATTAATCAGAGAGAGAGATGATCAATTGAAGGATATGATGGCTCTTCATATCCTTCAAAGTGCAGTTTCGGATTCAATATTTCTAAGAATTGCTCCCGCATCAAGCGCAAGAGAAGCTTGGAACGCTTTGGAAATGGAGTTCCAAGGAAGTTCACAAGTAAGGATGATTAATCTTCAGACCTTGAGAAGAGAATATGAGAATCTGAAAATGGAGGAAAGTGAAACCATAAATGATTTCACAATCAAGTTGATTAACATGAGTAATCAACTAAGAGTTCATGGTGAAGAGAAGACCGATTACCAATTGGTTCAAAAGGTTCTTATCTCCTTGCTGCAAAAGTTTGATAGCATCGTTGCTGTCCTTGAACAAACAAAGGATCTATCAACTCTCTCTGTGACAGAGATGATAGGTACTTTGAAAGCGCATGAAAAGCGCTTAAGTCTCTGAAAAGAACGAATCAATGAGGGTGCGTTTTATGGAGAAAAGCTTGGTTCGAAAAGAGGAAACAAGCAAGACAAGAAACGTCATGAGAAGACCAATAAGTGGTGTGGCGTGTGCAAAAGAGACAATCACAATGAGGTAGATTGTTTTAGAAAGAACAACGGTGTTTCGCAAAAGAGTGCGAAAAAACGAAAGAAAATGCTATGTGTGTGATAGACCGGGGCACATAGCTAGAGATTGCAAACTTAGAGGAAGTGAAAGAGCACATCTGAGTTTTGAAAAGTCAGAAGATGACAATGAAGATGAAGATCTTGAAGACCACATGTTGTTTAGTGCAAGAGAAGATACATCGACAACAATAAAAGAGGGTTTATGGTTGATCGATAGTGGTTGTACTAATCACATGGCAAGAGAAGAAAAGTGCTTCACAAGAATTGATCGAAATATCAATGTTCCAATTAGAGTTGGAAACGGAGAAGTCGTAATGACATCCGGGAAAGGAGACATCACTATTATGACAAACAAAGGAGAAAGAGTCATCAAGGATGTGTTTCTAGTGCCGGGATTGAAAAAAAAAATTCTTAGCGTTGCGCAAATGATATCTCGTGGATATTGAGTTTTGTTCGAGAACAAGCAATGCATAATCTCAGATTCTACAAGAAAGAAGATTATGGAGATAAAGATGGTGGAGAAAAGTTTTCCAATTATGTGGAATTTTTCTCAAGAAAGTGCAACTACTACATGTGAGGAAGATATGTTCTTACAAGAAGAGAAGGTGGAGATATCTAGAGACGTTGCATTTGAAGAAGGAAGAAAGTGGGATTCGGAAAGACGAGTCAGCGTGAAGAAAAACTTATGTATTCCCGTAAGTGTTTCTCAACCACAAGAAGAACAAAGACAAATCATCTCAAGTCCAGTTTTGTCTCAATTCGGTGATCGAGATAACAATCAAGGAGGAGAAGGGTCTTTGGAACCACCAAAGAAATACAAGTCAATGGCTGAAATTATGGAAATCACTCCAATGGTGGAACTCGACGAAACAGAAGCATGTTTTGCTGCTTTTGAAGAACCACAAAAATATAATGAAGCGGTTGAGATCAATGCATGGAGAGATGCAATGCATGAAGAAATCAAGATGATGAAGACAAACGCTATTTGGCTACTTATAGACAAATCGGAGAAGAAGAATCTCGATGTGAAGTAGATATATCGTATTAAGACGGATGCGAATGGAAATTCAACCAAGCACAAAGCGAGGTTGGTCGCGAGAAGATCCTTTCAAGAATATGATATTGACGAAGCCCTTAAACACAACAAGGTTTGAAGTTCTACGAGAAGAGCTAGGCGTAACGATGAAGCCATGATCAAGGAGGAGTGTTGGACGTGATCAAGTCTTCATCATGTTTTATTTAAGTATTTAGAAGAGTCGTATATTATATAGTTAAGTATATTATACAGTTAAGTAACTGGTTTATGAAATCTATTAGTATCACCGAAAAGATACGAATAGAAACCGCAAAACAGTTACACATGTTTGTATGTGTCTCCACATTGGGTTGTCTTCTAGAGACGTGTCCCTTAACCAAAGTGTGTCTTGTAGTCCTATAAATACAGTTTGCATATCTAATAAAAGTGTGTGGTTTTCATTTATAAGAATCGAGCAATATACCAAAGAGAGAATCAGAGGAGTGTTGCACAAGAAACAAAGAGAGAAACAAAAACAGAGTAAAATCTGTGATTGTCCGATCCTTAATAACTTTGAGGATTCAAAGTTTTACAGTACGTACGGTGGTATTCGTCGGAGTAATGATTCCTTGTTTAAAATTTATAGGCATGTCATGTGTGGATGGATAGTAAACCTTAATATTCTTTAGGTTGTTTTGTTAGGTGGTGACTCACTTTTGGTTCAAAATCGTTTTACTATATGTTGTTCCTTGGGACGAGAGGAGACTCCTTCGCAATCTTATCATTTTACTTCACCTTTTATGATCTTATGGCTTCCACAGTTTCTTCTAATTCTCCTCATCTTCTTCTCTTATAATTAATTTCTACATTTCAAACCGTTTAATGGAATTACTCATGGTTCGTTATCGTTCTTGGTTAAGAAGAACGTGTAGATCTACAATTTATCTGCTTCGCCAAGAAGGTTATGTAGCCTTATAATAGAGCCTGGATTGAGGTGATTTCTACTTGTGAGCCCCACCTGTGAGCCAAAATGTCAGTAGAACCGGATTATTTGTTGAACATTCATTAACTCATACCAAACCGACGTACTAGTTCTGTTTGTCTTTGTCCACTTTATTAATTGTTGGTTTCAATTTCGTACCAACTTTTGCATACATCATTGAATGTGTTATTTAAGTTCTAACCAAACCAACGGATACTTTTATCTGCGCGCATGCATTAGGGTTAGGTTTTATTTGGTTTCAGAACCATATTCAAATTTGTTTCGATATTCTGAACGTAAGACTGGATAAAATCGGCCACTCGATTTCAAGAGTATTTGCATATGCTTCCCTAGTTCAGCTCAGTTTCATATATACGACCAAAGTTATATATAATTTCTCTATAAAATTGACATGATAAAATTCCGAGTTGGACACTGTTTTCGAATCTCGGGTGTGAACTGAAGTAATAACATCCATTTTCTTTTTTTCCAAGTCGGAGATAAGAAAAAGTCAGGACACTGGAACTAAGCTTCCATTGATTCTTTTTGGGGGGACAAAAATGTCACTAGTTTGAAAGATTGAACGGAATGATTAGGTGCAGTAGTTTGAATGAGATAAGGTGGTAGGCGAAGCATGTGGCAGCCATTAACTAAAATGAAGTTTGTGGTGGGAAATTGTAGAAGAAGTAGTATTTAAGCAATCTAGTTTCATCACCATCTCATCAAATCAATACAAAGCTTATAATTCTAAGTGTACATTTTGTAATCAGTTAAACAAATAATATCAATCAAAAGATGGAAGGGAAAACAGTGATTCTAAGTGTGCTCATAATGAGTCTTGTCATGGCGCAAATCCAAGTGGAAGCAAAGAGCTGTTGCCCGTCCACGACTGGTAGAAATATCTTTATATAATACTTGCCGTTTTGGTGGAGGCTCTAGGTCAACTTGTGCTTCACTCAGTGGATGCAAAATCGTTGACGGAACTATAGAACGTATAAGAGAATAGATCAACACAGCAATATGAATAAAACTCTTCTTTTATTCAAGCTTTGAAAAACTCTCTCAAACAACAAAGCTCTTATCTCTCAAAACCCTTGAAACAATCACAACTCAATTGTCTCATATATATACTCGTATATGAATCCTAATCCTATATTAAATTAGATAACTCCTAAGATAATATTCTTTATTTAGATAACTCCTAAAATAAAGATAACTCCAACTTAGATTAGGATTTCCAAATAGCTTGCTCTTCAAGCTATCTTCAAGTTTAGGTCAACAATCTCCTCTTTAAACTTGAAGCTCTCCTTGGACATATCATGCAATCCAATGAGGTCTCTCATTTCCTTGAACTTTGTCTTGCCAAGCGCCTTAGTTAGAATATCCGCCCTTTGTTCTGTTCCAGGGACATGCTCAACTTCAATCTGTCCTTTCTCAACACATTCTCTAATGAAGTGGTATCTTCGGTGTATGTGTTTGCTTCTCCCATGAAACACCGGGTTCTTCGTTAGAGCAATGGCGGATCTGTTATCAATGCGAATGATTGTTGTTTCATTTTGAGTTCCTAAGACTTCACTTAACAAATCTTGTAACCATATTCCTTGCCTTGCGGCCTCTGTTCCAGCCATGAACTCGGCCTCACAAGATGATAACGCTACAATGTCTTGTTTTTGTGAACACCAAGAGATTGGTCCATTGCCAAGGTAGAAAACGTGTCCACTTATGCTTTTGCCATCATCAACATCCACGTTATGGCTTGAGTCACTGTAACCTATGAGCTTTGAACCTTTTTCACTTGATCGTTCAAAGAACAATCCAAGTTCTGTTGTTCCACGTAAGTATCTAAGAACATGCTTCATAGCTGCTCCATGTGACTCTCTTGGACTCTGCATATAGCGGCTTAAGACTCCCACAGCATAAGACAAGTCTGGTCTTGTATGGAGGAGATACCTTAAGCAACCAATAATCTTTCTAAACTCCGTGGCTTCTATTTCTTTTTCATCTTCTGATTTTGACAAACGAAGTCCAGACTCCATTGGCGTGTTTGTCTTGTTGCACTGTAACATTCCTGCATCTTCAAGAATCTTAGAAGCATATCGTTTTTGAGTCACTGTAATACCTTTATCACTTTGTTCAACTTCCATGCCAAGGTAATAGCTCAATCTACCAAGATCACTCATCTCAAACTTCATCTTCATCTCCTCTTTGAAGTTATTTATAACCTTGATACTTGTTCCTGTGATAAAAAGGTCATCAACGTACACGGCCAACAGCAACAGATTGCCATCAACTTCTCTTCTGTACACAGAAGGTTCCTTAGTGCATTTGTCAAACCTTAGCTCAACTAGAATTTGATTAAGTTTATTATTCCAAGCTCTTGGAGCTTGTCTTAATCCATAGAGTGCTTTGTTAAGCTTGTACACCTTCCTTTCACTTCCCTTTATCTCAAATCCTTCAGGTTGCATTACATAGACAGTCTCTTTCAATACTCCATGGAGAAAAGCTGTCTTCACGTCAAGGTGATGCACCTCCCAACCATGAGTAGCCGCAAGATTAGTGAGCAATCTAATTGTCTCGAGTCTCGCCACCGGAGCAAAAACTTCTTCGAAATCAACTCCATACCTCTGTACATAGCCTTTAGCAACAAGTCTTGCTTTGTACTTGTTAATGGTCCCGTCTGAGTTCTTCTTTATTTTAAAGACCCACTTGAGTCCTATTGGTTTTACACCATTCGGTAGATCAACAAGAACCCAGTACTTATTTTTATTGATGGATGTGATTTCATCTTCACAAGCAAGAACCCATTCTCTCTGTTTACTTGCTTGACTCCAATCATACGGTTCATCATTAACGCTGAGCAGTAACTTCTCCCCTTCTTCCACGGCCAACAAGACATAATCATCAAAGTACTTAGGTTTTGAGACTTCTCTGGAACTTCTTCTTAGCGCAGGTAGCGTGACCTCTCTGTCAACTTTGTCTCCGTCTGTGAGATCATTATTCTCAGCATTCTCTTCATGGGAAACGTTATCAAACTCATCATGTGCCTGCTCTGTTTCGTTAAGAGTGGAGCTGCCAGGTTCGTTTTCTCCTCTTCCAGAGTCGTATACATCCTCTCTATGTATTTCTTGTAGCCCATGATTTCCATAATCTCCAAGAGTAAGCTCAAAACTTCCTTCTTCATTCGCTTGTGAGTTCTCTTGATTCCAAACCCAACTTTTTGCTTCATCAAAGATCACATCTCGGCTTACTGTTATTTTCTTCTCTCTTGGATTGTATAGGCGATAAGCCTTTGATCCTGGTTCAGTGCCAAGATGAACTAACATCTTTGATCTATCGTCGAGCTTTCTCAGAAGACTTTTCTCTACCTTTGCATACCCTATGCAACCAAAGACCCTTAAGTGACAGAGATTTGGTTTCTTCAACTTGTAGCACTCATATGGGGTTTTGTCTTTCACAGCTCTTGTCGAGATACGGTTCAAGAGATACGTCGAATGACGTATTGCTTCGCCCCAGAAGAAGTTAGGCATATGTGTATGCTTTAGAATGCTCCTCGCCATCTCCATCAGTGTTCTATTTCTTCTCTCAACCACACCATTCTGTTGTGGAGAGTATGGCGCAGTGAGATGTCTGCGGATTCCAGTTTCTTCACAATACGAGTTAAACTCATGAGATATGAATTCTCCTCCTCTGTCCGTTCTGAAGACTTGAACCTTCTTTCCACTCTCTTGTTCTATCGTCATTTTCAGCCTTTTAAACTTCTCAAAAGCTTCTCCTTTCTCTTTCAATAATATGGTCCACATGTATCTCGAGTGATCATCAATAATGACAAAAACATATCTCTTTCCAGCTGGAGTAGAAGGAGAAATTGGACCACAGAGGTCACCATGTAGTAGATGAAGTATCTCTTCTGCTCGATACAAGGTCGCTTGTGGGAAAGACTTTCGTGCCTGCTTACCAAGCAGACAAGAACCACAGATTTCTTTGTTATCATTAATTTCAGAAACACCTTTCACTAATCCCTTCTTTACCATTGATTTCATTGTTTCGTAGTTGACATGTCCCAATCTCGCATGCCACTTACATGAATCATTCTTGGTAGATATGTGATAGCACGTCTCTACTTTCACAAGTCCCATTCTCACTTTGTAGAGCCGGTTCTTAGACCTTGTTGTCCTTGCAAGTAGCTTTCCTTTGTGATCTCGCATGGTTAAGTATTCACCTTGCATTCTTATATCACAACCAGACTCTGTAGCTTGTCCGAGACTCACTATATTGCTCTTTAAGTCTGGAATGTAGTACACATCGCTTAGTGTTCTTGCTTCACCATTAATGTCTGAGAACGCAATAGTGCCTTTCCCCTTGATATCGATTCTAGAATCATCCCCGAAGCGTACCTTTCCCGTTATGTTTTCATCAAGACTCGAGAAGTATCTTTTATCTCCTGACATGTGGTTGCTAGCTCCATTGTCAAGATACCACACATCTTCTCCTGCACCTTCCATATACTTCTCGGGTTCAACGTTTTTCTCATGCAAGAAGATTTCTTCGGTAAGCATTAGCTCATCTGCTTCGTGTGTTTCACTCTTCTCATCTTCTTGAGCTTCTTGCAATTTAAGCAAGCGATCAGGACAATTAGAGGCATAATGACCCAGCTTGTCACATCTATAACATGTAATTCTAGAGAGATCTCTGGTTCCACCTCGTCCTCTGTTTTTACCTCGTGAACCAGTTCTTCCTCCTCTGTTTCTATTATACTCACGACTTCCTTGTCCATCACTGTCTGCATACATCAACTTGTTGTTTTCCTCTTTAGTGTTTTTTTCTTCTTCGACACGTTCTTCATAGGCTTTCATCCTTCCCATGATGTCTTCAAAGCTTATCTTGTTTAAGTCCAACACTTGCTCCAGAGAGGCAACAATATGTATGTATTTCTTCCTTGGAAGACTTGTAAGCAGCTTCTTTACAAGTTTTGACTCCTCAATAATAACTCCCAGGGCTGCTGACTTCGCCGAGATCTCTGCAAGTCTCCCTCCAAAGGCATCGATGTTCTCGATTTCCTTCATTCTTAACCTCTCAAATTCAGACATCAATGTTTGCAGCCTTGCCTCTCGAACCCTTTCAGCACCTACATAGCGAGTTTTAATAGCCTCCCACACCTTCTTGGCTGTATCTAGCTCACCGACTTGTAATACTAGAGATTCTGGAATAGACTGGAAAAGCAAAGCCATAGCAACATCGTTTTTGTCTCCCTCTAGGCTTTCGTTTTCCACGACATCCCATGCTTTGTGAACCTTCAATGTTGTTTTCATCCTTATTGCCCACACAACATAGTTGGTGGAGTTGAGCATCGGACAATGAAGCGAAGAGGCTCCTCCCTCTTTCACGTTTGGTCCTGTCGTCATTGGTACAATCGCACTCATTGTATTAGGTTAACTTGGAGCTCTGATACCAATTATAGAACGTATAAGAGAATAGATCAACACAGCAATATGAATAAAACTCTTCTTTTATTCAAGCTTTGAAAAACTCTCTCAAACAACAAAGCTCTTATCTCTCAAAACCCTTGAAACAATCACAACTCAATTGTCTCATATATATACTCGTATATGAATCCTAATCCTATATTAAATTAGATAACTCCTAAGATAATATTCTTTATTTAGATAACTCCTAAAATAAAGATAACTCCAACTTAGATTAGGATTTCCAAATAGCTTGAAGAGCAAGTTTAGGTCAACAGGAACATGCCCCGAGGGATATACGAAGGACATTCTTGAAAACTCAGGTACGTAAATAGTTTTTTTTTTCCTTGTTTTTAGTGTGTTATTTGTTACAAGATCGATCAAATTTTCATTTTTGAATTTTGATGCATATATGTATTTTGATTTTTGGCTTAAGGTGAAACTGCCAATGAATACTGCAAGTTGGGGTGTGCATCCTCTGTGTGTGGTGCTTTAACCACTCTCCAAAACTCTGGTAAACCAAGATTTTCTAAGTAGAATATTATTCATGTTAAGAATTTTTTTTTTGTTGGAATAAATAGGCAAGATAATATATAATAATCCATTTTAAGTTCTGTTTCGGTGATTAAACGCAAGTGAAATCGTGAATGGAGCAGTTGAACAATGCACCAAGGCATGTTCTACTTTCTGTGCCAAGGGCTCTATAATCGCGGTTAAAACTGCCTAAACAACCATATCCACGAAGATATACCACATCCAAGTTTCAGAGTGTTGTTTTCAATAATTATCGTGTGTATGTGACAAATTAAAATGCTAGACTCTTGTGCTAGCTGCTACTGTGTCCGGTGTGTCTATGTGTAGTAGAAAGTTGTCGATCCCTAGATTGTGTTAACACTTCTACTCGCTATTATCTAAATAAAGAATTATGTGTCACTTGGTAGACATAATTCCCTTACTCTATATTCATACTCTAATTTCTCCTAATTAATACCGAGAAAATATGTTGCACAGCAAAATTCAATCCGACAAAAGCTTCTCGCCTATACTTGGAGATCGATTTTTTATGAATGTGATTTGATGTGTTAAGAAACATAATATATGCAACAAACTCATTGAAAGCGGAAGCTAATTCGATAATCACTTTCACATGTTTTTTGTTAATATATAAAAATGACTTAAGAAAATTTCCTCGAAAAGTTAGCTTTAAGAACAAGAAACCCTAACTGATGGCTTCACTTTGTTGTGCTCTAGACCGGGCATGAATGGAGAACTGAAATACCCTTCCGACTTCCTTGTCTAAGTTTATAACCATCAGATCTTGAAAATGTTGATCAACTGTTATATTTATATTTCCAAATGTACAAGATAATTTTAACGTATAAATGTATTTAACACAAGCAAAATTCCGACATTCGTTAGAAATATAGATGATATTTCTACAACCACTATATAGAAAGTAGATTGCTTTAAACATTTCATTAAAAGACCTATGATTGGCCTACTCGATTTCCTAAATTATGTCCCACCATTACTCCAAATTATTACGTATGATACAAAATGATAAGAACGTAAATAATAAATACGGTTATCAGATAAAAAAAACGGAAGATACATACATAAATATACCTGAAACTGAGTAATGACTAAGAAAAAAATCAACTAATCTTTTAGCGTTCAAGTAAACCAAATTTTCAAAAACAAAATTGAAATGGAAAAACAAGAATTTAATTGCCTAAATTTGAAAGAGACTGTTCAGTGGGTGTAGGTGAAGTAATTTGTGGTAGCAAGTGAGTAATGAGCTTGAGATACAGTCTAGAGCATTTAATAGATGGAGTTTGTGGTGAGAAATTGTGGAACAACTAATATTTAAGTAAGTCTAATTTCATCAACATTTCATCAACATTCAACACAAGTATAATTATAAGTGTCTTCTCTACATATAAATAGTGTGAGCAAACAAGTAGTATCAATCAAAAGATGGAAGGCAAAACTATGATTGTAAGTGTGCTCATAATGAATCTTGTCATGGCGCAAATTCAAGTAGAAGCAGCTACAATATGCTGCCCCACCACGAAGGCTAGAACTGCCTATAATTTCTGCCGACTACGCGGAGACACCAAGCCAGTTTGTGCATATCGTAATGGATGCAAAATCATTGAGGAAGATGAGTGCCCTCCGGATCTTCCTAAGGACACTCTCCAAAACATTGGTAAACTGATTTATTGTTTGTGCTTTATCATATTAATTGTTACAAGATGTGTCAAGATTTCATTTCTGATGCATGTATTTGATTTAACTCAAGGTGATGTTGTGAATGAATACTGCAAGTTAGGGTGTGCATCTTCCGTTTGCGGTGCCTTGACCACTCTCCAAAACTCTGGTAAAAAATAAGCTCTCCAAGCACATTATACTTTCTTATTATTGATTTTGTTGGAATAGTAGACAAGAGAATAATCCATTCTAACTTAATTTGTCTCGGCGATCAGACTCTAGTGAAATCGTGAATGGAGCGGTCGACCAATGTACCAAGGCGTGTTCTACTATCTGCAACAAGGCCTATAAACCCGAAGCTGAAACTGCCTAAACATGCATATCCACCAAGTGTTGTTTTCCCTGTTTTCAATAATTGATGTGAAGCTTATCAATCTCTAGATTGTGTATCCCTTCTACTTGCTATTATCTAAATAAATAAAAAATCCTTTTGTAACGTAATCAACTCCTCAAATCAATCATTTCGGATGGTTGGAATAACCAATTAGCAAGTATGACGACTTTGCAGAGTATATGATGTAAACAAGCTTGTTGCGCATGGTCTGTTTGATATTTCGGATAAGCGTAACTGCATGTCGTGATTCTAATCGGTATAGGCGAGAGTTGCACTGCTTCCAGATCTCACCTTAGGAAGCTTGAAGAATCAGCTTGAGGTCAGATGAGGAGCCAGTGGTCATGACCACCAACAAAATGATTGAAATCAACAAACCACAGATTTCCAGACAATACAAAGTGACACAGCAGAATCGGTCTAGAGCATCGAAAGAACACAGAGACCACATTCAAGCAAGGCACTATGGAGCAGAGCTGCTAACTAGATTACAACCAGATGGGAACAAACCAGACTCCATTCCCTTCCCCTATGATCTACTGCATCCCTAGCTACATCTGACCAATATCCTACTACTTCGCTTTCTATTCCCAATATCAACAAGCAATTGGGATCACTTCACCTTTAAGGGATTTAAAGCATAAGAGCATCTCAATCATCATTCAGCAGATTGTATATATAACAATATAAAGACAAGTATAATGAAGAAACCCCCGTGGAATTTTTCAATTTGATAAACATAATTCTTAATAGAAAACATAGAATCTATTAAACATGGTCCAACGAAACATTATAATCGAAACTCAAGAACAGAGTTGGTTAAACTTAAAAAAAAAAAAACAGGGTTTTGTGGGAAACTACTTAGATCGCTGTCTCATCTTTCGTCTCTTCCTCTTCAATCTCCTCATACGCTTCTTCTTCCACTGATACAAGTTCCCAAAAACACCGTCAAAATCTTACTCAAATCAATTTTCAGATTCATATAAAAATTGGAATACATTTAAGAAAAACTGAAACCCCATTACTCACCTTAGCCCTCATGGTGAATTCACAGAAGATAAACCCTTCACTCCTCGGATTCTATGCAGCTTCACGAAATGAAGCGGCCGACAAAACAGAGATTTTGTTGATTTTCCTCATATTGCTTCTTTATATTACAGCAAAACCCTAGAGACTCGTTTTCTGTTTTGTCGATATTGGGCCGATCGATTCAATTTAATTCCCAATAAAGCCCATATTATAAGCCTTTTGTAAATTTGTAACAATAAAGCCCAACTTAGACTTGTTTTGTCAACTGTATCATTCAGTTATAAGAATTTCTGTCATCAAAGTACAACTTATTTACATCAGTTTAAAATATAAAATATCCACACAAGAATTGATACAAACTTCACAATCATTGAAATTAAAGACAGAAAGGAACAAATTTACATAAAAATCTTTCTATTTGAAAAGAAACTATAACCATTCATGTGCCATGTGTGTATAAATAAATATCTTCACTCATCCAATTACAAAAAACAAAACTATAATATCTTAATCACTATCACTCAAGACGCCGTCGTTTTCAGCCTCATTGCATTGGCGACGACACGGACGAGTCGACTCGTATGGAGACACGGCACAGCGGACAACTCGACTCGTTCGTAAGCCACCGATCCACACATTCGCAGTGGTAACAATGGTGACACGTAGGAAGCCCATTCATCTTCTCTCCTTCCTCAAAACCACCTAGACATATACAACACTCCCTCTCCTCCTCCTTTTCCTCCGCCGCTTCTCTCCGGCAAAGAACCACCGGTAAGCTTCGAATCACCGTCGGATCAAGCCCTCCTCCGCTAACGCACCGCGTGAGCGGAGAAGGCGGCGCGTGGAGGTCGATGGAATCGCGGCGGAGGCAGCTCCGGTGGATGTAGAGAGTGAGTAAAGCGAAGAAGATGACAACGGAGAATAAAGCCATGGCGAAGAAGATTGTTCGGCCGCTGATTTGGATGTTACGGTCGTCGTACTGGTTCTCGTGCCAGTATAAAAGCATTGATGCTTGTGGAGACGGTGAAGATGACGTCATCTTCCGGTTTTGGCGATCGTTGGTTCTTAATTCTTCTACTGGTCGTTGATTGTGAACTACACATATATAGAGTTAAATGTTTAGTCACGTGGTTTTGTATATACGTTGATAATTTAATGGAAATAAGTAGGACGAATATTAATTAGAGTTAAGAAGAGCTTTCGCAAGTAGTACAAGTAAGAGAGTAAAGTTTGGAGGAAAGTGGTTTCTTTAAAGATTATTTATAGTTTTCTTAATTAATTTCGGAAACTATAGAAAAGACTACATTAGGCAAACATGCATGCAAGTTTGTGTTTTCTCATAGCATCCACATTGGAGATCCAATGTGGGTGTCTTTAAATATAAAATTATTAAAAGTTGAGTAAAAGGAAGAAAGAAAGTGTTTTTAGTTGAAATAATGGGGTGTATTGAAATATAAAATTAATAAAATTTGAGTAAAGAGATGAGATAGTGGGTATTATTGGAGAGATTGTGTCTTTAGGAAGACATAAATAGTGACATACGGAGAAAGAATGTGAGTGTGTTTAAATATAAAATTAATAAAAGTTGAGTAAAAAGATGAAAGAGAAATATAAAGTTGAGTAAAAAGAAGATAAAATGTGTTTTTAATATTTTTTTATTGAGAGAAATCCACATTGGGTCTCCAATGTGGATGCTCTCAACATCCAAATTTTCAAATAGTACGTAGCAAATAGCAAGTAGGAACAAACAGTGCAAATTATAAAATAAACAGTATGCTTAATCATTAAATTGTGAGTAAAACAAATTTTCGTTCTAATAAGATAGAGTTGCACTTGGAATCGATCATGTTACATGCTACATGTTATTATTATTAATTTTTTTTTCTCATGTAACATGTTTTGGTTCCAAACCTAAAAGATATACGAATTTCGATCCAAAATCTTCTAGTTATTAAAAAAAAATATGAGTAAGATTGCAGTTGCATCATGGATACTGATCATAAAAAGCGCTATGCACAATCACTGCAAAGTGAAAACTAAATTAGTAATTTGCTTTAAACGTGTTTGCTCACATTATTTTGGTAACCTGCAAAATCATGCTTTATTATTAACATTCATCATTTTCATCAGAAAAGTTTTAACCAATAAATAATGATACAATGTCATATCTACTTATCTAGAGTGGTCAATTCTTTTTTCAATAAATTAAATTTCAGGAGTATTTCAGTAAGACTTTCATAGTTACAAAAAAAAAAAAAAAGTAATTAGGCATGGAGACAGCAAAAGGACAATCAGACAAGACACGGCACGAAACATATATAACATAGTCTAAGACAGTAAGACCTAATACGTTTAAGATGTCTCTTACGTACCTAACAATTGGTCGACTAAACCTATTTCCTTAATTTAATTACATTACATCCCACCATTTTCCACATCCAATCTCTCCTTACTCCACATTTTGTTACAGTCTAACGCATAATTCAACATATAAGATTTCCCTAGACATTTCAAAAACACAAAAAAAAAAAAAAAATCTTAGAGCTTTTGTATTCTTTTCCAGAATACAAAGAAAAGTACGGTCTTTATCAAAATGATACAAACAATCCAAGCCTAATAAAACTGTAATTATCGATCATATCAGTCTTATTAGAGCTCAATGTAATTTTATCACTAGCATTTAGAAAACGAATTAAACAAAAGCTTTACAACAGTTGACCAAACCAGTAGGACCCAGTTTATACCCAAACCGGGTCTGATAACCGGTTTGACCCGGTTTATTGGATAATTGATTCGGTTTAGCGGGAGAGAGGAAGAAGAAAGGAAAGTTAATCGCCGTTGCTGACGTCACCGCCGGTAATCAAAATCACTCTTTAACCGATTTCTCTCTCCCTTTAACTTTACCAAAAAAAAATCCGATCCTCCTCCACATATTCTTATCCTACGCCTCTTCTATTCCTCCTCCGCGCACGTTAGCCTTCTCCATCCTCCTCCGAAATGGAGACGACGCCGGAGACTCAGTCGAAATCCCAGTCACAGAGCGGGTCTCACCGGCTTCCGGCGGGAAGAGAAGACTGGTGGAGCGAGGACGCGACGGCGACGTTGATCGAAGCCTGGGGAGACCGATACGTCAATCTCAACCGTGGAAATCTCCGACAAAACGATTGGAAAGAAGTCGCCGACACCGTCAATTCCAACCACGGGAATGGTCGACCTAAGACCGACGTGCAGTGTAAGAACCGGATCGACACGCTCAAGAAGAAGTACAAAACGGAGAAAACCAAACCCTCGTCGAGCTGGTGCTTCTTCGATAGGCTCGATTTCTTAATCGGTCCGGTTTTGAAGAAATCGTCTTCCGGCGCCGTTGTTAAACCGGCGTTGATGAACCCTAATTTGAATCCCACCGGATCTAAATCTACTGGGAGCTCTCTCGACGACGATGATGATGATGATGACGAAGATGATGACGTGGGTGATTGGGGGTTTGTGGTGAGGAAACATCGCAAAGTGGAAGATGTAGATCCGAGTGAAGGGTCGTCTTGTCGGGAGCTAGCGAGAGCGATACTGAAGTTAGGTGAAGTCTACGAGAGAATCGAAGGTACGAAGCAGCAGATGATGATTGATTTGGAGAAACAGAGAATGGAAGTTGCTAAGGAGCTTGAGTTGCAACGAATGAACATGTTGATGGAGATGCAATTGGAGCTTGAAAAGTCCAAGCTTGGGAAACGTAGAGCTGCTTCAGGTATATAAAAAGAAACTCTTTTGGTCTCTCTGTTAAGGAATTGTGAATATGGTAAAGTTTTCATTTTTATTGTTTGATTCTGTGCTTACAATTTGTGGATTTGGAACCATGTCTTGAGATGAAACTTGGGCATATTATCTATTCATTATGTGATGATGAGTTTACTGAAGCTTTGATTGTGAGTTGTTGTTGTACAGGTAAGAAGTTGTA
This sequence comes from Arabis hirsuta, assembly GCA_964056655.1. Taxonomy (NCBI): domain Eukaryota; kingdom Viridiplantae; phylum Streptophyta; class Magnoliopsida; order Brassicales; family Brassicaceae; genus Arabis; species Arabis hirsuta. The sequence goes on from OZ053301.1 coordinate 38,589,030, forward strand.
GGAATAGATTGTGGAGGAGCTACTATGGTGAAGCAAGGAGCAATGGTTGGATCGAGGTCATCGGAATTGGAGAAGCTGTTATTACTCTTAATCCTTAGGTTTCAAGTTAGATCAATGTTACTTTTTTCTTCTTCTTCTTTCTTCTTTTCCTTCTCTTCTCTAGCTTTGTAGAGTACATTGGTAGCAATGCAGATTACGGAAAGAAGTCTCGTAGTATTTGACATATCAAGATGTACTTTTGTGAAGTATTAATGTATGATGATGGTTTGTGTATCAATGAAGAGCGCTGATTTCTCTTATTGTGATCTGCAATTAGTCCTTTGCTTAATCAGGTTTCAGGAATGCCTACACAGACTTGGGTTCTTTTCGAGTTCGATGAACTCAAGGACAACATAAGGAGTCAATCATGTTCTTCCATAATTCACTTTTGGAACTGATCAAACCCAACAAGCTATTGATTTGGCTGTTTGCTTATGTGACTTTGCAGCACTCTGGAATCTCCAGGACAAGACTCTTGTGAGTTGATGGAGTCGAGGTGACACGTGAGGCTGTATTATTGAAGCCTCAAAAGGAAAATCACAGAGCCATATCTAGTCATGGCCATATCTAGTCATGATGAGCCATATCTATGTTTCATGTTTGGTAGAATTGGGGGCTGACATAAGCATGTGCTCTCCTACGGAGCAGCTCTGCATCTTTTAAAAACCTCACTTTACTAGTCATGGCCTACCGCTTTGTCCAAAACTGGTAAGGACTCTGACCTTCCATGGCTCATCATGTACCTGAGTTTTCTCATTGCATTTGATGGTTACTTTTGAAGCTAAGCCGAGTTTTTATACAAATTATGAAGTAACATCTGATTTTGCATATTCAAATTCATACATTAGCGACTTTAGATTGTCGAAGATGATTTGTAAGCAAAGTGCAAATACAGCGGATAAAGAGATATGATAGGAGAGATAAGGCCTATACAAAAGGTGGCTGTCCAAGATCATACAAGTAGGCATCAAGACTAGACCCATCAAGCAACATCAAGTCACTATAAGGTACAAGATCGAGAAAAGCAGCGAGCTCATTAGAATCATCCAAAGTGGAAACGTGGTTGTTGACTCCAGAATGGGCAAGTAGTCGAGTACGAGCAATGGTTAGATCATGTTGAAGCTCGAGCATCTTCTTCTGCAGAGAAGCTATGGCTCCAATGCAACCGTAAACAGGGTCCTTGAGACGAACCTCGGCTTCATAAGCCAACGAGTTAACGGTTTCTTGTCTCTGTTCTTCAGGAACCTCACTGAGAAGCTTACTGACGTTGCTGGCGCCAAAGACTTTATGGACTTTGGAGAAAGTTATCGGGTCACTTGAGCGGAAATAAGGAGCAAAAATGCAAGTGGGTGTGCATCGTCTTTTCAAGAGCTTGCAGGCTGCACAAGATGAGCTTGATCGTGGCTCATGCCCTCTCATCTCAAAACCTCTCTCTCTCTCTCTCTCTCTCTGTCTTTTGATTTTTTGGGTGGTAAATGTTAGGCTCTCGTTTTTTCCAAGTTTTATCTCGTGCTTCCTTTATATATTATTAGTCTTTTTAACTTTTTGTGAAGAAGAGTGTTTTTGTAAGGTAATAGAGAAGGGAACAGAATGGGACAAGGCATGGTCCTATACATCATTTGTGCTGGCTTTGAGATTTTTCTTGCTGATTTACATGATTGGTCGTGAGTTCGAATCCAGGCTCGTTGGTCATAAGTCATAATCATATGCTGGTTTGTCTTTTAGTTCTTCTGGAATTTGGTATTATTGAGATTTGAGTATGATGTTTGAAAAATCAAAAGGATAACGTATTAGAGATAGAGATACAGATAGAGAGTGTGTGTATTAGAGATAGAGATACAGATAGAGAGTGTGTGTGAAAGTGACCAATCAGTTGTTTTCTCTTTTTGATATTGTGGACATTAAAAGAAAGAGAAGCAAGACTTGGGTTTAGATGTAACAAGTCAACCAAGGGAAATACCAAATATACCTCTCACTGCTCCAAATTTTTTGACTTAGTGAGCAACTTTTGGGTTCTTGTTTTAGATTTATACTTGAGCAAAAGAAAGGCAAATAATAAAACAAATGAGAGGTGTTGCATATATATTAGAGTGTGGAAATGGAGAAGACAAGACATTTGACAAGAAAAGTCAGAGAATGAGAAGCCCACCACTACCACCGACCCCTTCACTATCCATTTGCCATTCTTTCTTCCTCTTCTACTCATTATTCATTGTGGTTGAGAATATATCAATAACAAGAAAAATCAATGCCAACAAACTTTTCTTTTGGTAAATCAAACCATTCAAAAATCCTAACAAATCTTGTAAAAGAGTACAAAATACAACTTAACAAATCCAAAGGAATCTTCATATCAACAATCATCTGAATTATTTGCTGAATTTTTGTTCCTCATTTGGCAGAAGAAGGATTGATATTGATTTAGTCAAAATCCGTTTAGCTTGTTCATTTTTGTGGTTGATGTTTAAATGACAGAACATGGGCAAGAAATAAATACATATTTGATTGAGTTTCACTACTTTTGAGGGTAGCAAACAGAGAGTTGTTCGATTACAAACAAACAAACAAACCACATTGGTTTTTTACACACAGTTGGCCAAAAACAGAGTAAAAGAGAAAACACACCAAGCTAAACCGGAAACAATAACCGAAATCTTTACCAAGTGGTTGGTTAATGTTTAGTGTCCGGTTACTTTGAATTTCTTATTCCAGATTCTTCATGTAGGTTCTAAAAGCCTATACAAGCAAAAACAAAGTTAAAACTCTATGATATTTATTCACGTAATCTCTTTCAAAAGACAGAACATTTACCTCTAAAGTAAGTTTTGATGCTTCTGCTTCAAAGATTCATGAACCATTTTTGGTTCATGAACCAATGTGGTCTGTAGCAAGAAAGTATGTATCCAATCGTCAATCCCAAGACAATACCAGGTGCGAATCCTATTGCAGCTGCTATCCAACACATCACCTCTTCGTCATCTTCTTCCTCTGATTCTTGCGGTTGCTGCGATGCTGGCGTGTGAATATCTCTGCAATCATCGTCAAGTGAAGATCCAAAAAGTCCCAAGTTATCCTCAAAGGAAGAACAATTTTGCCTTCCAAACTGAGTGCCTCCTGGTACTGGACCTGTGAGGTGGTTATGAGAGAAGTTCATGTACGCAAGGAACGAGAGACTCCCTAGCTCTTGTGGAATTGCTCCTGAAAGCTTGTTTTGGGAAACGTCCATCGACTCGAGAGCTGTAAGGTTCCCCATTGACGAAGGGATGTGGCCAGTGAAAGCATTGCTTGATAAGTTGAGCACATGAAGCTCTTTCAATAGACCGATGGACGTTGGAATCTCTCCTTCAAGTTTGTTGCCTGAAAAATCGAGTGCTCTGTAGATTTTAAGGATACGTACTAGCTCCATCTCTGTACCTTTATTCATCAAAATTATTGAATCACGGTAATAGCCTGATTCATCTCCCATGTACATGTACGCTTCATATGGCTGAACTTCATATGTACTAAGTGATGACATAGCACTCCAGCTTACAAAGTAGTCTGATGGCAAAGTTCCATTGAAGTGATTATAGGAAATGTCGATGATTTTCAGCTTAGTGAACGAGGCTTGATGTATAGGTCCATGGAATGCGTTGAAACGTAAGACAATAACTTTCAGCTTTGGCAGAGAACTCAACCAAATCGGAAACGTATCGTTGATTATGTTGCTTTCCACGTTCAGAACTTCAAGAGTAGAGATATGGATCAAAGATCTTGGAAGCTTTCCCAGCAGTTGGTTATGACCGACGTCAAGCGACCGTAGACGCTCGAGATTTTCCATACAGGGAGGAATTGAACCATTGAAGTTGTTGTTAGATAAATCAAGAGTGTTTAGAAAGAGCAACGAGCATATGAAAGATGGAATCTTTCCCGTGAAATTGTTGTTGGAGGCAAGTAAATACCATACAGAGTATAGCCCAGGTTTGGTTGGGTTTTCGAAGCCTGTCAAAGTGTTGTTGGAAAGATCCACGAAGTCCAGATATGGTAGCGTCCATAACCAGCCGGGCACTTGACCTTTGATTTTGTTGTTGGAAATGTCTAGACGCCGCAAAAACTGTTGGGTTCTTAGGATCTCCGGAAAATCGGTGATACCGCAGCTTGACAAGAACAAATATTCCATGGACTCCGGAGGAGGATATGAAACTGAACTGTTGTTCGTGGCTGAAACATGGGTGCCTGAGAGATCCAACGAAGAGAGGCTCGTGAGATGTGATAAGATATCATTTAACTCGATCGTAGTGGTGGTGTTCAAATGGGAAAGGTCAAGTGTCTCAAGGTTGGTTAATCTGGAGATGGAGCTCGGGATTGGACCTCTCAAGTTGTTGTTGCCAAGGTATAACTCTTGTAGGTTAGATGGTGAAGATATATTCCCAAACTCAAGAGTTCCGTTGAATTGGTTATATTGCAAGTGAAGAGTATGCAAAGAAGGAATGGTGAAGAGAGAAGAGGGGATGGCTCCAGTGAGAGCGTTGTGACTTGCATGAAAGGATATCAAGTTGGATAGTGAAGTGAAGTTAGAAGGAAGCGTGCCTGTGAGATTATTGGAAGTAACACTAAAGGTCGTTAGCTGATTTAAATTGCCAAAAGAAGATGGGATTTCACCGGTGAAATTGTTATAATGAAGGTCGAGAAAGCTGAGTTGAGAAAGGTTTCCAATCGAAGATGGGATTTCACCGTTGAAATTGTTCGCATTAGTGTCAAGAAAGGTGAGCTTATAAAGCTCTCCAATCGAAGATGGGATTTCACCGGTGAAATTGTTCGCATGAAGGTCAAGAGAGGTGAGCTTATGAAGGTTTCCAATGGAAGACGGAATCTGACCCAAAAAGTGATTAGAAGAAAGGTCGAGAGATGTGAGTTGAGAAAGGTTTCCAAATGAAGATGGGATTTCACCGCTCAATTTGTTTTTAAAAAGGTGGAGAGAGGTGAGATGAGAAAGGTTTTGAATTGAAGACGGGATTGGACCATAAAAATCATTACCGTCAAGATTTAGAGTGGTTAGAAAATGAAGCTTTCCGAGTCCAGAGATACTGCCATGGACGCGGTTGTAACTAAGGTCTAGCTCGATCACTTCCCCAGACTTGGCATTGCACGTGATACCCTCCCAATTACAACAGTCGCTGTTATTCGCCCATGAATCCGTGTACGAATAAGCAGGAGCCTCAATCTCGTTCTTGAACTCGAGAAGTGCATCCCTATGCTCAGGACGACACAAGTTCCTAGTAGGTGCCGCAAGAACGTCATCAAAATTATAGATGAATAATAACAAGAGAAATGAAAGAATAAGAGGAATAATACTCATTTGGTTCCAAGAGCCTTTCATCTTTCTCTAAGATAAAGTGAACTTTCGTGAATGGAAGTTGTGATGGTAACATGCTTTCATGCCCATCTCTTTATAATAGATTCTATGTACTCCACAAAGATAAATCCACTCAGCTTGACTTACTATATAACTAGTCTTCCTACCAAAGTGTTCTTCACGTCCAAGACTACAAGTCTTTGTGCTGAATACTCAATTTCCACAAAGACAAAGTTTGGTCTCCCTACTTTAATCATCATTCAAAAAAGTTGTTTGTCCACCAACCAAATTAAACGGTATACATACACAAACAAAAATAATTTTTAAAGTCTTTGTGAAGAAGAAAATCAGATGTGGATAGATATTACAATAGATAACTACGAAAAAACAAATGAATTATTATTAGAGTGTAAGTTAAAACTTGCATACGGAAGATGACACACCAAAGTTAGAGCAGCATGGTAAAACCAGAACGGAACAGCATACCGAAGATTGATCTCTTGAGAAAACAAACGACAATGGATGCTAAAAAGTGTTAAGAGGTCTAAAGAATCTTTGTTACTTATATGAAAATTAAGTTCATGTAACTATTGGCAACAAGAATGCAGAGGGGACAAACCAGCATCAAAAAGAGTAATCAAGAGCAAGACCACCCATTTGTTGCTGCAATAACTAACTCATCATCAAAACACACTTGTCCATTCGACACACAACTAAATCCGATCTCTCTAATAAAGAACGACACACAACTAAATCCGATCTCTCTTCTCAAGCCTATTTCGATTCACGCGTTCTGTTTTTTTTATTCTGCTTCTTTGTGTTCTATATTCGTTCACACCAATCTCTGCTTCGTCCCGTCTCACACTCTCTTTCTTCTTGCTCTATTCTGATTGATCATCGCTCTCTCTTTTTGAGGAAGGCAATATGGCAGTGACGTCCTTTTCTACCATTGAAAGCAACAGCATCAAACTCTTTTGCAGTATTCTTCAAGGGTTTAGTTTTGATAGTAAAAGGATTTTTTCTATAAAATATTTCTCAAGTCTAGAATTGCTCTGTATTTCTCTTTGACCAAAAAAAAAAAGAAAAGGAATTGCTCTGTATTTCTGTGTGTCATTGATATGAACAATCGACATGCATACATACATGGGAAAAGCATCAGCAAAAGAAAAGAAGTTGGAAAAAACAGAGTAAAAACAGAGAACACACCAAACTATATAAAACCGGAAACAATAATAACCCAATCTTAAACCAATTCGGATTTGACATACTATTGCTTTCGTTTTTTCCTTGTGTGGGAGATTGGTTTGGTTAATGTCTGGTTTGCTTTGAATTTTTACTCCTAGATTCTTCAGGTAGAATCTAGAAGCCTATACAAGCTAAAACAAAGTTGTATGTAACTCCACAAAGATAAATCCACTTAGATTGACTCACTGTAACTAGTCTTTCTATCAAGTCTTCTTTACGTCGAAGAATAAAAGTCATTGTGTTGAATAGTCAATTTCCAAACATTTTGGTCCTCCACTACTTTAGTTACCAGAAATTTCAAAAAAGTAGTTTCTCCAACCAAATTTAACGGTATACACAAACAAAAATAATTACCAAAGTCTTTTGTGAGGAAATGAGGAAACGAATTCACGATCACATCTCTTTTTTGAATGCTAGTGTGTGGGAGACAATAGCAAGGAAACAAGGTCAGCAAAACACTTCAACTTCTAGCCTGTCTTCAACTTAACCTTTGGTTAAATCCTAATAATCTTAACAGCTTTTAATTTTTGTAAATGACTACAAAAAATGCTAATAATAAGTAACTTAACAAATCCAAAGAATTTTGTAATCTATTTACTATCAAAACTAAACCTTATACACGAAGAACTGCAAAATACATTTTGATAGTAAATGGATTTTCTTATAAAAGTATTTTCAAAGTCTAGAATTGCTCTGTTTACGTGTCTCGTTGATAAGAACAATCTTTTGAAAATTATGATTTTGCGTTGATTCTTTGTTTCTCATTTGGAAAAAGAAGGATAAATATTTAGATGACAGAAAAGGGGTAAATAATACATATTTGATTGAGTTTCACTACTTTGAAGATAGGAAAACAGAGTTGTTCGATTACAGAGAAACAAACACAGAAGTTGGCTAAAAAACAGAGTAAAAGAGAAAACACGACCTCTCAGGCAAAGCCTAGAGGTCGTTGGTTCGAATGGCTCTTGGGACGAAACTAATATTACATGCTGTGGTTTCGGGTCTACGGGGATTACGGGCTTCAGCTCAAACCTCCTAGTAATTAAAAAAAAAAAAAAAAAGAGAAAACACACCAAGCTAAACCGGAAACAATAACCGAAATCTTGACCAATCCATCCAGACTTTTTCAGGCAGGTTCGAAAAGACCTATAACAATCAAAAACAAGTTTGTCCATGTAATTTCATTCTATTGTTTTTTCTTTACTTTCTCAGTGTTTGAAAATAAATTCGTTCAAAAGACAGAACATTACCTCTCAAGTAAGTTGTGATGCTTCTGCTTCGAAGATTGTTTCGACCAAAAGGGTTCATGAACCAATGTGGTCTGTAGCAAGCAAGTATGTATCCAATCGTCAATCCCAAGACAATACCAGGTACGAATCCTATTGCAGCTGCTATCCAACTCACCACCTATTCGTCGTCTTCTTCCTCTGATTCTTGCGTTTCATGCGTGTGAATATCTCTGCAATCTTCGACAAGAGAAAGTCCAAGAAGTCCCAAGTTATCCTCAAAGGAAGAGCACTTTTGCGTTCGAAACTGAGTGCCTCCTGGTACTGGACCTCCAAGGTGGTTATGAGAGAAGTTCATATACGAAAGGAACGAGAGATTTCCTAGCTCTTGTGGAATTTCTCCTGCAAGCTGGTTTTGGGAAACGTCGAGGGACTCGAGAGCTGTGAGGTTACCCATAGATGAAGAGATGTGGCCAGTGAAAGCATTGTTTGACAAGTTGAGCACATGAAGCTCTTTCAATACACCGATGGACTCTGGAATCTCTCCTTCAAAATTGTTGCCCGAAAAGTCGAGCGCTGTGTAGATTTTGAGGATACGTACAAGCTCCATCTCTACACCTTTATTCATCAAAACCATTGAATCACGGTAATAGAAATCTCCCAGGTACTTTTCATATGACTGAACTTCATTTGCCCCAAGTGATGACAGAGCACTCCACTTCACAAAGTAGTCTGATGGCAAAGTTCCATTGAAGTGATTATGCGATATGTCGATGATTTTCAGCTTAGGGAACAAGGCTTGATGTATCGGTCCATGGAATGCATTGGAGCGTAAGACAAGAATTTGCATCTTTTCTAGAGAACTTAACGTGCCGTTGATTCTGTTGCCTTCCATGTTCAGAACTTGGAGAGTAGAGAAATGGATCAAAGATCTTGGAAGCATTCCCACCAGTTGGTTATGACCCACATCAAGCGACCTTAGACTTTTAAATATATTCTCTGGAAGACCTCCACGAAGACGATTATGACGAAGGTTTAGAACCGAAAGAGTCCGGTTGAGATTCTCCATACAAGGAGGAATTAAACCATTGAAGTTGTTGTTAGATAAATCAAGAGTTTCCATGAAGCGCAGTGAGCATATGAAAGATGGAATCTTGCCCGTGAAATTGTTGTCTTGTAGATGGTTTGAGGACAGAAGATAGCCCAGGTTTGGTTGAGTTTTCAAAGGCGGTAAAAGTGTTGTTGGAAAGATTCACGTATTCCAATTTTGGTAGCGTCCATAACCAGCCGGGCACGTGACCTTTGATGTTGTTGTTGGAAATGTCTAGACGCGACATAAACTGTTGACTTCTTAGGATCTCCGGAAAATCGGTGATACCGCAGCTTGACAAATTCAAATATTCCATCGACTGCCAAGGAGGATCTGAAACTGAAATCTTGTTTGTGGATGAAACATTGGTGCCTGAGAGATCCAAAGACAGGCTCTTGGAACATGATAAGATATCATTCAAGTCAACCCAAGTGGTGGTGTTCAAATGGGATAGGTCAAGATGTTGGAGCGACTTGAGATGCGAGAAGATACCAAAGTCAATTGGCCCTTGGGTGTTGAAATGGGAAAGGTCAAGTTCCACAAGGTTGGTTAATTTGGAAATGGAGCTAGGGATTGGACCTTTGAAGTTGTTGTTTCCCAAGTATAACCTTAGTGGCTTGGATGGTGAAGAAATATTCCCAAACTCAAGAATTTCGTTGAGTTGGTTATTTTCCAATCTCAAGATCTCCAAACAAGGAATGGTGACGAGAGAAGAAGGGAGGGCTCCAGTGAAAGCGTTGTCATTTGCATCAAAGTACTCCAAGTTGGATAGTGAAGTGAAGTTAGGAGGAAGCGTGCCTGTGAACTGATTGTCTTCGAGTGATAAAGCTAACAACTCTCTCAGATTCAGTAGTGCACTGGGAATTTTGCCACTGAGCTTATTAGAAGAAATACCTAACAAGGTCAGCTGATTTAGATTGCCAAAAGAAGATGGGATTTCACAGGTGAAATTGTTATAAGAAAGGTCGAGAGATGTGAGCTTATAAAGGTTTCCAATGGAAGACGGAATCTGACCTAAAAACTGATTTTGAGAAAGCTCGAGAGAGGTGAGTTGAGAAAGGTTTCCAATAGAAGACGGAATCTGACCCGCAAACTGATTATAAGTAAGGTGGAGAGAGGTGAGTTGAGAAAGGTTTCCAACTGAAGATGGAATTTGACCAATAATATTATTGTATGAAAGGTCTAGAGTGGTTAGAAGATAAAGGTTTTGAAGACTGCTACTGGAATGGAACCGGCCATGGAGGCCACTGCAAGTAAGATTTAGCTCGATCACTTTCCCAAACTTGGCATTGCATGTGATACCCTTCCAATTACAACAGTCACTGTTATTTGTCCATGACTCCGTCTTTGGATGAACATTAGGACAGCCAAGAAGAGGCATTCCAATCTTAAACTCGTTCTTGAACTCGAGAAGTGCATCCCTTTGTTCAGGACGACACAAGTGCCTGATAGGAGCCGCAAGGACGTCCTCCAAATTATAAATGAATAAGGAAAGAAAAGAAAGAGTAATATGAGCCCAAGAGGCTTTCATCTTTCTCTAAGGTAGTTTAACTTTCTGGAATATCAATAATGAAAGAGAAGAAATGGAAGTTGTGATGGTAATATGGTTTCATGCTCGTCTCTTTATATACATAGTAAACAATATGAATCCACTCAGCTTTGACTCACTATAACTAGTCTTTCTGTCAAGTGTTCTCCACGTCGAAGACTACAACAAGTCTTGAATAGTCAATTTCCAAACATACTGGTCCCCCTACTTTAGTTACCCGAAATTTCAAAAAAGTTGTTTCTCCAACCAAATTAAAGGGTATACACAAACAAACATAATTACCAAAGTCTTTGTGAAGAAGGAAAACGGGATGTGGATAGATATTACAGAAATTAACACTACGAAACAATTGATTTTTTTTTAAATACAAATTGCGATATATAGTTTGTACAGTACAAATTGTACGCCTCGTTTTATTTAAAGGGGTTTTTTTTTTTTAACAATAAAACAAAACATCGAAAGTTTTTAAGATATGGCGAACAAATCTCTTATATTTTGTTTATTATTCCCTCGTGAATCCAAAAAAAGAGAGAAACCCATAGAAACATGACAAAAAGATCAACTCTTTCTAAACATTTCTCAGATTCAACAATGTAATTTAATTTGCCTGAAACCAAAGATTCTGCCAGACATTGTGGCTCGGTTTAAGAAAAGAAAAAAAAAAATGAAAGGCCGTATCATATTGAGTACCTTCTTCAACAAAAATTTCCTCAGGACGCGGCTGAGAATGTCACGAAAAAACCGGATCTCGCGCGATCGTGTTCTTGTTTCTTCAATATTTGGCAGTAGTTAAGCTGTCTCATAACAAAAACAGAATAAAAAGATGGATAAGTTTGGAGTTAACCATCTCACTTCCATTCGATACAAAATGCAGAAAGGATAGAAGTGATGAGAACCAAACCTCCATACGGAAGAGACTAGTTGGCAAGACAATTCCAGCACCAACTGAAGTTCTGAATGTCTCCAAGAACTTTGGAGCAGTGAAGTTTCTAAACTCATTCTCAGATAGCTTTGTCATATTCCCTGCACAAGCAAACACATGCCCGTGGATTCCTCTCTCGCTTAACCACTTCACTGGCAAATCAAATGAGAGGTCCGCAAATGCAGTGACCGCAGCATCTCCTCCAACAAAATCCCTTTCATCATCGCCTTTGCTCTTTGGTTCGTTTGGACCAGCTCCTCTGCTCTTGAATCCCCATAGTGCAGATGGCCCACCTAAAGCGCATACAGGCGATGAATTGCCACCCAAGAAGAATCTCTCTGGCACAGAGGAAGGGCGGTTCTGGTATCCGCTTCCCCATGGAAAGGTGACACCACCAGAGACACCAAAGTTTAGAGCAGCATGGCCAAACCCGAACGGAACAGCATACCGAAGATCGATTTCCTGTGAAAACAAATGACAATTGATGCTAAAAAGTGTCAGAGGTCTAAGAATCTTGTTTTTTTACTTTCACAATGAGTATAAGTTAACTTTGACAAGGAGATTGCGATACAACTTTCCTAATCGTTAGCAAGTTCGTGCATATATTGGAACTAAGAATGAAGAGGAGACGAACCTGCTTCAAAAAGCGTAGGCTTCGGCTATCAGGAGCAAGACCACCAATTTGAGAAGTGGAGGTGAAAGCATATCCACTTGTTGGCCTCAAGTAGGAGTCTCTCTTGTCATATTTAAAAGTATACTTCAATGCAGAAAGCAGACTGTGTCCCAGTTGCCTCCTTATTGATTTTGAGGCAGATTGGGATGGGTCTATCAGGCTACGCCACGCAACCGTGTAGACCAGCTCGTGATACTTGGTTGAGAGAAGACCGAGAGAAAGTCCGAGAGTTCGTTCTTTGTAAGATGAAAACTTAAGCCAGTCTTGAGTCGAAAGGTAAAGACGGGAAGTAAAAGGAGTAGAAAGTCCACTGAACCTCGGCAAATACATCCCCAAGCCAACCTCAGTAGAGTTGTCACATCCATAAACTACAGACCCGTCCCAAATATCCCCATAGCCAAAAATGTTCTTATACTTCAAAGATGCTTCAACGCTTGATGATCTAGCCTACAAGAGCATCACAGTTATGTCATCTCTAAAGCTTTTTCAGATAAAGGAGTAATCCAAACTATCATCACTGTCTAAGAACCAGAAACAGCTTGAAGAAGGCAACAAAGGAGTAATACCTCAGCTCTAGTGTACGCACCGATTTGGCCAGTGAGAGGGTTTTTGTTCTCGACAACTTCGATTACGACATTGGTGGTACCAGGAAGCTCTGGAGGACCAGAATCGAGAGTAATGTTGACGGAATCAAAGATATCTAGCGCACGGAGATTCGAATTAGCAACCCTAGAAGCTTCGAGAAGCTCCTGCAACGTGGTCGCCTCTCTCACAGCATCCACTTCCGCCTCGATGATATGGTCTTTGGTCTTCTCGTTTCCTCTGAAGATGACGTCGTGAACACGCACCGGCACAGGAGCAGCTCGCATCCGACGGAACAATGATTCCGCCTTGATCCTATCCACACTGGATCGACCCTCGCGCGTTGGAGACTCCGATATTGTATCATCGTCTTCTCCTTCCTGTTCGTCCTCCTCTTGTTCTTCGTCGCGGTTCAGTTCTTCAACTTCTTCATCTTCTGGTTCTCGGGTTGGTGGATTCGGGTCGAGATTTTCCGTCGGATTCGCCATGAGTCAGAGAGAAAGCAACCGAGAAAGTACAATTTGACCGACTAGAAGAAGTCCACAAGCGTCTTCGTTAATGGGTTTGGGCTTGTATTTTTAGTAAATGAATCGACTAAACGATGTCGTTTAGTAAAATTGATCCTGAAGATTGAAACGATGTCGTTTGTGGGTTTTTTTGCTTATACAACTTGCAAGCTAAGCCAAAAAAACAAAATAATTCATTGCTGAGTACTTATTGTAGAAGCAAAAGAAAAAAACTCAGAGAGGGTTTAAGATTTTGGAGCAGAACTTAAGTTGATGAGTAGCTGTATCTTCTTCTTCTTTGATGAGTTCCAGCTTGAAGGACTCGCCGGTCTTCACTCCATTAACTTCACAGAACTCTCTCCACTCTTTTCCAAATCTCATTCTTCCATATTTGTACTCAGATTTGAGACTTGTTGTCCTTTTGATTCCATACCGATCCACAAGAGTTATCTTCGTCGCGTTCTCGATACCATTCGCCTTCACAAATGCCGCGGGTAGACACTGCCATAAAGACTTAAGAAACATTACAAACTCTGATAACAATGTTAAAGTGATTGATGAAAACTTAATTGCTTACCAGTTTACAGGCCTTGAGATGGTATGGTGTGAGAGTTAGGGTCAAGAATCTGTATGAAGAACACAACTGGAGAACAGGTGTTTTACCAGTTTGCACAAGTTTAAAGGTCAAGAGATCATTGGCTCTTCGTCGGTTTTCGCAACAGAAATTTTTCCAACCGCTTTTGATGTAAGCCCAACCGCATGACTTGCGGTTACCGAGGAGCAAACTCCATGGTTTCCCATCTTCACTCAATAGAATGATCTCACACTTACGATTAATCAAACCATTAGGTCTTGAGAACTCCATAGGAAGAAACTGCAAAACTTACAAAGAGTGTACATGAATAATAATAAAAACTCCTTCAAGCATTAACTAGGCTTTTTGATTTTAAGCAAGTAAACCAAATGCAGAAGCAATTTTTCACCAGCATATCTTTGCTTAGATTCCACGCGGTGACACTTGCTACAAAACAAGAGTGATCTGATGAAGATCCTGCTTCTCTTGTGTGTTTATACTTCTCCGAGTCGGAATCTGTTTCAACTTTGAAATGAGAATCAAAACAGGATCTTGGAAAATAACTACTATATTGCATTCTAGATTGAAAAGTCAAATGGGTTGAATAAACCAAGTGTTAACATCCAGTTCCTAATACCATTACAGGTTAGCTCTAACAAGAATGAGGATTGAGCTAAGTCGTACTCGTACCAGAGGATATTTGCATGACATCATCACCATCACCATCACCATCACCATCACCAACATCATATTGAATCTCACAGAAACTAGGTCCAAAAGGTGTGACATGGAACAACAAATCTCCTTCATGTCTAAAAATAACTATGTCGCCGACTCGGAGATCATGACTAGTGGCGAACTTTTGCCAACCTAGGGTAAGTCTCCGACCGTCCATCTTCACTTCCCAAATCATATCAGAAACGTCTGATATCAGCTTCACCACCACACTGCCCTCGTTTTTTATTCCCTTTAAGTGCTTTGAAAAGAAATCTATGGGAATGTTCTGCAACAACAAAAGAAACTAAGAGATAGATCAAACAAAACATATTCATTCATGTTCAGAGAGAGACAAAGAGAAAGAGATTACGATATGGCTGTGGAATCCGGGAAGAAGAGGCTTGAAAAAGTGTGGAGTTCTCAGTGAGGAAGTTGAACCATTTTCCATTGACGAAGAGATTTTCTTTTCTTGGTACTCAGAGCTATGAAGTCGTTTCGTTTTCTCTAGTTTCGCTCTGTTTCTTAAAGAGACGATCTTTCTTCCAACGCCTTGGCGTTTTAATATGTCAAAAAGCGACACATAGTTGACTCTGATAGGCGCCCAAAATTAGACCAATTGGTTTGTTTTTTGGTAGCACTTCTTGGCATTTGAACCAAATTAAACCAATTTTTCATATATAAAAAAAAGAAACTAATCCATGGACAAAATGCTAAAACAGGGTATTTTCTATTTTGGAGTCCGGAGTAACTTTTTTTGTTTAACAAACTAAGAAGCAGTGGACTTACACTATTAACAAACTAAGAAGCATTCGGTTAAAACTTAAAACAAAACAAAAAAAAAAAAAACACTTTCGTCTGATTAAAATTAGAGACATCGTTATAAAGATAGAACACACAGAAAAGATTTGTCACCAAATCATAGTCAACAAAAGCTAGCCAAAACCCAAAAAATAAAATACATTGCTAAAGTTAGGGATGTTAAATAGGGTTTTCCAGCCCAATCTAGCTCAGCTCCAACCTTAGATTAGTCCTGTCAGATTTTAAACAAAAGGTTTAAACCCTGGACCTATATAAGCCCTGTTTGATAATAAACAAAGTGGTTAAAGGTTAAATTTATTGAATTTGTTAATAAAGATTTATATTTAAATTGACAATGTGTTTTTTTTTAAAACAAAACAATATATAAAACTAGATACAATATAAAAATTGACAATGTATTTTTATTTAAAGTTTTGTTTTTAAAATACAAAATAGAAAACGCGATTTTGGCAGGAAAAACATGATTTTGCATTTTTGGCGGAAAAACATGATTTCGGGTTTGTAAACGGAAAAAGTGAATATGGCGGAAAATGTGATTTTACGTATTTGGCGGGAAAACATGATTTTGCATTTTTGGCGGGAAAACATGATTTCGGGGTTGTAAACGGAAAAAGTGAATTTGGCGAAAAACTTGAATTTGCGTTTTTGGCGGAAAAACATGATTTTGCGTTTTTCGTGCGAAAACATGATTTCGGGGTTGTAAACGGAAAAAGTGAATTTGGAGTTTTGGTGGGAAAACATGATTTTGCATTTTTGGCGGGAAAACTTGATTTCGGAGTTGTAAACGGAAAAGTGAATTTGGCGGAAAACGTTATTTTACGTTTTTGGCGGAAAAACATGATTTTGTGTTTTGGGTGGGAAAAAGTGAATTTGAGGTTTTGACGAAAAAACGTGATTTTGTGTTTTTGGCAGGAAAACGTGATTTTGGGGGTTTAGACGGAAAAAGTGAAATTTGCATTTTTTGGAAGGAACATATATTCAAGACATTAGGCTCCATACATTAGACAATGGTTAAAACTACTTTAGACTTCTATTTAGCCTAAAGTAGTTATTATGGAAGCAAAAGAAAAACTCTGAGAAAGTTTAAGACTTTGGAGCAGAACTTAATTAGATGCGTAGCTATACCTTCTTCTTGAGTTCTAGCTTGAAGGACTCGCCGGTCTTCACTCCATTAACTTCACAGAACTCTATCCACTCTTTTCCCAAATCTCATTCTTCCATATTGCAAATTCTTATAAAACCTTTTCTCTTAATACCTAACAACAACACCAACAAATAACTTCATATAACTCCATAACCTTTGATGAAAAGGGAAAAACCAAAAAACCCAAGCCAACAACTAAAAGAAAAAACGAAAAAAAAAATTAAAAATTGACCAATCAATGCATTCCTCTTTCTCTTCTTCTTGTTCGCGAATCTGCTCCCTTCCTCCATGGATGCTATCAAGCTAAATCTGAATCTGCCATTGAAGCACGTTAGTTGAAGTTAAAGCTGAATTGGCATGCGTTTTTAGCTTAAATCGAAGTTGTTAGTTTATTAATCAATTTTCCTTGTTCGAAATAAGAATTTGAACAATCATAATTTAGGTTTCAATTAGATTTGGACATTTATTTATCTCGTATGCACATTGCAATGGATGGTATATAGGTCGATTAGAACATTGCATTGGGTAAATAACGTAACATCCCACAGTGGTTGAATCGTAGTGAATCGTTGATAATTAGTAGATCTCTGGGTACTACTGGTTAATGTATTGGTACAACAAAGAAGTTTTTACTAATTCGTTTTTTACTATTTTATTTTCATGTCAAAACAATTTATAGTTTGTCAACAACAAATAATAATTTACTAGATGGATGAATATTTAAAAAAAAAATTTGATTTGTATTTTTGGCAACAAAAAATATTTTACTAGTAAAATACATATTTCATTTCATATAATTAGTAGTATTTAGTATTAAAAATCATAAATATTTATTATTTTGTTTTGAAAATTTCTTAGTAAAAACACAATATCAGTTATTTTATTTTTCTATAATTGACATTTTAAAAATATTCGATTTATGCAGTTTCATATTTTGAATCTTCTATCAATCGCTTTATACTTTTAAGAGAGTTTTCATAATGCTATATACCTTCTTATACAAAAATTGGTAGGAAATGTGGTCTTCCACATATTTTGATATAGAAACATAAGAAATGTGTTTCTAATTCCAAAAATCACATGTACAACTGAAAATTTGTTTTTCATAACAAGGTAAAACTAAAAAAGTTGCGAAACTCCAAAAGTACAACTATTAACAAATCTGCACAACTATGTACCAAATAACGGTCCATATGTCTTAATTACGTGGCAGATGACGGCGTACATGTGTTAAATCCTTAAATATGTCTAGGAAATGACGCTATGTAGCCTAATTTGATTGGGTTTGATCCAATTTTATTTATTATCCTATTTTCAAATTGATTTTTTTTTTTTTGAATTCAAAAAAAATCCAAAATTACTTTTTATATTTTTTTAAACATATGATTTTTTTTTGCTGCAACATGTAATGACTTTTTTCTATTTATGTTTAATTGATTTTATTAGTTCAGTTGTACGCAATAGTTCTAGTTGTATATATGTTCTCAGTTATACGCAGTAGTTCATAGTTGTACCCAGTAAATCTAGTTTAATTTTTAGATTCATAAAATTTTGAATACGGTGTCTCGCCGTTTTCTTTGAAGAAGAAAGAGAACGATTCAAATTGGATAATCTCAATCCATGGAATAAAACCTCTATAAGTAGTAAGAGAAATCTCATAAATTTGTCACAAGCAGTCCATAAAACTTCTAAAATTCTACCACGAATTCTCTTATGGTGAAACCCAATTCTGTGGTAGTGTTGCTGAAAATCGATAAAGAGATCGTCGACGACCCAGATAAAAGTGACATCGAAAAAAATGATGTATGGGAAGAAGAAGGAAGAAGAACAACGAATCTTTAATTTGTTAAATTAAAGATTTTTTTTTAATTTTATTCAAGTCCAAAATTGAATTTATTAACTGATCCGACAGATTTGGATGGAGATATGTTTTGGGTGGACAATAGGTGGTTGGGTCCGTAAATAATCGATTTTAATCTGGTTATTATGTCATTTCTCTTACTTTCACATTAAAAAATAAATCAAAAAGAAACTCAGGTTATAGAGATTATGATCCTTTCATATATGTCCTCAGGTTTAAGACTTGTTGTCCTTTTGGTACCGTATCGATCCACAAGAGTTATCTTCCTCGCTTTCTCGATACCATTCACTTTCATAAATGTCGCGGGTAGACACTGCCATAACAAACTCTAAAACATAACAAACTCTAACAACAACAATGTCAAAAAGGATGTATAAAGACTTACTTACCAGTTTCCTGGTCTTGAGAGTGTATGTTGTGAGAGAGAGTGTCAAGAATCTGTATTGGCTTGTTGCAAATGAAGAAGAACACAACTGGAGAACAGGTGTTTTACCGGTTTGCACAAGTTTAAAGGTCAAGAAATCGTTGGCTCTTCGTCCATTTGCGCAGCAGAAACTTTTCCAACCGAGGAGCAATCTCTATGGTTTCCCATCTTCATTCAATAGAATGATCTCACACTGAAGATTCGTCAGACCATTAGATCTTGAGAAATCCATAGGAAGCAACTGCAAAACTCACGTGTACATGATTTAGATTCAAAAAACTCTTTTCAGCATTAAATTTCTGTTTTTAAGGAGAAGTAAATCAAATGCAAAAACAATCTTTCACCAGTAGATCGTGGCGTAGATTCGACGCAGTAACACGTGCTACAAGAAAACATGAGTGATCTGATGAAGATCCTGCTTCTCTGAGCCTGAATCTATTTCAGCTTTGAAATGAGAATCAAAACAGGATCTTGGGGAAAACTATTATCATAGTGCATTTTAGATTGAAAACTAATTGGTGCATTTCGGTTGAGTTAACCAAGTGTTAACATCCGCTTCTGTAATAACCATTACTAAGTTATCTCTAATACAAAGAGAGGATTGAGCGTTTTATAAGTCTTATCAGAGGATACTTGAATGCATCATTATCACCATCATCATCATATTGAATCTCACAGCAACTAGGTCCAAAAGGTGTGACATGGAACAACAAATCTCCGTCATGTCTGAAAATAACTATGTCGCCGACTCAGAGATCATGACTAGTGACGAACTTTTTCCAGCCGTGGGTGAGTCTCCGACCGTCCATCTTCACTTCCCAAATCATATCAGAAGCGTCCGATCTCAGCTTCACCACCGCATTGCCCTCCATTTTTGTTCCAACTAAGTGCTTTGAGAAAAAAGCTACGGGAATGTTCTGCAACAACAAAAAACAAGAAAGAGATCAAACAACAAGATTCATGCATGCTGTTCATAGAGAGAGAGAGAGAGAGAAACAGAAAAGAGAGATTACGAGGTGGCTGTGGAATCCGGGAAGAAGAGGTTGGAAAAAATGTGGAGTTCTCGGTGAGGAAGTTAAACCATTTTCCATTGACGAAGATCTTTTTTTGGGTGAAGTAAGCTCAAAGCTTTTTGTTGTCGTTTCCGTTTTCCCTGGTTTTGCTATCTTTTAGAGGTTTCTTAAAGTGAAGATCTTTCTTCCAACACCATGCCGTTTCTCTTTGTCAAAAACGACACGTAGTTGACTCTCATAAACTCCCAAAACTAAACCAATCTTTTTTTGGGATATGAACCAAATCAAACCAATCTTTTTGTTAAAATCAGACTATCCGGATCCGGAGTAATTTTTGACAGTGGACTTTCATTTTATTCTCAGACTAACGACTTACATTATTAACAAACTCAGAAGCATTCGGTTAAAGAAAACAACGAAAAGAAAGAAGAAGAAAAAGAACACTTCTGTCTGATCAAACTTAGAGACGTCGTTATAGAGATAGAACAGTGCCGTATAAAAGACGGAAATGATTTGGAGTCATCAAAAGCTTGCAACTTTCTTCCTTAAACCTCATCCAGAAGCATTTGATCATCCAGAAGCATTTGATCAAAATGCCAAACTCCTGCCATTTTCACACCGGACGGTATTATTAATTCAACACCCCCAAACAAAAGTGCGATTACGGTTTTAAGAATGATCTAATGCCGGTTTAGAGAACTTACCGTGACCCTTTCCAATTCTTCTTAGCTGTGCAACGTACTCTGAGATCTTCTTGATAGCTTCCACCTGTTTATCCCGATTTTCTGAGGATCGCGTGTTTTTCAAAGTAATGTTCACATGAGGACTTGTGTTTCTTTACCTGCTCGCCTAGAAACTCGGATTCGACAAAATCAACCAGTTGAACGTCGTTGTTCTTCACACCCACCTGTAGAATCAAACACAGGAGCTGTTTACCTTCGAAGTGTGTTCAGTAATGATGAAAAAAGATAAGGTCTTTACACTTTGTAACTTCAGAAGCTTTTCATTCGTAAGTTTCTCCAAAGATAGCGCAAGCTCCATTGCTGATTCATGAACCATCAAAGAGCTCAAGATTATAAAACTCCTGCTACAATCAAAGCTGGAGTTAACTTACCATATAATGCATCTCCCTTCTCCTCGTGATCAAACTCAGAGAAGGGCATCAGAATAGACTGCAGCTTCACTCTCCCACCACGCTTGTTCTGCATCAAACATAAGAAACACTATTAAAGGTCCATAACCTCATAGATTCTTTGAAGGTAAGTTATACCTGGTACTCCATAAACTTCTCAGCATGACCTCGTTCTTCAAGACTCGAATCGTTAAAGAACCTAAAAGTGAAACCACACAACAATATCAACAAAATGATACATGATTCACCCACAGAAATGAACACGAGACACAAGTTCAAAACACTTACTTGGCGAAACCTTTCAAACCAACGTTGTCTCTGTCGAAGTAAGCATACAGGGCATGGTAAATGTATGAGACATTGTACTCCACACTGTGATTCCCAAAAGGAAACAATATATGTTTAGATTCAAAACACACCATCACGTATTAACCAATATACCCAACCAAGCTAACTCGATGCTCACAATCACAATCACAATCAAAATGACAATTCCAATTCAGACCAGACACACCATGACAAGTAAAACGAAGCTGCACCAGTCGAAAAAGCTGGAGAAATGATCAGTTGTAAATTGCAATCGATGAAATCTTACTTTATATTTCGATTTGGGATTGTTATTGGTTAAGAGATTCCAATTTTAGAGACAGATTAACCCAAAAGAATACCCAAGAGCAATTACTTGATCTGATCGTTGATCGCAGATTCAGAATCATCGGAGAATTTTTGGCGAGCGAGAGAAACCAGAGGGGTAGTGGGAACGAGATCCATTTCTTTCTTCACTTCCTCAAAAGGCTCGACTTCGGTTAACGACTTCGTGCTCGTTCCTTTCGCCGCCCGAACAGAAAACCTAGATCCACTCGACGGAGGAAATCTGTTTCCTCCGCCGCCGTAACCGGAGCTAAAGAGAGAAAGCGCGGGAGAAGCCTTGAGCAACATTGATTTTTCAAGTTTTAGAGAGAGAAAGCAATGAAGGAAAGAGATTCTGTGTAAACGTCGGAGTGAGCGAACGGCGAGAATGTAAAGAAGAGAGAGAGGTTTAAGAGACGACGATGGGTCAGGGATGAGATGACGTGGCTTACAATTTGTTTGACACGTGGAAAGTTGAGAAATGGCTTGTGGCATACGCGTGGTGTCTCTAGAATAAGCCTTGAGCACATTTAGTCGTCGTGTATTATTATTCTTATCTTAAATTTTAATAATACTATCAATTTTCAATAATACAAATTAAGACAAATGTTTATACTAGAGCCACTCGAAGGTTAGGGGAATCATCCAGCTTCCTCCATGAACCATCTTCACCAGAGGCTTGAACCACGAAGGTGACTCCTTTCACGTCCGATTCTACCACCAGTTCCGATACGTAAAACGCTGGTACGTGAGCGACTCCGAGGAACACTGTCTCGCTTATCGGTTTCTCTAGAACCTTTCTCGATCTTAGATCAGTCGATTTTACAATCTGTGCATACACATTGTACCTTGTTGGGAACACAGAATCTTCAAGGTGTTTCTGTTTCCATTCTAGCTTAACCCTGAGGATCTTGGAGCTGGAATTACCCGGTAAAAGCTCTACGTTATGAGCTACGATGACATACGGTGATGCTGGAGGTAAAGACTCGGGTTTTTGTTGGAGCTGAACATGATCTTTGATTGAGATGTGGCCGAGCAATGCAACATATTCTGGTCTCTTTGTCAAGTTCTCTGGTCTGTAGCAAAAGGCAGAGATTTCAGTCAGTGTGTGGCCATCCATGACAAGGCTCGTCTCGTGTATTGTCCACTCGGATACAGTCCGCAGTGATGTGGCGAGACAGTGCAAGAACATGTCATTGGATTTGCGGATGGGTTCTTGCGGAGCCACAAGTATGGATTTAGTCTCGTGTGATGGAGATGAGAAAGAAAGCATAATTCCAAGTTTCGATGCCTCATCTGATTTCACCTGCGCCAACTCCAAAATCCTCCATTAGTAAACAAATAAGAAGATCTCATAATGTGATGTATCCAGAAGCAGAGAGACTAACAGAGTAGGAGATTGTGATGGGAGAAGAAGAAAGCTGAAGATGGGGTTTAAAGAGCCTTGTTGTGAAACACATATCTCCCTCGAGTCTTCCTCTAAACGAGATGTTCCCTCCTCCGTTATAAGATTCCTCTTGAGTACTAACAAATTCATGATACTTGTCGTTTAAATGTTTGCTCAGAAATGTATGCTAATCAACAAGATGCTAATAAATATGAGGATAGTATTAGGGACAGCACTCACTCAACAGTGACCTGGATGATATCTTTGTTGTCTTCATTGAATACTAGGAGAGGCTGGCGTGACGAACACAACAAAGACAAAGATCTGGTCAGAGGAGAGGAGAGGAGAAAAAACCCCAGATCAACAAGTTAAGTAGGCAGTAAAATCGAGGATAGTTGCACCTGAAGACTTTGGCAAGAAATATTGTACCATGGAGCATCTGACAATTGGCGACCTTCAAGTGAAACATGGTAACCAAAGCCCTGAGTCAAAGAGAGGAGAGAGTTTCAGAACATAACTGAACATAATCATAACCAGGACAATCAATGCATACTTTACCGTGGTGTTAGTGTTACAAGATAAGAACTAAGTCTTGATCAATCTCACATTACCTGATTGAAATCCGAGTAAAAAGGCAAGACTTGTGGATAAGTTTGAACTATTCCCCATGACTTCTCGACAAGTGACCACCATCTAAAGAGAAAATACATGAATGAAAATAAAATTCAGCATTTTAAGCTCAAGAAGTATTACTTATTCTGAGCCGTATGGAAATTGGGTGGTTGTGCAGTCTCATAT
Source organism: Arabis hirsuta (assembly GCA_964056655.1). Lineage (NCBI taxonomy): Eukaryota > Viridiplantae > Streptophyta > Magnoliopsida > Brassicales > Brassicaceae > Arabis > Arabis hirsuta. Next base: position 38,612,696 of record OZ053301.1, read on the forward strand.
ATCCATCCGGGAGCGAAAATGGCAGCTGATACATTGTTTCTATTCAGCAAATCAAGAGCAGCATTTACCTAGCATGTAAATTAGTGAGAAAACGAAGAAAATTAATGCCAAGTTATTTGGTTTCCTCAAGAGTTTCTGAGACATACAGTCCATTGTCCACCACCAAAGGAGCCCCGACCGAAGACATCAATTCCCATGTAGACATCAAATTTTCTGTCCCCGGCAATTTCAGCAGATAGTTTGGGATATCCTTCCTTAAATATCATTACACACTCATATCAAAGACAAGACATATAGAAGGAACTGAGACTGAAGAGATCAATCGAACTGAAAGACAGACCTTCCATGTGTAGTTCATGAATATTCCATCGCATAAGTCAAAGAAAGGTTTGTTGTTCTCAGTCAACCGATCTTGCCATTTAAGATCACCACGAACGGTGACACTGTCGTACCTACAAAAAAAAAGTTTCAGATCAAAGTGGTTTACAAAAAGAAGAAATGATTTCACAAAGAAAAACTTGTGAACAACTCACCATATAACCAAAGCCCCAGGTGCAGATAAACGCAAGACTTTCGTTAGATGGCTAACGAACTCCTTCAAATTTGGAATCTGTTCTTCATCTATTTCGTTCTCTATATTTATCTGCAAGTAAAAAAAGTTCACATTTTAGATATACCCCTTTCTTCACCCCACTTGACTAGTATGTTTCATATGCATAAATGATAAAATCATTCACATGGACAAATGAAGATGAACAACCACAACAAAACTCACCAGCCACCCATCAAAACCTAAAGCAGTAGCAAGTTCTGCCAAACGCTCTGCATACATCTGAGCAGACTCCTTTGTTGCTAGCATCTCTTTGCAGGTTGCCTTTCCTTCATCCCATTCTGTGATGAAAGTCCCTAATACCTTCAAGTTTCCCATAAACACAAGAAAGTAAACACCTTACCCCATAAAATCTCAGCAATATACAAATCCAAGTAAAAAAATCTCCAATTTCCACTTCCTAATCAACCAATTTATCCACTACAGTGCCTCTTATCAACGAAAATGTTCAGAGGATCTCTGTGAATTGAAATCGAAATTTGGCATTACATGTACCTTAACGCCATGTCTGTGACCAGTATTGGTCCAGCAAGGAGGAGGAAGAGTGACCAAAGAATGAGAGAAGTAGACAAAAATGTCCATCAAGTACCAATGCCAAATCGCAAATCCAGCTTCGTTTTCACACCCTTGTACCCACTTATCGTCTACGTACCCTCCTTTCATATCGTGGCAGACCAAAACCCTTGGACGATTCGGTGAGTCATCGGAATTTCGCCGGAGAGGAACGGTGGAGCGATTAAACTGGAAGTGAAAGGAATCGAAGTAAGTACGAGATTTCAGGTCTTGAAGAGCTTTAATCGGGAATGATATAGGTAACGACGGTTTAGACAGATCGAGCAACGGAACGGCCTCGGATTCGGCGACGCCATCACCGTCGTTGGATTTGGGCATGAGGAGAGAGAGAGGGAACGAAGTGAGGAGCTTACGAGAGAGGGTTATGAAGAGATTGTAGAGAGAAACGATAGTTCTTCGAGAGAAATAGGCGCGAAGAAGGTCTCTCATTTTCGAGAGGTCAACTGAGGAAGACGACGATGGTGGCTTCGTTTTTGTTTTTATTATTCTTTTTTTTTTTTATGTCATTTCTTCTTTTTCTTATTCATACGCCAAGTAAAGAACTAATGAAATTAATTCATACTTTTAATGTGAATCCATTGCATGAAAATTACATGTTTTTATTATAAAGTAGCTTTGCATGGACTCAAAGATAAGATGTTTATATGATTATGGGCCTAAAAATATTAGATTCTTCTTTGTTGGGTCGTATTAAATGTTTATAGGCCTTCGAACACAAAGTTAAATTGTTGTAGATCCTTAAAAAAATGTGATCAAGCACAAAAGTGTAGTGGTTTTCTTTTACTTTTTTCTTTGTTTACCAAAAAGTTCAAATGTCAAAATAGAACTTTGCATCTTGGCGAATATATTTTGGTAATCTAAAAACTTTTACAAAATGCTCTCTGTTATTCCAGAACAAAAAGCTTACTTAATTTTAAAACTGCAAAAAAAGTTTTGAAGCTTTTGTGGTTCGAAATTAAAATATAAACAGTCGTGACAAAATATGGACAACAACTTGGGTTTGGTTTTTGGATCGTGCAAGTGCAACACTTAATTAAAAAAAAAGGTTAGTTTTGTTGTAAAACGTTAAAATAGGTTACTAAATTATTCACTATACTCCAAGATTTCATTTTTAATCAAAAACCAAAATCTTGTCATTACAAACAAATCAATAAAAGTAAAAGAGAAGAAAAAGTCATAAAAAAGAAATAAAAAGAAAGAAAAATGACATCGCCGTTATTATCACCGTCGTCGTCTCTCCGTAGAAAACGCCGTCTTACTCACTTCTTCTACACCGTCGTAGCTTTCATATTACTCGCCGTCTTCATCTACAGCTACGATTTCGTCTCTTTTTCCCGTCGATCTCTTCACTCTCCGACGATCCTCCACCAATCCACAGTCATTGTTGTAGTGGACGAACCTCCTCCGCCGTCTCCTCCACCACCTTCTCCTCCTCCGCCGTCTCCTCCACCACCATCTCCTCCTCCGCCGTCTCCTCCAACGCCTGCTTTTGCGGTCGGGAAGTCGCCGGAAGGATGCGATGTGTTCAAAGGGAAATGGGTCAAAGACGGGTCAACGCGACCGTTTTACGACGAATCAGAATGTCCGTACATTCAGCCGCAGCTCACTTGCCGCACACATGGTCGTCCCGACAGCGATTATCTGTCATGGAGATGGCAACCTGAATCCTGCTCACTTCCTTCGTTAGTCTCTCTTTCTCTCTTATCTCTGATTCGATTTGAAAAAAGGGGAAAGATCTCAATTTTTAAGGTCAATTCAGTGACTGATCTTCAGATCGGGTTTGTTCTTGAGTGTGTTAATAGGTTTGATGCGAAGATGATGTTGGAGAGCTTAAGAGGGAAGAAGATGATGTTTGTCGGAGATTCGTTGAACAGAGGAATGTATGTTTCTCTCATCTGTCTTCTTCATTCACAAATCCCAGATGATTCCAAATCCATGGATACATTTGGATCCCTCACCGTCTTCTCTCTCAAGGTACTTTGAATCAATCATTCAATCAATCAATACTCTGTTGATCAAAGGCTTTTTGGTTCAGATTTAGAAAGTCTTGTGGAAGCCATTGAAGTAGCTCTGTAGAATGTGATATTACAAAACACAGTTCATAGAGATCTGAGTATGAGAATGACAAAATCAAGCTTGGATTCTGATAGATTCTTCTGGTATATATATGTAGGACTACAATGCAACGATCGAGTTCTATTGGGCACCGTTTCTTCTAGAATCAAATTCGGATAACGCTACCGTCCATAGAGTATCAGATCGGATAGTGAGGAAAGACTCGATCAACAAACACGGTAGGCATTGGCGAGGTGCTGATATAGTTGTGTTCAACACTTACTTGTGGTGGAGGACTGGCTTCAAAATGAAGATCTTGTATGTACAATTCATGAGCTCTTACTCTAACATTGTTTCTAATTACAGGTTCCTATACCCCCCAACAATATACTTGTGATTTGACTGTTTCTTCAATTTGTTATTTGAAGGGAAGGTTCATTCAAGGATGAGAAGAAGAGAATCGTTGAGATGGAGAGCGAAGATGCTTATCGGATGGCGCTGAAGACTATGAAAAAATGGGTCAAGAAGAATATGGATCCTTTGAAGACAAGGGTTTTCTTCGCTACCATGTCCCCTACTCATTACAAGTCAGTAACTTTGCTTTCTTCACCAAATAAAATGAGAGAGAAATGGCTTAAAGCATTGAGTCTGAACTTGGTATTTTGATACAATTAGGAATCGAATTTCGAAGTTTCCAGTTCATCTTATACTAGTTTTGAGTAAATATGGCTTTTGACATGATCCGCAAGTAGAAACCAGATTTAGATGTAGTCATGACAAAGCCCTGGAATACAAAGGTTTCATCTTTTCCTTCCTCCATGATCAGGAGCGAGGATTGGGGAGGCGAAAAAGGCAAGAATTGTTACAATCAAACAACGCCAATACAAGACACGGACCATTGGCCTTCGGACTGCAGCAAAACGTTAATGAAAGTGATTGGGGAAGAGCTAGACCGGAGGGAGGAATTTCCGGTAACGGTACTGAACATCACACAACTCTCGGGTTACCGGAAAGATGCGCACACATCAATATACAAGAAGCAATGGAGCCCATTGACGAAAGAGCAGCTAGCAAATCCGGTTAGTTACTCAGACTGTATACATTGGTGCTTACCTGGTCTTCAGGATACTTGGAACGAGCTTCTCTTTGCTAAGTTATTTTATCCATGATTCTTTTCCTTCAAAATTCAAGATTCATTTTTTACTACTGTAATTGTAATTTATAGTTATTTTTATTATGTTAAATATGTAAAACTCCATTGTTCTACAGAAACAAGAGCAAAATTGTTCCCTATCATGTTTTCTAATATTCAATAGACAAGATTCAACACTTCATGATCCAAAGGAAAGAGCAAAGACTAGAAAGTTGTTATATTTGATTTTTTTGTGAATCAGATTTTTTCCTTGTTTTTGCTGTAGCCAATCCAAAGATTCTGTTGCAGACTATTGCCTCAGAACTCTCAAATCTCCAGAGAACTCAAGTCAAAGAACTCATGGCCATCGAGCGCCTCGAGCTGAAGCGGATGCATATCAACACTAGGGCCTATCCGGTTTTGGTCTTGTTTTGGACTGGGACAGGGTAAAATGGGTTCATTCATATCTCCAAGGAGTTCATCAACATCAAAGAACTCATTAGGATCCCAAAAACTCGTCGCATTTTCCATACCATTAGTCCAACCATAATCCGCAACAGTAAGTAAATCCGGCTCCAGCTGCTGCTGCCGCTCCTGCTGTATAACTACTACTTCTTCCTCCGTCGGTTTCTCTACTTCTTCTTCCTCCTTTGGTTTCTCTACTTCTTCCTCCTTTAGTTTCTCTTTCTCCTTCTCTACTCCGCTCCAATACTGCTCCTCAAACTCAGTCAGCCAATCGTAGTTATTCACATGTTGACGTTCGCCCACACCACCAGCCGGTTTTCTTCCACCAGACTCTTCCTTAATAATATCAACCCTCTGACTAAACGGCCTCGATTCACAATCTGCATCCTCCTGCTTCACACAGACATCACCTCGACGAACCGCCTTATCCTCGACCGTACACACCTCGGACTGACTCGATGTGCTAGTAACCTCAGACTCAACAGACTGAGGGAAGTTAAGACGAGCCAACGGACCATACATAGCCTTAGCAGCTTCATCATAAGCAGCTGCAGCTTCTTCAGCTGTAGGAAAAGTACCAAGCCAAAGCCTACTTCCTCTATTCGGTTCTCGAATCTCTGCAACCCATTTACCCCAAATCCTTTGTCTAACTCCTCTGAAACTACAGTCAGAATTCTCTGGTCCTCCTTTACCTTTCATACAACCTTTCTTCGACCCTTTTGCAGGAACTTTCCGTTTCGGTTTCTCACCTTCTATATTGGAAGAAGCATCAACAAATTCGTTATACTCTTTCCACTTCTTTAACCTATCAGCAACTGTACTACCGTCTGCTCGAGCCCTCGATTTCCTTTTCTTCGATGTTTGTCCATAAACAGCCATCTCCTTCGTATTAGACGCAATCAGAGAATCTACAAGAAGCCAATAAAGATTGAATCAGAGAACAAAGCCCTACTATTTATACAAATCCACCTCTCAAGGACAATGAACGGGGAAGTAAACAGTTCCAGAAAACAGGAAAATTATCGAATTTATAAGTATAGAAGCAAGGAAAGTACTTGGGCACCAAGCACGTTTTCCTTGGTCACCAAGTAAAGGAAAATTATTTTCCATTTATTTTTGCCGAATCTTGGGGAGTAAGCTAGTGAACGATTTGATAAAGCCACCCAAAATTGACGAAAGCTAAAAACAAGAAATAACCCTAACTTTAAAATCCCCAAATTTTCTTTAAGAAACAGCGAAAGGGAAAATTCACAAAAAAACATCTAAAATCCTAGAATCATGAAATCCAAAACCTTCGTCGAGACTGATTAATCGCGAAATCGACGATATATCTCAAACCCAGAGAGAAAACAAACAAAAAACAAAAACAAAAAAAAATCGTAAGAATTCGAAAAATCCACGTACCTATTGTGAATGATAACTTCAAAAATCGAGTCGAATCACTTCTTCAATGTGAGCAACAATCGATCTCACTCGCAGATTAGATGCTTCCTTGTTCTTCGCGTTTAACAATCGAATCAGACTTTTTCGCGTTTTCTCTAGAGTTCTCTTTTCCTTTTTTTTTTTTGTTTTTCTCTTGAAATTAAAATATTTGCAGAAATCAAAATGACTAAGAAAACGAAGGGGTCAAAGGGTATTTATAACCTTCTCTGGATAACTCTGATATTTAATGAGAGTAGTGACATGTCACTCACTAATTCGAATTGCTGGACCGTAGTCGTCCCAGGAGATTGACACGTGGCTTCATCCTCACCACTGAAAACACGCTCTCAATACGGGTAAGTAATTGAATACTTACCATAGTTGATAAACACACACAACAAAGGAGGACATTATTAAATTCAATAAATAATTTGACAAAAAGGAAAAAGTTCATTAAATAGCTAAAAGTTGAAAAGTATATTATTTCCAAAAATTTACCTTTACAAAGTTCATTATGTTAGTACATGTTAAGAATATGATTTAGTTGGATTTTAAATTTTAAATTACCTTTTAAGTTACAAAATTACTAACTTTTTTACTATTAATGAAAATATTTGTTTACTCATCAAAAAAAAATGGAAATATTTGTTTTAAAAAATCTCATATTTAATATTTTAGTCTATATATCTGATAAGATATAATATATTTAGCAAAAAAAATTGTAACAATCTATTATGCATAATCTAAACAAAAAGAGTAAAATATATGATAATTTAATATAAAAATTTTCTTAAGTTACCAGGATACTTAATTTTCAACTATATATACCAAAAAAAATATAATATAACGTAAAATCATCCATTTATATTAAATTACTCACTAATATGACTGATATGTTGGCATTAATTACTCACTAAACTCGCTAAAGAAACGTTCTAACCAAAGAATTAAGACCGTAATAAAATACATTTCATTGACTTCCCCGGTTACACTTTGACTTTGAAACATTCTTTAGTTTAAAGATTTCGTAATAAATTAATGGAATGCAAACTCTGCAATTATTACAAACGAATTTCTATACTTTTATAAATGAGTATGTGGTGAATTGAGTTAATCTAAACATAAAACATGGTTCTTTAATTTTATTTATATAAAAAGATATGAAACCCCCAAAAAAAACGTTTTCTTCGTACAGTAGTAGCAGAGTAGAATGCGAATACAGCATTAGCCGTGGTCAAGTTACGATTTTGCAAATTGGCCACGTGTTTATTTGCTTATCATTTGTGCAACAAAGTGCCTACCTGACTTTATTACGGCCACGGTCTCACCGTGATGATGATTGCCTCTACGAAATTGCCTGCGTACTAAAAAAAGCTTGTTGGGCTTCCAATTACCGGCCCATAATCTAAGCCCTTAAGCCGATCCAAATTGACCACGTGATAACACCGGCCAAGTTGGTCAAACCAGCTTTATCTTTCTGCAAATCCATCTCTTAAACCTTGACCCAAAAACTATGCTCCTAATAAGCTATTTGCAAATCCATACTGAAACTCATACCACCAAGTCAAAGGATTCACAACAAGAGAGTCAATTACAAGCTTCAACAAAAGTAAAACATCATTTTGTAGAAACTTTTGATTTAAACGTTCCATATCAAAAGCAAAAACCCGAAGTAGCTAGAGAGAGTTTGCAAACTCTCAGAGTTTTGTTCTTACTTATATGTGGTTTACCATCTGCTTAAGAACTCCCATTTCTCGCCTTCAGTCGTAGTATCTCTTTTCTTGATTCAAGCTGCAAGAGCACCAAAACAAAAGTACAAGAGAGATTGAATTTGGATCTCAACAAACAAAAATCAACAATTTACGAGTTTTGCAAAGTGTGTGTTTTATACCTGATCCATCTCCAAAGAAATCATATACTCAGCTTGCTTCATCTGAGTTAGCTTCAACTCTTTCACTTCCGACAATATCTAGCAGAGAAAAAGATACTCATAAGCGAACTATTTTCATAGCTCAGAGAATGATGGATGACCACAACTTACCTCGTTCAAGATATCGACGAATGTGGTGGATCCCATTTCCAAATTAAAGTTATCCATACGCAGCTGCTTCTCTTTGTCATCTCCAAGGTCATCAAGTGTGTCTCCTGTCATGGCAGAAACATACGAGGATCCACACGGAGATTTATCTATATTCACTTCCTCATCCTCCCAATGATTAGGCACCATAGAAGAAGAAGAAGCAAATCCGGTGTTACCATCAAATCTCTTGAAACCATTGTTATTATCCCCAGGATCGTCCAAAATCCTGTTCAGTCCTTCAAGATGGACTTTAAAGTTTGACGCAGCATCCCAATCGATTTCTGAACATGTGTCCTCAGCAGATGCTTTCTTGCTAGGTCCTATTACATTGTTAACTGTAGCAGAAGTTCCCTTTTGTGTCGGATGGAGAATTTGTTGATTATAAGCACTCGCTTTCACATCTTCACCTTCCTTAGAAACATTTCTGAATCCTCCACTGTCTTGGCGTAAAGATCGGACTTGAGAAGCAGATGACCAATTATTTGCAACTCCTTTACCTGCTTGAGATGGAACTTCATTTGTGGAAGAAGTTTTCTTTTCCAGGGTTGAAGAAGCAGTCATGTTTCTCAGAACTGATGAGTAAGATGAACCAGATTGTGACACTGGTGGTTGAGCTTTTCGCACATCCTCATTATTGGCAGCTGCTTCCCACCCTTTAGTTTTTCCAAGATTGACCAATCTTGAAACTGCTCCTCCGTCTTTTGAGTCTTTTCCTTTGTTTTCACTACAACCATCAGAGGGTTTGAAAAGACTGCTCCACTTATCAACATGTGGTGCTCCTAAGTCACCTATCTCTGCAAGAGAAGATGCGGGGATAGGCTTTCTGGATGGCGGTGCAGCACCACTGGATGTCGATGGTCCCCTTACAGATGGTGATGGTTTAAACAAACGGAGAAGCTTGTTTGTCTGACCTCGATCTAGTTCAAACCCAAACATCTTTTCATCCTTGTAGTTCTCAGCAATTATTGGGCCGAACTGTTCTTCAAGCAAGGGCTCACACTGCACTCGGACTCGTACCCTTACCTGTGAAAAAAAAATTCAGAACAAGATACATCTCGGTTTGGAGTATTCTGTGTGAATCAATGAAAGGAAGTGTTCTGTACTAAGTAGAGATACCTGAGCAGGATATGGACTTGGATCTGTCCCATTTGGAGACCAAGCTTTGGGATCAATGTTCAGTTTTCCTTCACTTGCAGATTCAAAGATGCCGTGAAGTGTTCGATCACTGTAGTTGAACAGAAACAACGTCAAACCGGGATCGATGTTCTTGATATATGCCATATGAGGGGCTGGTAAACCTGGTCACAAACAAGTATCATTTTCAAAACATGATCGTCACTAAAAGTTTTTGCCTCAAAGATTGCATAGCTAACTAACCAAACAATTTCTTAGCATAGCACTCTTTAATAGTGCTGAATTTGCATCCAAATATAACCCCGCAGAGATCTCCCTTCTTAAGATTTCTCACACACATAGATCCATATGGGTATCCATCTGGAGCCAATGTATAAGTCTCTGTCTTCCTCCCTGCACCCATTGCTTCTCAGCAGAAACAAAAAAATCAAGATATATATCAGAAACAAAGCTTAAGAGAAGCGAAACTGACATATTGTATAAAGTGAACCGTGAACACAAAAGTTCTTTCTAAAATCATCAAGCAATTTGCACTTATTCTCTTAAAGTATTCACTTCCAAAAACCATAAGCAGGAGTAATCTTCATTTTGAGACAGTGTTGGCAACACAAACCCTAACAATTTCATGATTAAGGGAGAAACCATGACGAAATTAGTTCTCTGTACTCAGTTCATAAACCCTAAACATGAGAAATTTCTAGTGAATCTCACACTACTGAGCGTTAACACCAGCTTCTAACTTTAGAAACCAAAGAAAATCTCATACGCACATTTCGATTCTTCACAGAAATCGCTCAGTAGCAAAAAATAAATCGATTAATCGAAGGTTTATAAACGAAAATCAAAAGAAATCTGGTCAAAACGGAAAAGGAAAAATCTGAAAACAAACAAATCTGTGAAGCTGAGAAATGATACCTCAATCTCGAGGACGAAGGAGACGATCTCTTGTACGCCGAAGCTTTCTTAGGTTAGAAATAGGAAAACAGAGCAACGTAAGCGCACGTTTCTCGAGAAAATCAGGAAGAAAATTCACAGGAAAACCAGCGAAAGTGAGAGGAGATTTTCCTTACCCAAACGATCCAAAGACTGAAGAAGAAACAGCGTTTGGAATCCCTAGAAACACGAATTTCTGCAAATTTCAGTCGAGAAATGCATGGTGTGAGAGGAAAATTTCATAGAGAAACTCGAAATCTGAAACGGAAAATTTCTAGGGTTCCTGGATTTAATTTTCGGTGATAAAGGCTAAATCTGACGGAGAGTTAAAAGATTGTACTAGACTGAAGACGCTGCAAATTTTCCGAGACTAAGAAAAATGGATGAAGCGCGAAAAAGAAATATTTATGGGACGAAAATACCCTTTTGGGGTTTTGCGCTCTGATACTAAAATGGAAAGAGAGAAAGGGTGTTTTGGTAATATCGCTTATTGGGGAATACTGGGAGACGTTGCAGTTGCAGTACGGCCATCACGTCAATGCTCTGGGCTAATAAAGTAAAAAGATTTTGTTAATTTGTTATGATCTTCTTGACAAAATTATAGTACTATATAAAAATAAAAAATTCTGATAATTACTCTGAACTAAAAACAAAGTTATGAAAAACAAATTGAAACAAGCACAGAATAATACATTTTTAATGTTTTTTTGTTAAAAAAAAAACAAGTAATGTAATATATATATATATTTTTTTTTTAACAGTAGAATAAAATAAAAATATATAAAAGTATTTAAGTGCTGAGAGAATATTACCTTAAATGAGGCATCATGTAACTGCGACAATTAACGAAGTGGGTAAATGTGTTTGCCCTGTGTGCAATTTAATGCGTTGTAATCAAATTTTGATATTTTTCTTAGCACTTACAATATACTTTAGAAGTGCTAAGTGCTTATAAATTTTAATCTTTACGAAAAGTTGTGTAAAGATCAGAGTTAAATGGAAAAATGTGTTGCATTTTGAGAATTTCGTCGTCACCAACTTTTTGAAATTTCGAACTATAATTCGAATTTGGACATGTTTCTGTAGTTTCGTTTATTATCTATAATTAATATTTTATACACGGACCACACAGGAAGAATGTTTTTTTTTTTTACAAAGAAAAGCAAGAAGCAACAAATGAACTTAGACGGAAATCAATGTAATAGTTTATGGAAATGTAATAATAGTTTAAGATTTTTTATGTTCTCTTGACAAAAAGATCACTATTACAATTTTGTTATAAGTGTGTATGTGCATGGTTGTTCTTCGCTTTGAAATATACTAATGCATTATTTTCAATCTATTTTGTATCTAAAACATATACTACTATGTTTTCCAAATATATGTTGTAGTCTTCATTTAAAGATATCGTTCGCTTTGAGTATTGTTCACCAACAATGTATGCAACTAAATTACTATGAAAAAAAAAAAGATTAGTTATCTCTTTTATCTTGGTCAATGAAATGATCTCCAAGAAGCTTAATAAATTTTTTTTTTTTTTGGTCGAAAATAAAATACTAATTACAACATCTTATTCCTCTTCGTGTCACATTCATAAGCCCCGAATCAAACAATTTAATAAGAAAATGAATAATCATTTGTTTCCTTACTCAAGCAAAGAACCGCGTCAATCGACTTTAAACTATACTTTTCTTTCCTTTACTTAATTAATAAAATAAAAATTGAGGAAAAATCAAAGACAATATTGCGATCCTTTTTATAAATATCTTAATTTGTTTTCTTGTATCATAGACTTGTTCAAGAAAATAAGATTGTTTGGGGAAAAAAATGGTGAGTGTTGTGGGAGAGATGTTTTGTAATCCGTACACGACGGAGCTAGTGGTGAGAAGACGGCGAGAGAGCCTGAAAAGAGATCGTTACGACGTTTTTGATCTTTCTGACAATCTCATCTTCACCATCGAAGGTGGCAGATGGAACATCCGCCGTAAACGTGTCCTCCGTGACGCCACCGGAATTCCTCTTCTATCCATGCGTACCAAGGTGACACACACATGCACACCTCGTTAATTAATTACACCTATAATTATACGAAATCAATTTAATTGTATAGTTGAGGATCACATGTTATGTTATGAAGTTCGGTTAGGTTTTGATGAAATAGCTTAAAAATGCTTTAAACCATCGTGTTTGGGTAGAATAATTGGGTGCTCTATCTAATTTCTCCTTCTAGAGCAGAGCCTAACTTTTAATGTCACGGTAAAATTATTTTAGCAATGCCTAAATTCAATTTTTAGAAAAGCGGTAGATGTCATTAGACCACTTGAAGGGTTAAATGGCCTCAATTAAACCAAATTTTTTTGCCAACTTTTCTCTTTTAATTGTATAGTTAAAAAGTATAATGTTTAGCGTCTAGCCGTTTAACTGTGTATTACTTACACCTAGATATATACAATGTTTATAAGTGTTTGACGACAAAACTAGTTTATGACATCTCTTAAGAAAAAGTCGAGCAACCAATTGAATACATTACAAGAAATCACGATCGAGTAAAAAAGACTTGGTTTTTGTTTTTTGTTTGAAAAGAAGAAATGTATAATGTTTCAGGGACTTGTGACAATGAGATACAAATGGGAAGTGTACAGAGGAGAGAGCATAGAATCCGAGGATCTTCTTTTCTCAGCAAGAGAGCCAAATCTATTCTCCTTCAAAACATCACTTGATGTCTCTTTACCGCCACAACAATCTTCCATTTCGACGGACATTAGTAATATCGAACCAGACTTTCGAACATATGGTCGTTACATCGGTTCTTCTTTCAAACTCTTTGAACCAATTCATAATACTCTTCTTGCTGAGGTACATTACTATGATTCTACCTTCTTTACTTCTTGCTTAAACTAACCACTAAAAGATCAAACTAAAAGGGTTTATTCTATAATTAAAATATGACATGGTAGACTATGTCACGCTTATTCAGCATATTCTCTACCTAGCTACATTTGCGTATATAGAGCTTCGTGTTCAAAGGGTACTACACTGGGCGAATGCAGATAAATATTTTATGGGGGGGCAAATCAATACTTCCTCCGTTCCGCAAAGATAAAAAAAATTAAAAAAAAATTATTTCACAAAGATAAATATTTTAGTGTTTTCAATGCATTTTTATCATTTAATGATAAGAAATTGTAAATTTCAAAAAAAAATATTAAAACACTATTGATTAGATTTTCTTGAAAACTATTTATTGTGAAAATTAATGTAAGATTAATTATTCTTCTTAATATGTGTAAAAAACTCAGAAAATTCATCTTTATGGAATGGAGTGAGTATATAATAGGGGCATAATGTTATTTTTAACAAGAAAAATAAATGAAGCTTTAAAGAATTACATAAAATTTCTAAATTTTATTGGGGGCAAGTGCCCACCCATTGGCTCACATAGATTCACCACTTTATTTTAATATTTTGGAAAAATATGAATAATGAGATCTTAAATTGTGAAGGTGGTTCATGATTTCTCATGGAAAGGACTGGTAATAGGGAATTACAGCTTCAAAGTGCGAGTTAATCCATACGTTGATTACGCATTTGTCATCGCGTTACTCGTAATTGCAGATGATACCTCCAATCTACGCTGAAAAAAAATATTTCTACGTAATGATCTCAGCAAGTTTCTTATATACATTTTATTCAAAACAAGATCAGAGAAAATGGGTTGTAAATTGGTATTTTATACATGAATATCAGATTGTATATTGTTGACTCTTTTTTCCCCTCGTTCTACATGAGGATTTGTCTACATTTGATCACTAGTATACAATCTTTAGACCTTTGCAAATTGCAACTGAGTTTTTTAAGGGATAATACATATATGTAAATATGTATGAATATTTTGGGCATGGAACATTATCTTCAAAACACATCTAGTACAACGAATGTCAATTTATGCGTCACTACATCACACGATTAAATTAAAATAAATGAGTACAAAAATACGCCCATGTATACTTTTTATCTTCCAATTAATTAATGTTTTTTTCTTATTACACGACAAAAAAATGTTATTGTATTAGTTCTTCTGTTATTATCGTTCAATCGTCACACGAGTTTGACCAAATGAGGCCAAAAGATATGTTATGCGTGTCCATATCCACATAAAAGACGCATAAGTGACCTTCCTCGTTGTTTCCTACTCCCCAATCCCAAATCTCTCTTTCACCATTACAACTTTCTTTTTTTTGTTTGCGTCCACGATTATATTTAATAAATACAAATGTAATAATATATAAGTAAATTTGATTTTTATTTTTCAACAAAGAAATACATATTATGATGTAAATCATAAACTACAAAAACCAACGCAGACAATTTGTTTTTGATTTTCAATTCTCTTAAGTAAAAAGTGATCAACATATAATAAATATATTCTTTGATATTTTGTTGAGGAACTACTTTTTAAAATATTTATCTGTATGTTTTAATACAAGTAAAGCTAGACACATACACAAAACGTAGAGCTTCTTAAGGGATGATCATAGAAAAATGAATATAACAATAAGATCCCAAAAGCACTTTTTTATTTCAATTATAACATAACCAAACGTTACATCAGACGCAACGGGACAGGTCAGTTTGGGTTTCCCCATTCTCGTTCCCACTAAACACACAAAAGCACGATTTAAAAGCAAATTAAAAAAAAAACAAATTAAAAATATGAAACAAAGAAGAAAGAACTAGCGACAAGCCAAACGCGGCCTTAGCGTTTATCAGCTCACAACCGCGTTTCAACCGCACGAATCCTTTCTCAACCCATAAACAACAAACCAACCAGACACTGACACGTAAACAGCCTTTATTTAGATATTCCCTGACGTGGCTGCTACTTTATCCCAAACGCACCAAATCCTCAAATCGCTAAAACTAAACCCGGAACGGATTTTCCAGCCCGACCCGAGAACTGGCTTTCCCAAACAGAAAGGCAATGCGACGGCTTAATCTCAGCCGTTCGTCCAGCGACGACGCTACCGATCCTCGTGACGGTGAGAGAAGTGTTCGAGTACTCCCTCACCTGAGTAATTATCCCATGCGAAACGGTCCAGGCGTGGATCCAAGAGATCGAGCTCGCGGCGTCGCAGCCCTCGGCGATTACGGTGGATCCGAAGGAGACGACGGAGAGAGGTACGAAATCGAACGTCGGAGAAACTCCGGTGAGTATGCGCATCAAAAACTGGTGCGGAGGAGGACCATGGAACCAATACTCCAGATCTGGGTTTAGGATCTGGTGCACAGATTCAACGTCTCGAGATTTCAAGGCTTCATACAGTTTCAGAACCACGTCTCGGTTCTTGGTCGCTAAATCCGCCAGAGTATCCAGATCTTGGAGAAATCGAAGATTGACAAAAGTGGATCAGGATTTGATTATGGAGAAGAAGAAGAAGAACGGATTCTTGGGGATTTTTCAAAATGGGTTGTGATAAGTCTGATTTATATAGAGAAGGCTATGGGGTTGGGATTTGATTCTCTGCATCCAATCCTATTTTTTAGGTTCTCGGATTTTCAGCTTTGGGTTGACACGTGGCGTTATGTAATTGGATTTATCTGGTTTATGGGACCCTTGGATAAAGTTCCTTATAAGTCGAGCCAGCTAATGTTTGACCCCACCGTCCTATTAGTATTAGTGAGTAATTTAATAGGTTAATTGAATTTGTTAGTGGTAATAATATCTGACGTTGGTTGATTTTAGAAGAAATCAATTTTCTTCTCTTTTCTTTTGTCTTATTTGGAATCATTTAACCCGAATTTAGCTACCACAAAAAAAAAGAATAATGAGGGAACACACGAACAGTTAAACACATACAAATGATTAGTAGAGTAATTAAGAAATATGCAGAGAAACGTGTTCAACGGGTGTGTTGGTCGGGCCAACCAATCAGAGAATATTCAAAGGCAGTATAATGCACGATCACCTTGCCACGTGTCATGTAGAGAGTCCACGTATAGCAGATTAGCCACCTAGGTCCGTCTAGTCATGTGACCATGACACGTTTCGATCCCGTATACATACTATTACGTATATTTTACAAATGAGAAGGGACTATGTATAGCAGTATCAGGAGAGATTAATAATAATTTATGGAATGATCCAAATTTTAAATTGGTTAAAGACATTAAATATCTCAGATATGCTTAAAACAAGTTGATCACATCACACTAACAAATAATTAAAAGATTAGTGGATTTCTGAAACGGTTCTCCACGAAAATAACACTTATGAAAGCGACTCTTAATTATCTAATGATGGTACTAAAAGTTACTCTAAAATGACAATTTGTGACATTAAATATAGCATAATGATGGATTCTCTTTTAAAACAGATGCAAACCACCATTACCAGACTATAGATAAGTGAAATCCCTTATGTAATCTACTGGGCATAGGAATAAACCCGACCAAGACTAGAAAACGAAACAAAAAAATCTGTTTATAGACCTAAATCTGTTTGTAGTTACAATTAATCTTAGTCTCAAATAATCTTACGGAAATTTATATATCTGTTTGTAGTTACAGAAGAATCTGTTCAAACTTAAAAGGTTGGTTTTTTCAAATCTGGTTCTTATGTCTATCCCTAACTGTAATGAACTCCGATTTGCTAGATCGAATAACCCAAACATCAAACATCTCATACCAAAGTGGATCTTGGGTTCAAATCCTGGATCTTACTACTTTACCTCAAAAAGCCAACAACTTCTCCAACCGCCTGGTTTGACTCATGAACTAACCGGCATTTCTACAAGACATCGGTATGTACAAGCGAGCCTGCAAGCAAAAGGCACATAGATCGCGCAAAAGTCATACTATAACATGACAAACTTACATTACAGAAGAAACCGGGAAGGTTTTAAACCCGAAACAGAAATGGTATACAACTCATATGACAAAAGTCACAAGACCGGCTTCATCAAACTTTGTACACGGAAACAATCAAAGAGATTTGTATTCAAAAGTTTTCCCCAAATCAAATTCATACAACACTTCAAGAGAAAGGAATGAGAGTTTACCAGTAGATTCGGATTCCATGGTTGTTCAAATCAAGCTTCTCTGTGTATAGACAAAGGAGAAGGTGGAGTGAGAGCAACCTCGCTTTTACCTTCATTTTTCTCTCTAGGTGTCTGTACATTTGGACTATGTGCCTCTTTCCAAAACCTGCTTGGACTTGGAGAACTAGCCCCACTGATGTTCTTCGGGGAGCTCCCGAGACCAAACCTAGGATCAAACACACCGTCTTCACGAGGCAAAGGAGATACCGAACTCTGTTCTTGCGTTCTTTGGCAGAATTTGTCTTCCACTATCTCGTAAGAGTTTGCAGTTCGAACTTCTTGAGCTAAAGAGCACCAGCAACAGAATAACCACAGTGTACAATCAGAAATCGCTGCTCTTCCGAAGCAGAACTTATAACTCGGTAACTTGAATCTTTTCCTCATTTGAATTCTCCAGAATCCACCATAGAGCAAACCAAACAAACAAAGAAGGATTCCAGATATTCCAAGCGCTTCCCTAACCGTCTCATTGTCGATATTAACCGCAGCTAAGTTGAATATAAAGAAAGGAGCCAAACAGAAGAGAATAAACGTCGCTATGTGAACATACATGTTCCCAAACCCAACTCTCTCCATGTTCCATCCAAAGACACAGAAAGTGCAGAAAAGAGAGAGATAGGCCAACGAAATATCATCCCAAATATCCAAAATTCCACCACTCCATTGAGGATCACTAACCGGAACCATCCCATCAACCGTGGAAGTAGAAGCAAACGAATACCTCCTCGCCAAAGCTCCCCTGCGATTCACAGACCCTTCTTCACGCTGCATTTGATTCTCCTCGTCCACACTCGAATCATCATCATAATCTTTTCCAAGTGGACTAAGTATCGTGTACAACCCCGCAACCGCAGGAGCTCCAATGGCAGCAGAGATACATATAGCAACTCCAATGGGAGGTCTCTCGGATCTCCTGTATCCAACATTAAGACCACAAAGCGCGTATTGAGCAAAACAATTCAAGTGAAGCAACATGACAACAACCATAATATGCATCCATTCGCGAGGCTTATAAGTCCCGTTCTTGCAATACGCTTTCCTAAGCTTAGTAATATCTTCAGGCTTCCATCTACAAAGAAGCACTAAGTGATAAAACCGTTTCGGATGTTGGTAAAGACACATCAAAGTAAACAAACCATTAAGGATTTGATTGTTAACTTCAAACCAAGCATCTCTCTGTGACTTCTTAGGCAAAGCATGATTCAACATACCAGTCATCACCATGAAGAGAATAGCACCAGAGACTGCAACAACAAGTATCCACACGAACAGAGCCATGTTAATTGGATTCTTAATCCATTCTTTCCCCATTTTCATCAAAGAACTCCAATCGATTTTCCGGTGAAGCACACCACTGATTCTTTCCCTGAGATTATGGCTGCTTGATGAGCTCGTCGTCACTGACCGAGAAACCTCGTCTCTTTCCTCAGCCATTTTCATGAATTTAGCAGAAGGAGAACCGAATTTCAGAAGCTTGATTCTACTAGATTCACTAAACGACCAACTCTTAGGTTTACCATCACTAATCAGATTTCTTCGAGATGTTGAAACATCAAGAGGAGAAAGAACCTTACTTTTCCCAGACCCATTAGATTCTTCAATCTCAGCTTTCAAATTCCCATCACAATTCGATCCCATTCTTCAAATCTCTTTAGGAGAAAAAGCTACTCAAAGGGCATATATTGCTTTTGTAAGATAAAACATTGTTGGCAAAGAATATAAAAAACCCAGAAGATTCTTCTTGCCGGCGAAGCTTCTTAGCACATTAAAACCAAACCAAGTCTTCAGATTTGACTGATAAAGATTGGATTGAAAGGGAATCAAACCCTAATTAGGAAACTCGTTGGATCGAATTTTACAAATGCTTAAAATTCGAATAAGATGCAACTGCAGAGAAAACCCCAGAAAAAGAAGAATCAATAAGCGCGTGAATGAAAAGGTAAAGGTGTGAAATTGATGAACGTGAGATTGGTCGTTGAGGAAGATAAGTCTCAGATTCTTTTTCTCTTCGGTAGCAGTTAACTTGGTCTTGATCAGGCCGCCAGTCAGTCTGGTCCAATTATATATTTTTAATGAAATAATTTATAAGTTAAAAAATGTTTTGATGAGTGTATTATTGAGAACAAAACACAATTATACACAAACGTTTCGCATATAATATTATCATTTTATTTTTTCCTCACAATTTTTTTTTTTTTTGGGAAAGAGTTCTCATAAATTGTTACAATTGTGAGACTTGTCTAACTATATTTCTTGAAATGTTTTTTTTTTCTAAAGGGCTTGCAATTTCTTGTAATGTTGCTCAAGCATATAGTGAGATAATACGTATATTTCGTGTAATATATCTTCTTACATGCTAAATACGTTTTCCAAAATTTTAGTTTGTGTTTTTTATATATTTATAAATACCTACATTAAAAAGTCTACCCACCTTTCAAGACTCTGAATTGATGGTAAATGATCACAAGTAAGTTTATATAATCATCTAGATTACACCGAGAATCTCATAAGTTAATGTTTTTATATTGTAATGTCATTCCATCGGTTAACTAAATTTAGTGTCTGTTTTAAATCATGTTTTAGATTCATAACATCCTCACAGATTAACAAAGTATTAGTCTTATGAAATCATTCTTTTTCTTCCAATACAACATATATATTCTTACGATTTGATGGTGTTACAAGTAGAACCATATGCTTTCAACTGGTAAATAAAAAAATTGTTCATAGTGGTCGTAACTTATGATGTGTGTAGAACGGATAGTTAGATCCATTCATTATCGCTATTATCGACATCTACACGTGTTGTGTAAAAGAAAAAAATTCAATCATCTCGTATCTTCAATTCTGGTTGATCTAACAAGTTTATAATCAGAAGATAAATACATTCATCGATTATTATTATTTTTGTTTTGTTGCTAAAAAAGCATACCTCCATTGTATTTTATCGAAAATTCACATATATTATTACATGTATTCGATTCCATGGAACATAAAAAATAGCAGCGGCATGTACAACCTTCCCCCACTTTTAATGGGACCACATGGCCAAGTACAATCAGAGCATGGAGCTTTTTGTGGATGCACATCACGTTGAGAAATCTGTTGGTGTATCACATGCGAACTAGCTTCATGCTGCAAAAATATTCTAGCTTCCACCATGCTAATATTTGATAGTGTTATTATATCTACAATGCTAGAAAATTAGAATAAGTGGATATTGCTAATATTGTATAATCTATAGATTTGAAGAAAATTTGTACAATGAGTTAGCTTTTCAGATTAAACAAATGAACAAAATGGGTAAATTTTCACAAGCGAAACAACACTTACGAGATAGGAGAGTCAAGATTTAAGAAGCCTTCTTGATTTTTAGGAAAGTTTTTTAAACATTTAGAAAGGCCTTTCCAAAATGTATGTCACATTTGTAAAAAACTTTCAACTTAACAATGTCTTTATGTTATGACGATGACTGCTGCTCTTTTATACTTGTAGTAGAGAATGGTTGACTATTGTTATATAGATTGGAGTAACTTAAGTGTTAATTCTTTGTTTATTAACTATTTTGGAAAGTCTTACTAAATATTCATAAAACCTTCGTAAATATTTATAACACTTTCCTAAATACAAATTCAGGAAGCCTTCTTGATTTTTTAGGAAAGCTTTTTAAACATTTAAGAAGGCCTTTCTTTGTATTTTACATTTGTAAAATACTTTCTTCTTAACATTGTCTTCAGGAAGCATCTTAGTATCACGAAGTAGTATTCGGTTTTTATTTGTATATCTGGTTTGCTATTTTGTCTCTTAAAATCTTTAACAGTAGTAGATTTTTGTATGTTTCTATTTTCGATAAAAATTAATTTTAGAAAAAGATGTAAAATGGTTTTTTTTTTTTGATGTGTAAAATGTATGTAAATTCTGCCCACAAAGAAAATAGAAAAAGTAAATCGAAAGAAAAAACCAATGAAAAATTGTTTCTGTTTGTCAGATGCAGACTTCGTGGTGTTTAACATCCACCAAAACGACGCCACGTCTCACACTAAGATACGAAAACGGTGTCAGATAGTGTGATCCACTGGATAATGCGTTTTCTCATTCACCTTCTATCTCTTTCTCCACCAGAAGAAGAGACGTTGTCTGGCTTCAAACGTATGAACCAGAACAAAACCATTCTAGATACTTCCGTCTTCGAAACCCTAATTTATGCACAAAAACGAATGCTTTAATCATCTTCCTCTAAGATTATTGTGATTCCGAAGAAACCCTAATTATATAATTATCATGGACTGCTCATGCAGTACTCGCTCTCCGTCTCTGCTCATCTCTTCTGAATCGTCTTTTCGCGTCCCTCGCTCTAATCCCGCCTCGAATCTCAGCTTCTTGGTTTGTATTAAGCATCTTAGTATCCTGGTGATTCGAAAATCGATGGAGATGATTTTAAATTTCTGGGCTTTTTATTTTTTGTTTTCAGATACGGAAAGATACAAAGTTGGTGAAGCAGCGTTTGTTAGTGAGGAGTTCTTCTTCTTCTGGGTCTGATGAAATCGGAGACGTTAATGGGTTTCCTCTCAAGCCAAACAAACTCTTTATGCAAGAAGTAATATCTAATTCGATAGCTCGGAAGCTTTATTTCCTTCATATATAGAATTTGGTGAAATGGAAGTAGTGTTTTCATGGGTTTTTGGAGGATGAGAAGAGGGAATTGGGTGAATTTATTGATGAATTGTTGAATTTCAGGCGATTGGAGCTGAATATGGAGAAGGGTTTGAGACTTTTAGACAGGATGGTCCTCTTAAAGTGGATGTGGTAAGAGCTTGTAATGTGTTAGGAATATCTTATTTGGTTATAGTTTTGTATCCATGAAATTTGATCAGATGCTGCTTAGGTAACATGTGATTTCCTTTTTTGCTTGTAAGTAGGATTTCTGGAATGAGAAACTGCAAGATGGTTTTCTTCAAAGAATACGTTACGCAATGAAACCAGATGAAGCTTATGGACTTATTTTCTCATGGGACAATGTCGTGGTAACTCTTTTACACCATCTTTATGTTTGCTAGCTAGTTAAATGGAAGTTCTTGTAGCTACGATAGCTTCTTCTTCGTGGTAATTCTTTTACACCATCGGTTTTTGGATTCTTTAGACGATACTACCCTATTATTTGGTCGATCATAGAAGCTGTAAAATAGAAATGCATGGTCCATGCATACTAGTTTTGGACTTAGATTATGTACAATTGCTTCTTCTTCTGTATGGTCTAAAGATTTGTCTGTTAAGTATCGGTTTATTGCTTCATTAGATGATGCTTTCTGTTAGCTTAGCTGGTGTATCTAAGTAGATCTATAGAAAATTCGCGTGGTCCATGCCTACCAATTTAGGATTCAGGAGTCGAAATTTTATCATTTTTCCATTATGGCTCAAACTTCGTAGGCTGATACTCGAAGTCTGAAGTTGGAAGCTTGGAAACAGCTAGCCGCAGAAGAAGGTAAGCTTTTATTGCTCTCCTGCTTTTTTGCTGTTTACAGAAATATGATCTAATTTATTTTTTGCATGTGTGAGTGAAAAGAGATGTTGTGCAATACCTACTCATAGAAACTTAGTACTGCCCTTTTACCCTTTTAAGGAATGTTGAGAGAGTGTCCAAAGATATCAATGAACTCAAACATTAGATTACCTTCTATTATTTTTCTTCCAGTTCTTTTTTTACGTTTAGATGTTATGATAGTGTGTTTTCCTTCAAATAGTCCTATAGTTGAGTTCTAAACATATATCTGCATTTGAAACAATCAAAAACCCTACAGAAATTCCCATGGAAGGTCATTGCATTTGCAGTATATAGTTGTCTTGTTTACGTAGAGTTATGATATATGAATTGTTGTAATGAGATAATATGGTGTGCTTGGCTCTTTTGCTGGCTTTGTATACTTCAAAGGCATCAAATTTATTGAGCTCGTCAGTTAAATTGTTTGGCAGGGAAAGAAATTATGGAGGAGGATAACATCCAAAGACTGATGCTTTATGCTGGCGCCGACCATGTGCTGAGTAAGGTTTGAGATTTCTATTCTCAGTTACCATTTTCTTGGATTTGAAATTTTAAGCAAGCTATGATATAGTATTAAATTTTCTTGTGACCATGTGTATGCTAGATTTGTATAATGAGGAAAGGGATTTAATTGATGATTGATTCCAAATTTTTCAGGTGTTGTTTTGGGAAAAAACGCAAAGCAAAATTGACAGATTGAAACTCAGGCTATCAGAAATATATTACGATAGTCTTCTCAAAGTAGGGTCTTTCTTTATCAATCTTTGTATTACAAAAATGCATGTTTTTTTTTGGTTTCCTGAGTTGTTTCCGTTGTTTATCTATCGATTTTTTCAGCTCACAGAACCAAAAGAAGGACTTAGAGATTGGCTCGACGCTGTCACAACTGCACGCATTCCCTGTGCGGTTGTCTCAAATCTTGATCGAAAAAACATGATCAATGCTCTTGAACGGTTGGGACTTCAAAAGTATTTCCAGGCCAGTAATACCTGTAGAGAATCATCGTACGCTTTGCAGATAAATGGTTATTTTTGCTGATGCTTGTACTCATTCTCCATTTCAGGCTGTAGTTTCCGAGGAAGATGGTATGGAATCGATAGCTCACAGATTTCTTTCCGCAGCTGTGAAGGTACTGTTATGATTCAAAGGCAGATTTTTGTGAAGTGTTGCTGAATAGTTTAAATAATTTTGTGCAGTTGGATAGAAAACCGTCCAAGTGTGTTGTCTTTGAGGATGATCCTAGGGGAATAACCGCGGCTCACAACTGTACAATGATGGCAGTTGGATTAATCGGTGCTCATCGGGCGTAAGTATAAACATTACTCTTTTACAGTTTTATCCTTGTTTGGGAACTAGAAACATTTTCAGCATCTAAATTTATATATTAAAAAAATCTGCAGATATGATCTGGTTCAAGCTGATCTTGCGGTTGGAAACTTTTACGAGCTCTCGGTGATCAACCTTAGAAGATTATTTGCACACAAAGGCTCTACGTTTATGGATCACGAGAAACAAATCATAGAAAAATCGCCGCCCAAAAGAAAGCTAACCATTGATACCATATTCTAAGCAGTCGATCGTAGCATACAGTATATGTTAGGTTAGGCTTGAAATCTCGAAGTTATATATGGTCTTTATAGTTTATATATGTTTGATACTAGACAGAAACCAGATCTATCGAGTGAAATTCTGAGTTTATTATCGCCATTTTCTCGGGTTTTCGGACGTTGCAAGAGCAATCTTGTAAGTCTTTGCATTGTGCATTTTTTATTATGTGGGTTTTCCTGAGAAAGCGAAGGGGAAGTGGACCTGAGAAAACATTCGTGGGAGCTTTGGACAATGGCATCAGCGGTGGGCTATATTGAAACGAACCAGATACCTTTAAAGTAGAAACCCAAAAGACAAAACTGAAACAGTGATTGTTCATACGAAGTGGTGAAATTATGCGTCATTTTTTTCATTTTGATTCTAACGTAATGAATTATCCAGTAAGGTCGAATTTAAAAGAGAATAATCAGGGAATAAATAAAGAGGTCGTCCTTTTGGGAAATGGATAAATGGAGCAATTTGATTGTTACATGTAAACCATAAAGGACCTTTGATTCAAATTGCGAATTTGATTGACATGTGCCCTATTAATTGTACACCACAAATCGCATAAATCAGAATACTTTTGTAAAGTATCTCTCCTGTATTTTAGATTAATAAGATTTTAATTATTAAATAATGAATGTATTTAACTCATTTCGACGTTTAATTGGGAGGGTTTTTAAAAAAGAAAAAGAAAAGTGGGGTCTCTTTTTAAGTTATGTTGTACTAATCATAATCAGAATGTTCTTTGAGAGACTTCTTATTCTTTGTTCCATTTGTGCATAACTTACTTGTAATGATTAGATTCTCCAGTGTCCTAAATGTCATTAGCTATTAGGCTTTCTTGTGAGAATATTTTTTATCGAAAAAAGTTTCAAACATAATTTAGTCCAATGAATTTATTTTAATCCAAGTTTAGTTTTCTAGCAAAATTGTTAAAACTGTTTTACACATTTTCCCATATATAGAAAACAAAATGGATAATCCAACAAAAAACTAATGGACGTTTTACATTTTGTTATATTTAATCGAATTTGGTATCCATAGTATTGTATCAATTGTTAAAAGCTTGTGTTATGGCATGTAACTTCGTTCCTTACAAACCCTAAAGTGATCCAACTCATTAAAAAAAACAAATATTCCCTATAATAAATCTGTTATTTCAAGTTCTCAAGTAACAGTTTGGTACTGAAACAATTAACAAAACTAACTAAAGTTGTTAAAGGTTAATGACACGTTTCTGTAAAAACAATTAGAGAGAAAAGGAGGTGCACAAATGAGAAAGTTAGGAATTTGAAATTTGTATTCACTCAGTTGGATCTTAGCTTTACTTTTATCTTAATTTATTCTCATATGAGTTAAGTGGGTGTGTTTGTAATGCGACTTTTGGACGAATTTGTACACAAATATTGGGTCCACCTCTCCCTAGCCAGCAAAATGTTGATATTGACACATAGGATAATATAAGTGACCAAAACAATGATATAGATGATTTAAAATGATGATCATCACCACCGGATGTCGTGAGCTAGTGATTAAGCATATAGATTGGTTCTTTTGCGTTTTTAGTTCAAATTTTGGTGAAAAAAATAATTTACGCCATGCTATAAAATATTACCAAATATTAGTTCTGGACCATGAAAAATTAATGCTCAAACCCAAACTCCTCCTAATTATTAAAAAAAAATGTTGATCATCAACGTTATTTCTTTTAATAACTAGTTAGCTTTCTTCCCTTTCTTTCTCATACTTTGTGATGATAAATAATCTGCGAAAATAAGTTTTAGAAAACACCTAAGAAGATAATCTATATTGCTCAATATGTGAGGTTATTTGTTTATTATTGAATGAATTTGCAACCCTTAATAGTTTTGCAAATTATATACTTTAAACATTATATAGAACTAAATAAGTTGTTTCTAGATGCAATCGTATCACAGTATTAATACACTGAATTTGAGAGAAACTTAATAGTTATGTGTATTTGGATAAAATACTACGAAGAAGAACGAATGATTGTGTTACACTCTTCTTTTTCAGAAAACCAATATATGTTTTTTTTTTGTTTTTAGAGAAAACCATTTATATATGTTGCATTCAACAACTACATAATCTTCACGTATAATTTTCAAAGAAAGAGATCTTCGGTTTAAGTAAAATAATCCAACTAACACACAAGAGGACAAGATGTTGCTTGTATTGCCTACACACTTTAGAGAAAATGGGACAAAAAGAAGTCTACAAACCGATTAATTTTCAACATCTTAAAAAGTTCGTATTTCCTCACAATCGAATTCATTGATTTTTTTTCTTCTTAAAAAACGTAATCTTGTTTTAGCCGTATACTATGGAGAACCAAATCCGAATCTCATATGGTGTGGTGTTGAAAATATATTTGTTTGTATCATTGCTTATTTGAAATACTCACTACAATATTAATGATTAACAAGTGACAAATTATTATCTTTTTAATGTATTTAATAAATTTTTAGTGGGTTTTAGAAAAGAAGAAAGATGAACACAAGAGCGGGAAAAAAAGTAGAGGCCAACACTTTGCCACTAATCACTTTGATTTGGCCAACTCCATCATTAAAAAGTTCAAATCCCTCCACTGATTAATTTTTCTTAATCTCCTCCAAATCCACTGCATCTAATCATACCTATTTAAAACTATATATATATTTGTTGTTGTTAAAGGTGTTTAAAATTATATCTTATGTGTTTATAAGACTAATCAAGTAATGGTAGCCAGCTACCAATGATCGCTTATATATCTAGATAATTCAATAAATACTCCAATGGAGACCACTTTATGTCTTGTACATATGAATATTTTTTTATATATATCTTAGCCGCAGATCTGGTCGGTTCCAGTAGAAACGCACCAAAGTGTTATAAAATGGACTTCTTTCCGAAAAACTATCACACTGTCTGATTCGAGTTTAGAATGCTTTCCGTTTAATATCACGGGATAGCCGGATCGCCTGTTACAAGACTACCAAGTAAACTGTCTGGACCGAAACCCAACTTCTCACGTGAATGTGATTTTTATTTATAAGAAGATTCGAACCCTAAATAAAACGTTTTAATACATTCCCAACTCTTATCTCCCAATATCATCAAGTTGAATGAGCACCGAGTGCTTCATATAAGTTCACTACAAAAAGTTTTTTAAAAAAGTACTATATCTTTTGATACCGTGTTTTCTATGGGACATATGGGACATTTAGATGAATAGAAATCATGTAGATATTATTTTAAGTTAACACCATATCTTAAGTTATTGTAGAAAACTGTTCGAGATTTTGACTATGTAACTCAAAATCGTGTTATAAGCGAATTAATGTTTTTCAAAAACCAAATAAATTAAAAAATATTAATAGTAATATAAATGAAACAACTCGATCTTTTTTTTTTTATCGAATTAGTGTTCCCATAAATATTAATTTCCAACACTTAGCAATTCAACAAGCAACCAGATATAAACAACGAAAATCAACTCAAACCAATCAAACGATTAAACCATCAAACCATCACTAATTTAAAACCAATTTAACAATTCAATTCCATAAAACTAGCAACCTAGAGGTTTTAAACAATCACATAAAGCAAATAAACGAGACTCTAGATCATCTCTTCTTCACAGCCTTGATTTCACGATCACTTTTTTCTTTACCTGCATCACATGGTTAAAAGAGATGCGTGAGTATTATCACTAATACTCAGTGAGACGGTCATCCCATCTACTTGGCTATACACACATGCATAAAAAATAACACAATACCAAGCGATCAATCAACAACGCATAGCACGAACAAATAACCAGTAATCATTCATCAATCCATTCCAATTCACAATCAAACGCATCATGAATACTCCGATTACCCAGATAAGTCATGGTCACGCACTCACCTTGATTCTGGATCGATTCTAGACAAGACAGCCACGAAAAGAGACCTCTCTGAAACCTACAGCCCCTACTCGATCTTCCCTTCCTCACGAACCAACAAAACCTCGATATTTTCTCCAAAAATCTCCTAAACCGAATTAGGATTTCAAAAAACAGGAACGACACGCTGACTTCAAAAACACACTAAGAACAAAGATTACCTCAGAATCAGTATGCAGATAGTCCTCTGAGTCTTTCTGGTTCGACGGGAATCCTCCTTTGAAGTGGACTAATCGTAGATCTGAAACTACACAAACCTCTCTCTGTAAAACAATTATAACTCCTACAATACACATCCGATTGACAAACCGTTTTCTCCTATATCAAGATCATAGAGTGGAGAACTTAGCCTGAAAGTTTTGCTCCGGTCCGATCTGTTTTTACTGGCCGCTACCATCCTCTTCTAAAACCAGACAGAACTGCCTCCAAAGCCTCAATCACGCATTTTCTTAGCCCTAAGGAACAAAACACTCAAGGATCTCGGAACTCTGAAACTCAGGTTTTCTCTCCCAAAAACGCGACTGAAATACAGACCCTGACTTATATAGGCGAACCCTAGGGTTCTCTTAAACCATACCGCAAACCGACGCTAAAAAACTGAACCAACTGGTTCAATTCGCAACCTGCGTCGACCGACGCACTGCCCAAAAATTCCAATTTTGGTTCGCGGGCGTTACAATAAAGATATGTTTAACAATTCATGGTTAAAAATTGTTATTTGTGTTCAATTTTAGATTTCGTCTAATTTTGTAGTTTTTTCTATTTTTAAGTTTACTAGATTATTACTCACGCGAGATAATATGATTAACGAGTAAAATCAATATAATTTTGGTTATAAAAAATCATATATAGTTATAGGTAAAATTATTATACGAAATCCAAAACTCCTTTATATATATAAATTTTGCAATTATTTTGTATAGAAATGTGTTCCACGCGTGAAAATTGGACAACAACAATTTTTAATTTATTAGTCGATATATATTATTTATTAATAAAAAAATAATATATATATATTGAATCTTATAAGTTTATGGTAATTATAAGAGTAATATTATAGTTTTTAAAATACAAATTTGTATTTAATTAATTGGTCATTAAACTAAGTTAAGATTTTTTTTTTGAAATATATATGTTGTTTAATTTTAATGATAAAAATTATATTACAATCTATGAATAATTGAAATTAGAGTAAACTTTGCAAATTACTATAATTTCTGGAAAAATTATTATACAGAATCCAAAACTTGTTTATATATATATAAATTTTGCAATTATTTTATATAGAAATGTGTTCCATCCCTGAAATAATTGAAAACAACAATTTTAAGTTTTTTTTTCAATATATATCACTTATTAATAAAGTATATATAAATTGAATCTTTTAGATTTAGGGTAATTTTAAGAGTAATATAGTTTTTAAAATACAAATTTGGATTTAAATAATTGGTCATAAAACTAAATTAAGATTTTAGAATTATATATTTTATTCAAAATAGATATTTATATATTTTAAAGTTTAATGGTAAAAATTTATACTACAATCTTTAACTAATTATTTTAGGCAAGTTTATAAGTATTCAAAAATGCAAGTTTATAAGTTTAGGTAAAAATTTATATTACAATCTTTAACATAAATATGTTTGAATTTTTTTTTAAAATGCCACTTTGCAAACAAAAAGTTCATTATATCATTTATGTTTGGATTAACTCTGTTGTATTAGGGTTTAATTTTGAGGGTTTTAGGAGTCCAAATATTTTTTAGAGTTTATAATTTTAAGATTTAGGTTTTAAAAATCCATAATTAGTGGTTTTTTTTGCAAATGGACACCCATAAGTGTCATTCTTGCAAATGTACACACTAAAAATGACATTTTTGCAATTGCCCCATTTTTGCAATACATAAGTTAGTATTATGTATTTTTAGAGGATGTTTGGACAATGGTATAAGAGCATTTAATTTAAAGTTAATTTTATTAATTAAAAAAATGAAAAAAATTGTGGACTTGACACTTAAGCAAATTTGTTCCAAAATGCTTTTTCTTTGATATATATAGAGGATGTGTATGGATAATAGATATAAAATATTTTAAAAATATTAAAGCTATCTACTATGGTTTCGGTTCGTAATCAAATTAATAAAATAAATAATTTTATATAAATTTAGGTTTATATCAATTTTTAAATTAATTTTTCGATTAGGATTTCTGGACAAAAATTATCTTTTTTAGTATTAAATAAATTACACTAATGTTGAAATATTTTATCACTTATGTTTTATTTATAATATTTTTGGCTAAAATAAGTTATTTCAAGAATACTTATTACATTATATATGTTCAATTTAAAGAATACTCACCTAAGTTAAAAAATATTGCATAAATAAACCGAAATGAAAGACATATTTATTTGGGCTATTTGTTTTAATTTAATTTAATCAATTTTATTGAATTGGTAAACGACATTTGCTAGAATCGTTTGGGCTTTATCACAATCTTTAAGTTGATCCGTGTGATTTGTTAGATTAATGTAATTATTTAGTATTTAATATGAGATTAGTTTAGTTATTTAATATTTACTCAGAATATCACTAAAATATTTTGTCATGTCATAATAAAAAGGATATCGTGTAATCAATTATTTGGGAGAATGATTGTGGAGTTGAAATATAAGCTAATTCCACAAAATTACTTTCCAAATAATATATAAGAGATTTTTAAATAATAATAATATTTATTTGATGACCTAATTGGAATGATTCAATTAAATAGTATATCTAATTGCATGAAACATTTAGCCGCTTAGTTAATATTGTTAACCAAACGAATGAACTTTTATCATCCATTTAGAGTAATTTTGTTGAAAGTTTCTGCATGGATATTTCAATATTTAAAAAATAAAAGAAAAAAGCGAAAATGAAAAGAATCTTTCATTTGAGAAATAATTTTTAACATTAAAGAAATTTATTTGTCATTTGTTCTTATGTAATTTTTTTTTTTATATATTTTATCGGTGTCTCTCTGTTGGAGTGCACCAAAGTGATATAGAGTTGATTTTTACCCGAAAGGCCACTACAGTATGATCCGAGTTTGGAACTTTTGCCAAATAATGTTAGAGGATAACCGGATTGCCTATTACCAAACTACCATGTAAACTGTTTGGGCCAAAACCTAAATCCAAACTTTTCATATGGATGTGATTTTTGTTTTTAGAGAAATTCAAATTTTGGGAAGAGTGTTTGTGCACATTCTCAAGTTTCATCCACCAGAATCATGTAGGCTTGTTCTTATGTAATTGGTCCAGTGTTTCTTTCTAATTCAAATTTTTAATAATATATAAGAGACTTTGAAGTGTATCAGGGCCATGGACATGGTCTAAGCTAAGTGATTGAACTAGTAGAAAGTAGAAACACAATTATAATTGTTGGGATTAGTATTTGAGTTTGATGGTGAGGAGGACAAATGTTGTAGGAAGACTTTAAGGCGAAGGGGCTTACTTTGTTGAAAAGTGCCCTAAAGTGATTGATTGATCCCAGTTCCATGATGCTCCCTTTCTTTTGTTCCTCTCTCTACCATGTACAATGATTTTGATATTCAACACCCTATTTTTTATTTTTTAACACTCTACATCATTTTTTTTTTCTTCTATCTAATATTTCTACACCCACTTAATTTTTATACTTTCCAATGATTTTATTTAATAAAATTCAACACTCTATTTTATCATTTTAATAATTTATCTTACAAAATTATGGTGAATTTTTTTTATATATATGTCCAAATTAAATGAAACGAGTCTCTATTTATAGAATAAAAAAAATTACAAATTTTTATATAACTTTCTTAAAATTTAAATTTAAATTACTATAAAATAATTAAACTCAAATAACTAAAATAAAGTAAAAATCTGAAAAACGAATAAGAATACAACATGTGGCATCGTGTCCCCACCATACTCATTTTTCAACACGTTGAAAAAATTCAACACAAATTAATCCACCTCATTTCAACACTCTAATTCAACACCCCATTGTACCAATTTAAGTGTTGAATTTATTAATTCAACACACCATTGTACATGGTCTTACTCATCCAGTTTTCATTTTCGGATTCTATTTTGTCTTTATTTAAAAAAATATATTCTTATCACGTAACAGTATAACCTTGTATTTTCAAAATAAAGTTGTATATGTAGAAAGTTAAAAAAAAAAAAACAGAGTATTTGGTTAATTACACCATTAAACCCGTTTGGTTTTCAAATTTTTGTACAAAAGTAATTCTCTAGTTAACAAAGACTTTTCTTCGAGTACAAAATCAACAATGAATCTTTTTTCTTTTTCCTTCTTGTCTATAAAATTTATAATGCTTTGATATTTAAAATTTCTAGTGACAAGATCATTTAATCTAGTAGTTTGTCTTATCGTGGATTTGTCAAATCAAACGCAACATGTATATTGATTAAAAATGGATATTTCTGAAGAAAAATACAACACAAAAGTGTAGATGAAAATTAAGAAGGGAAGAAGTGCCTTGTTGGTTGTCGAAATCATGTGGAAGCGAACAAAAAACTGACAGCGCAAAAAGAGTGGTCGAACTATACTTTCCCATGAAACAACTTTCATTATAAATATTCATTAATTTCATTTCTTGTTTTCTTGTTTTTTTTTTTTAAAGACTTGTATAATGCTTTTAAAAATCAATAATTCTTAGAAGAAACATACAACGATTCATGACTTTTTTTCTGAGGGAGGACCTACTAATTTAAGATCTTATATTTCTTACTTATTCTATGGAAAAAAAAAATTTATTACTTATCCGACGACCATTTTTTTTTTTAGTTACTTATCCAATTACCAATAGAAAAAAAGAACCGAAAGACAAAACAAATTATATTTGTAAGTCAAGGATACAAGTGGAAACATGTCGAATTGTGGTCCTTTTTACTGACCCAAAAACAATACTTAGTCTCGGGGTGGTCGGTTTATTAGTGTTTTGAATTTTAAATCATATGCACTCAAAACTAACATAATAATTTGAAGTTTTATACAATATCTATATGTATATGTCTAATCAACCACTAAAACAACTACCCAAAAATGATAAGCAAATATATTGATGGGTATCAAATGATATATATACATGGCTGTAAATTGGACTACGAGGAATCGACTTTTAGAATAATATGAATATTGACTATATCACTTGCACATATTTTTTTTATCTTTAGCGTCTCAGTACATCAATATCTATGTAGAGATTTAGTTTGCGGAATACGTAACCTAATTGATCGTTTTGTTCTCTGTATAGAATCCAACTGAGCATGAAAAGTAAAGAACACAACAACTTAACGAGTTCCCAGCCAGCGACTGGTACTTCTTGTGGGAGTTTCTTCTCCCAAACTCCACTATGTCAAAGAAAAAGAGCTATACACGCCTTATCAATGGCGGTTTCAAATCTTAGGATTTCTATAAAGAGATTTTGAGAGATTACAAAAAATAGCTTAAGAGAGAAGAAGAAGAAAGCTCGAAGATAATGATATATTGTGATAATCCCCAAGTCTCGATCTCTCCCTCTGTTATATGCCTTAACTCTTCATGTAAAGTTATTGTAACCAACCTTAACCGAACAAGACAACCTGATTCGGTTATAGGCTTACTATGTTGAACCAGCCCACATTGATCTCTCTTTTTGTATCTGAATGGGCCTTATAGATGAAGCCCATTTTTTTGTCAATGTATTTGATTCATTAATCTACAAACTCCACCATGGATAAGACACAACACAACCCATGAACACTCCCTTTAGTGCTCTAGGACTTGTCTTATCTTGTACAGTGTGTACAAAAGCTGAACATTCAAACCTTTTTAGATGTGACAAGTCTGTCTTGTTACCTGACCAGACATCTTCTGGTAACTTAAATCAATAGACAAATTTGGTGATCTATTGATTAAGTAAACTGTTGTAGATGTAGCCTCAGCCCAAAATTCTTTTCCCAAACATGTTTCAGCCAACATGCTTCTAACCTTGTCCATGATAGTTCTGTTTAACCTCTCAACAACTCCATTTTGTTGTGGAGTAAATAGGTGGAGGTCTGGTGTCTCTTAATCCCTGAATCTTTACATAACCCCTCAAATTGATCGTTACAGAACTCTAGGCCATTATCAGTTCTTAGAAACTTGATTTTCTTTTCTGTTTGATTTTCAACAGCAAGTTTCTGTTTTTTAAACTTATCAAATGCTTCATCTTTTGTTTTCAGGAAATAGGCCCAACCCTTCTTGGAGAAATTATCTATGAAGCTGATGAAATACTTTCACCCACTGAGACTCTCTGAATTTGCAGGAGATCCCCAGAGATCAGAATGAATGTAGTCCAATACATCCTTGGTAGTGTGCTTGGCTAATGGAAAACTCAGCCTGTGAGACTTACCAAGCACATAACTTTCACAAAAGCTAAGTTTCTCCATCTTAACTTTGTTTAGATAGTCTTCTTTTACCAGTATTTCCATCTGCTTATAACTCATATGGCCAAGCTTGGAGTGCCATAGGTTTGCATCATGCTCATCTGTAGTGACTACATTTGCTTCTGAGTTGACTACTTTAGCCTGCAAGTAGTATAAGTCGTTACTCCATTTAGCAGTGAATACTTTCTTCTTAAATTTGTAGTATGTTTGGACTCCATCTCCACCTTTATACTTGCATCCATTTCTGTCCAACATCCCTACTGATATTAGGCTTTTGTCAAAGTCTGGCATGTATCTTACTTCATTTAGAATCACCACTGAACTGTCTGGATTAACAATTCTTATCTTGCCAAGACCTTTGACTTGACTTATGGTTTTATTTGCCATTCTGACTTTTGTTCGATCAAATTCTTCCAGGTCAAACAACAAATCTTTATCCGGAGTCATGTGAAATGTGCAACCGAAATTCAGCATCCATTCACCATAAGTCTCCTCTGTGCTCACAGTTAGCACCATTGGCTGAGGTACTTCACAGACTACATTAGCTGAATTATCTGAGTCCTTTTTGCTTTTGTTAGGACACTCCCATTTCCAATGACCTTTCTCTCCGCAGATAAAACAACCTCCCTTTATAGTTTTATTATTGAATCTTGGTTTAGACTTAGATCTTCTCCTACTGTTAGATCTTCCTCTGTTGTTGTTGTTTCCCTTACCATAACCTCTGTTATTAGACCTGTCTCTTGAACCAACAAATAAACTGTCTCCATTCCCTTTACCAAGCTTCCCTTTCTGCTTTAACTCCATTTCCTTGTCATAAGCAGCACTTGTAACCTCACTAACTGTGATAGTCTCCTTTCATGTTCCATATTTCAGGGTATGCACCAGAGGCTCAAAAGCTGGAGGAAAACTAGAGAGAAGCTGTATAGCTTAGTCTTCCTCTGAGACCTCCACCTTCAAGCTGGCCAAGTCAGTAACCAACTTAAGAAAGGTATCAACATTGTCCTCAATGAACTTATTCTCTTCCATTTTAAACCTAGCAAATCTATGTTTGAGATATATCCAATTTGGCAGTGACTTGGTCTGATGTTCCTTTTCCAGGACCTTCCACATGCCTAGAGCTGAAGTCTCCTTCATCACTTTCCTGAGAATCTGATCATTGAGGCAGGTAGCAATCAAGTTTCTTGTTCTCAGATCTTTCTCAGCTCTCTTATGATCAACCTTGGTCTCCTTGATAGCTAGATTAGTCTCTCCTTCTTTCAAGTCTTCTTTGGTTATTAGAGTTGTTCAATCCTCACTTAGAACAGACAACAAACCCTGAATCTCAAGCTGTCCTAGTAGCTTGAATTTCCATAAACCAAAGTCTCTTGTACCATCAAACTTTTCCATCTCAAATCTTCCTGGAGTTAGATCCATTGTTTATTGATGTTTCTTGTTCTTTGCAAACCTGCAGAATCAACAAAGACAACAAAAACCCGAGTAGCAAACACAGTTGAATCAACTTAACAAACACAGTAAAGATTCACAAAGAGTATAAGAATACACCTGATGATCTAAGGTAATCTGATTTTCTTAGACTTGGTGGATTTATGAATTGAAAACTCCTTGATCTTGTCTTCCGTATTGTTTCCTTTGCAATTTAAGTCCTCACAATCTTTTTGTTTAAAGATCTGACCTCCAATAATCAAAAGCCTTTGATTATCTATCAGAGATCTGCGATCTTCTTCTTCCCTTCAAATCATAGTAGCAATTCAGCTACAAGATTCGATCTCGATGCAATCCCAGTAGGTCCGATCACCAGAAACTCCTTTTTCGGGTAAGATCCACTCCTCCGATCTTCTCTTTTCCTCACCCTAACCTTCTGAGCAATCAACCTGGAGTTGCTCTGATGCCACTTGTAGAGATTTAGCTTACGGTATACGTAACCTAATGGATCGCTTTATTCTTTGTGTAGAATTCGATTGAGCACGAAAGGTAAAGAACACAACGACTTAAGGAGTTCCCAGCCAGCGACTGGTACTTCTCGTGGGAGCCTCTCCTCCCAAACTCCACTATGTCAAAGAAAGAAAGCTATACACGCCTTATCAATGACAGTTTCAAGTCTTACGGTTTCTACAAAAAGATTTTGAGAGATTACAAAGAAGAGCTTAAGAGACAATAAGAAGAAAGCTTGAATATGATGATATATTGTGATAATCCCCAAGTCTCGATCTCTCCCTCTGTTATATGCCTTAGCTCTTCATGTAAAGTTGTTGTAACCAACCTTAACCGAACAATACAACCTGATTCGATTACGGGCTTACTCTGTTGAATCAGCCCACATTGATCTTTCTCTTTGTATCCGAATAAGTCTTATAGACGAAGCCATTTTTTTGTCAATATATCTGATCCATTAATCCACAATCTTTATAAAGAATGATTCTAATTCACAGGCAATGATCACACCTTCTGCTCACTATAAGCGAGACCTTGATGTTCTCTTGGTTTTGGATTACGATATTCCATTATTTACATACATATTAATTAATTAAAATTTTAAATTAGTGCATGTAGTTGCACAAAAAACAATAATAATTAGTGCATGCTATAAAATAAACCCATTTAATTCGTAAGCGAATATTTATGGGGTCAATGACAACAAAATATTGGTGATAGCATTCCAACTAGTAGCAAAATTGATTTTTCTGTTTTTTCCTTTTAATAAATTATACAACTGAATAATTGATTATCTAGAAACCAAGCTTTAGTTTTGTGGACGAGATAAATATCAGACAAGGTGGAGCCGTTGGATTATGATCAAGAAACATAAATATGTTTGAACTTACACAAAAATAACTTAAATGGAAATTTATACAATGTCAAGTGGTTGAAAATGCATTTATTTATTGAAACTTCATTACGCGAAAAGCAAACGACTGCCCAATGAGGGCATCTCCTCACGTGAAGTCGGCCACCACCTATCCATTTTCCAATAATTGATATAATTTCACAAACCAAATACAACTATATTAGAATTTTAATTAAGAAATATTAGCATGAATATTCAAAAAGATCTTGTCTGGTGAGACGGTAGCACGTACTCTTTAAAATATTATAATAAGTCTAGGAGATTTTGTGTAATCTCATTATCTATTTGTGTTGCGATAAGACAACAACACATGATTTGGGACATCTAGATCATAATGTGAAAATATAAGCAGAATAAGTATACATAGAACAAAGGTATGCATCTTAAGGTATGCATAAGTCCACTAATATATTACATGTAAAAATATAACTAGAATCTACGTATCACTTGCATGTCATTTTGTGTAAGAGTATGCTAGTACTACTAAACATATAAGACAATAGTCATGACCCAATTGACTCAACAATAAATAGCATGGCACTCGGAACAAAGACAATTATGAATGAAATGGCCCCGAAAAGATATCCGACCTCCAAAATCTAACATTCATTTCTCTCCTTCAACCTTTTAAAGAGTAATTTTAATTTGCTTCTTATATATGTCCCACGTGTTGGTAAGCAACGTTATATCTAAGTGTATAATGCAATTATTTGAAAATCATACAGCAAAATGTAGGTTCTTGACCAAAAAATAGTATTGAATTGTTTTGAGTCTATATCTTTCTGGGGATTGAGTAAAAAATTAGACTTTGAGTAATAATAATATGGAACAGAAAATATGCAAAACCATTTAAATAATAACACAATTTTATATTTATACAGATGTGTATCATTGTATGGATAAACAATTGATCACATATTCAGAGTCAAACCGATATCTTTGACTTCACACCAACAATTTGAGTAAAAAAACTACTAAAACGATAGTCCACTTAAACAATAAACGATCAATTTCTTATGATAATTTTAATATGATAAATATATCATATCGTTGTAATACTTACTTGTCAACATAGTTGCTACGAAAAATGAAATTTGATTTATAAAAACTTGCAAAAATATCAAACAACGTTTCATTTTGCAATTTGGTCAAAAATTATAATTTCATTAAGATCGGCGCTTGACCGTTTTCCATCCATAAAGTTATGAGAAAGAGTTTTGTGCGAGAATCTACTGTTAAATTAGGTTTTTGGTATATATCGAAAAAAAAAAGATGTAGATAAACAATATCACAAAAAAAATCGTAGATCTCTGTTACTTTAAGCTCCAAATTGATTGTTCGGATTAGTTGTTGTGCAAGATATATATCATCTTTAATTTTTGTTTTTTTTGGTCACATTATATCATCTTTAATTAAAACTTGCAAAAAGCATGCATAATAAATGTAACGACTATTTTTTGTTGTTGATAAAATATGTAACGTCTAACTTATTTTTAAAATAGTACTAATGTACGTAACGTCTATTTAGAATATTGGATATTAATATTATGAAAACAATTCTTGAGAAGCAAAAGTCAGTTGGTCAATATATATACGATGAGTAAGTTAAGAGTTGTTCACATTTGATGAATACGTAGGCAAATGTGTAACGTTTCCTCTTTGGCCGCAACTGTGCACACATATGCATACACACCATAATCATGCTAATTAACAAATCAAATATTGGTCGCAGACTCGCAGTTGTTCATATTGATCCGTATGTTATATTATAAAAGCTTACATGATTTAATTTACAACAATATATTGTTCATAAATCATAAGTGACGGATTTCACGATTTCCAAATACTTAATATAACTACAGTACTTAAGATCAACGTAGTTTGACCCCAAAAAAAAAAGATCAATGAAGAGGACTCAGCTTGCGATACCCATAATTGTTAGCAATTTGCGTCTATATTAATAATTCTACAAACTACTAATGTATTGGCTAATTAACCAATGAATGTCTTTCAATTTTTTTGTCGACAAATATCATACAAACTTAAATCATCAGAATACATATCATCTATCATCCCCAAATAGAAAGTTTGAATCAATTGACAATAAACTAAAACAAAAATAATTCTCAAAAATTCCATAAAAATAATCTGTTGATCCGAATCCACATTAGTTTTTAATGTTTGTGGTATTTAATTCTTTTTGAGTGGTATTTTTGAACAAAAATTAAAATGGTATACTTGGAATAAAACTTTGTCTTAATGGTATTTCATAATATACACTTCTAACTCTGGAAAACAAAAACAAAAAACTTAGTAAAAAAAATAAAAAGGCAAGCAAGAATCGTGGACACATGGTTACATGTGAGATACTTCTCTCCTAAAGATCCCCCTTCCTCTAACCAGAATCTTTTTTTCTCTCTCATCATCGTTCTCTCTCTCCCCTCTTCTCTCATACTATATATATATAATACAGCGATATATATATATAAGCACCCTGTTCTCTTCACTAAATTACAAAACCAGGAAAACAAAAAAAAGTTTTAATTTTTCTCCTGTGATCTCTCTAATGGAGCAAGCACTACCTTCTAGTAGTAGTACTAGACCCAAGCCAAAGCTAATAAACCGGCTCAACACGTATGTCGGTTCGAGCCGGGTTGGTAAACGGTTTAAACTCGCCGAAAGGAATTCAACTTTCACGACGGAGCTCCGTGCGGGTACGGCGACTTTTCTCACCATGGCTTACATCCTCGCCGTAAACGCTTCTATCCTCTCTGATTCCGGTGGTACTTGCTCTGTTTCCGATTGTGTTCCGCTCTGTTCAAACCCATCGATCCTACCTTCCCAGTGTACCGGACCGGGTCTCCGGTTGCTCCAACCCGACGAATCTTGTAAATTCAACCCGGTTAATCCCGGTTACGCCGCTTGCGTTGATGGAATTCGAAAGGATCTAATCGTCGCCACCGTAGCTTCGTCACTGATAGGATGTGTAATCATGGGATTGATGGCGAATCTTCCTCTAGCTTTAGCTCCGGGAATGGGAACAAACGCTTATTTCGCTTACACCGTCGTCGGATTTCACGGATCCGGTTCAATCTCTTACCGGACTGCACTCGCCGCCGTTTTCATCGAAGGGTTGATATTTCTCTTCATCTCCGCCTTAGGTTTCAGAGCAAAGCTCGCGAAACTCGTTCCTAAACCGGTCAGAATCAGCTCCTCCGCCGGAATCGGACTTTTCCTCGCCTTCATCGGATTACAGAACAATCAAGGGATCGGTTTAGTCGGTTACAGTCCTTCCACGCTCGTCACTCTCGCCGCTTGTCCAAGCTCGTCGCGAGTTTCGTTAGCTCCCGTTATAACGTCGGCTAACGGAACCGTTAGTTTAATCGCCGGAGGATCAGTTTCCGGCGATATTATGTGTATCCATGGACGAATGGAGAGCCCCACGTTTTGGTTAGGAATCGTTGGATTCGTGATCATAGCTTACTGTTTGGTGAAGAATGTCAAAGGAGCGATGATTTACGGGATCGTCTTCGTAACGGCGGTTTCGTGGTTCCGTAACACCGAGGTAACGGCGTTTCCGAACACAGTTGCCGGTGACTCGGCTCATGAGTATTTCAAAAAGGTAGTTGATGTACACGTCATCAAACACACCGCCGGAGCTTTGAGCTTCTCCGGGATAAACAAAGGACATTTCTGGGAAGCTCTGGTGACTTTTCTCTACGTAGATATTCTCGACACGACGGGTACGCTTTACTCGATGGCTAGATTCGCCGGATTCGTCGACGAGAAAGGAGATTTCGAGGGACAGTATTTCGCGTTTATGTCCGATGCGTCTGCGATCGTGATCGGATCGCTGCTTGGAACGTCTCCGGTGACGGTTTTCATCGAATCGTCGACGGGGATACGGGAAGGAGGGAGAACGGGACTAACGGCGATTACAGTCGCGGTTTATTTCTTCCTTGCGATGTTTTTCACGCCGTTGTTAGCTTCGATTCCGGCGTGGGCGGTTGGTCCGCCGTTGATATTGGTAGGAGTGATGATGATGAAATCGGTGACGGAGATCGATTGGGAAGATATGAGAGAGGCGATTCCGGCGTTCGTGACGATGATTCTGATGCCGTTGACGTACTCCGTCGCATATGGATTGATCGGAGGGATTGGGACGTATATCGTGCTGCATCTATGGGATTGGGGAGAAGAAGGTATGGTGAAATTAGGGTTTTTGAAAAGGAAAGTAGAAGAAGAAGAAGAAGAAGAAGAAGAAGTGGAGGATAATAATAATGGACTTGTCAAAGTTAGTGAGACTGATACCGTTTAGATCCTCTTTTTTTTTCTTTTCTTTTTACATTTTTGTTACTATTGAGTTTTATTTTATTTTCCTAGGACAAGTGAATGGATTATTTGCATGTAGGTTTTTAAAACGAAAATTGTAAAAATGGGGGAAAAAATTATCAATTTTTATTTTGATTCAACTACAAATAAAACTGAAATTGGTCAAAGGATTAGATTAGTTTTTGAACTGGTTTCATTGATTTTACTTCTATTATAATGAGATTGAACATTTCTAGATTTTATGAATACTAACTACTATCAAGTATTAATCATGATCTCAAGTCGAACAAGAACTTCATTGAGAAGGAAGAAACATTGGTAAATGGCAGATCCAATACAGAAATAAAAAGCAAAAGCCAAAAAGAGATAGATCCAAATGGAGCCAATTGAATAGAACAACAAATGGGACACTTCTCAGTTAAATTTGAACCAAACAAAAGCCTAAGAGAACTCAAAATTTGATAGAGCAAAAGTACTTCTCTGTGATCGCAGTTATGATGCTCTGTCTAGCTCTCGGTTTGTTCTCTCAACCGTCTAATGGTACTCCTAACTGTCACAGCACTCGCCGTGCTGTCCAAAGAGAACCGCCAAGTGATAAACTCATATCAGAACTATCCAATAAGAAATACAGAAGAATGAGGTAAAAAGCCGATTATTTCTTTCTTACTTCATTGTGTATGCACCGCCTGCTTTCACTTTGCCACAATCTTTGCAACCCCAAATGCCAACAGCTTTCCTCTTAACGGCATACTGCATCGCGAATCATCATAAAATCAGAAGTCTTTTTAACAAAATTCAGAAGGCAAGAGCTTAGCAAACCAAAACATTTACTTTACAAGATTGAAATGAGAGTACCTTTCCACAGAACTCGCAGAAGTATTTGCTGTGTTGACTCACTTCCATCTTCTTGATCTGCTTCCTAAGACTGGCACCATATCGCGTACCTTTGCGAAAACACGAATTCAAGAAATTCAGCTCGATGATTCAGTAATTATAACAGAAACATTCACTTCTCTGTTCATGATCTTTCAAACTAAATTCCTCTAACCAACAAAAGAAACACGAATTAGAGTTTCAAACTATGAATCAAGACAATAGTAAACTTGCATACTTTAATGCTTAGACAAGGATTATAATTACTTACACGTAATGCAGTAATTGGGTTACTAGGTACTCACCATATTTGCCGACAATTCCAGCCTTCTTCGTTCTCTTGGTCTGAAACCACAACAGACATATAAGTTTGAAAGAATGATACAATCTAAACACGAAACAAGCTCATACATTTGAAACGAAATCAGATTCCGTGAAATCAAACAGCTGATTGGATCAGTCTCTAATAAATCTACCAAACAAGATTAACTTAATCACTATCTCCAAACGAATAAACAGAATCTCTCTACCTCATGATCGACAATAACTAATACAGAGTTTCAAATCGGATTCATTCAATTCAAGTATACAACACAGGATCAACTCACCATTTTTAGTGAAGAAAGCAGACGATTGGCAATTTCGGCGAAGAAGAAGAAAAGACTCAAGGGTTTGCTTGCAGTGATGATGTTACCTATTTAATGGGCTTTTATCTAAAATCCAAAAAAGCCCATTAAGAAAAAAACGCAATCAATATTCTGCAGATTCCAATGTTGTAATCAGGTGAACAACAGAGGGAAGAGAGAGAGAGAGGGAGAAGATGATGAGTGTGATTGGAAGCAAGAGCTGTATTTTCTCGGTTACTAGATACTCCCGAGAAAATGAGAGATCTTCTTGGTTCAATTCGATTAACAAATCATCGTTTGATCCAAGATTTCCCAGAGCGACCACAGTTTCCTGCAAAATCTCAGGGAGTGGAGTTGGAGAGAATCCAGGAAGCA
Source organism: Arabis hirsuta (assembly GCA_964056655.1). NCBI lineage: Eukaryota > Viridiplantae > Streptophyta > Magnoliopsida > Brassicales > Brassicaceae > Arabis > Arabis hirsuta. The sequence continues at coordinate 38,656,785 of OZ053301.1, forward strand.
ATGGGGTTTCTCTAAGCTCGAAGAACAAGATGGAGGATTACAATACAGCTATGAAGAGATTGATGAGGAGCCCATATGAGTATCATCATGATCTGGGTATTTACATATCTCCATCGATTTTTGTCCCAAATTTCACAGATTCTCAGATACGATTTAGTGATTTCTTCTTTCCTAGTACTGGAAAGTTTTCATTTTGACTCTGTGATAGTATATCTAGTAGTGCTTTAAGTAGAGTTTCTTAAGGAACCTGAGTGTACTTGTTTGAGTTCCATGAATCTTAGAGGTTATGGTATATTGATCTTGGTGCAAGATTCAAGAATCTTAGAGGTTCTACTTCTACCTATTGATGTGATGATGTTTCTATTTTGGTCTTTGTCCTGTTTTTCAGGGATGAACTATACATTGATAAGAGACGAACTGATCGTTGGTTCGCAGCCGCAGAAACCCGATGACATAGATCACTTGAAACAGGAAGAGAATGTTGCTTACATACTTAACTTGCAGCAAGACAAGGATATTGAGTATTGGGGAATCGATCTCGAGTCCATTGTCAAAAGATGTAAGGAGCTCGGTATCCGTCACATGAGAAGGCCCGTAAGGAACATTTCTTGCATTACAACCTGTGGAATCATGTGAATCCGAGAGTTTTCTAAATTGGGTTTTCTTGTTTACAAATTCTATTAGGCTAAAGACTTCGATCCACTTTCGTTAAGAAGCCAGCTTCCGAAAGCTGTTTCTTCTTTGGAATGGGCGGTTTCCGAAGGTAAAGGGCGAGTCTACGTGCATTGCACAGCCGGATTGGGAAGAGCTCCAGCGGTTTCAATTGCTTATATGTATTGGTTCTGTGACATGAACGTAAGTCGAAAAAGTCTCACTCAACTTCACTCCCAATAAAGTTTTAAATTTTCTGTGATCTGACTCTTGAGTTTCAAAACAGCTGAACACGGCTTATGACACATTGGTATCAAAGCGTCAATGCGGGCCTAACAAAGGAGCAATCCGCGGGGCGACATATGATCTGGCCAAGAACGATCCGTGGAAAGAGCCCTTTGAGAATCTGCCTGAGAACGCATTCGAGGACATTGCAGATTGGGAAAGGAAATTGATTCAAGAATGTGTTCGGGCCCTCCGCGGCACCTGAAATTAGTAGAGGAATATGTAATGGTTTCGAATAATTACCAGAACTTTTTGTACTATATTCTTACACAGCTGTTGACTCTATCTGGCCTTCAGCAGTATTGTAGATTTTCCATAACAGAGACATTAGCCTATGTAAGTGAATAATGTTACATTTCTGACAGAAATTAATCTGTGGTTTGGACATTCTTGGCCTATGGTCTATGTGTTTTTGGCCCAACGACCACATAAATTTTTTTTAAACTTAGTGAGAATCTATCGATGATGCTATAAACTCTGCTTTTTCTATACATTTAAGAGCAAGAAAATATGTTTGCTTTCTATTCTCAAAAAGTCACACTCCCTCTCCTCTGTATCACAATAGTTGATTTTTAAGAATTTTACACACAAATTAAGAAAATATTAAATTCTTTAATTTTTCTAAATTAAAAAACTATTTATCATCCAATTAAATACAATTCAACCAATAGTAAATAAATCTGCAGAATATAAAGAATCATATTAAATAAAATCACATTTAATTTTGTATTAAAAACTGAAAAAATTATCTAATTTAATACTAAAATAATTCTTTAAAAAATTAATTAAAATGATACAGGAGTATTTCAACTATATATCTTGAGCAACCATAAAGTGAATAAAATTCCACCGATATCCAATAAATGAGATTCGTGTTATGGACAACAAATGTTGAAATTTGGCTTAGCTTATGTCACGAAGGAGACAAAAGTTAAAGTATGTTCACACACACGTTAATATAAAGTGTAAATGCATCATGCATGTGTGTGTGTCGACGGTGAGAGTGTGAGCGTGTGAGAGAGGCTTGGGGAACAAGAGAAGAAGGAGGCGGTCAAAAGTGACGGTGCTTCGCGGCATTTATTGGTAGCAGTTGGAAACTCCATTAATGAATTAAAAGTGTAAATATAACTATCTTTCATTTAATATGGGAATTAATTGAAGAGCAAAAATAGTTTTGAAGAAAATGATTTGCTCACGTATTTTTCTTTATTACTACTATTGTTTTACTCGTATGAAAATGTTAGTATAGTTGATTTCAGACGCCAAAATACGGTCCCAAACATACGTGTTTGATATTCTTGTTAATATTATTATTATTATTGATCATGAAACTCGTGAATGTTGGTCAAAAGTCTCATATACATATGACAATATCATGCACATTTAAATAATCTACCTGCGGAATCAACACAAGAACCATTTGATATAAAAGATAGGCTTTGTTATAAAAACAAAGCCTACTAAACGTTTTGAGGATTATTTGTTATAAAAACATTTTCTAGTAATTTTTAATTTGAACCGCAAAATAATTTAAATTCCATTTGTAATCTATAACATGTTTGTTGACACTGACGTTAGCATTTCAACAAAACATACCTTGAAATTTTAATGTTATTCAGACATTTCATACAGTATGTGACAAGATCATCCACATTTAAATCAACACAAGAATCATTTGTAATAAAGATTACGGACTCGTCTACGAAAAACGTTTTTCTATCTCTTTCAGTCTATGTTTTCTACTCTCTTTTCTTTTTTAAATTTCTAAAAAAAATAAAGACATTTTGTTAGCTAGCACATCTTTGTTGACACTAATGCTTGGATTTCAACAAAACATACCCTAAAATTGGATAATGTTTTGAAAAATAAAATAATTGTGAAAAGGCAAAAGTTAAATTTTAAAAGAGAACACATTTTTTTTGTCTTTTATCAAAAGAAAATTCAATTTGATGGCATAAAAAAATTGTTTTGATGGGTAACATTCAAAATAGGCATAGGAAATAAAATTACAAACAAGTCACAATTTTTGGAATATAAATTTTCATCTTTTGAACAAATATTCCATTCACAAAGCTGTTTTTCATCGCGGTTAAAACTGAAGCACTACTTTTTTTTTTTCATCAACGTAAATATATATAATTTCGAGAGTTGAATCAACTTAAATATTCGTATAATACATAAATATATGAGCTTTTGTGTATTCCTAGTTTTTTGGTGTGTTAGGAACAATACTATTTGAAATTGATAACCGAATCATGCATGTCATTAGTTTATAGTTTAAAATGGAAATTAGATAAACAAAATAAAGAAAAGATAGTATAGTTGGACCGTAACTCGTAAGACCCCATTTTTCAACTATAGTTTGAGTCCGACACTTGCCGCGTAAGCTTTCCCAACTCTCATTTTGACCTTTTCTCTACTCTCTCACACACACACTCCTCCTATATATATATATATGTATACACACTACTCTCTTTCATCTTCAAACAATTCATATTTTTACAAACCAAGTAAAACTAAACGATACATTCAGACAAAACACAGAGTCCACAAAAAGATTTCGTAAACGAAATGGCGATTAAAAGATCTTTGCTTTTGATTCTTCTTCTCACCTCTGTCTATGCATCTACGGCTAGGATATTACCCGGAGAGTTTCTTCCGGTCAGCAATGACGTCATCTTCACCGGAGATCAGATCTCTCATGATTCTAAGACAGTGGTGGTGGGTTGCGGAGACGATGCCACGGAGATAAAGTCGGAATATTCTTTTATTCCTGAAGTCGTCACCGGAAAATTCGGTTCCTTGGTGTTGAATGCTCTTCCTAGAGGGAGGTTACCGGTATCTGGGCCCAGCAAGAAAACTCATGACGTCCTGACTTAAGATGAACTTTTCTTTGTCTCATCTTTGTTGATTTTTCTGTCCGGATTATTATTATTTTTTTTCCCCCTAGTAGAGATTCTTTGATTATATTTTCTGAAAAATAAATTTTGTAAATGTTACAGCAATCAATTACAGTAGAGTTTTAGAGAGTTTAGATTCTATTTGGTCTTTTTTTTTTTTTGGAATTTAAATGATCAAGAATGTTTAGTTTCTCATCTTGTATCGATTGATCAAAGATTTGTTTTGATAATTACTTATTAATCAGCTTTCTAATAGTACGTTGTTGAACCAAATATAACAACATTTAAATTGAAATTATGGAGTTTCTGGGTAATCTGTATGGTGGTGCTTCCAAGAAAAAAGCTCAAAATTTAAAAGTCAAAATTGGGCCAAGGCGTAAAAATAGTCAGAAGTTTGTGCAAAAGATGTAATTTGACTTTTACTTGACTATGGATCCATTTGTCCATAATGCAGCCACAAAGATATTGTATTTTTTGTTTCCTCCTCAACAACTACTTCCATTGGCACTTTCATACTAAAGATTTTAACCAATTTGGCACTTTCTAATACAACTTTGGATCATGCATAATTCAAGAAAGAAAGAAATTTCTTTACTATTCGACCGGCCATTCTATTTCCATCATCTCGAGGTCGGAGTGCATGGACAAGTGTATGCATGATTCTTTCAAATGTCAATAATCCCAAAAATTTAATGAAGTATGAGAAAGTTTGTGTGATTTATTTTTTTTAGTTGGAAATGATGGCCTTCAACGTTTATGTACCAAACAGATCAGGATTCCCCCATATTATTTGCTTCATCAAAACGAAAATACTATAACAAGAGCAAATTTTGTATCCTTGGAAACTTTTATTTTGTAAAACACACAGCTCACTTGAGCTAACTCAAAGACCAAAGGGACACTGTAAGTTTGTTTCACACAACCTTCAAAAACAAAGCCGAGCTGGAACTCGTTCCTCTCTTTATGTTATCATGTGACGATTCACTTGGATTCCTTGTCATAAACTTGGCTTGCATATTTCCAGTTGATCACTTTCCACACGTTCTTCAGGTAATCCGGCCTCACGTTCTTGTACTGCAAGAGACAAAAGAGTGATTAAAGCTCAATCTCAATAAGCTAACTCATGTGTCTTAAGGGTTTCACAAGTAGTGTTGTTACCTGCAAGTAGTAAGCGTGCTCCCAAACATCTATACCCACCAGTGGAACCAAGCTTCCTCCTTTCGTCACTAGTGGATCCTGCAACCAAACAAACTCTTTTTCTTTAGAATCCATCAAACTCGCATATATTTATGAATATCAAGAACGCCTTGGGCCTTGACTAAGCTAAATATTTTGCACTAATCAACATCGCCTTCCTAATTATGGATAAGTACCTGATTGGCAGTTGTGTCAACCACAAGCTTCTTAAGTTCTTTGTCTAAACCGAGCCACTGAATCAATCAAGAGAAAACAAGCGAATCAATGACCATGATTACATGTAAAGCACCAAACAAAGTCAACAATGTGACTTGATGACATTAAAAAAGGTGAAACTTAGACTACTAACCACCCATCCCGAGCCTTGCAAAGCAGCACCTTCAGCATTCATCTTTTTCACCAAACCTTCGAGGGAGCCAAAGTGAGTGTCAATGGCACCGCCAAGAGCTCCTTTCGGTGGCTCTCCACCACCTTGCTGTTACATGTTAAAACAAACAATTGATTGCAGAACAATGAAATGGAATAAAAAAGATAGAATCTCAAAACACAAGCTCACATTGACAGGAGCAAGGTTCTTCCAGAAAATCGAGTGGTTCACATGACCTGCACATTCGAGATAGACCCAAATGAGTTTCATCATCCATTTCCCATAGTTTCTTAGGGGAACATTAAGAACAGAGAAAAAAACAAAAACTTTAGTCAGATTTTTCTACTGAATTTCCTTCTATGAATCAATCCAACTGGTTCTGAGCTCAAGACCTAGCAATATCTAACTACATCTTGCATCACAGATTATAATTTTATTGGTAAATCACAATATATTCAACAGAATCAATCATCATCAGCTTCATCAACCAAATTTTCTCAACTAAAATCAACGGCTAACTTATTCCGTTCAATTCGATTGATCACATAGCCGTAGTTGCATAATCAACCTATATTGCATCAAAACAGAATCCAACACAAAACCAATCGATTAAACACAAAAAGAAATCGAGATCGGAAAAAAGTCAGAGATACCTCCGCCGTTGAATTTGATGGCGCTCTGCAACTTAACAACAGTAGAAGCATCTCCCTTGTTCACAGCTTGATCAAGCTGCTCGAGGGCATTGTTGTAATTAGTGACATACGCCTGGTGATGCTTCTGGTGATGAATCTGCATAATCTCGCCGCTAATCGCCGGCTCCAAGGCACTATAATCATAAGGAAGATCAGGAAGCGTAAAGGTCTGGATTCCACGGAAACCCAGAAACCTCGAAGATGTCTCCTTCAATCCGGCTAGGATTTTTCTATTCGCTAGAGAACGAATCGCCATTGTTGATACAGTGAGAGAGAGAGTTGTTTCTCCTTTTCCTCTTGTATCGTCCTCGTGTAATGTTGTGGTGTGATTGAAGGGGAATGATAAAATCACTGCCTGTCACATTTGTATAAAGTAACAGTCATGACACGTATACACGTGACTATGGGCCGAAATATTGGATTAGTGAGCCCAAAGGCTTTAATGTATATATGATGTTGATGATGATGATGTTGATGTTGATGTTGATGATGATGATGATGATGATTATGATGATGATGATTGGAAGGAATAAAGAAATGAAGAAAGTTGACTAGAATCGGAGAATTTCCCAGATGTTGAATTTCGATGCATGTAAAAGCCACCACGGCTAATTCTGTTTGGTTCCTTCCTTGATAAATCTCAAATCGCCGTCATTTTCCGATCAATCTAGTTCCTTTTTCTGACCCAGGAACCACCATTGTACCCTGAAAATTCCGAGATCGCAGGTTGAAAGCGAGCGAAACCTTTTCAATCCATCGAATTTTGTCTCCGGAAGTCGGAGAATTTGCTTGATTTGGGGTTCTGGAATCTCTGATGGATAGCTCAAGTGACATCGAGGGTGATTGCGACGGGAGAAATGAAGGAGGATCTTCATCGGATTATCGATTGTTGGGTCGGCAAGTTACGGTTCATCAGTTCATGGGCGGTGGCAAAGGCGAGTGCTTTGTTTCCCATTTTATTTTTCATCAATTGGATAGTTTCCGATGAGAATTTCCAGATTTATCGACCCTAGAATGGAATGTTGGAGATGATACTTTGAAATTTTAGGGTTTCTGATTTTGCTGGGCTAAGTGCATTTCCTGTTCTGAGTTTTGTTATCATTTGGGTAGTTTCCGATTTAACTTGGAAAAAGTTAGGGATTCTGATTTACAGAGCACAAAATGCACACATGTGAAATCATCATGTGCAAACTACATCTAGCATTTTGGTATAGTAGAGGATTGGAAATTTTGGCAGGTGAAAAATAGGTTGATATTTGATCTTGAATGAATGAGTAGATGGATTTGTACAAATCTGGATTGCATTTTCTTCTCTGGGGGAAGACATGCGTGAGATCATAGGTCAAGCAAAAAGCCTCTGTTTGTGAAGTTCTGGAAGTGACTCTCAACCATTTTGTATGGCTTTGTTCTTTGATGCAGCTGCCGACTTGCTTTTATGGAGAAGACGACATCTTTCTTTGGGGGTTATCGTTTTATCAACTGTAGCTTGGCTTATATTCGAGCTTTCTGGACTGCCTTTCTTGTCTGTTTCTTCAGATGTCTTATTGATCTTGATCATAGTATCATTCGTCCATGCCCGGGTTTCTGCTTTTAGGAATAGGTGCGCATTGCTTCTCACCACTCTAGTCTTGCTTCGTAATTCCTTGCTGTTTACGTGACTGATCTTTACCAGTGTTTCTCTGTATAAGCAGACGAGCGAATTCATTACCAGAGCTTGTTCTATCAGAGGAAATGGTGAATAGTGCTGCAGCTTCTTTCCGTATAAAACTCAATCACTTGCTTGTAATGGCTCATGATGTTACAGTTGGCAACGATTTTCGACTCTTCTTCAAGGTTATGAATCTAACCCTTTCATGAAACTCACAATGATACTACTGATTCACATTAACCCATAAGCATCTTAACAAAGTGGCCTAGATGTTAACGATTTGACAATCTTTCGCTAGCAGGTGGTGATTTGTCTATGGCTTTTTTCTGCCGTTGGTAGCTATATCTCTTTCTGCACTCTTGTTTATATCGGTTAGTATCTTGATCCCTGGATGCAAGTGTTTCTCCTTCAGTTGCTTACCGATTCATAACCTTTCAGTTTCTTATTGTTGCTTGTTAATCTCGGTTAAAGTCTCCCCGACGAGATTGCTGTTTTAAACTCAGTCAATCTTATATGAAGTTTATTTCTATTATGGTGTGAACAGGGACCATCCTATCTGTAACAATACCGGCTTTGTACAGCAAATATCAAAGCAAAGTAGACAAGTGTTGCGGGTCGATTCACAAGCAGTTGTCTCATCACTACAAGTTAGTGGACGAAAGTGTGATAAGCAGACTCTCATGGAGCTTATCCAAGGATAAAGATTCATGAGCTTTAACTTTGGTAATTTTGAAAATGCTTTTACTTGTTTTCGTTCATAGTTTTTACTAGTTTGGTTTTCTTCATGTCCACCACCATGTGTAGTATAACTAAACGACAATATCCAGATGAATATATAAGATGGTTTCTTTGTTCAACTAAATTCACTGACTCCATTCTGTAACAGAGGCTTTTGCGTATAGCTTAAACACACTTTTCATTGGCTTCTGTATGCTAAACGACATCGTGGCAAGTTTCTTTTTGAGGATTGATCAGCCCAATGTTAAGGGCCCATTAGCCCAGTAATGTTAGTGAAAGAGATCTGATTTTGTCGAATAATTATTTCTTGTGGAAAACAATACACTACATATTCTGATATACTCAAAGGTAAGTAGTTAACTCATAGTCATATCAGATTTATGTGTTCTAAAAATATAATTATATAAAAACCAAAGATCAAAAAAATAAAAAATAGTTATAGACACAAATTAATTTTCGTTTGTTATTATTTTTGTTTTTATAGAGATATAAAGAGAATCCGAGGATGATCGGTATTAATTTAATATAATTTAATTTGTTCGTATTTACAAACAGATAAGTCTATTGATTTTTTTTTCCAAAAAAAAAAAGTAAAGATAAGTCTATTGATTTATATCTTTTGTTTGTTAGTTACGTGATTGTAAACTCAAAAACCCTAATTCAGTACCCCCTACCCCACGGCATATTATATATATAAAAACCCACATGCGAAGATGATAAAACCTAAAAAGGAAAAAAAAAATAAAAGAAAAAGAAGAGAGATCATATAATGGAGACGAAGATCATGATGAGTAAAAGAGAAGTGATTGTATGCAGAGAAATATGGTTTGCAACGACTCTTTGGTCTCTTCCTATCACTCAATCTTGTCAGCTGGCTAGCTAGAGACTCGTCGTTATTGTCTCGTTTCTTTAGAGACGGTGCTATTAGTGTCACAACAATCTACGCATTGACGCTACTCGGATATGTCTTCTTCACCGATCCTTCTTCCACTCAATCCTACAAGAATTCCTTTACAGTGAAAGAGGGGAAAATTCGGTTTTTGTTGTAGGAACTTGCCTTAATGGTGGTGCTCTTAACGCCACAAATATGTGGATTCTTGGAGAAACAAGTGTCTTTTGTGTTGTACATGTCGTTATTCACCATATCATTGTACACCGGAGGGTTAGGGCTGATTCAGCTATCGGAGAAGTTTAGGATGGAGTTCAGACATGCTTTGTTGACGCTTTTCGTGAGTTGGTTGTTTTGTTTATTATCCATTTTTATCGCTTTATATGGCAAGGACCATGAGGTAGTGTCATGTTTTATTCTTGTACTTTATACTTTTCGTTGCCTTTGCTTCTGTGGGTATTATCTCCCCACTTCCTACTCAATGCTCTATTGTTAAAAGAGGCAAAGCCTTCTATATATTGGACATTAATTTTGCTATAAAATTACTCGTATTGATTTCCTTAACTCGGACTAATAGCTAGATGTGACTTCTTCTTTTATTATCGAATGAGTTTGGAAATTTTGGCCATAGTGGTATCTAACATCATAGTGAAACAAAACGTAAATAAACAATTCTTCTGCAGAAATTAGTGTCCATTCATAGAATAGAAGAAACGTAACTAAATAAACAAGAAATAACACCATCAATCATATTCTAGTTGACTAGTTTGTGATCATGTTGAACAAATAAAGAGGATATTTGTTTGTAAGCTAGCTTGTGTCCCAAAAGAAAAAAGAAAAAAACAATCACATCTAAGAGCTTCATCACAACAAAGAAAGATTAGGTTTAAGTTATGAAAGTGTCACATTGAAGTTTCATTTGGGGATTGAGCAGCCCAATGTTACTTAGGAGCCCATTTGCCCACTAGGTCACATAGGTTTTTGCTTACACGAAATAATAGAAGAATCTCAATTACAAAAATTTATGGACTACTTAATGCAAAAGTCTGACGTTTAAATAAATTATTGTTTAAGTCTACAACTATTTGACTAGTATATATGAATGGTCACACTTCCATATGAGGATGAATAAACTCTTAAATTTTTCAACTCTTATAGGAGTATCATTTTATGTTTAGTATTTACTAAATATATATTCTAACAACACGAATTAGTCATGGATACAGATGTTATGAATCTCACATCAATTTATCTGTATAGATACAAAAAAGTACGAATACCTTAATTTTCTACGAGATCCGTATATTGACAAAAAAACGATAATATGAGATCAACTCTCTAACCACGCATAAATGATATATAAAAAATAATTAATGCACACACGATAGATTCGTCCATGTCTTAATGGCTCTCACTCGTTGGAGTGTTGTTATCAACTAATGGAACTATTGAAGCTAAAAGAGACAAGTGTTGCAGTTGTGTTTTTTTTTTTTTTTTTTTTGCGTGAACTTGTATTTCTATTTCATTTTGTGTATTTATAAATTAATTAGTGTGTTTGAATTGGGCTTCTTATGTACTTGTGGACCCGTGAACGCCACATGAAATTTGCATGCACCATTCAATTCGTAAACCAGTTACATAATCTGATACACATAAGGTTTCCTCATCGGGATATATTTTTCGAATCGGAATCTGGACAGTCTTCGGATTTTGCATACATCATGTGAAATATGTAATGACCAACAAATGGAAAATCTATAGACACGTACATTTGTGATACTCTCTCCATTCCATGAAGATTGATGGTTTGAAATTTGTACATATATTAAAAAAAATTAAATCTAATAACTTTTAACATAATTCCAAGACAATTAAAACACATCAAAACCAATGAAATCCATTTTATAAAAAAAAGTGCGTTAATTAAAAAATAAAATATTAATCTTTTAGAAAACAAAAATAAAACTCAAAATATCATTCTTCATGCAACAACATAAAAAATATATATTATGTTAACCAAAACTCTATATTTATATTGTTCAAGCATAAAGCCATTATACCTAATAATTGAAAACCATTTTGATTATTCCTTCAGTTTTATATTAATTGTTATTCTAGTCTTAATTTTTTTGTTTCATATTACTTGTTATTATGTAATTTCAATACATATTTATAATCAAAACTTTTATTTTTATCTCTATTTTTAAATTTATAAATTACTCATATCAAATAAAATATTATATTAAAAAAATTTAATTATATCTAGAGACACTTTATTGGTATCTTATTTCACGAGGGACATTTTTGATTGTAAGAGCACTTTATGCTCATTTTGTTACTTGTCATGACTAAAACACCCTCAGTCCAGGTTTTAATAAAAATATGCAATTAGTTAAAAATAAAGAAAAAACGGGATCTCGTCCTGCTTCTGAGTTCTGCCATGACCGAACAAATCTTATCTCTACTCTCTCTCTCGTGGGATTGCCGATGTGGAATTCGACGAAGAAGAGCTTGATCCGTGGTGTCGGGTATATAACTGGCCACTAGCAACCTCGGCGCAGAGCTTCGTCGGGTTTGGAAGTGGAAATTTATGATTTTCTCGTCAATTAAACAAATCCAAAAGTTTCAGAGAAACGCATATTCGATTCAATGTATTATGTATTTCTCTGTAATCCATTGTGCGGACGTCGTATCTTCTTGGGGAATGTCTTATCTCTATTTGTATGTGAATTTATGGTTTTGGTAGTTTTCTTATGACTGAAACTTTGGAAAACTAATTAAGTTTGTTAACTAGGTTGTAGTTCTTGGCAACATAAGCAGAGTAAATATACATTCTTCAGAGTTCAGACAAATAGAAAAAGATGGGTTATTCTTTTTTTTTTTTTTTTGTCGTCTATGTAGGCCACAACGGGCCGGCCCAGTAGCCCAATCCTCAAATAAGATGGGTTATTCTTTAATCTTCAAATAAAGGTAAAAGAGTAAAAAGAAGTAGAAAAAGTGCCTTGTAATAGAAAATGTTTTATTAAGTAAACTGTTTATCAATAAGTGTTCTAAATGTAATTGTTCCTTGTATTTATCAGGTGTAAAACAAATTTTTAATATATTTTTTAAATATGTGAGAAATAATCTAGAGTGATAATTATTTTGAGTATGAATTATGTGTTTACCCACAAGAAAACCGAAAAACATGGAATAATTATATGATATGTTAATTATATTCGTCGTGATTAGTTGGAAATATGATACCCCAACCATACTGTTTATATATAATCATATATACTTATTTTCTACATCAATTCTAATTTGTAGTTTCTTCTAATTTCAGAACTAATTCCTTTTAGCTTGATTCCAAAGTTCTCCTACTTAAAACCACTAATAATGAGTTTGTTAATTGTTAATTCTGATCCCTACTAAACTAATTCATCGTTTTCTTATTTGTCTTCTTCTTTGCTATATCTTCTATATTTTTTCTTATAGTATCAAAGATATGCACATCGATCCAACAAAGAATAGAACAAAGTAATATCATAACTAATTTTAGGATATCACCATTACGGTATAAATTACATAGTGGCTCAATACATGCTCTAATTTGTGTGTTTTAACAGAAATCTCAAACGTAAATTCATACGAATCTCAAACCAAACAGCATATGCTTTGCAGGAAGACAAAAAAGCAAACTTTAATATCGGCCAATGAAAAGGTTCAAAAATATATATATATCAGCCAATGAAGCAATAACCATGATAATATGAACATTTGTTTTTAAATTCGTGTGTTTGTTTCTATTAATATGAAAAAAATCACTCGTCTCGACCAATATATATGAAGGACAAGAAAATTGACTTTGAAAAAAAGAGTGAATATTAATAGTGAATAGAACAAATAAAAATAGACCACACGGCATAAAACACAAAACTAATAGCGACAATTCACTTGCTACATATATAAATAATAATTTTAGTTTTTTTACGAAGAACTTCTTGGACCAACCACATCATCATCTCTATAACTCTCTAAATAGAGTCGCCCATAAATCCATTTATAACTCTTTGATCACAACTAGACATTTTTTTGCCTTCCCTCATATTTTACTCACAAGTCACGAGAAGAAACAAATCAGAAAGATTTGATTTCAGATCGAATAAAAAAATCAAAGCTCTGAAGGAAAGAGTAAAGGGAACACAAAAAATACTCCTTGTGGGTTCTTAAAGAACATGAGGGATTTTGGTTCCCTCTTCTCCATTTCTTTCGTTATCCGATTTGAGCAAGAAGACGAATCTTGAAGGTGAACTTACCAAATCTTATTATCTACTCTGTTTCTCAAAGATGGGTCGGATGTTACTTGAGCCACAAGCAAACGCACCGGTGGAAGCAAACGCACCGGTGGAGGCAAACCCTAAAAACAGAGGAGGCTACTTCGACACCAACATGGTCATCATTTTAGCTGCTTTACTTTGTGCTTTAATCTGTGCTTTAAGCCTCAACTCCGCTTTGCGCTGTGTGCTACGCATCACAAGGAGATTCACTTCGGATGATCAAATCTCAGACGCTTCAAACGCAAACGCGAATTCGGGACGTTTGGCAACTACCACGGGTCTCAAGAAAAGGGCATTGAAACAAATTCCCGTGGGATTATACGGACCAGGGACCACTAACATGAAAGCAACGGAGTGTTTGATCTGTCTCGGAGATTTCGTGGAGGGAGAGAAAGTTAGGGTTTTGCCAAAATGTAACCATGGCTTTCACGTGAGGTGCATAGACACGTGGTTGCTATCACGTTCCTCTTGCCCTACATGTAGACAATCGCTTCTCCTTGAGCAACCGTCGCTGCCGCCGCTGGATGGTGGTTCCCGGCGGGATGATGACGTGGCAGTTTCCGTCATATAGAGACATAATAACTTGCTTGATGGGGATTTCTTAACTTTTGCTGTGTTTCAGTTGGGTTTGGTTTTTGTTGGTTGGTTGGTTGGTTTACATAATTGTTTCTTCTTTTCTTTTGTGCAAACTAATGTGATTATTTTACACACGTATCTATTTTTGTGCGTTGGTGAAATTAGTGTGATGGGTTTGGATTTTGTAACCAAGCAAGTCTTTACCAATTTTGTATACATTTTATGTGGATTTTTGGTAAAAAGTACAATAATTCAACGACCCTTCTCGTGTTTGCATTCAGTGGCAACGACAACCACTCGCCTAATCTACGGACTAATTCTCTACTTGACACTTGGCAGTGGCGATCTATGGGCCTTATTGGGCCTTCCGTTTCCAAGATTAACTACTGTTCTCTTAGTGGCCCACAAAATCGTATTGAGGGGACCAAATAATAGCTTCACGTTTAGAATAATATTGTTATGAAAACTCAATTTTCATTTTTTCATTGTTGTTTACGTATAAACAATCTTAACATTATAATCATCTCCAAACTAGTTTCTAGAGCCGATCGATTTAAGTGTTTCCTTTTGCTTTTGTTATTTTGGATGAACAAAAAGAAAACAATTACGTGTTTTGCGTTTGCACCTAGCGTTCGTAATTGAGCTCATGAGCGATATATTGTTCTGAGTTTGGAAATCTATAAAAAAAAAAACATGTGCTTTGAATCTGATTACACATTGTTTGCGGTAGTACGAATCTATAATGTATCTCAAGTATGGATTGTTTGCTAAGAGTTATATTTCTACTTGTATTTTCTATTTGCATACATTCCTTAGTATTTATTTATTTATTTTTATTTTTTTGAAACTTATTCCTTGGTATTTTGAACAATCGGTATCGTGAATAATAAATCGATCGCTTTTACTCATGGACATAGTCGGCACAACGTTGATGAACCACTTTAATTTATTTTAGTACTTTCGTTTCTATATCATAACAAATCTTAACGTAAAAAAATAAAACTTTAAGAATTTTATGCAAAATTTGAAATGCTAATTAAGCAAAATATATATCCCACTGATAGTTTTTACATAAAATATAGAGAAAATTGAAAATAAATGACATTTTCTATAGACTTTGTTCATCTATATTTTTATTTGAAATATTTCATTTACGCCTAAATTATCCTTTTTGTATAAATAATTAATTTTTTTCAATTTTTTTTTGTTAAATATGTGAAACAATTGAATAAGACTTTTTATCAAATGAGCAATTGTTGTTTGATAACCAAGAGGTTAAATTTTACACTTATAAATTCGTTCTAGTTTGTTTAGAAGACATTTTCTGAAATTTATACATGTTCTAAAACATTCAGATTACGTAATATGAACATTGTACATGTTGTAAAAAGTTTAGAATACACTAACATTCTACAACTTTGGAAGACAATTTCAAAATACGTCAACTGGACTTTGCTCTATGTTCTTCAAAATTTAGAATACGTATTCTTCTATTTGCTCTATGTTCTTCAAAATTTAGAATACGTATTCTTCTATACGTAGAATCCCGAAAATTAAGAAAACTAAATATTCCAAATCTTTAAATGAATCTAACAGCTTAAGAAATCAAATATATTGTAAGATTACATTCTGAAGAATTTAGAATACATATTCTGTTTTTTTCATAATTCAGTAAATTATCCATTTTTCTTCTATATAACCTAATGTTTTTCTGATGAATTTTTTTTATTTTCATGTGTTTAGAACTTGAACATGATCAGATGTATGTAACTAATGCATAGTGTACGTATACCAAGTATAAGTGATTAAAGATTTACAGTATAAAAGCAAACTTATAAATAAACGTAGAGTAAATGCAATTAGTTATTTCTTAAAAAGATTTAGTGGTTCATAAGAACCTTCATAAATAATTAGAAAATATTTTAAAAAAAATTATTCGTAAAACTTAAAAAATATGACTAAATTATTAAGATTGTTATCAAAGTTTCGAATTAAAAGCATGAGTAATTGCATTCAAATTCTGTAATTCATTAACAAAATCATGTTAAACAATCAGAACACCAATTTGTATTAGTTTTTTGACGATTCAGGAATAAATCTAAATTGAAAAATAATTTGTGTTAGTTTCTTAACGATTCGGTAACAAACTATATTTCATTATTTATAAGGTTGCTGTTTGATTATTTTTGTATCAAAAAAATATTATTATTGATTAAATAAAAAGTATTAAAACAAAAAAAAGAAGGAAGGTTCGAACTTGAAATCTCACTTAAAACTTTATAACTCATCAACCAACTCAACCAATACATATTATTGTTAATTACTCCCTAAAATATAATTAAATATAATAGTTATAATTAAGGGCATAATAAGATTTTAACTAAATTAAAATATATATCACCAAATTTAAGTAATAAAGATATAAATGAATAAACTCCAAAAAACCATCTTTTATTTTCAGTTTTTCCTAAAATATAATAAGGAATGGAGAACTAAACTTGGTAAGGAAAAAAACAAAAACTTGGTAAGAAAATCCTTTTTGATTTAAAATATCAAACATAACACTATAATTGCTTTGATTTTCTAAGAAATTACATTAAAATGAGCATACTTGGAATTGACTACCACTAAAATTGACAATTAGATAAATTCAACTAATATAATCAACGGAAGAAAACATAATTTTTACCTACTGTGATGACTGACTGATATCAAGGAAAAAAGAGAAAATGATTACAAGGATAAGAATGTTGACCAAAATAATAACCCAAATAGATTAGGAAGATATCAATTCATTGACCGCAATGGTAAGTTACAAGAATTAGTGAGAATAATTAATACACATATTGGTAAATTAACAATTAAAACAAATATTACAAATTAAATATCAACTTAATGTAAGGTGATATTCTCTCATAATAAAAGAAAAATTATAATTATTCTTATTATATATAATAATTATTGTTTATTGATTTCTTATATTTTATGGATGTGACGTGTATACTTATGTAGAATCCACGAATTAGTGAATGTTCATGCATGGCTGTGATTGTATGAAAGCACTTAATTATAACTTATACTCTATATATAAATATAGACTCATTGAAGACATACAGAGCACAAAAACAATAACAAAGTAAAAAAGAAAATGAAGTGTTTTTGTTTAATCGCGTTTCTAGCGATTGTGATCGCACAAAGTTATAGCGATCTAGGAGTAGAAGCTACGTCGAGTGATGGGTTCGTGAGTAGAAACGGCGTCCAATTTATTCTTGATGGTAAACCATTTTACGCCAATGGTTTCAATGCTTATTGGCTCACGTACGAAGCCACCGATCCAGACACAAGGTTTAAAATCACTTATGCGCTTCAAAACGCGACCTGTCACGGTTTGACCATCGCACGAACCTGGGGGTTTCGTGATGGTGGCTACCGCGCTCTCCAAACTGCCCCTGGTTCCTACGATGAACTAACGTTTAAGGTAAGTACAATCTATATTACCGATCGAGACATCTATCTAAAAGATAGTTATTGTATAAAATGGAAACGGTGCGAACATAGCATCTCTCTGCGTCTAGGTCGTTGGCCTATCACCATTAGTGATAACGGATTTTTGATAAAAACAGAAAAATATAGAGAGATCTATCTATTCTATTAGTTTTCCTTTTGACCACTATCAAGTTTTTTAGGGCAAGAAAATCTTGTTCTTTATAGGAGCTTTTCGGTCTAATATTCCAGTTTTAAAATAATTACGTATAATTTAATTTTTTAAAAATAGATCTTCATGATAAACTTGTTCTTTATAGGAGCTTTTCAATTTTTCAAAGATAGAAAATACGCACATCATATCTCCTTTTCCTCTTATACTAGAAAAAATAGATTGAGAAAACTTTGGAGATTATGTTGAATTATTTTTTAATAACACAATTTCTTCATGATAAACTTGTTATTTCCTCATCAAACTTTCACATATTTTGTATTTATTTAATTATGAGCCTATGATAAATGAAATTGTTCTTTATGCTGTTCTCTCTTGTTATTTTAAGTCTAGATTTTGTAAATATCTGTTTTTTTTTTGTTAATTAATTTGTCTCACATTTTTGCTGTGGAAAAAGGGTATGGATTTTGCAATAGCGGAAGCAAAAAGACTCGGTATAAAAATGATAATCACCTTCGTCAATAACTATTCTGACTTCGGAGGGAGGAAACAATACGTGGATTGGGCTAAAAGCAAAGGCCAAAACGTATCTTCCGATGACGATTTCTACACAAACCCTCTTATTAAAGAATACTACAAGAACCACGTCAAGGTAAGACACACAAATTTAACAATCTTGTATCTTCTTTAATCTATTAAATATTCATAACATTTTAAGACCCAAAACTATATAACCTATATGATCTTTCTTTGTAGACTATGGTGAACAGAGTGAACACATTTACCGAAGTTGCATACAAAGATGAACCTGCCATTATGGCTTGGGAGCTAATGAACGAGCCACAGTGCAGAGCAGATCCAAGTGGAAAAACTCTTACGGCTTGGATTTCTGAAATGGCTCTCTATGTGAAATCACTTGATTCAAAACATCTACTCACTACTGGTCTTGAAGGTTTTTATGGTGACTCGTCTCCTCAAAAAAAGAATTCTCTAAATCCGGCTGCAGCCAACGTTCTTGGAACTGATTTCATCGCTAATCACAATCTCGATACCATTGATTTCGCATCGGTTCACTCTTACCCTGACTTATGGTACTAATAATAAAGTCCCATAGGTTCTTGTTTGTTCCTTGGTTGTATATATATATATATATCATTTTTAGGGTTTACAAGATGGTTAACCATTCTAAGCTTTTTGATTTTATAGGTTTCCAAAATTAGGTGAGCAATCTCGATTGGACTTCTTAAAGAATTGGCTAGAAGGTCACCTCGAAGATGCGCAAAACATTCTTAAAAAGCCTCTAATCCTAGGAGAATTCGGGAAACCATCGAATACACCAGGCTATACTCAAGCTCAAAGAGATGCCGTTTTCAACGTAACGTTTGATACCATTTACGCGTCTGCGCAAAATGACGGTCCAGCCGCCGGAGCATTGTTTTGGCACCTTATTAGCGATGGTATGAACAATTTCAAAGATGCCCTCTCCATTGTGCTTAGTGACAAAACCTCGACCGTTAATATTATTGGTCAGCAGTCACAAAAATTGCGCTTGATTGGTGGTAAAGGAAAGTTAAATCGCAAAATCAAAAATTAAAAGTTTTAAATAGGGTCTTTTTGTAATAATAAAAAGTATACATATACTGAAATGCTATGAATTCCTAAACTTTTCTCTTAGCATTTATATATACCCTTTAAAGAAAAATGATGTGAGAAAGAAGATGATGCAATAAGATGAATTTTTTTGATTATAAGATGAAATTAGATATTAGTTTTGCATCATTCAAGCACATGCCTAAATCTCTACTACAAAGCATGCATCCATTGTTAATTGTTATTGCCTGAAAGTGATATTACAAGTTCTATATATTTGCTCTTGTAATGATCCAGAGAGAAACAGAGCTGTCTTATAGCTTCTCTTTTGTCTTTCTCTCTTTCTGATATCACATTTCTCTGCAACTCCACCTGCTTCTCCAGCTCTTCAACTCTAGCTCTTAGCTCTTCTTCTTCATCGACATTCTTGTCGGTTCTTGATTCAGATATAAGCTCAGTGTCTTTAATACACACCTGATTCAAATACTCTTCCATTTGCTCGATTTGGATTTCTCTTGATCTCAACTCTGCTCTTAAGCTATCTAACAAATCAGAAGCATTATCGGTCTGCAGTTTCGCTTTCTCGGTCTTGCAATGACTCCACATTTCCATCAGCTTTGAAGCCTCAGCTTCTGATACCTCTAAAAGCTCTTTAGTCACCTCGAGATCTCTTTCTAGAGTCTCAATCTTGCAACTTGAATCTGATAGCTTACTCTCTAACTCGACCACCCGTCTTTTCTCTGTTTCCATGTCTACCTTTTTTGCTTCTAATTCTCTCAATGCAATTTCAAGCTCGGCACGAAAGATATCAGCAAGTAAAAAAGCAGAGTGGTTCTTCTCAACCTCGCAAGTTGGTTTCAAACTCCGCACCATTTCGCTACCCGTTTTCTTCCCTGGTGAAACCAGATGGTGCTTAAGAGAGGACTTAAAGGCTCCTCCTGACTCTAAATCTAACTCATGAGAAGGAGAATTTCCGGGCTTAAACGAGCTCGAATGGGCCATTGGAGTTACAAGGGAAGAGGCATTGTTGTGGTCTGAACATGACAGTTTGAGAAGGCTATTGAGCAGTTCCTGGTTCAAATCGTTGTAACGCGCACCGAGAGACTGATATAAGCAAAAGAATTTCTCTGTTGACTCGGGTTCGTTGTCTTTGATCAATCTTAGCATTATTTGAACATTCTGGTTTATCTCTGTGGATGCAAACATATATTATATTTGTGAATTTGTGATCAGAATAGCTAAATTAAGACACGGAATCAAATAAATCTCTATACCTGTTAATATTTCTGCTAATGGATTAGAGTTATGCGGCCATGAGGACGAATCAACAGTCTCTGATCCTGTTTCTGTGATAAAATCCATCTAAACGGAAGAAAATGCAAACATGAGAAAATTGTTTCAGTGACAACGAAGAAAAAAGAAACAAACAATAAGGAAGCAGAAGATTTGAGACCGCAGAGGATTATTTAACATGTTTTTTGTGTGAAAATCCAGAAGAAGCCAAGACTCGATCAAGCAACTATTGTTGGGATTTTGTATGAAAATTTCTCAAGCTTATGGATTACTTAAGAGAATTGAGAAGTTTTGGGAGGATCCAAGATTCCAAAAACGAATATGATGATTTCTCCGAGTAAACAGTGTGAAAGAACTAAGCAAACCAAAACCAAAACTGAAAAAGTAGTAGATTCACGAATCAGACAAATCTGATGATCTCTCAACGAATACTCCAATTACCAGAAAGTAAGAGAGAGAGCGAGAGAATATACTGACCTGAAGCTGATTTCAGTTAAAGGGAAGAAACACAGATCGATTATGGAGAGGACTTTGAAATTAGGGCTAATGCGAGTAACGAGGGGAAAAGCTGGAAAGAGAAAAGAAAATTGAGGTCTTTGTGGATTTAAACTTTCAAATGGCTACTGACGTGTATTATTATCGATTTTTTTTTTGTCACAACACACGATACTCTCTGCTTAGCCAAATACAAACTTATTTGGAAACCAGTGGAGAGTAGATGTGCTAACATAAGAAAAAATAAAATTATAAATTCGAGCGATCCGGGCCAGTATGTCTACCTTTTCATTCCGTTCCCTGTGGCCAGGGCCGTGTTTAGTGTGTATCAAAATAGACAAGTGCCTTAGGCCCCTAATTTTAGGGCCTTAATTTTCAAAATTAAGTTGTTTAATGGCAAGTTTTCAAAAATATTTGTGACTTTCCTTTACAATATCGGCGGTTAGTAATGATTTTAGATAGAATGAATAAAAAATGATCATATTTGCACAATCTAAACCGATAACATTTTAATAGACAATTTTTTTATGTAATTAAATAGTATAATTTCTCTTCAGAAAACAAAAATTATATCTAGATTTTTGTATAACACTACTAAATCGTATGTTTTTACAATACTAACGTTTTATACATCATTCACATTAATTTGGTAACATAATTTTATAAAAAAACACAACTTTAGTATTGTTTAATATAACAATTATAGAAGAGATGAACATATTTTTTTTAATTTTTGCCTTAGACCCCAAAATAGCTTCGCACGGCCCTGGCTGGGGCAATACTGTAGAGTAAGGTCAGGGAACCACGCTCGCAGTGGTTTGTACTCTTCCAACTCTGTTCTGAATCGCGGCCATTTTTCCGGTTTCACTACCATTGTTGCTAGTTCCTGGGAATCCGTGACGAACAAAGCACAATACCTTCGTTTCCAGCGTAGGCTCTGAAGGGCCCATAGTAAACTATGTAGTTCAGTGTGCAGGGGGGAACTCCCCTTGTTCATTCCTCGTATTCCTAGAACATCAATCTCCCCATCTTACAATTGAAGTGTCCAGCCAATCCCACTCGTGGAGTCTCTCTCTTTCCAAGATCCATCAATAAAGCAAGTGAAGATGCCAATGGCATCTCCGGAGCTGGAAGTATTCGTGCTTCACTTACTACAGCAGTCGCCTTCTCATTTGCTGTGAACCAAGCCGCAACCTCCTTTCGGACAAGGTCTAGGACATCTGGTGGTGACCGATCCAGATTCCTAAAGACTTTATCGTTGTGCGCTTTCCAGATATACCAGATTATCCAAGAGTAACATCGTACATATTCCGCAAACTCCTTTCGCTTCGATACTCGGGAGAGCAGGAAGTCAAAATTGCACTATAGGTTGTCGGACGGGAAGGCCGAGTTGTTATGCGGAATTCGGGATAGTGCCCAGTATTGCCTCGCCAGGAGGCAAGTAAAAAGGACATGGTTAATAGTTTCCTCCACAACACCACACCTCAGACAATCACGGTCCTGTTGGAGGTGTCGATACGCTAATTGTTCATTCACCGCGACAGCTCTCGAGAGAGCTTGCCATAAGAAATGCCTGAGTTTACTCGTAGTTTCCACTTTCCACACCATTGCCTTCAGAGGATTCAGGGATGGGAGTTGCGTTACGAAACAGACGTCCTCCACAAAATTTTCCCGGACCACTGCATACACTGAGCGTACTGTGTACATACCAGAGTTTGTGAAATGCCAACAGTATCCGTCCGGTGTACCTATTCGGGATGGGGTCAGGGACATGATTATCGGTATATCCAATGGAGCAATATGCTGATGCAATGCCCGGACATTCCAAAGGTGTGTGTGTTCATCAATGAAATCGATAATCATCTGGTTCAGATTTGGTGATGTACTTGGATCCCCCTGTTGGACGCCCCTAGCGGGACGATGGGCCTCATCCATAATCCATTTGTCGGTCGAAACCCACGTTGTAGCTTCATTACCTATGGTACGCCGCATACCATAGTCGAATAAGGGTTTCGCACTCCAAAGGCTTTGCCATCCATATGATGGACGAGATGCCTTCTTGGCATGAAAGGGATGAGAATATCGGAAATATTTTCCCTTGAGGACCCATGCGACTAGGGAGTCGGGGTATTGGTGGAGTCGCCAGAGTTGTTTGGCCAATAAGGCCTGATTAAACTCTTCGAAAGACTTGAAACCCATACCCCCTTCATGTTTGGGGAGGCACATTTTCTGCCAAGCAATCCAGTGCATCCCTTTTGAGTTTTGTTTACTACTCCACCATAAATTAGCTATCGCACTCGCCAGCTTTCGGTGTAAGCTTTTAGGAAGTAAGAAGCTGGACATCACATAAGTCGGGAAGGCCTGCGCCACCGACTTAATCATCACCTCTTTTCCTCCTCTAGATAAGAGTTTGGCCGACCATCCATTCGTACGTTGATGAAGTCGTTCTTGAACATAAGCAAAAATTTGTGCTTTAGACCCTTGTAATTGCTCTGGAATACCTAGGTATTTTCCGGCTCCACTCTCTGTGGGGATATTTAGCCGTAATTTTAATTCCGTACGTAGGTCCTCGGGGACATCCTTGCCAAAAATAACCGTTGATTTTTCGAAATTGATATACTGTCTCGACGCATTTCGGTATATTCGAAGGACGTCCAGAATACTATCGCATTGTTGTGCCGTAGCTTTGCAGAAAAATGGGCTATCATCTGCAAAAACGAGATGTGATCATGTAGGAGAAGTCGGGGCCACCCTAACACCAGAGATATGTGCACTAAGGATTCAGCCCTTCGTAGGTTTGCAATCAGCACTTCCGTGCAGAGTATGAAAAGATAAGGTGATAACGAATCCCCTTGACGTAACCTCCGGGACGGAGTTATCCCTCCTTTAGGCTCACCATTCAACAAGACGCGGTATGAAACTGAGTTTACGCAGGTTATGATCCAGGATATCCATTTATCATTAAAACCCATTTTCTGCATAAGAGCTGTCAGGAACCGTCACTCTATCCGGTGATATGCTTTGCTCATATCCGTTTTGATCGCCATACACTCCCTTTTGGCAATATTATTAGTCTGTAGGACATGAAAAACTTCTTGGGCCATAAGGATATTGTCCGTAATTTGTCTCCCTGCAACAAAAGCAGACTGGATCTCTGAGATCAACTTAGGTAGAAACTTCTTAAGCCGTTGCCAGAGTACCTTCGAGACTATCTTATAACTGACGTTACACAAACTAATCGGGCGGAACTCCTTCATCATCCGAGGTCTCTCAGATTTAGGGATTAAGCATATATTGACTTCATTACATCTGGGGTCGAGGGTGCTTGAATCAAAAAAAACTTATACCATGGCAACCACCTGAAGTCCAATAATATGTCAAAACTTTTGATAAAACAGAGTTGTCATCCCGTCCGGGCATGGGATCTTTTCGGGAGAATTATTATATTTTATTTGAAATTATTTCAAGCATTTCATAGCCATACAAAAATTCTTCCTTTTTTGGTCTTCTTTATCTTTTGTAATTTTTTTTTATTATTACTTTATTTACTGTTAATGTAGAGAACCACAGAAAAGGAGTATAATTAAAGATATTATACAAATAATACAAAACAACTGTTTAACTATGAATTTATGAGAGAGTCCACAATGATTGAACAGATATAAGCACCACTGACTCACTAAAGAACTTTTCAGACAAAGGGACATGGCTTTTCTCCACTATCTAGCTAGCCCAATCTATTTATTTGTATGGGGAAAAATATCATATTTAGTGGCCATGTTATTGGAGTTTCGATCAACATCATTGGAGTATTCAGTGAAATCATTTTGAGTGATCGAGAACTCGAGATACTTTTTAGATGTGGTAGATTTCAATTATGTTAAGAAACTCATGTCTGAAATGAAATGAAACGGCTTATTATAAAATATACAACATGAAATAGAAGTTTACCTAAAATAAATGCCAATCCATTTATAATGAACTAAAAGTAAAGTGATAGCTGATGATGATTCTAGTGGTGATAATATACTTGTAATCGTCTTATTTCGTTGATAGTTGAAACTATGTAAAATGATTTTTTCTAGACCTAACCATTTATTCAGATATTTTCAGACAATCATGGAAATGAATCTGATTCTCTTGTCCACAAAGACACTGACAATTGGCAAAGGCTTTCCTTTCAGCACATGACTCTCCTCTCTCTGACTATTTCGTTTGTCACCTCTTACTTAATAACCAATCACTTCTTCATTTTCGATTGCTATTTTTTTTCGTAACTATATTTTCATTGTGTACCGTATTAAGAAAAAAATTTCTTATAGATTCTCGTAAAGTATTATAATTTTGTAGACATGGCTAAATTACCTGTTTATATCAGACATTCACACACATGATGTTATAATAGTTAACAAAAAAAATTTAGGTCTTTACTGACGACAAGTTTTTTTTTTTTTTATAAAATGTAAATATCATTAAAATAAAGGGAATTTAGCAAGTATAACCATCAACAAATTAATAATGCATTATCTAACCATAGTAGTTGTTTGGTTAGGAAATGTGTTGTAGAATGTGTATAACGGACCAAAATGTCCTTGGTGGAATCAATGTGTTTGTCACGAGAGAAGTCCCGACGAGGAACAAGAAAACCCTAGCTTCATCTTCAGCTTGTTGTAGATCTCTTCTTCTGGAGAATTCGCGGCGGAAGGAGAGAAGAGATTGTCCTCTGTTAGGGTTTCAATTTCACAAGAAGAGAAGAAGGAGATAAGCAACCAGGTCGTATTGTTAATGGAAGAAGAGTGAATATTCATAAAAAGAGCTTCTTGATATTCTTCTTCCCAGAAACTCGGAGTTAACATCAAGAATTGTCGAAAACGGAATTGATGGAGAAGAATCGATCACGTCAATGGCGGCCGGTGAAGGTGGAGTCACTGTTCCGACGTCTAATTTGAGAAGAGAAGGAGAAGAGAATATATATATTTTGGTAAATAGTTTTATGGGCTAAGGGCAAAATGGGCTAAGAGCACATGACCATGGTTACTTGTTTAACTAGTCCATGTCCATAGCTATTTTCTTATTTAAGTAGTCTATTATAGTTATTACATAAATTGACCCTAAAATGAAAGTTAGATTATACAAAAAGCGTAATCTAAAATCTATATTACCTTAGAAAAAAAAAAGAGATAAAAAATAAGGCGGTACAATATACGGTTGTGGTAAACCAAAGTAATTATCTCAGTCAAAGAGACATTAGATTATGATATCCTTTCCGGTGTCTTCGAGCCGAGATAGAATTCTTTATCTCCCGATCAATACTTTTAAAGATGTTTTGAGCTGGAATTGAAGTGTTGTTATGAAGGATAAGTTTTTTTCTTCTTCTCCTTAACCCTTTTAAATTAGAGGGAAGTACAAACCCTCATAATACGGAATAATTGCATGCTAACAAAAAAACAATTTGAATACGTTAAAAAAACAAGTTGATTTATAATTCAAAAGTCATGTATGTCATTTTCGTATACACGTTGGTTTGATTCACAAGTTACAATATAGGTTACAAAATAAACCGAAAATTAGGGAGATTTGGAAAAAATAGAAAAATGGAAAAATGGAAAAAGACGCTTTCGTTACACACTGGAAAAGAGGGGGATCATCTTCATCTTTGTTTGTGACACTTCTCCTTTTTCACTTTTCAATCAATGTTTAATTATTTGCATCCTTTTATCTTTACTTTCATCATTCTTAACTTTTAAAAAAAAAATTACATAACAAAAAGCAAATTCTTACGAAAGATAAGAAAAAAGAGTAATACCCTAGAACGTAAGGTAAAACTTAAAAAGAGTAGGTGATATTTTCGAACAACGATATTTATAACTAGCAATTAGCATTCTCATTTCCAAATCAATTTAAGAATGTAATGTGTACGTATTCGTAATGAAGTTGCATACTGACTCAAATAGTATACACTGATCTCGTGACCAAAAAAAAAAAATACACTGATCATAGTCAATAGGTAAATAGTTTTGACGTCGTAATGAAATTGTATATTGACCGAATAAATGCATACACTGTCACAGTCAATAAGTAAATAGTTGTAAACTAAAACCTTTGAATTATCACAGCCTCTTATACTTTAAACTTCATTTTTTGGGGACCAATTCATATATGGTTTATAACTTTAATTAAAAATAAAATGTTTCCTTGTAATTTTAAAGTTTCGAGCATTAAATTGGTCAATGCAATATCTTATCTTTGCAGTAGGAAGTATTGACTGGAAAAAAAAAATTACTATTACTATCCTACATAATTAATGTAGCTATCGGATAAAATTTTAATCAAATAATAACATTAATAATATGTCTCACACACTCGACATACCTGAATCTATGTAACATTTAATAATAACGATGACTTTTAGTATGTTTTCTTTATCATATCTAATTGAATCCAGCTATCAAATGGATGTCCTTTTATTGGTCTTAGGTTACGATCATTATATCACCGCCTGGTAATCGTGATTCTCGAAAGTAATCTGAACTTTTAAAACTGGAAAATCCGATCAAGAATTATTTATATGGCATGTGATAAATTGTTTATTTAACAAAAACCAAAGGTTATAATTTGCTTAGACGATGGAAACGTAATTAGTGCGGATAAAACATGAATACACCAACTATATAAGAATATAGTCAAAACATACAATTATTACTCATTGACTATCCCAACTATAAAAATTGCAATAATCCAAGTGACCATATACAAAAGTTGCATCCACAACCAAAACGATAAATGAGTATTTTTTATATATACAATAGATACATCACACTTTTTAAGAATTTATTACAAACGCAAATGTAAGAAATGATAACAACATACGACTAACAAGACTGCATCAAATACAGAAATTTGCCAAAAATAAAATAATATCACAAAGTAAAAAACCGAGAAAACTCGCATTGTACAAAGAACCAATGTTTAGTTGATGGTAATAAAGTTTATTCTTTTTATAAAAATCTTGGTTCCTTTTTCTGGAATATCTTTCTAATACATCACTTTTTAATTGCTTTATTCTAAATGACATTTTACCAAAATATTTTGAGTTGTTAGAATTAATTTTGGGCAAAAATCTCTTTATCAAATCAAAACACAGGATTTGTTGACTAAAAAATAAGCCAATAGGAAAAATCCTACAAAATTTACCTAAATACACATGATATTCTTTGTTAGAGTTATTTTATACTTTCTCCGTTTCTAAATATAAGTTGTTTTAGAGGTTTTTATTTGTTTTAAAATATAAATTATTTTGATAATTCTAAATACTTTTAATTTTATTGAAAATTGTGTGACCACTTATATTTTACAGTTTTTTTATGATTAGTTAAATTATTTTTATTATATATATTAAATAATATTTTTTATATAAAAATCATTTCTTAATATTCGTGTTTTTTTCTAAAACAATTTATATTTTAAAATGGAGGGAGTAATAAATTAGAATATATATTAATTATATTTATATTTTATACTTAGAAAAAAGAAATCACACGACCGAAGCAAAAAAGTTATCTTCCACTATATATGCGCTTGACATTTGTGACACACAGAGCAGTCACCGGGAAAACACCATAAAAAATCTCCGGCGAAAACACCGGTTTAATCTATGGCAGACGAGAATCAAGAAGAAACCCTAAAAATGAAACCAATAAAAAAACCACCACACTTTGTGCTAATACATGGCATGAGCTTAGGATCATGGTGCTGGTACAAGATCAAGTGTCTCATGGAAGTCTCTGGCTTCACCGTCACTTGCATCGACCTCAAATCCTCCGGTATCGATTCTTCCTCCGCCGATTCTCTCACTTCCTTCGACCAATACAATCAACCACTTATCGACTTCCTCTCCTCCTTGCCTGAACAAGAACAGGTCAAACCAACACCACAAACAAAAACCTAATTCAACTGATTCTTGAATCTGAAGCAAACTCACTCTGTTTTCTCTGTTCTCTGTTTTTCTCATCAGGTGATACTTGTGGGTCATAGTGCAGGAGGGCTTAGCGTAACGAGCGCGATACATAAATTCCCTAAGAAGATCTGTCTCGCTGTTTATGTCGGAGCTTCGATGCTTGAAGTCGGGTTTCAGACCGATCAAGATTTGAAAGACGTAACAACAAAACAAGTTCTTTATTAAAAAAAATGAAGTGTAACTTGTGTGTGACGTTATGTTATTTGTCACAGGGAGTGCCTGAGCTATCAGAACATGGTGATGTCTATGAACTAGGTTTCGGTTTAGGACCCGAAAATCCTCCGACAAGTGCTCTTATCAAACCTGAATTCCGACGAAAACTCCTTTTCAACATGAGTCCTCAACAGGTTTTTCTCTCTGTTTCATTTCATATAAAGGCTCAAAGGTCCAAGATAAAATGTCTTCATTGTAGGGGTTATAGTGTTTAGTTTATATCCAAAGTTTTTGTGATATTTATAATTTTATGTCCGGCTCAACGCTTTTTTGGTCTCTATCCGTTCTAGAACTAGCCGAATATCTGGTGTTTAGTGTCTTGTTACATCTAAATATTCCAAAAGCTCTTGAAAGATGGAGAACAAATAAAAATGAACATAAATATAATTTACACTGTTCATATTTTTTTTAAAAATAATCGCTATATGATTAATTTGAGTTTTAATATATAATAACTATACATGTCTATTCATGTACATACAAATATATAATATAATCGTATATCCAAAGTGAACGATTATACATATTTTAAAGTATGAAATTTTGTGATTTTGTCTGCTCTACGTAGATTTGGTTTTGGTCAAGTTTAATGCCCTTAGATCAATTTTTTTAGACTTACTACCATGTGTTTTAAATGTCTGTACCAACTATTTTGCAAAAGGAACACGAACAAAAAGTTCTATTTTATTCCATGTAAATCATTTGGTGCCAAAATAGCTCTCTCCCAAGACTAAGCCTATTGGCATGATATAGAGATTACTATATGATGTGTCTGTTACATGTATATATATATAAAAGAGTAGATTTTTGATTTGCCTCTGAAAAATTATGCTTGCCCGGATGTTAGATATTGGAATTGAAGTGGATAACATATCCAATCAAATATTAAAGATATTTTTTACACAATCCAAAATTGTTGTCCTTATACTCTGTTTTGTTCTTCTTATTTTTGGTGTCCAGGAATGTGCATTGGCTGCATTAATGATGAGACCAGCTCCACTTCTAGCGCTCACAACAGCAAAAGTTGAAGAACATGAAAAAGGACAAGAGGAAGAAATGGCGCACGTGCCACGCGTGTACATCAAGACTATGCACGACCGGGTCATAAAACCGGAGCAGCAAGACGCGATGGTTAGAAGGTGGCCACCGAACCAAGCTCACGAGCTGGACAGTGACCATTCTCCGTTCTTCTCAAACCCTTTTGATCTCTTTGGTTTACTCATCAAAGCTGCGGTTTCTTTTGGTACAACAAAGGATTGTGTTTTTTTGTGTTGCTGATTCAAAAACCGGTTAAGTGATCGGTTTTGGTGGAGAAAACGTTTTATTTTAAATCTATGACTTTTTAGTTTTTTTACTAATGGTTTGTTTTCAGTCTTATATTCTCTTGCGTTAAGAATCATTTCATAATTTTCATAATCAACGATTAGAGGCATAGAAAGAAAGGTACATGAATTGAGAAATCATTTCAAAAAGTTTTCGAAAACCCACAAATCTAGAGATAAACCCTAAAGATAGGCCGTTGCATAGAACAAAACATAAGAGAGCCAAACGTTGTAGTAAAGCAACAAAAAATAAAAACCACTGTTCGTAAAGAACTTCAGTATAATGCTTCATTACTCTCTTATTCAATTCCTCCAGAGTCAAAACTATAACAATTCTTCCGGCTTGGATGGTCTGATGACAAGCGAATCCAGTGAGGCGAACAATATAACCTGTTTGAAGAAACCCTTGTTTCACAGATGTGGTCAGAGAGTAATAGAGAGCACCACTCCACGTAGCAAGTGAATCCCGTCGGATAACAACATTTCTGGGTGATTGGTTTTGGTCAGCATAGGTTTCAATTCCGTCACTTGCAGCACCGGAATCATTTCTTTCTCGCTCGTCACTTCTCCATTCATCATCTTCCCGATTGCTCCTTGTGTCAAAGTTACCTCCATCGTAAACAACACGATTACAGAACCAAAAAAAAACACTAGATAATTTGAGGTAGGGTTTTGCACCCCAACCCAAAAACTCATTTTATAGTTTGGTTGGCAGTTCGGGTTCGGTTCGGATTTTTTTAAACTCGGTTTGGAATTTTTTATTTTTTAAGTCGGATTCGGTTCAAAAAAACTATCTAAAAATATTCTATTACAAACTATCCAAAAATATTTTTAAATACTCAAAAATATTCGAATTAACCAAAAATCCGTATAAAACTATCCAAATTTCCCAAAAATTAAAAATTTTGTGAAATCGAATGAGTTAACACTCAGAATTACAATTTCACGTGTAAACCGAATTTAATTCGGCCAACTGTGTAGCAATATGAAATGGGAGTGTAATCAGAGTAAAGGTGTCAGTCAGTGTGGAGTGGTTGAAGCTTGTAAGCTAAACCCAATTTTCCTCCGTAAATCTCTCTCTCGAGAAGACGAAGAGTGAATCCAGAGAGAGAGAGAGAGAGAGAGAGAGTGTGTGTGTTAACATCACGAAGACGAAATAACTTTCTCCATCTCCAGATTTTGCTCTCGATCTTTACTCATCTTCATGGTAAGTATTTTCACCAATTTCCCTGCTCCAAATTCGACTTCTCCTCGTCGCTGATACGATCGGATGATTATTCTTCTCTTTCCGGCAGATTTGGTAACTATTCCGACGAACGATTCGGTGGAAAGAAGAAATTGAAAAGTTATGATGGAATCACAAGGAGAAACGGCGGTATGTTTCTTCGTCTTCATATATAGCATGCAAAAATCCCACGGAGAGATTTCTATGAATCGTTTTGGTTTTCAGTGATTTTTGAGTAATTTGGTTTCTAAATTTGTCTTTAATTTCGACGAATTTTTGTAGGGTAAGCTGATGAGTAACGCTGGTGGTGAGCTGATTTGTCAGATATGTAGTGACAATTTTGGAAAAACTGTGGATGGAGATTTCTTTGTTGCGTGTGATTTTTGCTCCTTCCCAGTTTGTAGACCTTGTTATGAGTACGAAAGGAAAGATGGGAACCAGTCTTGTCCTCAGTGCAAGACCAGATACAAGAGACACAAGGGTACATTTGATTCCTTCTTTGATGTTTCTTTAAAATTTGTGCATTTTATCAGTAGTTGAATCTTTGTTATTGAGTCTAGGAAGTCCTGCAATTCCTGGAGATAAAGACGAGGATGGTTTTGTTGATGATGGAGTTGGTGAGTTTAGTTATACAGAACACTCACAGAAGGAGAAGATATCAGAGCGTATGCTTGGATGGCATCTTACGCGAGGGAAAGGGGAGGAGATTGGGCACTCTGAGTCTGAGTATGACAAAGAGCTCTCTAACAATCTAATTCCTTGTCTCACTAGTAGACAAGAGGTAAGGCATTATGGATTCTATTTCTTCCCCTTTGTGGCATTCACCTACAGCTTGATTGACATTGTGAATGTTGGGATCTGATTTTTTTGTCGTTCGCTTGTTGATAGGTTTCTGGAGAGTTTTCAGCTGCTTCACCTGAACGCCTCTCTGTATCTTCTACTATAGCTGGTGGAAAGCGGCTTCCCTACTCATCAGATATCAATCAATCACGTAGTTACCCTTTTTACTATATGCCATCATATATACATACCTAAGCTTTTCAATTTTGGTCAACGCTAAGCTTTGTTGTATTGCCCTTGCAGCAAACAGAAGGATTGTGGATCCTGTTAGGGACTTTGGTTCAACAGGGTTAGGCAATGTAGCTTGGAAAGAGAGAGTTGACGGCTGGAAAATGAAGCAGGAGAACAAATCTGGTCCTGTGAGCACTCAAGCTGCTTCTGAAAGGGGTGTAGGGGATATCGATGCCAGCACTGATGTCTTCGTTGACGAGGCTTTGCTGTGAGTACTAGTATTGTTATCTTTAGTCCTTGAGGGTGTTCGGTGTTGGAGATGACTCAATTTTCTGTTTATGTAATTTTCAAATTCTACGTTGTGTAGGAACGACGAAGCGCGGCAGCCTCTATCAAGAAAAGTATCGATTCCATCATCACGGATAAATCCCTACAGAATGGTTATAATGCTGCGGCTCGTAATCCTGTGTCTCTTCTTACACTATCGTATCACAAATCCAGTGCCAAATGCATTTGGTCTATGGCTGGTATCTGTGATATGTGAGATCTGGTTTGCCATATCATGGATTTTGGATCAGTTCCCCAAGTGGTTTCCTGTTAACCGGGAAACATACCTCGATAGACTATCTTTAAGGTATGTTGTGTTTCTCTGTTCTGAAGCTTGAACTCATTGCCATTTGGTCTTTTGCATTTTTATCTGTTTATGTTTCAGTCTGGGAATATCTGCTAATCCTTTACTTCACCACAGATACGATCGTGAAGGTGAACCATCACAGTTAGCTGCTGTTGACATTTTTGTGAGTACCGTTGACCCCTTGAAAGAGCCCCCTCTGGTGACAGCAAATACAGTACTCTCTATTATGGCGGTTGATTACCCGGTGGACAAGGTGTCTTGTTATGTTTCTGATGACGGTGCTGCTATGTTATCATTTGAATCACTAGCAGAAACATCTGAGTTTGCAAGGAAATGGGTACCTTTCTGCAAGAAATATAATATTGAGCCACGGGCACCAGAATGGTACTTTGCACAGAAAATTGATTACTTGAAGGATAAAGTTCAGACGTCATTTGTCAAAGATCGCAGAGCTATGAAGGTAAGTTTGTAGTCTAGTCACTGGAAACGTCCATAATTACCTTTTTGCATGCTATAGTTACTTGGAATATTTCTGGTAGAGGGAGTATGAGGAATTCAAGATCCGAATCAATGCACTTGTTTCCAAGGCTCAGAAAGTTCCTGAAGAAGGCTGGGTTATGCAAGATGGTACGCCGTGGCCTGGAAACAACACAAGGGACCATCCAGGAATGATCCAGGTGAGGGAGTACAGGAATAGCTGGACCAGGGAGTTTCCTTTGTTTTAAAAAAAAACCTTTTCAGCCCATTGTTTGCCTCTAAATCTTGTTTCCAGTGGTGTTATTGATTACAATCATCTCTCTTTTGCGTGGTCTTGTATCAACTTTGTTCCTTCATTCTCTAAAAGCTAGCTCCTTTTGAGTCAAGGTGTTATTGAGGTATCTATTGTTGAGTGCAGGTTTTCTTAGGACAAAATGGTGGACTGGACGCAGAGGGAAATGAGCTTCCACGTTTGGTCTATGTTTCTAGAGAAAAGCGACCGCTTTTCCAGCACCACAAAAAGGCTGGTGCTATGAATGCTCTTGTATGTTTCTGATCAATGAATTTTTTCTTTGCTTACTTACTATTTTCGCATCTAATGAGCATACTCTCTTCACTTGAACAGGTTAGAGTTTCAGCAGTCCTTACTAATGGACCTTTCCTGTTGAATCTTGATTGTGATCATTACATAAATAACAGTAAGGCCTTAAGAGAAGCTATGTGCTTCCTAATGGATCCAAACCTTGGGAAGCAAGTGTGTTATGTCCAGTTCCCACAGAGATTTGATGGTATCGATAGAAACGATAGATATGCTAACCGTAATACCGTTTTCTTCGATGTAAGTTGCACATTCCACAATCTGTGTCTATTTTCTGTGGAAATTTGGATTTCCATCTAACAAAAATGTCATCAACTCAGCATGATATTACTTTTGTTGTCATTTGTCCATGATATGCGCTGCAGATAAATTTGAGAGGCTTAGATGGGATTCAAGGACCTGTGTACGTGGGAACTGGGTGTGTTTTCAACAGAACTGCATTATATGGTTATGAACCTCCCGTGAAACCAAAACATAAGAAAGCAAGTGTTTTATCTAGACTTTGTGGAGGATCACGAAAGAAGGGTTCCAAATCTAAAAAGGACTCTGACAAAAAGAAATCTGGCAAACACACGGACTCAACAATTCCTGTATTCAACCTCGATGATATAGAAGAGGGAGTTGAAGGTAAACTTGTTTCTCCTTTTTCAGTTATCTGTTATACAAATATGTTGATTTTGAGATTTCTACAGTTGGTTAACACTTAAATGTCTTGAACTATTCCACATTTGCAAAATAGGTTCTGGTTTTGACGATGACAAGGCGCTCTTGATGTCGCAAATGAGGTTGGAGCAGCGATTTGGACAATCCGCTGTTTTTGTTGCTTCTACC
The DNA here is from genome assembly GCA_964056655.1 of Arabis hirsuta. NCBI lineage: Eukaryota > Viridiplantae > Streptophyta > Magnoliopsida > Brassicales > Brassicaceae > Arabis > Arabis hirsuta. The sequence goes on from OZ053301.1 coordinate 38,692,408, forward strand.
CTTATGGAAAACGGAGGTGTTCCTCCCTCTGCAACTCCAGAAAATCTTCTCAAAGAAGCTATCCATGTCATTAGCTGTGGATATGAGGACAAAACAGAGTGGGGAACAGAGGTATTTTCCCATTTCTACTCTACTTCTCGATGGTGTGTTCTTTGTCTATACTCTGACCTATGTTTCTGACCTTCTGTTTTCATTTTCAGATTGGATGGATCTATGGCTCTGTTACAGAAGATATTCTCACCGGATTCAAAATGCATGCCCGTGGTTGGAGGTCAATTTACTGTATGCCCAAACTACCGGCATTCAAAGGATCTGCTCCAATTAATCTTTCTGATCGACTGAACCAAGTGCTCCGGTGGGCTCTAGGTTCAATTGAGATTCTCTTCAGTCGGCATTGTCCAATCTGGTATGGTTATGGAGGGAGGCTGAAATTTCTTGAGAGATTTGCATATGTCAACACCACCATTTACCCAATCACCTCCATTCCTCTCCTCATGTATTGCACATTACCTGCCGTTTGTCTCTTCACCAACCAATTCATTATCCCTCAGGTTTGCTCTTTCTTTATCTCACTCCATCTATCTCGGATGCTGATCCACTTGCTGTCTTTGTGTAGATAAGTAACTTGGCAAGCATATGGTTTTTGTCTCTCTTTCTCTCCATTTTCGCCACTGGTATACTTGAAATGAGATGGAGCGGAGTGGGCATAGACGAATGGTGGAGAAACGAGCAGTTTTGGGTCATTGGTGGTGTATCGGCTCACTTGTTTGCAGTCTTCCAAGGTCTCCTTAAAGTCCTCGCCGGTATTGACACTAACTTCACAGTCACCTCGAAAGCCTCAGACGAAGACGGTGACTCCGCAGAGCTTTACTTGATCAAATGGACAACACTTCTAATCCCGCCAACGACTCTGCTCATCATAAACCTTGTAGGAGTGGTTGCAGGAGTCTCTTATGCTATCAACAGTGGATATCAGTCTTGGGGACCTCTCTTTGGTAAGCTCTTCTTTGCCTTTTGGGTGATTGTTCACTTGTACCCATTCCTCAAGGGTTTGATGGGTCGACAAAACCGGACTCCAACCATTATCGTGGTCTGGTCGGTCCTTCTTGCTTCCATCTTCTCCTTGTTGTGGATTCGGATCGATCCGTTTACCTCTAGAGTCACTGGACCAGACGTGCTGGAATGTGGAATCAACTGTTGAGATAAGCGTTTTGGGCAACACATATAATGTCAAATATTATCGTAGTTTTTTTTGGTTATGGATTATGATGTCAGTGTAAATGTATGGAAGAAAAGTCTAAATGTGAAGCAGAATATTGTCTCTAAGATTGAAAACGCAAGCCTAGCGTTTGTTGTTGGTGTTTTGAGGGAACACATAGGGTAGTGTACTAGTGTTTGCGTTTGGCTTGTTGATTAGAGAGAACATATGTAGATAATGAGGTCATGCAGACGACCACCTTGCTCACTGTCTTTGTAGCGCATGAAGGTGTAGTGAAGGGCTCAATATGGTAAATTTTGTAAACCCAATAGTCTTCAAAGCTTAATCCAAGTATGGTAGAGAGAATTATGTTATCTCTAAACAAATTTATTGCTCTGTCAACAAAGTTGTAACTTGAAACAAATAATTGTGAATGGGACCACGGTTATGAGTAGTGAAATATAGAAAAAAGTGGAAAAGATAAATGTAAAAGAAAAGCATTGTGTTCTGTTAGTAGTACTAGCCACTAGCTAGCTTGGCTTGGCATATAAACATTTTCATGGACTTATTAATAAGTTAAAGATAATATTCTGTGTTAAGTCAATAATCTTAGATCGTATTTAGATTTTAAAGTATCCCCTGATTATTTACATTAACAAGTCGGTTCCTAGATACTCTTGTAAGATTTTGTGTTAAGGCAATAATAAGACTTTGAAGTATGAAATGTAGTTGGCGCAGAATTTATTGTTCCTTTGCAATAATTGCCATGGTAATAATGGGTAAAAAGAAGAAGAGGAAAAATGGTAAAGATGAAGAGCATTGTTTCTGCTGTAGTTAGCGAGTAGCTTGGAAAGATTCCAAAAACAAAATTCTCACAAAAAAGGAAAGGAGAGAAGAAAAGCTTTTTGACCACGCTTATCGATCTCTTTCTTTAAATGGAAGGTTTGGTAGAGAAGAAGATGGTTTTTGTTTTGATCGTCAAAACTTAATTTAGGGTTTATCTGAACTAATGTCTCGGCTTCTCTCCAAGCTGTCTCCCCTCGTAAGATGCTTTCTTTTGTTCTGTCTTATTATATGGCTAATTTCTCTTTCTTTGCTTAGTTAGTACTTAGTAGTATATGGTTTCTCTTTTTTTGCTCTATGCTTAGAAGATTAGAGAATTCACTCTAACTGGATTATATGGTCCTCTTACTTACTTGGCAGATTCACAAGAGGAACGTTCGTTCGTTTTCATCGTCCACCATCGGGCCGTGTGTTTCGATTTGCAGCCTTGTGGGGCCACATCGGAGAAGTACGGTTGTTCAACGTGGAAAGAAATGAGTTAGTTAGTATCCCGGACAAAACAATCCCTAATGAGCTCTTTGATGCTCAATTGGTCGGAGCTTCCCATGGATGGGGTTTTTTCTCCAATAGACAAGATCGCTCGGTATATATCACCGACTTTCTGAACCCCTATGCTTCCAAGACAAAACCAAACCTGATTCCTCTGCCTCCGTTTACCTCTCTGCCCACTTGTCAAACCGAAGTCATGTGCAACGTGGCCATGTCCTCTTCTCCCGAGCCATACGACGAAGAAGACTGGGTGGTTGGCATCAAGTTATTGGGTAAACAGCTAAGTCTCTGCAGGCCACGGAAAGACTTGCGTTGGACCAACATCTCAACCCCTTTTGAGTCATGTGATTACTCAATTCTAATGTATTCCAAGAAACAATTGGGTTATCTAAAACCTCAATGAGGCGCATCATAAGCAATATTTAAAACTTAATGGAACAAGTTTTACCTTAATGTTGATAATGATCTGTATGACTGTATCATATTCAAAGCAAAGTATCTTCACATTCCACTGCCAAAAAAAATACATTCATGAAGATAAACAATTCTGGTTCCTCTATGCCTAACCTAAGGAAAATCAATTTCTGAGTTTTCTAAACGCACTGTCGAATAAGAAACACTACAACTATATTACCTCTTGCAAGCAACGAACCATGACTTCACCGTTAAGAACTAGCAACCGTGAACCGAGTTTCTTCAGGCTGGAATCGAGATCCGTGACCCGAACCAATCACTTCTTGACCCGAACCGATACGTCAGACGAATGGTACATAATAAACTCGTGGAATGTGGGAGCAATACTGCACCCATTGAAACCCTCCGAACCATCTAGAGTCTTCTGAATTGTTGACGTTGACAAAAACCAATTAAAGAAAAGCCCAACCATCTACAACCCCAAAAGCCCAAATAGCCCAAATAGCCCAAATAGCCCAATCAGATGTCAAACAAAAATTATGCCTTGAGACACAAGCATCTCCATGTCTTTCTTAAGCAGTTTTAAGTCGTCTAAACACACAACACATGAATTTACTCAAACAAAAACAAATTAACTATTAGAGAAACAAAAACAAGTAAGAGTTAATTACTTGAGTCACAAGGGAATTGTAAAGAGCATAACACACGGAGGAAAGGGATCATCACTGTGAGAAAACATGGAACTACTACTACATTCACGAAAAATGCAAAAAAAACCCTAAGAAATATTTGTTTCACCTAAAAAATCTCAAAAAAAAAGTGGTGATAATTAAACCCGAACTTTTTAATTTAACACAAATTAAACCCTAACTTTTTAATCTAACATAAATTAAACCCCAAAAATAAATATTGTCACATAATTAACATATTTAGAAGCGATTTAAGAGAAGAAAATGACTTGCAACTTATAATGGAGTTCAACAACAAGGTACATTTAAAGATTTATCATAGATTCGAGTAAATGATGTGATTCCGTGTTCAATTTTTTTATTTATAATATCTAGAATTAGTTTCTTAACTTCTAATTTTATATGGATTTTAAAGTTTTTCAGTTTGAATATGAATAGATTTGTTGATAATAATTGTTTAATGAAGGTAAAACCTTAAATCAGACCATTAAACCTTAATAGATTTAACAACATTTATTTTTGGGGTTTAATTTGTGTTAGATTAAAAAGTTGGGGTTTTGTTTACGTTAAATTAAAAAGTTTGGATTTTGTTTACGTTAAATTAAAAAAGTTGGGGTTTAATTATCACTATTTTTTTCGTTGGGATTTTTTAGGTGAAACAAAGATTCCTTGGAATTTTTTTTTTGCATTTTTTCCACTACATTCATCATGAAAATACAAAAAAAGAAAATTTAAAAAAAAAACATAACACAAATTAAGAAAAGATAACAAACTACTACTACATTCATCACTTCTTAATTTCTCTGGCTTCTTAACTTATTTTTTCCTCCATTTCTTTCCTTTTCAATTGCCGAAATTCCCACTACTCGAAGGAGTGAATTTGGGGAGTTGAAGTTTGGTGACGAGAACTTCACCTCCCATATTGGTATTTTCCTCATCCGTCTTGATGAATTCGCGGTACACCACAACCTTCGCGCTCTCCTTCACCACCATATAGCGGGTGGTTGTCCAGAGTCGTGACAACGTTAACGGCTGCCATATGCGAATAAAGATAAAAAAATTTAATTCATAAGAAAATTGTATACAATAAACATCATCGTCATTTAGCAAAAACAAATAAGAAACTAAACTGATCGACAAAATACTAGCCAAACTTTCAAAATCGTTAACTAAGCTTTTAAAATCAACTTTTCTAATAAATTCTCTTTCAATGGATAAGATAGTCAAGTGAGTCAATCTTTCTTATGACATACTCGAGCGAATATAAGATTTACCAAAAAAAAAAGAGTAATTCACCTTAACGGCTATGGGTGTGAAACTTTTAATTTTACAATTTTAACAATAAATCATTATTTCTATATATTATTATTAAAGAAGCTCATGTTTCTATTGTGGGTCCATATCTTGTTAAACTGCAAAACTAAAAATGTTAACTAAATGAAACTATGAACAAAAAATGCACTTAATTTTTTCTAACAAATTTAGATGTCCTAGGCCAATACTTATATTTTTCTTACTGAGGCACGGCTATGTGGTTATCATCACCGGAGGTTGCTTCGGCCTCCCTTTCGCCGGTGGCGACATCGGCCTACCCACGGTGTGAACAAATTCCGCCGAGACTCTTTCATGTGCCATGTCAAACTTTTGGACCACATCGGTGATGGATATATATTACTTGGACTTTTTAACACCCATGCATGTCCATGTGTGTCTTTCTTGTATACGTAACTTGGTTACGAAAAATGCAATGGTTCGTGATAAACCGGTAAATGTGATTCCAATTTAGACCGATCGGCTTGCATCTACAACCATGAAAACCTCATAGAGTTTCTAAAACAAACAAAATATATTTTAATAGGAATTAGTTGTGTAATTAAATTTTATTTTTCTTAAAATGATTGAGCCAATTACCAATTGACAAGTATCACATGAAATGTTTTTTGTTTTTTTGATAACTAGGAGGAATTCAGGCCTAGGCCTTCTCCCCACGCCCGGAATCAGTCTTTGATAATACTTTATAACATGACGTAAATCATTTCTTCCACCGAAGCTTGAACTAGAAGCGCAACAGGACCAACCTCTGCGCTTAACCACTGGCCCATGATCAGAACCGTGCCTTATATGGTTTGAAAAAGGCATTCGCCTAAGGTCCCAAAAAATATATGTTAATTTTAGGACCCCATTTTCCTAAACGTTTAATGTAGTATAGTGGTAAATAATAAAATAAAATAGTTTTTTGAGATTTTCATCCCAAGTTCAAACCACTTCTATGCTAAAATAAGAGTTTATTTTTTCGTAGTAAGTTTTATTAACTTTTTATTGACACTCTAACAATTATTTAAAACTAAATTATAAATATCGTTAAAATTTATATGTAAAAAATAAATTTTTTTAAATTCGCCTCAGGCCCCCAGATGTCTGGGCACGACACTGCCCACGATATCCGGTGGTTCACATGAAGTTCCTTATAGGTTTCTCAAAATTTCTCAATTTAGAACCTCATATCTTTCTCTTTTTTCTTTTTCTATTATTTTCCTTGTTTTAAACAGTAGAATCCTTCCTTTAGATACTTTCATTGGAGATGGCCTTAGAATGCTAAAATTGTTTATACGTAAACAACAACAACAATGGAAAATGAAAATTGAGTTTTTATAACCGTTTATAATAATTCTACCTCGTATCCTCGTATTCTACCTGTGTATTTCAATCATGTATAACACCCTTGTATTCCAACTGATGATCAATATAATATGTTCAGATGAAAAAAAAAAAAAATTCTAACGTGAAGCTATTATCTGGTCTCTCAATTTTGTAGGCCACTAAGAGAACGTTAAACGGAAAGCCCAATAAGGCACATAGATCGCCACTGCCAAGTAGAGAGAATGAAGTAATCCGTAGATTAATAGTGGTTGTGAAAGTTGCCACTGAATGCAAACACGAGAAAGGCAGTACTGCGAAAAGGATCGTTGAATTAATCCTTCCCATTATATTTTGAAATATTTAATTATTTGGTATAATACTTTTTACCAAAAACTTAGATGTAAAAAATCCACATAGAATGAACCACATTCTTTATGGAATTTTCTTGGATCCTATGTTGCATGTTGAAATTATATTTCTTCTTTTTTCAGTTGCGCATGTAACATGATAATAAAAATTAAAAGGAAAAAAAAAAGATTCCAAAAAACAAAATTCTCACAAAAAAGGAAAGGAGAGAAGAAAAGCTTTTTGACCACGCTTATTGATCTCTTTCTTTAAATGGAATGTTTGGTAGAGAAGAAGATGGTTTTTGATCCTCAAAACTTAATTTAGGGTTTATCTGAACTAATGTCTTGGCTTCTCTCCAAGCTCTCTCCCCTCGTAAGAAGCTTTCCTTTGATCTGTCTTATTATATGGTTAATTTCTCTTTTTTTTGCTTAGTTAGTACTTAGTAGTATATGATTTCTCTTTTTTTGCTCTATCCTTAAAAGATTAGAGAATTCACTCTAACTAGATTACATGGTCCTCTAATTACTTACTTGGCAGATTCACAAGAGGAACGTTCGTTCGTGCGAAACTCTTGCCTGAATTGATTTCCTATGCGTAGCCAGATGTCTCTAGCCGTGCCACCCCTCTTGAACGAGGATTTGAAGAGTGGAGGAGCAAGAGTGCCATATATCCACAACTTTACAAGGCCGTCGCGTTTGATCCAAGGCTGATCGTTGTCACCGTTTGGTGCAGAAGTGCCATCAACGTGTCCTAACACATCAAACGTGAGACAATGTGTTAGAAACAATTCTCTCCATGCGTCATAGTTGTGATCATCCGTATCTAAGATGAAAGGGATGTGAGATTTGATATTCGTTACTCCATAGGCTCGTTCAATCGCAGCTGGTGGTGCTGGTGCAGCCATTGAAACCAGAAAACAGAGAGAAATAGAGAAAAGAAGAAGAAGAAAAAGGGAGAAAGAGTGAAGAGAATTTGAATTGGTTCAGGAACGAGAAAGCTCTGCTACCATGAAAGTCTCTGAAGTTTCTCTTATTATTCACAGAGTAATTACATGAATATATAAAGCCTAATCTGTTACACAAAATCAGGAACTAACAAACGTATATACCAAACAAATCTAAACAAGAGTAGCATAATATATGGTATATTCTATCATTGCCAGAAGGCGGAAGCATTGGAGAAGTGGTTTTGTTCGACCCTGCCAAAGAAGAGTTACTTAAGGTTTCGGACAAAAACAATTCCAGAATAATATGTTTTTGCCATAGGCATTGGAGCTTCCAAGGGATGGGGATATTTCTGTGACCCTCAAGATTGTTGCGTACTAGGATGCACCGAGACAGAAACGGGGACGGAAACGGGGACGGGAACGGGGACAGGAAACGGCAAAGGTAAAAAATATAAGGAAGCGGGTACGGCAATATAGTATAAGCAAAAGTATTTATATAGAAATAAGTTTCATGTAAGTCAAAACATAAGAAGAAAAAATCTAGTTTAATATCTTAAACGAAAAATAAGCTAGTTAGTTATGATTGAGAAACTCGTCTTCAAAGTCTGGCTCATCTAGAGAGAGTTCAGAAAAATCCAAAAATCCTCCATCTTCTAATGGATCAGAGGAATCTCCACCAACATCCCACATCTTAGTCTTTTGATTTTCATACTGAGAAGAATTTCTTGATAAAAGGCGTAGATTGTTGTGGATGAAAACCAAGTCTTGAGCGCGACTTGGTAATAATCTGTTCCTTCTCAGTGAATGAATAAATCCGTAGGTACTCCAGTTGCGCTCAGCACAAGAAGATGATGTAGGCTGTCCAAGCAACTTAAAAGCCAACGACTGTAAGTGAGGAGCATCGACACCAAAGTTAACCCACCAACTTTGAGGATCCATAGTAAACATCATTGTAAGGGATGATAAGTCTCCAAACGGGCCAGCCCTCATCGAGAATAATGCATACTCATCCATAACTTTTCGAAGATCTTCACCATTGGGAAACAATCTTTTAAAACATTTTTGTCTTTCATGTGAGATTTCTGTATCCTTATGTGGACCAATTCGTGTGGCACTCCCGTTCAACCATTCATCACTATAAAACCTATAATTTAAAAAACAGTATTATACATACTTTGCAATGAAATCAACATAGAAATTAAAATTGATAGTTTAAAACCATTTACCTGGGATTTAAAGAGTGGGCTAGGCAATGTAGAGGAGTGTTATTCTTTGTCCAACGAGCCATTAAGATTTCATAAACGACGTCAAAGAAGAGGCTAAATTCAGACATTTGTCGTTTCTCCTTCTTGTAGATCTCAATCTTTACCTTCTCAATCATAGAATCCCACATCTCATATACCAAATGAAGACATGGCTTGTCGGTGTCACAAGCTCTGATCATCTCATAAATAGATCCTGTGAAATCAAGAATATAAGAAACTTTTTCCCACCACTCATCATCCAAAATCTTCTCTTTAACAAAGATTGCTTTCCCTGGATCATCCTCTCTATAAGAAGACCACTCCTCACTTATGACCATGGTTTGAAGAGCCGTTTTGATAAGCTTCATTCTCTTGAGCATTACAATAACTGAGGCAAAGCGAGTGTCAGCAACTGATAGCAATTTCAGAGGAGAGAACTTACTAAAAATTGCTAGCCTCATATTGTGGTTCATGATGAAATGTTTTATTGCCAAAGCATCATCATGAACGATAGTTATCCAACTACACTCGTCATATGTTTCCTGATTGCTCTCCACATTCTTTGCTGCACAGATATTCTTCAATGCCAGATTTAGAGTATGAACAACACATGGAGTCCAATAAATGTGGGGATACCTGCTCTCGATAATCTCACCAGCCGCTTTGCAATTAGCTGCATTATCTGTGATGATCTGCACAACATTTTGGTGACCAATATGATTGATAACTTTCTCCATCAACTGAGAAATAAAGTTCTTATCTTTTACTTCACCAAAACAATTCACAGCCTCCAGAAAAATAGGTCCACTTCCAGAAGTAGCCATGAAATTGATAAGAGGTTTTCTTTTAGGATCGCTCCAACCATCTGTCACAATTGAAACCCCTTTTTCTTTCCATGTTGCTTTCAACGGCTGTAGTAATCTATCAACATTGTTTCTTTCTTCTTGAAGTAAGGTTGTTCTGAGCCTATTGTAACCAGGAGGAATGTAACCGGCAATTTTGTGCTCGGCGGGAAGCTGATAAGAACGATGATAATGAGGATTTCTTGCAAGATTAAATGGCAAGCCTCCCGTGTAAAACATTCTTGCAATTTCCTGATCCAGTTGATGCCTGATTTCAACACCAAATGCTTTCTCAATAGGTGACATGCTAGGCCTTCTTTTCTTCAAAGAATTTCCAGTTTCGCAAGGCAAAGAAACTTCTCTAGGTCCAGACCCAAGTTTTCTCTGCTCAAACTCGTTTTCCACTCTTCTCATCTCGTCTATCTGAATATTAGTCACTTTCCTACAAATAGCAATTCCACCATTGGTAATTTTCAGTAAATGTGCCCTCACTCTAGAATGAGAACCTTGTCGAATCTCTTTGCAAATATTACACTGAAATAACCAAGTTCCTCCTTTTGCTCCCACTTTTTCCAACTTAGTGACATGTTTCCAATAAGGAGCTTCATCACCACTTTGATTTGATGAATTCCCAGAGCCACTACTACCATCAATGTGATCTTGAGAAGCCATAAGCCTGCAAAATATCATCACATTAAAATTAAAATATGGCAGTATTGTGTTCTCTTCACTGAATTAATGTTTCATGCTATGACTTAGATTAATGTTTCATGCTATGACTTAGATTAATGTGTTGGGACCAATTTAAACTTGTGTTTGATTTCATGCAATTATATATAATTGTCCACAACAAACAATAGAGATAGATACATGAGCATCCTAACATCAACTATACGACAGTAGAGATAAAGACAAACAAAGATGCTTTGAGACTTTAACTTGCTTTCTATCTACTCTTACTTATTATATTCAGGAACCAACATGTTTTTAATATGTTGTGCCGAAAGTCAATTTGAGGCAGATGTAGGACAAACTTTTCATCATGAGAGCTCTATTATAAAATCAATTGTCTGAAATACATGAATCTAAACAAACAAAACGACGGTACAAAGAACTCAAGCAAAATAGCCTGCGAACCAGAGGCTTACAGGTTATTCACAACTCTGAAGAATTGACATACCTTGATGAAGTGTGGTGAAGGCTAGGAAGAGTTTGTACGAGACTAGGAGTCTCGTGATGGTGAAGGTGATGGTTTCGTGAGTTGTCGTCAACCACAAATCAAATTGAAAGGTAAGTTTTATAAAAAAAACCCTAATTTTTTTGTAAAAACATGATGTTATTAGGCTTTTCACCTTTTTTTATTTTTTTTCTTTTTAAAAATGAGTTAAATACACATATACATACATTGGGGACACCAATTTTATATCTATAAAGTTTCCGAAACGTCCCCATATATTAACTCCACATCCCCGATATTAGCTCATGTCCCCGAGTAAGACGAAACGTCCCCGAAACGTCCCCATGCAGTCCCCAAGCTGTTCCCGTCCCCGAAACGTCCCTGGTACGGGAACGGTGATAAAATTGACGTCCCCGTGCTTCCTAGGTTGCGTACTTATGACCGATTTCTTGAACCCGTGGGCGTGCAAATCAAACCCCAAGATGTTCACTCTGCCTCCGCTCACTCCTCTGCCTTCTTGCCAAACTGATGTGGTCTGGAACGTGGCAATGTCCTCTTGTCCTTATGAAGACGAAGACTGGATAGTTGGCATCAAGTCCTTGGGTGATTAGCTGAGTTTCTGTAGGCCCCGTCGCGACTTGCGTTGGACTAAGATTTCAACTCCTTTTGACCACTTTCCAACCTCAAATCTCATGTATTCTAAGAAAGACAAAAAGTTCTACTTGCCTGGTCCTGGAGGCCACCACTTGTTATCCTATGATCTCCACTTCAACCAAGAGTTCTATGACCTGCAGTTTCGCGACTTTCCAGAGGCCTTTCAGTATGACTCGGAGCTGCTGCCGGAGCTGTTTCCTTCTTGTTGCAGGACAGATCACCTCGTGGAGTCACCCTCCGGAGATGAACTTTTCCTTGTCCAATGGTATATACTTGATAGCATACGAATAATGAATATGTATGTCCCATTATTGTCCAACCATCGTTGCTTCTTGCACGCAGGTACGGCAAGGGCAGTTTGGCTACGAAACAAGTCTCCTATGAAACGCAACGGTTCTTGGTGTTTAGAGAGGAGGGGACTATAGAGGGAAAGTTCATGTGTTACACCGATGACATTGGAGATCTCTGCATCTTCATTTCAAAGGGCGAGGCTTTTTGCATCCCCGCAACCTCTTACCCTGGCCTCAAATCTAACTCCATCTATTTTATTGGCTATGGCTTAGGTACTTATGATCTCACCATCAGAACCGCCTCTCCTTTGCAAGCTCCCAAAGGTGCCCTGGATCATATTGTGGCCCCTTACTGGTTTCCTCCACCCTCTAGCTAGTGCTATGATTGTAATGCTTCCTTTTTACTTCTCTCCACTGGCTATGATTGTAATGCTTCCTTATTGGTTTCCTCCATCTTAAAGCTAAACAATTCCTCTAATCCACCACAGTAGTGTCTTATTATGGAAACAAGTTGACCACCTAGCGTTTGTTGTTGGTGTTTTGAGGGAACACATAGGGTAGTGTACTAGTGTTTGCGTTTGTTGATTAGAGAACATATTTAGAGAATACGATTCCATCCAATTTTCCATATCATGTTCAAGAAAGATGCACAATCAAAAGTCATTGTCATGAAATCAAAACATTTATTTGACAATAGAGTTCCAGAGAAACTGACTCAGAAGATTCGAGTACGAAAAACTGGCTTCCAAACAAAGTCATGGGTTTCTTTTAAGAAGAAAGTGACTTGATGCTTCAGAATCTGTGCTCAAGTTTCTCCTGTTCCTTGAAGTGCTGAGCATACCTGCATTCATTCGTATATTTGAAGATTACGAGAAAGTAGAGACCAAGTTTAGTAACCTTATCAGATAAGAAACCACAATGAAGCACTAGTAATGTATAGATGCATCAAGTGTGAGCAATATGGTTAAGCAGGTTGTTCTTTGGCAATTCATGACTGTAAAACTCAATACTCAGTTTCAAAATCTAAACTCACAATTAAGGACTTGTAGAGTTACTTGATGCTTAATACTCTTCATCAGCTAACTTACTTATATCATTTCATTCTCACATTTGTTCTATGTTTCTCCATAATGATCAATCATGGTGAACAAACATTGAAGCGATTTATACAAAGGAAGAACCCTAAATCCATTAGCACCGTACAAGCTCAATGACACAGAAACCTCAACAACCAGATCGAAGAACAATCACACAATTCCCAGATCAGAGAGAGAGTACCAGTAGGTTCCGATGACTGGAGTGACGAGGAGAGTGGTACTGATCCAATTCTCCGTCACCTTGTGGTGAATCTTCTCCGGTAGATCCTTCCAAAGTCCGGTCATTATTTTCTGCTGAAATGGCGAAAGAGCGTAAACCACCGCCTTTAACTTCACCGGCTGCTTCCCCATTTCTTCTTCTCTTCTCCGACAGACACCCAATCCGAATCCGAATTTCCCCCAAAACCTAAAAAATAAACAAATTTCAATTCGATTTTTGTTTTAAACCGGATTATGTTGATTCGTTTTGGTTTGATTCGGTTCGTGTAAACCGAATTGGATAACCACACTAGCCTAGTGATAATGGATCCAGCTCGATTTTTCAGGTTGCAACGATTGATCAGAGAAAGACGATGAAGATATTTCACGTTCCTTGTCTACAAGACAACTACTCTTATCTGTGAGCGATTTTCGTATCTTTCTTCAAATTTTGGATTGTTTCTTCTTCTCTGATTCGTTTTCAATCATCAATTTTTGGATTGTTGTTTCTTCTGCGGGGGAAAACAGGTTAATCGATGAGAGCACCGGAGACGCGGCGGTTGTGGATCCAGTAGAGCCGGAGAAGGTGATTGCATCGGCTGAGCAGCACAGTGCCAAGATCAAGTTCGTACTCACCACGCATCATCACTGGTAAGTAACTATCCACTTCCCTCTAATCGAATTTGATTCATTTCTGAGATCCCTTTGGTTCCTGTTGCTCAAGGAAAATGTTGGGGTTTTGAAGCATATAGTGAGTGACTAATGCTAGATTTTGATCTTGGAATCAGCAGTGATATACCTCTATAACTAGTTTCAGAAGTGTCAATTCTCCTTTGCGTTTCTCAGTTTTGTGAACAAATCTCGCGATTTTAAGGGATTCTCCACCATTTTAGCTTCTTATGCTTACCGTATTGAGCTGATCTAGTGATTAATTGAGTCATTGTTGTAAGTTGGTGCATGTAATGCTAGTCCTCATTCACTTTCAGATGTTTGGATACTTTTTGAAGTAAGGGCATCAAACTTTCACACCTAGAAGAAGGAACTAGAAATTATGTGGTCATGTGATTAATTTGTTTCCCTAGTAGTATGTGAAAGATCGTGGTTTGAAGCGACATTTCCATTTTACCGGGCTTTCTCTGATTGGTGGGTTGGTTTTTCCTTGAAAGGGATCATGCCGGTGGGAACGAGAAGATTAAGCAGTTGGTGCCTGGAATCAAAGTGTATGGAGGTTCTCTGGATAAGGTTAAGGGTTGTACTGATGCGGTCGATAATGGTGATAAGTTGTCTTTGGGTCAAAATGTGAACATATTGGCTCTCCACACCCCTTGGTATGTTCCCTTTTATGAGTATAGATGCATCTAATCTAACTTTGATCTTATTGACTTGGCCATTTTGCTCTTGTTATCGCTGATTCCTCTGATATGTTACTGCATGTGTCAGTCACACCAAGGGTCACATTAGTTATTATGTGACCGGCAATGAAGGGGAAAGCCCAGCCGTGTTCACAGGAGATACATTGGTAAGTGGTAACGTAAAGCTGGATCCTCTTGCTCTATAAAGATCGAGAACTGATCATACCATAGACACTATTTGTTCTCCATAGATCTTCCTGCTATTTTATGTTTACATGGAGAAAGTTCCAAGTTAAAAAGGTGCTTGAGAATAAGATAACGAATCTCGACTCTTGTTCTTTTTCCTTGAAGTTTCGACTCATGCTAACGAATCTATGTCTTATGTCCTCCCCACTAGTTGTCTTATGTCCTAACGATTCACGAATATTTGTTACTAGTAGTCTAATTCCATATAAACATTGTCTTTACTTCAATTTTATACAGTTTGTTGCTGGCTGTGGAAAGTTTTTCGAAGGGACAGCTGAACAGATGCATCAGTCACTGTGTGTGACGCTGGCTTCGTTACCTAAACCAACACAGGTTTACTGCGGCCACGAGGTAAGAAAACAACAGCTTTAATATCGTCTTTTGAGTTCTTAACTGTTAAATGGATTTCTATAAACTGAATAACCCGCTATTCCATTTCTTACAACTCCTCAGTATACCGTGAAGAACTTGGAATTTGCTTTAACAGTGGAACCAAACAACGAGAAGATACAGCAGAAGTTATCATGGGCCCGTCAACAACGCCAAGCAAATCTTCCCACAATCCCTTCAACACTAGAGGAAGAGCTCGAAACAAACCCATTCATGCGCGTTGATATTCCTGAGATACAGGTTATTAATTCCATTCGGTTCACGTTCATGAACAAGGCTATAGAATACTTTGTGTGCAGACTCTTATTTATTCGTTTTTATGCTTAGTTATGACTGTTCTGTAGCTCATATCAATCTTTACTCATCATCTCATCTCGGGATCAAATTTGTTACTTTCCAGGAGAAGCTCGGTTGCAAATCGCCGATCGATACACTCAGGGAAGTTCGGAACAAGAAGGATCAGTGGAGAGGCTGAGAAACGGAGAGCTTCTTGCCTAAATGCCTTTTATGTCTTGGTGGTGAACCTGTGGAAATGTGTTTGAACTTTGAACCGGTCATGTTTATATTCAGTGTGCTTTTATCAAAAAACAATAACAATAATAAATATAAATAAAATAATTTAAGAATTTCGAATTGCAATATCAAATATTTATCTTGGCCCATAACATTGCCAAGTGGCAACAAAATGGAGATGAGAGTTGGCTTTTTACGTTTGGGTCCTTCTTCTTCCTCGTCCAACAATCGTTCAATGTCCAGTAGATAGAAGGAGAGAACTGAGAAGTCAGAAGAAACTTCACAATTCTTTTTATAATTTTTTTCTTTTGGGGATTTCAAAAAAGACACAAACACAATCTCCATACCCATAACTCAAACAGCCTTTTGTACTTTTTGCCTTTTATCATCATCTTGTCTGATAATTTAAGAAGCAACAATGAAGTTATTAAACACCACAGGCACATGCATCTTCATCTTCTACCAACCAAAGCAGATTCTCATAACTCCCTCTTCCTTATCTTTCAACAACAAGTTTACTTTAGAGTCTTCTTCTACAACCAATTTTCAGATGTCTCACCGGATCTCCGGCCATTCCTCTCGCCGTCTGGTTAACCGTTTCATTGTCTCCAATGCTGCTGCTTCTTCTCCTTCTCTCTCTGGCTCTCCAGGTTCTAAAAATTACTCCTTTCTCTCTACTGCTTCTTTATTCATGAGCTTAAAATCAGACTTTAATTGATGAATCTTTCTGGGTTCTTCAGTAACCACATTGAGGTTCCTGGGCTCACCTAAAGGACTCAGTTTTTCTGCTAAATTTGAAACATTTTGGGTTTCTAGTTCCAAAATTTAGATTGATGAATCACACATTGTGCCTTATTTATTTGCCTGATCTTCCTGATTAAAATGTAATCATGAACTTTCTAGATCAATATTTAGATGCTGGAGTGCAGAGTAAAGAGGAGATGGAGACTGAAACAGAACAAGATCCAATGAACTTAGCTGATCCAGACAGCTGTTTCTGTGAGTTTCAAGGTGTGCATATACACCACAAAGTGTTTGATCCACAGACACTCTCTGATGATGTTCCAATCACAAGCCAAGATGATCAAGGAACACGAAAAGCCGAGTTTCCAATGATTCTATTACACGGCTTTGGCGCTTCTGTGTTCTCTTGGAACAGAGTTATGAAGCCTTTAGCTCGGCTTGTCCGTTCGAAAGTTCTCGCCTTTGATAGACCTGCATTTGGCTTGACTTCTCGGATTCTTCACCCTTTTAGTGGTACTCCCAATGATGCAAAACCACTGAATCCGTACTCCATGGTGTATTCCGTGCTCACTACGTTGTATTTCATCGATTTTCTTGCCACCGAGAAGGCGATTCTTGTGGGGTAAGTTGGTGGATTTCATACACTTTGCATTTCTTCTTCGAGTGACACCGAAAGCTGAGATTATTTTTCATATGTTGTAGGCATTCTGCAGGTTGCCTTGTAGCTCTAGATTCTTACTTTGAAGCTCCTGAGCGTATTGCTGCACTCATTCTTGTCGCTCCAGCTATATTCGCCCCTCGTTCTGTGAACACAACTGGTGCTGGAGATAGCCGTGAGAAAAAAGGTCCCACGAGCAAGTTTCTAGGGACTCTAGTTGAGTTAAGCAAAGTCATTATAGGAGCAATTTCAAGAGCTGTAACGGGAATGGCGAGTATGCTGAATTCTCTCTACAAGAAAGCTTTAGCAGCTTTCCTCAGATCCTCTCTTGGAGTAATGCTGGTACGGCTTTTATTGTCTTGGCTTCACTAGTCATCTAATTTCATGGTTCTTAGATCAAGAAAAGTCTGTCTAGATAACCTCAAAAGTACTTGATGTGTTTATGGTTATGGGTTTTTTGTTAGGTGAGGATGGCTATCAATAAATTTGGAGTAACAGCTGTTAGAAACGCGTGGTATGACTCAAAACAAGTGACGGATCACGTTGTGCAGGGTTATACGAAGGTGAAGTTCCCCCGTTCCTCGGATTAATTTATTTCTTCTGCATTGTCATGTTATTTAACTGTTTGAAATTTGATTTGTATCTGTTGCAAAAAAACAGCCTTTAAAAGCCAAGGGATGGGACAGAGCTCTTGTGGAATTCACGGTCGCTACACTAACTGATAACAATGGCTCAGAGAAGAAACCTCCATTGTCGAAAAGGTTCCAAGAAATCAAATGCCCTGGTAACATTTCTTTCTATTTGAATCCGCAATTTCATTAAGACCAAATGCTGCCCATTATATGTTTGACACTTTCTTCTTGTTGGTAAATAGTTCTGATAGTGACCGGAGATACCGACCGGATTGTGCCAGCATGGAACGCAGAGAGGCTATCACGAGCCATACCAGGATCGGTGTTCGAAGTGATTAAGAAATGTGGTCATCTTCCTCAAGAGGAAAAGCCAGATGAGTTCATATCTGTTATTGCAAAGTTTCTAGGGGATGTTTTTGGAGGGTCACAACAACAACAAGTGGATTTGAAGTTCCAAGGCATTGTGTCATGAAATGCAACTTAAAAAAATTGAACTCAAACAATAATTGGGGATAAACTTTAGAGTATCTTGATGTTATTGGACCACTATCTATTTTCGTTATGTTTTGCTAATCTTCTAGATTAGTGAAACATAAGAAAATGAAACCGAGAGAGATTGATATTACAAACGAGAAGCAAATGAAGCTCTTAAATCACCAATGCTTTCATGCTGCTCCTTGTGCTTGCCGGCGAGTGTTCCACAGTACACTTCTTGAACATCATCTTTGAGCTCGAGGCAACGTCCACGCTCCAATTCCTCAAGCCAAAACAAAGTATTTGGATCAACGAAGCGGGCAATATCGTCAACAAAAACCTTTTGCAAAGATGGTAAGTCATGTCCCCGAGCCAAGGCGTGGCACTTGAACTTCCAAGTAGAAGCATCATCATCCAAATTCGCCATGTAGTGCCTTACCATCTCGAGATGAGCCAACCAAGGAATGCATATCTTTGCAACAGTAAGCATAGACGCAAGAGCAGCCAATTAAGGGACTTCAAGTGGTCCAGCGAAACACAACCATCATCCTTGTCCAGTAGCTGCACATACTTGCTGGAGATATTGCCTATCATCTCCCTTGCATAGAAGAGTTCCTCTAGACATCGCGCGTACAAGGGATCAACTTGATTGAGGACAGGGAACTCGTCCAGAACCTTAGAGAGCATGTCTGAAAAGCTGTACTCTGCAGACATGACCGTGGACGCATAGGACCAACTGATGTCTCTGATATCCGTGTTATCGCAGACAAGTTCTGGTTTCCGAAGCTCCGGGAGAGAAAGGATGGCTTCAACAAATTCATTTTCATTTGGAACCACACTACTACTTATCTTCTTGAATTTTGTTCTCCTTCCCCATCTTTTCACAAGTACCTTGAATTGATCTTGAACAAAAGAACCTTAAACAAATTAAAGACCATCCACATACCACATCACAAGAACCTTAAACAAAGACCACAATTTAGGGTTAAGATTTCCAAATCTAACAATTTACGATTGTATCTAGACAAAATATAGGTTAAGTTTCTACAACAGAAATTTATCTCGGAGGCCGATACAAACCTAGCTTCGAAAAGAAACTACCAGTTGGGAAAGAGAACTACACACACACACATATATATATATATATATACATCAAATAAACCAAAACGGCTTACCAGACGAGGAAGATCGAAGAAGCTTGCAATCGAGGTTTTTTCAGAGAATGAGGGAGGCAACTCGTAACCCTAGGAAATATGTATCACTCTATATATTCCACAATTTATTAACACTTAAATAATTTATTGGTCAAATCTTTTTCCCAAGTACGTTGTTTGTTTGTGTCACAAGTTAGGTTTAGAGAATATTGTCAAATACGATAACTTGTTGTCTTTTGTAAACAAAAAAAAAGTTCAAAGCTCTTTTAAAACAGTATAGATTTTGTTTTTGATATAATCTCAAGACTGAATCAAACTTTTTTCAAAGATCAAAACCAAAAACAATATATTGCGAGGGGCAACAATTTAAGGAGAAAGTATGTACATGACCAAATAGAACATAAGGTTACGCACCTAACTTAAGTTGTTTTTAGGGTCATTTGACCAAAATTTTCTTTCAAAAAAATCAAGAAATATTGATTCTTACATATATATTGATTATTGGTATATCAAGGAGAACAAAATATAATCAAATAAAGATCTAAAATCACATCCTGCTAATGGCAACAGCCAGCTGATGCTCTTTGTGTTCATCATCTTTGACCCTGATCAGGCCATGCTCACGTTCCAATCCCTCGAGCCAAAGCACAGTATCAGGATCAACAAGGTGGGCAATATTCCAAAGAAAAGCAGAATGAGGGAGTGCGTAGTCTAGCGGAGGCAAGGCGCCGTACTTATTCTTACAAGTAGCAGCAATATTCCCATCATCATCTTCCAAATTCTTAGGGAGGCTTACCATGTACTCCCTGACCATATCGAGATAAGCCAAAGAGCATCTCTTTGCAACAGTGAACAAACGCGCAAGAGCAGCCAGTTTTAGGCGGTTACACTTGTCAATTGAGTCACAATCATCCTTCTTCAGTAGCTTCTCATGCTCCACGGAGATGCTGTGGAGATTTGAGCTAGAGAGCGCTGGTAGTGACCTATATCGAAATGCTGACGAACAAGCTCAGTGCGCAAGGGGATCAACAAGAGAGAGGCAAGGAAACTCCATGGCAATTTTAGAGAACTTGTCAAAAAGCCTATCCTCTGCGTCAAGTACCTTCACCGCGTATGCACAACGGATCATCCTAATCCGCTTGATCATGTGAGCGCTGCTGCAGACACGGGCTGGTCCCTTATTAATCCCGAGAGAGACGATGGCATCAACAAAATCATTCTCATTTGGAACCACACTTATCTTCTCGAACATGTTTTCCTTCTCCATTCCTACTTATCTATCTCTGCACAAGCAATAAAAAAGTTGTGTGAAATACTATTCTCATTAATTCCAGGAAAAAGAGAGATAAGAAGAGTAATCAGCAAACTCATATCCATTTATTTATATGAGTTTGTTATATATCTCATACATCTGGTTATATATTCTCCTTCTCCATTTCTGGTTATATATCTCTGTACAAGTAGTCACTAGTCAATGTGTAATATGGTGAAGGAGAGATAAAAAGAGCAATCAATCAACTCATGTCCATATAGTGACATAATTTACATCACAAGAACCTTAAACAAAGACATTTTCATAACATAATACCAAATATCTGCTCCTCCCAACATGGTTTGTCAATCAACTACACAAGGCCCGGAATTAAGGGTTTTGAGTTTCTATCTAAGACTTAACGATTGTATCCCGACAAAAATCTAGGTTAAGTTTCTACAACAGAACGTTTTCACCATCAGGTTTAGCAATCTATTTACTCTCAGGACGACACAAACCTAGCTTCAATAAGAAACTTGGAAAGAGAATTGCATATAATCAATAAACCAAAACTTACTGCCACAAGACGAGGAAGGTCAAAGAAGCTTGCTTGAAACTTGGGAGGAATTAAACGAGGACGAAGGAGGAAACTCGTAACCCTAGGGATTTAACAATCTATTATATGCCACCCTTTATCGTTTAATTTTTGTTTTTCAAAAACCAGTCATATGGTCTGCTTGCAGCACAAGTTAGGTTTAGAGATGGTCAAATATGAATAACCCTTTTGTCTTTTTCCCCCTTTACAAAAATATGTATGAGGTTCTCTTCTCATAAAACCGGACCAAACCGAATATTCACTGGACCTGAAGTACCAATAAACAATTAGAAAAGAAAAGAAATGTAAACAAAGATGTGGTCCTATCTGCAAAACAAAAGAATGTCCTAAGAAGTTTATGTTGGATCTGTCAATGCACTTTTGTTTGATATAATACGCCTGTGAATGATCATATTAACTCTATTGAATGGGTCATCTGAAGACAAATGGAGCTATCTTCGAACGGATCTCTTGAGTTGCGGTTTATGACCTTTACTTTGCTTTGGGATTGTTTCCAGTACTTGTATCGTCCTCTGTCTCTTGGCTGTCGAAAAATCATATAATCATCAAGAATGTATTGAGAGAGTAGAAAGATTGAAATCTTTAGAGAGAAAGACTAACCATTCTCATGTTGTTGGTAGCTCTCTTGGAGTTTCCGCTTTGCAAACTCAAACCTTGCGTCCCGGTCCAGATCTTTAAGTTTCTGATAACACAACAAGAACAAAGACAAATGCTATTAGAACACAACAAGAATAAAAAGATTCAAACATCAAGGCTTTCTTAACCCACACACACTCACATCTTGTTGAGATTCAGCAAGTTTCCGCTTTTGCTCAGCAACAACAAGCGGTTTTCTTTGGATTGCAGGTGCCTTTTGTTCTCCACTTTGCTTTGGTTGTCTTCTAGGCTCATCAAAATCGGTGGCAGAGTGCTTCATAGGTCTAACATTAGCTTCTTCTCTCCTCATCTGTTGATCCTTGTTGTACCTCCCAACCACATTGGCTTCATTTGTACCCTCGGGTCTCCCTCTTGCCCTACTTTGCAATGTTCTCTCATGTTTAGATCCCACACTGTCACGAGGATCTGAAACAAGTTACCAGGAAGGAGTCATGAGTGTCAACATATAGGAAGAATTTCAAGCAGAGAACAGAATACCAAAGAGTGTAGTAACTCACTTCCATCGCAGTCCAAGCAATCTAAGATCTTCAAGTGACCCAAGATATTAGGAAACAAAGACAGAGAAAGAAACTTATCAGGATAACATTTCATTTATGCCCGAAAAATAATATGATGAGAGGTAAGGATATGTTTATAGACCTGAGAGAGTTCAAATCCATTGGGCTCAGGTGCAAAGAAATCTAAATCATGTGGCGGAGAAGGAAACGCTTCTTCTTCATCAAGTACAGAAAGGTTTGCAGACTCGGGTGTCCCTTCAGCTCCTGCATAAGCCAATTACCATAAATCTAGACGAAAAAGCTGCTCGCAATGACAAATGGAAAGAGAGGAGAGAGCTGTTACCAGCAATTTCTTTTGGAGTGTTCATCCATTGGTCTACCAGCTCCTTCCACTCTCTGCGCAGCCCATATATAAAAACAAAATCTTGATACTCGGGAGCCAGAAAGTGCGAAAGAGTAAATATTATAAGTATTCAACTAGCTCAAGACCAGCTCCCTAATGATCAACCAAAGGCCCATCTACTGATATTTTACGATATAGACATCCTATAAGGCAGGTGGTTTGCATTTGAATCAAAACACGGAGCTGATTCTCTTGGAACCTTTTGCCAAAGTTTAATGCACATCGCAAATGCGAGAGTATGCATACAGAGAAAACTAAACACACAAAAGAAAAAGATCAAACTCGTACGCTAAAAGTGTCTTTGCAAGTTTGCTAATCTTATCAGAACTATGTCTCCTGAAGCCATTGACAGCCTTTCCAATTTCAGTATCCTGCAAGAACACAAACCCAAAAAGAATTCAGCATATTGTATTACCAAATGATAACAAAATTATCAAAGCAAAAGCAGAAAAACAAACCTTGAGAATGTCCACACTGATAGACATCGATTCAAGCTTTCTCAATGATTCGAGTAACACAGAATTTGGCTGCAAAACAACAACAGAAACCAAAACCACAAACTCTAAAACTAGCACAGTTTCTCATGTAATTCGAACAAAAGAGACAAGAAACAAAACCTCTTCTTTGTTCAACAAGATATCTTTGATCCTCATGACCTCATCAACAATCACAGAAGAGTGATTGTTGTTCAAATCCTTCTCGTCGCCACCAACTCCAGCTATCTCCACCGTCTGGTTAGCTTCTTCTTCTCCGGCTATAGACAGCTCGAGGTGGTCACATCCGATGCAGCGGCTTACTTTACAAGAGAAGAGAAGCTCAGCGATTCTGCTTCTCCTTGATTTGAACTCATTTGGCCAATCTGCTGCAGCAACCATGATCGCATGATCAATGATACCAAAAATATCAGAATCTCCTCGCCGGAAATACTCCCTCCACTTATCCAACGAAGCCGACGGTTTCATATCTACCAATCGATTCCGATTTTCTCGATCTGGAAACCTAATTCCTACTTGAATGGATTCTGGAAAAAAAAACTAATGAAATCTCAAGCGACAAGAACGCTTGAAATTTTCTCGGGGAAATGAAGATTTTCCGAGAGAATGAAAGGACAAGGGATTCTTGTAGTGAGACCAAATAGAGATTGAATCAGTGAAACACCTAAAAGCAAAAGAAAATCCCAGAAATTTTTCAATGCTGTATCAAAGATTGAAGAGAAAATCTAGGTTTTGAGATCATTTCGATATGGATGATCACAAATTTCGACTAAGTAGAGTTTGGTTTGTGTGTGTTTTTTCTTCCCTCTACTGTTAAATTATTTTCCAATGAGAATCTGACAGAAAGTCCACAAGAACAAGAATTTTCCCGAGAAAATAGAATTAAATTAAGAAGACACAAAGGAAGACACCAGAATAAACAACACAACTTGGATCAGCCTTAACGTTATTTTTTTTCACTAAAAAAACTCACAAAATTCTTTTTGATTCTATAAGATAAGAAAATCTTCTCTTTTATTGTTAAATTGAGATACAAAAACTTATTTCAAAAGAAAACATTGGTTGCTATTTATATTAACTATGTAATTTTCCGCGTAATATAATATAATATGTATAATTTTTTGTAATATTTGAATAGTTTTGTTATTTCCGAATTATGAATGTGAATATGGAATAAATTCATCTCTTTGGTGCTTCTTTCTACATCTCTGGTTTTGCTGTTTTGACCGGCGATTGGATGGCTTTCACAGCATCATCGCCGGTCCCTGCTTCCTTTTCTTGTTTTTGTTTTTTTGTCTAGTGTTTTTGGGTACTGATCTGTCTTTTAACGAGTTTGAATCTGGTTTTTTGGTTTTCAATTGAATCTTGTCTCAATCCTCTCATCCTGAGTTCTTGCTCTTTAGTGTGTATTTCTCTCAGTTTTGCCTCAGATCTAGCCTGTTTCTTCTTTGGCAGAGGCGGATGTTAAAACTGGTCCTCTCCTGCCTCGGATTTGGAGTCTTCACCATCGTTGGTTACTAGCTCCTTGCAATCTGTTTAAGGGACTAGGTTTGTCTCTGGAAGTTTGTTCGTCTATGCCCCTTGGTTGGCTCCGCTTCGTCAGAGCAGTATATGAGGTTTGGATAGCGACTCATCCGTGTTATTATTGTGGTAAGGAGGGTATTGAATCTGTATCCGTTTAGGTGTTTCGTCTAGTCCTAGATCTGTCTTATTCTTAAAAGGATTGTGCTTCGATCTGATTTCTTGGAACTCCGGTTCAATTTCGGTTATTTTACGGATTGTAATATTCTAGCTTTGCTTCTCGGAAATCGTTCGGGCTATGCTTCCCGGTAAACTTTCGGGCTTTGTTTCCCGGTAAACTTTCGGGCTATGTTTGGGATCCGACTTTGTAATATTGTTCAATATTATATAAAATAATCAGTGACAAAAAAAAAGAATATGGAATAAATTATAAAGTGAAATATATCTTGACAACTTTTTTTTTATGTATCTGCACATTATTATATATTAATATAGTACAAAATAATTAAATATAACTTTATGATTAATAAAATGATGATTATTTAGTTATCTATAAATGAAATTTGTATGTGTTGCTTTCTAAAATGACACAATAATAATAAAATAACACATGTCCTAAAGTCAAATGGGATCAAATATTTCCTTGAAGCAATATCTACTCAAAAAGCTAATATTCAAAAAAGGTTGGATATTTTACTATTTTTAGTACAAAGAGGTTGAAGTGAATTTTATCAAATTTAAATTTTCGGATAAAATGGATGTTTTACTTTTTTTAGAGTTTTAATCAAATGACAATAATCTGATGTTCAAAAAAAAAAAAATCAAATGACAATAATCTATTATATACATAGAGCATAATCTATTATAAACGCTAAATACATTATATAACGTTGATAGATATACTATCGAAATTAGGTTTTTTAGTGTTTTACTAATAAATTGGTATTGAAGAAAAAACTAAAATATAGATAGTATTAATTTTCAGTAGTAGTGTTAAAAATGCAAAAGTTATATATCAAATTGATCTTAGTTTACGTATTTTTATCATATTTTATTCTAGCATTAATAGTTTTCTTACAAATATTCAAAAACAAAAGGTCAAATGAATATAGATATGTCAACAAAATTTTATTTTGTTAGAAAACTGTCTACATAACAAATCTAAAACATTTTTTTTTTTTGGCAATATAACACAATCCTATGCGAAACATTTAGACCATCCACATTCGAGACATTTTGTGGATGTCTCTTAATAAACAAATATTAAAAACATATTCTCTCATCTTTTTACTCAACTTTATACTTTTTCTTTTATCATTTTACTCACATTTTATTAATTTTATATTTAAACACACTCCAATTTTCATCCATTCTCTCTCCAAAATGTCTTCCAAGAGACACAACTATGTCTTCCAAGAGACACAACTATGTCTTACACTCTTTTTCTCTCTCCAAAAATACTCACTATCTCTTCTCTTTACTCAAATTTTATTAATTTTATATTTCAATACACCCCATTATTTCAACTAAAAACATTTTTTTTCTTCTTTTTAATAATTTTATATTTAAAGACACAACCAAAATGTCTCCAATGTGGATGCTCTTATAATAATGACGATGTTTATTTTTATCACCTTGTTTCATTTTCTCATTTTGACTTCCTATTACGAAAATAGAATTTTATAAAAGCAATACAATAAATAGAATTTCCACTAAATTTCTATTTAGTTTGGAGCTTTAAGTCCTTTGACTAGTTATTGTTCAACGTCCGACACAATGATATTAGAAGTTGTCTTCCATCTTCCGTAGTCAACATCATCCTTGACTCTCTGTTTTACGTAATAGACTTTTCATCTTCTTCCATAACTTTCATTTTCTTATATTATAATCTTCTTTCGCATTTGCACATTCACGAATTTGTCTCGTTCGATTCATTTTGATTCGGGTAAGCAAGATTTTGATTCGTTTTTCTTTTTCCACTAATCACAAGTTACACCGTTTATGTTTCATAGCTTAATTTTTGACCTAAGATCTTTGTGTTTGATTTTGGATCTATAGGCCTATCTAATGGATTTCTTATCTTTAACCTAGTTTGAGGGATCATTTTTGGAATCTAAAATTGTACTTAATAGACCAGTGAAACTCGCAGCTTTCACGATCTATGCTTCGATCTGGGATTATATGTATTGTAGAGAGAGATTGGCTTCATGTCCAAACAGCTTAGAAGAATTTCTTGCGTTTTCTTAATCTGTCATAGGCCTAGTGTTTTGTGTATATATATCTTTGTTGTGCTTTATTGTGTTTTTGCATTTCAAATTTGGGATAATTATAGCTCCTTGGAAATGTCGAAATTCAAACTCATCATCTTGAAGCTCGTTAAGTTTGAAAGGTTACCTAATATACCAGTAGAATTACACGCGAATCTTTTGTCTGAAAGGTATTTTACAATGCATTGATGGGAAAGAATCTCTTATTCTTCTTTTTAGCAGATCAATGACAAGCCGAAAAAACACTCATTGGTGTAATACTTGTAGACGAGGAATCCGTCTTCAAGGAGAAGAAGGCATAAGAGGAAGAGGAGCTTGCATTCATTGTGGTAACACCTTTCTTGAAAAGCTATATGAGAATGTGGATCTAAACCCTTTTGATTTATTCGAATTAGACATCGAAGAAGCTCGTAACCATGGTCGCAACAACCAAAGATCGATTCTTGAAAACCAATTGAGTTTTCGAGAGTTGTTTAACCGGCTCTCAGCACAAGACCGTCGTGGTCCTCCTCCAGCTTCACCAACCACGATTAACTCAATGCCAAAGATCAAAATCAAGCAGAAGCATCTCGGTTTGGATATGTGTTGCCCGGTTTGCCAAGGCCGGTTTGAAATCGGATCGGTTGCAAGAAAGATGCCGTGTAAACATGTATACCATTCGGGATGTATAGTACTTTGGTTACTCCAGCATAATTCTTGCCCGGTCTGTCGCAAAGAATTGCCACAAAACCGGAAAAATATGTTGTTGGACATGTGGCCGTTCAGCTCCTTTGGCTCGGCCTCAAGCCAAAATATATCACCTTTTCATTGAAATACGTTTGTCGATCCATATAAAAACGATATTGTAGATATTATACGTTATTTGAAACCTATCTTTCTTTCATATTACAATTTTTTAATCTATCATGTTATTTTTTTGTAACTATTACTGTAGAATTTATAAATTAGTTACGGTAGTTCGAACTCTTCAACACTTTTTTGTCGGTGGTCTTACCCAAACAACCAACCCTAAAAAATAAATTCCACTTTTTCAAGTTTTTTTAATGATAAGAATGATCATAATTAAAATATTATGGAACATAAGTGAATTAAGGAAATAAATATGAGACAAATAAAGTGTGTTAAGCAAAAAAAATACACGGTTTGTTTAATAATGGTAACACAAAGAAATCCTTCAGATACTCAAATCCTTTTTCGTCCCGAAATTTATTATAATCAGAAAAAAAAAGAAAAAAAAAATCACTTCACTCTCTCCGTTTTGCGTATTCTTCGTTTCTTAAATCCTGAATTAAGAACAAAAACCTCTAATCGATTCGATTCGATTTTCATAAGCTGAATTCGAAGTACCCTTTTGTGAAAATTTCTTCATTTCTCTGGATTTTTGCGTGGATTTCAGATTCGTTAGCTCAATCTGGTGAATTAGGGTTTTTGTTGAGCTGTGGAGGAAGAAGCTTAATGATGGGTGTTGTACCCACCGATTGGGAAGGTGGGATTTGCTGAAACCTTAGTTGCTTTGTCATGGGTAAATCAGAGGATGATGTGAACCTCCGCACCAGCGATGAAACTGTCGGCGATTCGCCGGAGAGGAATGCTATTCGGTGTGGCTGTTGTGAATGGATCTCGAGTTTTTTTGGGCTCAAATGTTTCTTCGTGCTGCTTCTCTCCGTCTCCTTGTTTATTTCAGCTTTGTTTTTGTTGTTTCCGTTTCCTATGGATCGTAAGGATTCGAATCTCGATCCCAGATTTAGAGGTAATTCTTCATTATTCAATTCGGTAGTTCCTGAATTCCTTCAAAAAATGTCAATTTTTGTGCTGTAAGCTATGTGTCATGAATTTGGTTATACTTAGAGAATTTCCTATTTTTGGAACACTGATTTGGGTCTATGTTTCATCCTCTGTGGTAATTACTGATGACAAAGCTATTTTGGAAATGTGATTTGACTGTGAGTCTTGCTTAAATGTAGAGTCAAACTGCTTTCTCTTTCAAGCTTTGAGATAGGAATCATTAGTTATTGTTAAACCTACCTTTAGAGCTTCTTAGCTATCCTAAAGAACTTTGTTTTGGGAGTAAAACCTATCTGACTCTTAAGGTGTGTTGGTTCCTATAGTTGTATAGTCAGATGACTTTTCTTGCTTAGATTAGAGTTGCTTGTTTAAGCTATTTGAGGTTTCTGCACATTTCGATTGATGCATTTTAAGTTGAAGCCGTTGGTTATTGACATAGTGGTGATTTTTTCATGAGGAGTTCTAAATTTAGTATTTCGGTCTTGACTTTGAGATATCTGTGAATTATACATGATTAATATAAGACATCTTCTTATAACTAGGACAAATGAGGTAATCAATGCTGATTTTTTTGTCATGGATATGGTTATTGATCACTATTAGGATATCGGTTGGCTTTGTTAATTGTTTCTCACATTCAGCACGATATGCTTTCACTCTTGATGCAGGTCATGCTATAGTAGCAAGTTTTAGCATCAATAGACCGGCTTCTTTTCTTAACGAAAATATCTTGCAGCTTAAGAGTGACATCTTTCAAGAGATGAGCTACATTTCGATAAACGTATGGTGTTTCATTTCTTCCCTAACCTTTTTTATCTTATTTCAGATTCCACTTATCATCTCGTTTCTCTTCTGATCCAACTTGGTTTAAATGAAACAACAGGTAACTATCCTGGCTATTGAACCGTCAGATGGATTGAACATAACAAAGGTTGTGTTTGGAATTGACCATGATATGGGATACCGAGAAATATTACCTCTGTCCTTGAGTTCTATCAAAGAGATGTTCGAATCGGTGCTCATAAATCAATCCACTCTCCAGCTTACAAAATCCTTGTTTGGGGAAACCTTTCTTTTTGAAGTGCTAAAGTTTCCAGGAGGAATCACTGTGATTCCACCGCAAAGTGCTTTCCCTCTGCAGAAATTCAAGATTGTTTTCAACTTTACCCTAAACTACTCCATTCATCAGATACAGATAAACTTCAACACCCTTGCCAGTCAACTAAAGAATGGGCTGAATCTCGCTCCATACGAGGTTTGTTGTTTTTACCAAAATATTTCCTTTTCTGAATCTTACATTTTGAAGTTAACAAATGCTAACAAGAATGATTGCCTTGAGTTAGATTGTGTTCTTAACACTGATTTCTTACTGAATGCAGAACTTGTATGTAAGCTTATCGAACTCAGAGGGGTCGACCGTGTCTCCCCCTACAACTGTTCACTCATCGGTATTGCTAAGAGTTGGGACTTCAAATACAAGCCCAAGATTGAAACAACTGACTGATACCATCACAGGTTCACGCACGAAAAACCTAGGCCTGAATAATACTATATTTGGTAAGGTCAAGCAAGTTCGTCTATCGTCTTTCTTGCCAAACAGTAGTGATAGTAGCTCTAAATCTCCATCACCCTCACCTCTTCCCCATCATCACCACCACCATCATCGTCACCACCACCACCATCACCATCACCACCACCATCATCACCACCACCACCACCATCATCTTAGCCCGAATATGGCTCCCGAGATTTCACCTGTGGCCTCTCCTGTTCCTCAGAGAAGCCCTAGAAGAACTCCATCTGCACCTCCACCCTGCAACTCAGGGAATGGAAAAGGACAAAGGGTACATTTCAAGGCGAAACACTTGCATTTCTCATTTCCACCTTCTCCTGCTCCTTCTCCTTCTCCTGCATCATATCGTTCTCCTCGCTATTCTGCTCGGCCACCACATCATCAGCTGCACTCACCGTCCCCGATACATGCAGTCAAGTCTCATATAGTTCCAATCTCTGCACCTCTACCACATGTGGTGTTTGCCCATGCAGCTCAACCACCCAAAACCAAACCAAGTGATCCTCCTGCAAACAAAGTTGCTAATCCTCAACTGCAGCCTTCTTCATGTAAGTTGCTACTTAAAAATGTCAGCCAATTCAGTAAGAGTATCAAATCATAAGAGTACCAATTTTAATCAAGCTTTTTCTTTCTGTTATTGTCTATCAGCTAATATGGGTTTACCAGCTATGCCATGGATTGTCCTACTCATGCTGATAGCGGCCGGGCTTCATGCATAACGACATTAACATGTCTAGTAAAACTGTATCAAAACCTCCTCCTCTCCTTCAACCGAATACTCAAAATTAAGTGTGTAAAAATGAATTCATATGGAAACTAGAAACAAAACTGGAAGAGTTGTTGTTATAGAATGTTGCTGCACAAAAAGTGTGCAGCCTTCTACATAATGCTCTAAGAGCTTTTTGTATATTATATTTCTTAAAAGAGAAAGTTCAGTAGTCGTCGGATGTGTTTTTCCGGCATGAAGCCACTCTCAGTCGCAGGCAATGTCTAAAGTAAACCAGGATTCACTTTATGGTGGTCTTAAATATTTATACCCAAAACCTTTAAAACATTGAGTTTTACAACACAGGAAAAAAAAAAAAGTCAATAAGGTATGTATAAACAAGTCAAATGTTCGTCTAGTTTGAGTCAAAATGAGTATGAAACGAGCTAAGTCCGATCAGGTGGCCACGAGATGGAGACCTGTCCGGGGAAGAACGCATGAGTAGGTAACATACTTGACACTGTCGAGAAGCACCACCACGAAGATCCGGGAAAGTGATTTCGGGTTTGGGGGTATGACTCTGTCAGTTTCAGAGTCAACAATCTCTCTTGGATCAAGCAACACTGAGACAACCATAGAGGAAGATGGTGTGGGTTTGTTATTAGTGTTCCCAGAGAAGCTCTTGTTTTGAGCGTCTTTGCTCGGCTGGGTATCGGTGATGTTGAGCTCAGACGCCACAAGTGAAACAGGAACTCCCTCGAGAATTCTCCTGTTCTTCATTCTCTTGTCATGGGTAGTGACATTTTGGAGATGCTCCCGTGTAATGTTGGAGACAGATGATGGGACTATAGCACCGGGAGCAACATCAAACTGGAAAACCTCAGTACACATGCTGTAATCCATTAGTGTACCTGCAAGAGATGATGCACTAAAGAGTTAGCTCCACGATTTTTTCCATTTAGTAAACCTACAAGAATAGTACCAGAATTACCTGAGCCACCTTCATGAAACCATTGGTGAAGTTTTTTCCCTTCGGCTGAACCAGAAGAGATAGCTGTTGAATGCAGAAGCAATTCTCCACTTCCTCTGACCTCAGGAACAACTAATGCAGAAGAAACAATTCCGGAAACTGTCAATTTGGGTTCTTTGCTTTTTACTTTTTCAGAGATACTCTTCTTAGCAGAATCCATTGCTTTCTCGCTTGCCAAAACCGAACTAATAATCAAGTTCCCGTCAATCTTCACAAGCCCATCGTTCCTTGGGACATAGAGAGAAGCAAATAGAGGCTCACTGGCATTTCTCAACGGACTCGGTCGTCCTTCTACTTTGGGATGACCATTATAATCTACACCTCCACAACTATCTCTCTCACCATGACTCCTCCTACTAGAATGGCTATTTCCTTCAGATATTCCACTTTCTCTTCTAACATCAGAGCCATCACCAACCATTAGAACCCTCCCCTTATGTTCATCATAATACCGACGACCCTCATAACTAGACAAACCACTAAAGCTTCCACTCTCTCCTCCATAGTTTACATCCATAAACGGAACCAACGTACCAAACAAGAAGATAAAGAACAAAATCCCAATAAAACTAATACTAGCAACCTTCTTGATCTTGCTTTTACCCTCATTTTTCTTACTCTCTTGCTTCTTGGGTCTACAACTCGAAGTAGGCTTAGGATCCAATTTAGGAATAGGAACCAATGGAGTATGTGATCCATAACCTCTAACAGGGTAAGGTGGATATGGCATCCATTGATACGGTAATGGTGGTGCAGCCATATAAGGATTCATAGGAGGAGCACCAGAAGCAACAGCCATTTGCTGCCTTAAAGCTGCATTCTCAGCCATAACATAAGAAATCTTACCATTCAATTCAGCAATGGTTGAATTCATACTCTTCACTTTCCCTTGAAGCTCCTCAACGTATTGCTTCTTCCTCAACCTCGAAAGCTGTGCGCTTTCACGGTTCCTAATAAGCCTCACCTTCTTCTTATCATCGTCTTCTTCGTTTGTAGCTGTTGATTTATCATCGGCTTTTTGGTACTTGAAGCTTCTGTATTCACCTCCGGAGTCTCCCTTCTCCTTCTTCCTCTTGCTAACAGAAGATTTCTGCGGATTGGTCGAATCAGGGGAGGATAACGCGTCGTTCGCGCCGGAGACAAAAGTCTTCGAGCCTTGAGATGAAACCTGAGAATGAACAGAATCAGATCGCTCTTCCGATGAGCCTCTGTCGCCGTTCTTAGCTTCCGATGAGTCCAGATTCGCTTGGTTTCCGATCGCTTCTGGGCTCTGATCTCCGGATGTTCCGAATCCATCTGGGATCGCCGCCGCGGGATCCGCGTTGGTAAAGTCGAAGAAATCATCGGAACCATCAAATCGGAAATCAATATCCCCAAAATCTCCGTTCTCCTCGTCGAATAAGAAGTCGAGATCGGAGATCGGGTGTTCCATTGAAATCGGATCAGATAGGAAAGGAAGATCTAGCGGAGGAATAGAGATCATATCGGAATCCGAAAATAGATTAGGGGTCAGATCAGACATCTCCGGTGGGTGAACAAGTACAGAGGTGGATTCCGTCATCACCGATGGTTGAATTTTCTCTCTCTCGCTTAGTTTCGTGATTGTTCCACACGGTTAAGGCTTTGAAGAAGACGCCGTTGACGAATATACTTACAAAATAGCTTAAGAATATTACCTCCACGCGCCTAAATCCGCGTGTGCATCCATGAAACTCAGAATTTTCGATTCTTATTTTACACGTGTGTCCAGTGTGTGTTTCCTTTATTGCCTTGTTGCTTGGAGTAAGAAATGTAGTACTCTTTGTGAAAGCTCAAAAAAATTTATAAATAAATCAGTTTCCAAAATCTATAAATATGAAATTAACTTGATTTTCTTAATATTCTTTGTGTATTTCTTATTGGCTCGTTACTTTTATATTATTTTAGTTATATCATGTGATATTATGCTTATATTATTGTGCTATACTATGAATGAAATTAGAAATGTCATTTTTAAAGATTATAACATAAATATAACAAAACTATTGAAGATAATTTTACCGTGATTGGCGAATTATCTGATATGTGGATTCATATATTTTTTCTAAATGTGATATATATAAACTATCAAGAGTTAAGACAATGGAAATATGGATTTTCTGCAACAACAAAAAGTCCTCCAACCTCTTTTTTTTTTGATAAAGATCTTTTTTGTAAATGAATAAATAACAGTTTTAAATTAATGTTATTGATTAAACTTTTAAACTGGCGTTAGACAATGAAGGTCGACAATCAAAGATTATTTTCATTTTTAATGCCTCATTCGTTAGCAAATTACTCTGCAAATTAATGGTGTATTAAAAACTATGGACAATTACAAAAATATCATTTTTGGTGTTATACATTTGCAAGAATGCCACTTAGGGGTATCCAGTTGTAAAAATACCACTAATTATGGATTTTTAAAACTTAAATATTAAAATTATAAATCCTAAAAAATGTTTTGACTCCTAAAACCCCTAAAACACTCAAAACTAAACCCTAATACAATATAGTTAACCTAAACATAAATGATATAATAATTTTTTTTTTAAATATGGTATTTTTAGAAAATAACCCTTGAAAAATGGCATTTTTAAAAAAAATTCTAAAAACTACTAGAGTCACTAAGTCAAAGCTAACATTCTAACCTTTGCAATTCAAAACAAATGAAAGTATATCATAGGTCTAATTTGTCAAAGACAACAAAAACATGTGTCTATGAAGTTTATTGATTTGGTATGACTATATAGCAACCCCCAAAAAGGGCACACGATTGCAAAATTTCTAAAAAATAATATAGGATTATATTAAGTACTTAGATAAGCTTCTTCTTGAGGAAGAAGCGTTTGAGATGCCAAATTTGGTAAATTGAAACAGAAAGAGAGACTCCTAAAGACACAAGGCTGTACTGCGCAACTCTCTTGTTAGTCTTCTCGTTTATTTCCCTCATATGTGCTTCCCTGCACCAAAAGAAACTCTTAATACATTCTAAATCGTCTTGTTTTGCAGATTATATACAATTAAGATCAAAGTTATAACCAACCTGATTTTTAAATAGAGTATGTTAGCCCTAATAGCTTTCACTGATTCTGTAGATTTTCGAAGCTCAAGCTCCACACCCTACAACAATTATACATTTTTTTTTTTGGTCAAACCAATTATACATTCAATACCATATTTTGTTATATAAAGACATGTTTTTTTTTTTTTGCGAGGGTATTGTATAATATTATTGATTAGAAAGCTACAAGGGCTTGCCTCGATCTTTTCTTTCTTAGCAACAGAATCCCAATCTTTGGTTTTGATACCCATCTTCCAATCAAGATTGACTATAGCAGAGCTATTAAATGTGTAATGTGTTTGATCGTGATGCATCGATAAACAAGCAAAATAGGCTCCACTCTCGCTCGATGTAAACGCAAACTGACCATGCGACACGTTTGCCTTCTTGTATAGCTCCTTCCCGTACGGTGATGTTACCTACATTTTACCCAATACGCATGAACGCACATTTTACAATTGATCACTCCACTTTCGAATAGTAAAGTTATAGATATCATTTCTACTCCAACGCCTTGGTTTTTCAATCTCACTAATCACCACATATAGATTTTTACCAGTTTCAGTTTTGAGAACGGCGTAAAATCTGACAAACTTAATTAACGTAATCACACTAAAAGATTAAAGATTAAAGACTTGAAATTTCTAGGTAGGTAGGAAAAAAATGGTTAAATACTATCTAATGATTAAAGACTATTTGGTTTTTTCTTCGTTTGCAAATCTATCACTAGTTCAATATTGATTTCCGATCTCAACTTTGAACTTATCGTTTATCTAACCTAATTGTAAACACTAGTGATGCTAATCCATAAACCAATAAATTTAACCATTCCTAACAAGAAATTCCCGGAATCAATTTCCAATCGAAAAGAGAATATTACATGTTTTGCTTGGAAACCCTTTATAGGCAGTCAAATAAATTAAAAAAGTCCCTAGAGAAATGAGTGCGTTACATATAAAGCATGAAAATTTGACAGATGAATATGAAGTATATGGTTGTGAATAATAATGATGGTATAGATACATACCCGAACATCTATTGTAGGACCAAGTCCCACGTTTTCCTGATCGATACAAAGGTAATCGGCGACAACGACCATGTTGGCTTGAATATCTTCGTAGACGCATCTCTCGCCGGAAGTTGGAACCGTTAACCATATCGCCTCCGCCACCGGGAAAAGAGAGCCACCGTCTAAGAGGCAGATCAAACCAATGAATAGTACCGGAGAGATCGCCATTGTTTGAGAGAGATATGAGTTTCCCTAAAGGTTTTTACGCTATTAAGCGAAAAGAATACGTTTTAAGACAGTGGCGCGTGTAGTTTAAGGTTGTGTTGCATTGTAGTCATTGGCTGGGACTTTTCTGATATCCAATAAGAATATGCCACGTAGGATGTAATGAACATTTGTTCACTCGCCGGGAGAGCCGTTTTTGGAGTAATTTGCTTACATGGAAACTGCGTTTAATTCTTGACTGGACAATATCATTTCTAAAAGGAAGTAAATTCAACAAAAAGATTTCCACTTTTTTTAGGGGGTTAAAATCGACTTCTTAAACTCCACATAAACTTTTCTTAATTTTTACTGGCTTTGGGATGTAAACTTGTGTAGGTTTTTTCTTTTATTATTTTGTCGATTTTTAGTTTAAATTTGTAATCAAAATTGATAGAAAAACATTGTTTAAGTATTGCAATTTTTTTATTTTTTTTAACTAGAGGTAATCTGGATTTTTACCGTCCAACTAATCCCCCAGTGTGAGTGTAGCCGTCGAGTGGTCAACTCCTCGGGTTTTCTAATGAACCTAAAACATGACACCATTTCGACTGGTCAAATAGAAATGGGTAGATAATTTCGCACTTAGAGAAAATTGAACTCTGGCCTAAATCTACAGAGCAATTCCTTTCTCAAGTGAAAACCACTAGCCCACCACCACTTAGTTAAGTATTGCAGTTAGAATAGCAATAGAACAATATCAACACTACATTGAGTTTTAAAATAAAACATGTATTGATTTTTCAAACATACTCTAATTGTTTACCATATGAAAACGCAAAAAAATATCGGTATTTTATCTATAGCTTATAATTATGATACATTTTGGTCAATCTAAAATATGACAAAATAAATCTTTTGCACTAGTTTGCATGAATTAAACATTACCTTGAGAATTTATTTGTCCTTGGAAAGATGGTAATGTATAAACCACACACATTACATCCGGTAATATCAAATACTCCGAAATATGATCGGTGCATTGAATATATGTTTGACAAAACACTCCAAAATGACTCACCATGAAGAATGAAGTATCACACCAACCCAACGCCTAGAAGAAAATTTCATACAAATATTTTATGATCCCACCAAATCAACTTTAAAATCCCACTTCTCGATCAATGTAACATAGAGATATCAATTTTCCAAAAAGTCCAACAATTTTAACCCGAAAAAGAAAAAGAAAAAACACACCTATAAACGAATAAAAAACTCAAAGGAAGCAACTTTCTTTATATTCTTCCCCACTTGATTGCGATAGAAAAGAGAGAGATAAAGGTCGATAAGGTCTTTTCCTCTTCCATTCACCCTCATCGTCTCGCCTCTCTCTCTCTCTCTGAAGAATGCTCATCAGAAATTCTCTCCTTTTCGTTTCCTTGATGTGTTTTCTCTTCTAATCTCCGGTGGTGGGTGAGAGAGAGAAGGCAAAACCAAAGATCGAGACACAAGGATTCGAAGACAAAAGGGGGAAAATTAGCAGAAGAGTTTATCTATGGCTGCTATGACCGAGAAGGAAGCTATGGTGGATCCTTTTTTGGTCGAGGCTCTTCAGAATCCTCGTCATCGTCTCACCAGTTAGTCAATTTCTCGATAACCCACGATTCGATTTTGCTTTCTCTGTGTTGGGTTGATCTGATTTTGGTTCATGTCATTAGGGTTTGATAGAATTTGGGGAATCATGAGTTTCTGTAATCCTCGATCCTTTTATGGTTTATGTTTTGGTGATTAGGGTTTCGTGCTTTGACGATTAGATCCATAACCATTAGTAATCTCTGATTCTATATCTTCAAATCAGTAGCTCAATCAGAATCTTCATGATTGCGATTCTTTTCATCGGCATCATGAACATTGAAGCTTTAGTAATCACTCTGATTTTTATTACCATTCGTCTAATTTGGTCTACTCTAAGCTCAATTACATATATAAGCATATGGCAACATATATTTTTTTTGTTCTGTGGAAGTTTAATTTCTGTATCTGGAAAGATTCTCTTCAAATGTGGTGGTTGGGTGATTAAAAAGGTTACTTCTTTTGTTGGTGTGTGTGTTTTTAGTTTTGCGGATGGAGCTCGATATTCAGAAGTTCTTTCAAAACCCTGAGCAACTTCAGTTCGAATTCCGGCCTTTTCCTACATCTTACCTGCGTCTTGCTGCACATCGAGTTGCTCAGCATTATGGACTAGTGACCATGGCTTTGGACAGTGGTAGTGGTGCAGCAGATGGATCCGACAACAGAATCCTGGTTACGAAAACAGCGGAAAGCAGATTTCCTTATGTCTGCTTATCGGAAATTCCTGTTAAGCAACCTGAGAATGGTAGACCTGAGGGTTTCAAAATCGCAATTAAGCCTAGACCAAAGAGAGGATCTGGTTGTGGAGGTAGCGGATCGGGAGTACAGCAGAATCTTCTGAGAAGTGTTGAGGAGAGAAAAGAAGAGTATGATAAAGCCCGAGCTCGGATCTTTAACAGCCCTAGCAGTTCCGACTCTGAAGATTCTTCATCACTACGAGCTCCTCCTCCTCTTGAAGGGAAAAACATATGTATAAACCGAAATGAGACTGAAGTGGCGGTTAATAATAATAATCCTGTTGATGCTGTTACTCGAGAATCTGGACGGACTTCTCGAGTTGCCATTATCAGAGATAGAGAGAAGGATCGGTATGACCCGGATTATGACAGGAGCTATGACAGGTATGTCGTGGATCCTGCGTACAGGTAAACCTTTTCATCTCTTAAACGACAACATTCAAGAAAAATTATCGGTATTCGCTCTGCAAAAATAAGATGTTTATATTGTGGGTTTGTTTGTAGGTACGTTAGGGTTATGCCTGCTGGCCAAAGCTTCAATCCGATGCCAATCCACATTCCGTTTCACGATGGACTTTTCCCGCAGATGCCAAGAGGTCATCAACCTAATCTTAACTATGGCCATCCGCTAAACCCAGCCTTGAGTCCCTTCACTAACAACCAGGCTGCTTATTCACCGTGGCCAAACTCACCCGCCATGAACTATGCACAGTCGTTGAACGGTTCAGACACAAATCTTTTCAGGTTTGCTCATACTAAACTCTTGTTTTGGTTTGCCATTTGATTGATCCCTCAAATCTAATTGTTTTACTCGTCTTTTTCCTGCAGGCATCCTTCTGCAAGCAATCCCTGACGACAAAGTAGTGTTTTGAGTATTTCTATGTCTGTATGAAAACCAGATTCTATAGATATTAGCCTTTAGGAGCTCTCTGTTCTGTTCCGAACAATGGCTGCTTCTCTTTCTTATATAACAAGACATCTACTCTTTCCTTTTTCTTAATTATATCATTTTCAAACCTTGCATGAACCCTAGACTATACTCAAAACCAATATTTGATAATGGCCTTTTGTGGTGAACCAAACTTTTCAAAGGAACTTGGAATTTGATTCATGAATGTGGTCTCTTTTTATGGAAAGAAAATCTTCATATTTAATTGTTTCTTTTTTTTTGTTTTACATTTAAAACATGAGGTTGCGAAGACTTGGAGGGTCGTTTTCTAACTTTGAAGAGACGAAGACAAAGTGATTTCCCAAAATTCCTAAAACCAAAAATCCCTCAAATACTCCCAAATGGTCTCAAATCACACGGAGTGGATTAGACTTAAGGATAAATTTGGATTTTTAATCAACAATGGTTTTGGATTTAAGAGTGGATTAGAGTTCTGGAAAGAAGAAAAAAACCAAATCAAGAACTATGAAATTAATTCATCTTATGTACTTTGGTTTGGTCATTTGAAGATCACTCTCACTCAGCACTCGTCATCTCTGTTGCCGCCTCAAGGCCCCTCGAGCTCCTCCGCAGTATCTGGCGTTTGGTCGCCGGTGAGTCTTTTTCTCCGTCCTGCAAGGCTACACCTTATCAGATTTTGTTCCCTTTGCATTTGGGTTTGGAGATCTTGAAGCTCGCCTATGTTTCGACCACTGCTATGACAACAAAGTTTAACTCTGCTCTCAACTCCCCTTTTCATGGTGGTACATCTTTGTGGTGCTTTCATCTGAACAAGGTGAATTCCTTCCTTTTACCAATCGATTTAGATGTGGGTTGTGTTTTCAATAAATGGACCAGGATGGTGTTGTTGGATTTGAGTCTTTTGGTTGTTGTCCCGTTTGTTACGGCTGGTTTAGGTTTTTTATTGTGGCTTTCGTTGACATCTTTGTCGCCTATGTGCAATTACTTAGTGAAGTATGCACGTTTCGTTCACTTATTGCAGTATGCAGGTTTCTTCCATTTACTGTGTTGTGCAGGTCTCGTCCATATTATGCACGTCTCGACATATGTGCGATGCCACCAATTACTTCAAAGATGCAATTTGGAATGTGGTATCTCTGGAGTGTGGATTTGAAAGGATTTTTACGGGGAGTAATACCACTCTATATCAAGGCTCCACTTCGCAGCAGTTTGCCTCCTTGGCAGTGGTTGTTGAAGGCCTTGCTCTTAACGCCGCCATTGTTGCAGCTTCAAAGTTAGAGATTCAAGAACTCTGTTTGTTCTTTGATTCTCAATCTCTAATCACTCTCCTCAGCGTAGGTGTGATCTTGGAGTTGAAAAGCTTTCTCTTTGACATGTGTCTGATGCGATCCTTTTCTTTATCTATCCGTTTTCTTTATGTTCCACGTTCGGCTTATGTGCCCGTGGACTCTTTAGCAAAAGAAGCTTTAAGCTTGCTTTGTCTTCCCTTTGTGTAAGGACTCTTTTAGTCTAATGAATGAAATTGGTTTGTCCAACAAAAAGAGATCCTTCTTATAAAATTTTGGTAAAGCTAGTTCCGAATCAGACAAATTGGATAAGATAGAACGAAACCGAAATACACATACTCTTTATGTGAATCAACCGTAAGAGATAGTATTTGATATATAAACACAATTAACGAGTTCAACAAAATTATTTTTACAAGAAAGCAAAATTTCGAACATTTAAAAAAATATATATATCTATTGGATGGGGTCTGACTTGGTGAGACAAGATCAGGACATGCCAGCTATGAACCCACCACCCTAACTTTAAGTCATTCACCTCCCAAATAATTTAACTTACAATTATAACAAAAAAAGAAATACTTTATTGGGTTTTGGTCCCTTGAATACATTCCATAGACTTTATCATTGATAGTAAAACAAGTTGGGTATGATTAAGGAAGTGAGAGCATCAGATCCTGGATTCTGATTCTGCCTCCCATTGTCTCTTTTCCTTATTGATTGCTTCATGTCATTTCTACAAAATTGTACTATTGCATCCATGTTCATAATCACTGGTCCATATTTAGATTTATATCATCAGGTTGGAATGAACAGTTTTAGCAGCTGCAACATACTTTTTATGAGAATTTCATATGTAAAAGCTACAAGCAACTCAGCTTTTCAGACCAAATCTACTAAAACAAAAGTCAAGAAAAATGGAAAAGCTAAGAACATTTGTTTCTAATCAAGATCGATTCTTTTTCCCAACCTTGAGTGTGTTCGTACGGATGTACATAGTGAACTCAATCTTTACATGAATCTTTAAAGAAGAAGCTACAAGGGGGTTAAACAAGCCGTGACCTGAATCTCACAGTGACGCCGGATTGTATGTATCGAGGTTCTTAAAGAGTCCTGCATAGACATTTTGTAACATACAAATGAATCAAATTACCAACATCTATTAACCTGACACAAGTTCAAATAGCTAGTACTGGTCTACATTGCAAGCTACAGACAAATAGGATCAAGAATCAGAATCTTGATTTCAAGTGTTCAAAGCTTTATTACCGGAAGAGATTCGATTCAATCGTCTCGAGTTGGGAATAAAGTCAAGACTGTTCTTCCTCCTCCATTAGCGTTTGCAGATTCCAAATCCTCAACGTAATTACCAACTGGACTATGCAACGACGGTGTAGACATTCTGTGTAGCGTTTGCTGCTGCTGCTGCTGCGTTTGCCTCGCCAAGAACGCCGGATCGAATTTCCCATTCGTCGTCGCCGGTGATCCAAATTGCCCGTTCGTCGGCGGCGAGTTGAACTGACCGTTCGTCGGAGAGCCGTAATGAGCGGCGGCTATTTGACGGTGGTGGAATTGAGGAGGTTGAAGATGAGGATTAACGGCGGCGGCCATTTGTTGTTGCTGTTGAAGAGTAGCGATTGGGACAAAAGAAGGCATGAAATGGTCAGAGCTCGGAACACGATTCGGATGAAGGAAATGAGCAGGAACCGGAGAGCTAGCGAATAGACGATCCGTCGCCGGATCTGAACCAGCTCCTCCACCGGAAGACAAACCTTGCATTCTCTTAAGGTAAAGCCTATACTTTTGCAAATGACTAGCAACGTTTTCTCTGGTTAATCCATCAACGCTCATAAGCTGCATAATCGTTTTAGGAACCGCGTTTTTGATCCCGAGATGCGCAACCGCATCGACGAAGCGTTTGTGTAGCTGCGGTGTCCATACGAGTCTAGGTCGTTTTAGAGTCCTCGCTGGTTCGTCTCCGGCTGCTCCGGAGCCTAGATCTGCTGAATCAGCTGCGAATTCGGCGGAGGAATTGGCTTGTGAAGACGGAAGTTGGAGCTGTGATGGTGTTGGAGGTGTTGTTGATTGGTTGTGGTGGTGGTGGTGAGGTTGACCGGAGTTTGTGATTCCGTTGGTAGGGCTTCTGATGTCGAAGGCGAGAGCTAGATCGGGAGAGATTAGAGATTGTGATAATGGCATGAGTTCTTCAGGTGATGGAAGCTCTTCTTCCCATCTTGCAAACCAATCAGAATCGTCTTCTCTCATAATCTCAAGCTTTTCACAGACCCAGAAAGAGATTCAACGAAATCGATCACAGAGAAAGTAACAAATGCTTTCAAATTCGATCTGGAGAAAAAAGGACGAAACTTTTTCCCGGAAAATTACTAAAGTGAGAAAACCCAACAGAGAAGAAGCTTTATCACTCTTGCGTTGAAGAAGAAGAAGAGAGGAAAAGGAAAGAGACGGAATCTGAGAATAGATGATGATGATTGAGAAAGATGGAGAGAAGTTCGAGGTGGATCTTCTTTTCTTTCTTTCTTCACATTTTTATTTTATTTTGTACTCTATGCTTTTTCAATCTCTAATTTATGATGAAGAGTACTTACCAAATCTACAATAACTACATTTTATTTATTTAATTTTACTATATAGTTTTGGGAGATTCAATCATATAAAAGACTCGACCGACGTTAACTTTGGCGCGTGGTGACCACTTTACAATCAAAACAACAACTTGTTGATCCTTTTTCTTGTGATTGCCTTTTATAAATAACCTCTTCTATGAATTATTTGACATTTCCAAATTCCAAAATACATTAGTATATAACAACGTAATCGAGTTTTAAAACTCAGAAATGGAAAGCTTGAATCTTTACTAATCT
The DNA here is from genome assembly GCA_964056655.1 of Arabis hirsuta. Classification (NCBI taxonomy): domain Eukaryota; kingdom Viridiplantae; phylum Streptophyta; class Magnoliopsida; order Brassicales; family Brassicaceae; genus Arabis; species Arabis hirsuta. The sequence goes on from OZ053301.1 coordinate 38,736,180, forward strand.
GTGAATGAGACAGTGAGCAAGATAAGGAGGCGACTTAGAACAAAAGTAGAGAACGTAATTAGTTCATTTTGATCAGAATAGAAGTTATGATAAAAGAGAGATAAGTTTGGACTTTGGAAACATAAGCATTACAAACTATTTTTAGCCATAAAAAACGTGTTAATTTGTTTACATATAATTATTTGTTTTTGTTTACATAGAACGAAAAGTAATAGTACTGTTAGCATGTCACTGTCAAATATATAATTATGTTTTTGGAGAAAATTTCAAAGCCCAATTAAATTGGTTCACTTGCAAGCAAAGACACTAATAATATAATCAGTCAATCATATATATTAAGATGACACTAATAAAAATGTAATAAGCTAGGATCTTGGCCTAGAAAAATACATCTTTTACATTCTTCAATAACAATTAAAGGTTGTAACTTTCTGATTAATCTCTTTGATAAGAATCAGTTTTAGGTAAATATACCAACAAATCAATACTTTTTAATCTCAAACACTACTTGCTTTGCTTAGAACATTTACATGTTCATTAAATAGACCATAATCAATCACCTGCTTCATAAGAGTCACAGAGAATAAAGAATTGGTAAAAAAAAAAACCATGAAAACAAATGTGATCCTAGCAATTTGAGTTTGTAATGATGCTATGTTTTCAAGCTGTTCAAACCAAAAGTTGCAGAGAAGTAATAGACAGATATTATGAATCAATATAAGAAGGAACATAATGAATATGATTCTCTTCTTCTTGCTCATTCTCTATATCTCAATCGCAATCAACAGAGAACAGAAGTTGAGATGATGGTGAAGCCCTATACATAGATTCTAACTCATTCTGAATGTTCTCATCGGGCATGTCGAAAGATTTCGAGGAGATTTCCACCGTCTTTAAACACTTTGAGTTAGCAAGAACGTAAGCCAAAAATTGTTTCTCTTCTCTTGTCCCTTTAAATACGATAAAAAAATTCAAGGTGAGACAACAAGCATCCCGGCACAGAACTCGGTTGGTTCCACAAAATGGAGAGTCAATATAGTCGTTAAAACCCTTCAAAGCAACGAGGACGAATAGTAAATAAACACATTTACTTTAATTTTAGCCCAGGGAGGAGGAAGATACACTTACAGAGTTGATCGTAAGAACTCTTAGTTTAGGAGAGTTATGGAGCAAAAGCATAAGTGGCTCCAACCAATGATTATCTGAGTATTTTCTCCAAAGCTTCAACTCCATGAGCCAAGAGAAGTTAACGCCGTTACAAAACTCAACCTACAATTTGAATAAAACAGAACATGAGTAAATACACAGCACAAGAAATCACAAACGAAGAGAAGCAAGGTAATCAAAATGGTTAAATTACATTGGTCGGATACAATTTGAGATACTTGACAGAGGAAAAACATGTCATGAACTTGTCATTCGGGTGACCAAATTCGCCACATCAAGGCGAGGCATATTCTTGAACGAGCAATCGTTTCCTGAATTATCATAGAATACAACTTGCTTTAATCCCGGGGAATCTATAACCAATGACGTATCATATACATATTCAAAGAACGCCGTTACGCTCCTCTTATACGTTAACGTCTCCAAAGAAGGCACTTTCACAATGAACCTTAACACATTGTCATTTTCATATCTGTCCAAAACCAAAAATGTTTGAGAACAGGGCAGTTAGATAAAAGCCAAACATGAGTATCTTCGTCTTTATACGCCACATAGGCAAGTTTCAGCTAGGGACGGGAGACAGACCGTGGAAGGAACATCGACAAGAATCTGGTTCGATAGAGTCAATTTCACAAGACTTTTGCACGTGTAAAGGCTCTTAGGCAAGCTGGTTCTACGGTATCGAGAAAGTTCAACATGACGGTAGGATCTATGGTCTACGGTCTCGAGAAATTTCAACACTAGGTTTAGCTCTCGAACAGAGTGGTCAACTGCGTGTGAGACACACTTTCCGACATCTGCACCAACGGGACAATATTTACGGAGCTGGATTCTCAAGCTTTCTAGTACTGGTGCCTTGTGCAGCTGCAATGACTTGTCAAAAAAGTTCCAAATGCTCTTCTCGTCTATGTCGGTTTCTTCGTAGTCGAGATTATACACCATAGTCCATACAAAACGCCATCGCTTAGACAAAACCATGGTGGTCACGACATCTTTTGTTGGGATTTGAGACAATATCTGCACAAGCAAATCATCAGGCAAAACACTGATCCTGTTTTCGCAAACTTTCTCTTTTCCCCAACATATTTCGGCTCCTAAAGGCACCTTGTAAGATCCTTTTTCTCCAGAAAAGAAAAAATCGTATAAACGAATCCCTAGGCTATGAGATCAGGAGAGCTAGAACCCTAGCTGCTACGAGAAGTAGGCAATATTATTACGACAAAATCTAACAAATGGAAGCCGACATGATAATACGATGAATCAATAGAAGAACACATAAAGAACTTGATGATTCTCTTCTTCTTGCTCATTCTCTATATGATCTCCATTCAAATTGAAAAGAGAATAGAAGCTGAGATGATGCTGAAACCCTATAAATGGATCCTAACTGCTCCTTCACCTCCTCATCGTCCATGCAGAAATATCATAAGCCTAACAAACAAAGTTTGGAGAAGAGTACAACTTGACAAAAGCCTAACAAGCGAATCCTCGTCCTTATAGACAACACAGAAAAGCCCCAGTTCTACAAGCGGTGGGGGGAAACTTGGGAAGGAACATCAAGGAGAATCTTGTTTGAGAGAGTCAAATCCTTTAGCGTTTTGTAAGTGTATATACTCTTAGACAAGCTTGTAGGCTCTGCTGACCAACGTAGATTGAAAGATAGCAATCGAATGCAGCGTTCAACAGCGTCATCAACCCATTTCCCGACATCTACATCAACGGGACATGTTGAACCGAGTTCAAGTTGTAAATGTTCTAGTACAGGTGCCTCGTGGAGTTGTAATGACTTGTCAAAGAACCACCAGACGCTCTTATCGCCTTCATTGTCCGTGTCTCTGTACACGAGTTTAGGCAACATCTTCCATATAGAACGCCATTGTTTTGACAAAATCGTCGTGGCCACGGCATCTTTAGTCGGAAGAAGCAACAATATCTGCAACAGTACATCTTCGGGTAAAGCACTAATCCTTTCTTCATAAGCTTTTTCTTCAATTCTCTGACAAGTTTCAGCTTCGTCTGCGTATTTAAGTTATTTTCTCAAGATGAGAAAATATGTATAAACTTTAGACCAAGACGAAAACACTAAACTATCAGAAGGCCAAGACCCTTTTTGGTTACTTACTTGTTGTCGTAGTACTACTGAGGAAAGAAAACGAAGGCAAACAACAAACAAACGGGTTCTTCATTATTTTCTTTAAAAAAACAGAACACGTTATCATTTATTGATAATTTCTTCTAGGTTTCTTCAAGCTCCTACGTTTGTTTCTGGATGGTTGGTTTTTTACATTGTTGTGTAATACTTTCAAATGTTGTATGGCATATATAATGATATTTTCTCACGAGCAAAACTGGTTAAACTTGACGAGGAAAAAACCCTAAAAGAATAGAGTCAGAACCCTAAACCCAATGTTATTAAACCCAACTCGGATGACGAACCGGAGTACCAGCCGGGTCACCGAATCAACTGCGGTTCAACCGCGGGTCAATTGATTAATAAATTTTAGTAAATTTATATATATATCTATATAGTTTTATAAATATAAAAATAAAACAAAAATATATATCAAGTAAGTATAGTGATCAAAATAAATATTTAGTGTATGTTTTAATTAGTTTTTGTTTTTAAAATTTTAAATCTTTCTCATAGAAAAGTTATCATAAAATTTGTTAATTTATATTGATGATAAATGATAATAATAAAACAAACGATTAAAGAATTGATAAAGAAATAAAAAAAACACTTAAAAATAAAGAAGAAATAAAAAGAAACAAATTAATTGTTAATTTAAAATATTAAAAATATGTAAAAAAATCATACAAAAAATCAAAAATCCTAACCTTTATCTTAATAAATTTTTTTAATTTTGGTTGGTTCCTCTTCTTTTTCCATTACCCCTTTAAATTTTCTGCACTATTTTGTTTGTTAAAGTTATTATTCCGTTGATGTAAAAAAATTTATCCATGAATACATTCCTAAATCTTTTTATTTTTACTAAAACCGAAAACCGTCCAGATCGAGTTTTTGCCAGTTCGCCGGATTTTGGCGGATTTTTTAGAATTTTAGTGGTTCAATAGGATTTTGTGTTTAATTTAAAACCCAAACCGAGAACCTTGCCAGATCGCTGTTCAACCGGTCGAACCGGCCGGTCCGATCCGGATTTGAAAACATTGCCTAAACCCTTTGTGTTACTTGGCGTCGTTCTGACTTCTGAGAAGAGAAAGCCCTTATGTTTCGTGCTGGTTAGGTAAACAAATCGTTTTTTTGGGTCACAATATTGTGTGTGAACATTGGGCTTTTCATAACTGGGCCTAGCCCATGATTTTGGATTTTGCCGACACAATTTAGGGTTGTGTCTCCGCTTTCATTGACGGCGACTCAAGTGTAGATTTCTTCTAGGGTTCCCAAATTGTAACCATAGTGAAGCCGCCCATATATATACACATATACCCACAACTTCTTGTTCATCTTTAAAGTTCAATTACTGAGAGGTTCGATTGCAGAGGAATAAGTAACACGTGATCTCGGTGTTTCTTTGTCTATACTTGGGAGAAAAGCGATGATGTGAGGTCATTGTACTTTCCCAAATGTAGACAGAGCAAAACCGTGATGACGTCAACAGAGATTTGTAGATGGTACGAACATCAAACCTGGTAAATCTAATAATCCATTGGTATCTTGGTGATGTCGTAGTCGTAGTCGTAGTCGTAGTGAGAGACAGAAAATGGTACGAGGTTGTTTTGTGAATATTGGGCATGTCTAATCATTGAAAGATGCCACTATTGGTTAGAAAGAAAGTTATCATTTTATTCTCTATGTAAGTATCCTTTATACAGAACACAAGATTATAAAACAGATCATCAGGACCATATAAATCCACAACAAAAAAGCATAAAAAATAAATAAATAAATAAATATATATATATATATCTATACACTATACTATATAAAAGTTGAAACTACTAGCTCCTAAAGTCGTCCACATAGAATTTAAATCAACTTATAATAGCATGACACGTCAAATATTTAGAATTATGTTAATTTTGTTTTTGTTGATAATAATTGAAAAATAAGACATGATTTTCTGATATCATTAGCTCATAATTCCAAGTAATTTCCAATTTTTTGAGAATTTAATTTTCTATTTCAATTTTAGATTAGGAAATTTCCTTAATTTAAAAGTCTTAAATATTAAAAAAAACGTTATTATTTGAAGTTTACGAAAAATTTAGAAAAAGTATAGATATCCTTTTATAAAGGCAAGATTAATATCACATTCTAATCAATTATTATCCCAATAGAATAGGATATTTCATTCATTTTCAATTAACTACAAAAGAGATTAGGAAAAATTTCCAACGATCCACAAAAAATAATATAATTGCAACAGAGATTATGAAATTTTACAAGAAACTGAAAAAAATGGATTGTTATAAAGATGAAGCTAGAAGGGCAATTGATATTGCATAGAAGAACTTTATAGTGATATAGAATGATTACGTTGGAACCAAAAAAATCGTTAACAAGACTAAGAATTAGTATCCTAAGCTTGATGGTTCAAACAATTATTGATAATGATCAATGTTTATATCTCTGCATCAAAGAACGAAAAAGGAGAAGCTAATTGGTATGGACTTCTCGGTGTTGATCCTTTAACTAATGATGAAAAAATGAAAAAAAAATACAAAAATTTAACTCTTTTACTTCAAACGGGCAAGAACAAGTGTAAAAGCGCAGAAGATTCGTTTAAGTTGGTTTTAGAGTATTTATCAAAAAAAAAAAGTGGTTGAATTTAGAATTATGGTGTTTGTTGCGTGATAAGGCTAAGAGAATGTGCTTATGATCATAAGAGGCTATATGCTCCTAAAGGCGTCCACATAGGATTTAAATCAACCTATAGTGACATGTCACGTCAAATATTTAGAAATCTGTTAATTTTGTTTTTGTTGATAATAATTGAAAAATAAGACATGATTTCCTTATATCATTAGCTCATAATTCTAAGTAATTTCTAAATTTTTGTGGATTAATTTCCTATTTCAACTTTAGATTATGACACTTTCTTAATTTAAAAGTCTTAAATATTTAAAAAACGTTATTATTTCAAGTTTCCGAAAAATTTAGGAAAAATATAGATATTTTGTTATAAAGGCAAAATTAATATCACATTCTAATCAATTATTATCCCAATAGAATTGGATATTACATTCATTCTCACTTAACTACAAAAGAGATTAGGAAAATTTTCCAACGATCCACAAAAAATAATATAATTACAATAGAGATTAGGAAATTTTACAAGAAACTGAAAAAGATGGAATGTAATATATGCAAGTCATGCTTTTTTATATGGTATTGCTTTATTACATGTATCAAGTAAAGTATTTGTTTCACCTCGCGATGATTTATTTGCTTCGTTTGATGGATTTTGCGATTAATAGGGTCACATGTACTTCTAATTGTTTGAGGCGAGGTTTGTCTAAGCATGTGATGTTATTTACATGATCTTCAAGTTCCTTAATTAGTTAGCCATAAAGTTATTCATCAAATATTTTTTCATGTTATATTTTGTTCTTTAAGACAATAACATATCCTTACATCGCAGGAAAATAAGACCTTAGAAACAAGATTTTACACAAGGGATGTATGAAATTTAATAGAATACATAATATATAGATATCCTATTTCTATGATACTCAATTTCTTTTGTACTGAAATTGATTTGTGTACTAAAGCAAGATCCGCATAAAGAAGCATATGCAAGTTCACTCAAAGAAAGCATGGATGCTTGAATGAGAGGAATATAAACCTTTTTGACTTTCGTTTTTGAATATATGCAATTTTGAAGTTCGTGTTGTTTTTTTTTCTTTGGATTTTACAAGGAGCAAATCCATTTTTCTCCCACCATAGTCTATCTCAGAAACTACATTTTAAGAAAGTCATTTTGGAACAACATTGTGTTATGTCTATTTAGATTTTGTTTTAAACGATTTTGTGTGGATTCTAACTCCTCCATGATCTTCTTTTCCCCTTCATGTGGATCTTGGGGAGATTCCTGCTGTCTTTAAATACTAGGTGTTTGCAAGGATATATGTCAAGAGTTTTTTCTCTTCTATTGTTCCTCCATATTCTTCCCATTCTAAGATCTCGAGATGAGAAGACAAGCATCCCGGAGCAGGACTCCAATAAGGGAGATCCATGTATACATCTATATACACCTGACAGGCAACAAGAAATATAATAAAGGCATTGTAAGTTAGTCTTAGTCAATCAATTCAATATCTGCTCGAGGAAGAGAGGAGTGTACTTACAGATTTGATCATAAGAACTTTAAGTTTTAGAGAATTGTATAGCAAAATCATAATGGATTCGACCCAATACTCTGAGGAATATGGAGTTAGCTTACACTCTATCAGCCGAGGGAAGTTAATAGCACTACAAATCGCATCCTGAAATCAATTTTAGGCATAAACATATAAGTAGATTTCATCAATGTGACCACAAAAAGAGAGAGAGTTATGGATGTGACTTACCGTTTCATCAGTCCAAGTCACATTTAGATACATGACGGAGGAAAGCGATCTCAAAAACTTGTCATTTGAATGTGAATGAATGCATACATTCGCCATGTCAAGGCAAGGAGGCATATTATCGATCAAGCAAGTGTCCAAGGAAGCATCATAGATCTCAAAAAGATCTTCAATCCCGGGGCATCTATAACCAGAGACCCACCATTAAAGAAATTTGTATACCTTAAGAGCGGTAAAGAAGCACTTTCACATTGGAATTTGTCACATTGTCATCCTCATTTCGGTCCACATACAAATTCTGGAGAACAGGACAACTTGACAAGAGCCTAACAAGCGAATCATCGTCTTTATACACCACATAGAAAAGCTCATTTTCTTCAATTCGGCAAACTTTTTCTTCAGTTTTCAGACAAGTCTCAGCTTCGTTTGCATATTTAAGTTATTTTCGCAAGATGAGCAAATCTTTAGATAAACTACAGACCAAGATGAAAACACTAAAATATCAAAAGAGCCAAACCAAAACCCTTATTTCGTTACTTACTTGCTGTTTTAGTACTGAGGAAAGAAAACCAAGGCAAACAACAAACAAACGGGTTCTTCATTATTTTCTTTAGAAAAAACACAACACATTATTATTATTTCTTTGTTAATTTCTTCTAGGCTTCAAGCTCCTACGTTACTTGCTTGATGATTGGTTTTTTCTTAAAGTCATACATTGTTTTTGTAAATATTCCTCTTCAAATTTCGTCTGGCATGTATAAGAGCAAATCTGATTAAACTTGACGAGGAGGAAAACCCTTAAAGAACAGATGAGTCAGAACCCTAAACTCTTTCAGTTACTTTGCGTCGTTGTGAGAACAAAAAAAAAAACTTTAATGTTCCTTGCTGGTTAGGTTTTTCTTCCATTCATTTAGAGGAAAAAAATTCGAATTTTTGGATGACATTGTTTTGCAAATGGGCTTTTCATAATTGGGCTTAGCCCATTTTTTGTGGATTGTGGCAACTCTCTATTTAGGGTAAAGTCTGTCTCCTATTGTCGGCGACTCAAGTGTAGATTCTTCTAGGGTTTCCAAATTGTAACCCTAGCGAAGCCGCCTATATATACACCTATACCCACGACTTAGTATTGTCATCTCCATAGTTTACTCCTGAGGGCTTCGATTGCAGAGGAATAAACACGTTTTCTCGGTGTTTCTCTGTTTACACTTGGGAAAAAAGCGATGATCTGGTCGTTGTACTTTCTCCCAAATGTAGACAGAGCAAAACCGTGACAACGTAAGAGAGAGATCTGTTACTGGTACGATCTGATAAATCAATAACCGATTGGTACCTTCTTTTGCTTTTCTTCAGTGTTATTGCTGACTTCTCTGACTTATGCTTTTTTTCTTTTTTTGTTTCTGATTTTATTGGAATAATCATCATCTCAAAACCGGAAACTCTGTTTTTGTTTTTTCTCTCTTTAATTTTGTAGATCAGGATTTTCAGATTCCTAATTCTACTGAGGAAAGCCGACTTTAATCGCTATTGTAGAGAAATCAACCTAGGCGTTTAACTCTTGTATCGAATCGAAACACACAATCAATTATGGAAACTCTCCAAGCCAGAGAGAAAACCTTTATTAGAATCGAAAGACAATACAAGCCTCGCACTAGATGCGTGTTTTTAAGAATTTGTGATAGATCTCAATTGCAGAAGAGAAAAAAATGTATATATAGGCATGGCTTTAAGACTTGATCGATCAACTTGTATGAACAACTTGTATGATCAACTTGTAGAGAATGAAAAAATCAAATTGATTTTGTATACTTGCCACTCATCAACTTGTCTTCTGATTTTGCAGCCCAAAATCGAAGCCCAATTTTGGCCCAAGAGTCACAAGACTCACATTCTCCACCTTGACTCTTTGACCAAACAAAAAAATAACCATCGACATCTTCTCCACACTTCTTCGCTTCTCTTCTTCTTCGATTCTTCTATGACCAGACAAGTCTCCGGCGACACCGCCGCTTGTCTCCGCCGCCGTCAGTTCCTCGACGGCGTCTTCATCAAAATCCCAGGTAACTTAGGTTAGAGAAAATCTCCTTATCTCCAATCTAATCCCTTTCTCAAATATTTGATTTTAAGAAATCCTAAACTTTTGATTCTTCTTTTCATCTTCTATGATGAATCCAGCGACGTCCTTGAGTCTTCACGACTTCTCGGTGACAGCATCTTCCGCTGCACCTTCATGACATCTCCAAAATCAGACCCGTGAGCTTTGGTAATCTCCTTTGCCCTTTCTTCTTTTGATTAACCTGAAATCAACCATCTTTAACTTCTAGAAAGCTTATGATTTCTGAAATTCCCACTGTTCTTTGTTTGAATTTCCAGCCTTTGATGTAAACAATTCCTAGCTACATTTGTGACTCCTCCAGGTAACCGACTCTCTGATTTTGACATACCCATGAATGAATTTTCCAGCCTTTTGCCGAAGCTTATTTTCTACAAAACTTCCAAACTAGTATTCCTGGATTTTTATTTTGCAGATTCCATAGATCAAACCCATCTATAATCATCATTCTTCAAAGGTAATTTTCTTAACTAAAATTCATCCTTTCAAAACTTTAACAAACTCCTGTCGAACCATCAATTTACTTTTCCCGAAACTGATATTTTTCTTATGGTCTTTCCGCGAGGTGAACAATCGACAGCTTTGTCACCTGCAACCACAGAGACTTCTCTCTAAGGGAGAACCTTGAGGATCTCCAGACACGTCTCAAACTTCTGTCCAGGTACACACTTAGTTAGGAAATCCGCAGGATTGACTGATGTGTGAATTTTATGTATCGTAACATCACCATCTTCAATAACATCTCTCATAAAATGTAGTCTAGTATCTATATGCTTGGTTCGTTCATGGAATCCTCCATTTTTGGCCAAGTGTATAGCACTTTGTGAATCTGAAAATACCTTGACATCATCCTGCTCAAAACCTAGTTCACTTACAAAACCTTTTAACCACAATGCTTCTTTGAAAGCTTCTGCTATGGCCATGTATTCTGATTCTGTAGTTGATAAGGCGACAATGTGTTGGAGTCCTGATCTCCAGCTTATTGTATTCCCGCCTACTTGAAAAACGTAGCCTGTAACTGATCTTCTTCTGTCAAGATCAGTTGCATAGTCTGCATCGCAAAATCCTTGTACCTTAAAATCTTGACCTTTAGTAAACGTTAGACTGACATCCAATGCTCCTTTTAGATATCTCATAATCCACTTAATAATCTCCCAATGTTGTCTTCCTGGTTTGCTCATAAATCTACTAACCAAGCCCATTGCAAAGCATAAATCTGGTCTAGATCCGACCATGGCGTACATCAGGCTTCCAACAGCAGACGCATAGGGAACTTCATTCATAAGATTCCTTTCTATGAGCTCTTCTTCATCTGTTAAGCTTCTCACCTTAAATTGTGATCCAATAGGAGTAACCACTGGCTTACTTTCAAACATGTTGAAAGTTCTGAGTACTTGTTGTAAGTATTTCCCTTGTGACAATTTAAGTGTCTCTGCCTTTCGGTCTCTTATAATATCCATACCTAATATCCTTGAAGCAGCTCCTAAGTCTTTCATCTCAAACTCCTTCTTTAAGCTGTCCTTCAATCTCTGTATCTCCTTAGAAGCCTTTGATGCTATCAACATGTCATCGACATAAATTAGGAGATAGACCATATTAGATAAATCAGATCCTTTGATGTAAACACAAGGATCGTATAAACTTCTCTGGAACCCTTGTTCTTTCATGAACCCATCAAACCTCTTGTTCCACTGCCTTGGTGATTGTTTTAATCCATATAAGGACTTTAACAGAAGACAAACCTTATCTTCCTTTCCTTTCACAACAAATCCTTCTGGTTGTGACATAAAGATTTCTTTGTCTAATGTTCCATACAAGAAAGCTGTTTTCACATCTAGCTGCTCCAAATCCATGTCTTGATTCGTGACTAAAGACAACATGATTCTGATTGATACGTGCTTTACAACCGGAGCAAACACTTCTGTGTAATCAATCCCTTCTACTTGTGAAAAACCTTGTGCAACTAGCCGAGCCTTATGTCTAGGATTCTCAACTCCTGGAATTCCTTCTTTCAACTTGAATACCCATTTGCAGCCTATTACTTTCTTGTTTTCTGGTTTATCCACTAAGATCCAAGTTTGATTTTTGATAAGAGAATCCATCTCTTCCTCCGAGGCGCCTGTCCACAACTCCTTATCTTTGCTTCTCATAGCTTCTTTAAAAGACTTTGGTTCATCCATGTTTATGTCCTCTGAACTAGCCAAAGCATAAGCTACACACTCATAGTCATCATACTTTGAAGGAAATTTCGTTTGTCTTTTTGCTTTGTCTCTTGCAAGTATATCTTCACGCTGTTTTGGCTCCGGTACGTTTTCTTCTTCACTTTCTGAACTTGAGGAATCACTTTCCGAGTGGTCTGTTGTGGGAGAAACTCCACCTTGAACTGTATCTTCAGTTTCTGTAATTTCAGCTTCTATAGCTTCATTAGAAGGTCCTTGAATTAGTACTGGATTGAAAGTTACTCTCTTAGACTTCTTCTTCTTCCCACTAATTTCCTTTATGTCTTTAAACATCTCTTCTTCATGAAATATCACGTTTCTACTAACGGTACATCTCAATTCATCTGGAAGCCAAATTCGGTATCCTTTTGTTCCTTGTGGATAGCCCATGAAAACGCCTTTTACTGCTCTCGGACTGGTTTTGGCTTGAGTTACATGGACATATGCAGTGCAACCGAAACTCTTTAGATGACTCAAATCTGGTTTTCTGTTGGACCATATTTCTTCTGGTAATTTGAAATTAATAGCTGCGCTTGGTGATCTATTAATCAAATAGACAGCCGTTGAAGCAGCTTCTGCCCAAAACTTTTGTTCTAGACCAGCCTCCGTTAACATACATCGCACTTTGTCCATAATGGTTCGATTCATGCGTTCTGAAACACCATTCTGTTGGGGAGTATACACACACGTTCTGTGCCTCTTGATTCCAGCTTCTTTGCACAACGTATCAAACTGTGTATTGCAAAATTCCAACCCGTTGTCGGTTCTCAAACACTTCACCTTCTTTCCAGTCTCTGTCTCAGCACTTGCTTTCCATTCTTTGAACTTCTGGAAAACTTCATCTTTTGACTTTAAGAAATAAATCCACACTTTTCTTGAAAAATCATCTATAAATGTAACAAAGTATTGACATTCTGCTAGACTTAGAACTACCGATGGTGATCCCCATAAATCTGAATGTATGTATTCCAGAACCTCTTTAGATGCATGTTTACCCTTTGGAAAGCTTAACTTGTGTGCTTTTCCCAAAACACAATTCTCACAGAATTCTAAAGTCTTCACATCTTTCTTACTAAGATATCCTTCCTTGACCAGAACATTCATATTCTTTAGACTCATGTGCCCAAGTCTAGAGTGCCATCTCTTAGTAAGATCAATATCCGGCCTTGTTACAGCAGCTTCACCGTTCATCACAGTTCCTTGTAGGTAGTATAACCCATCACAATACTTACCAGAAATAACCTTCTGATTTTCTTTGTAAAACTGAACTTTGAAGTCTTTACCTTCATACCTGCATCCCTCCTTCTCCAACTGACCGTAGGAAATAAGGTTTCTGCCCATTGTTGGCATGTACCTTACATTAGTGAGAATCACACTAGAACCATCATCATTCATGATTCTAACTTTCCCAATGCCTTTGATTTCACTAAATGTATTATTTCCCATGAGAACCCTTCCTCCTTCTACTTCCTCTAGATCAAATAAAGCACCTTTATTTGGAGTGATGTGGAATGTACACCCAGAGTCAAGCACCCATTCTGTCTTTGTATCTTGCTGACTTGCAGTTAACACTAATGGTTCGGTAATTTCAGAAGCTATGTTTGCCGAATCTGTAGTTTTGTTTCCTTTTCTCTCTGGACATTGCTTCTTAAAGTGTCCTTCTTTTCCACAAATCCAGCATTCCTTAGAAAACTTTGGCTTAGATTGTGACCTTTGTCTACTCTTAGACCTGCCTTTCCATGTCTTGTCATTCCGCTTCTCCGCTCTGCCCCTAGTGCCTGCAAACAGCCCCTCTGCATTTCCTTTAGCCTTGTTAAGTAGACCTTTCTCTTTTAACTCAACTTCCTTTGAGTAAGCAGAACTTGTCACGTCTCTGACAGTAAGAGTATCCTTTCCGCTGCCGTATTTGAGAGTGTCAACTAATGACTCATATTGTCTAGGTAGGCTTGACAATATCTGGATTGCTTGATCTTCATCACTAATCTTGATATTTAGACTTGCTAAATCAGCTACAAGCTTTAGGAACCCATCTAGATTGTCTTCTATGCTCTTGTGTTCCTCCATTCTGAAACTAGCAAACTTCTGCTTCATGTAAATTCGATTAGGCAATGTCTTGGTTTGATATTCTGTCTCAAGAGCCTTCCACATAGCCAGCGCTGTAGGCTCCATCATGACTTTTCTTAAAATCAGATCTGACAGACTCATGCTAATCAAGTTTCTAACTCGTAACTCCTTCTCTTGCTCTAGAGGATCTGGTTTTGTTACAATATGTTCTATAACTTCTTTCTTTTCTGTTGCAGAAGGTGTCTCCGTGGAAGAGGATGTCTCCGTTGAAGCAGACGGAGATTTCTGCGTCGAAAGAACTTCTTCTGTTGAAAGAGGTTTCTCCTTTAGAACAGAACCTAAACCAACGATCTCAAGTTGACAGAGCATCTTGTACTTCCAAAGACCAAAATCGCCTTTACCATCGAATTTTTCAATCTCAAATCTCCCTGAAGTTGGCTCCATGATAAACTAATGTTATCTCTGTCTTCTTTGTTTCAGGAATCAACCTTTGCTGTAGCAGCCTTGCAAAACACGCAGTAACTTCCAAGTTTCACGTTAACTCAGCTGGAATCAAGGAATAAGTGATTCCAACTCCACCTAAAACAGATAAGAGCCTCCTTCCTTCTGTTTTTGTAAAACTCGTACCTCCGATCTCTCTATTCCTCTTAGCCTTAGCTCTGATACCACTGTAGAGAAATCAATCTAGTGCGAGGCTTGTATTGTCTTTCGATTCTAATAAAGGTTTTCTCTCTGGCTTGGAGAGTTTCCATAATTGATTGTGTGTTTCGATTCGATACAAGAGTTAAACGCCTAGGTTGATTTCTCTACAGCTATGTTAGTCTTGAATTCAAAACAGATACTATTACAAGAATTTCCAACACGACCGAATAGCTAAAGTAATTTTTGTACAAATAATAGTAAGCTTACACAAAGTTACTGGTAATTATCTCTCTCGTAGAAACCTTATACATTGATTATGATATATCCAAGCGAACACGAACACACATATCGAGCACAAGAATGGTAAAGACGATATGAATTAGATAATTTAGAGTAACTTGACTTGCAAAAAAAAAAACGAATATAACATCAAGAAAAACAAAAAAAACTAATGATAATTATGATGCTGATTTCTCCTATGTTCCTGCTCAGTCTCTATATCTCCCTCCGTCTTCAAGTGTGACCATAAGCTGAGATGATGATGAAACCCTATACATGAATTCTAACTCCTCCTTCATCTTATCTTCAATCTCAAGAGGACGGTACACATTGTTGGAGAAAGGTCCCGGGGAGATTTCCACCGACTTTAAAAACTTTTGAGTTTGCGAGAACGTAAGCCACAAACTGTTTCTCTTCTGTGATTCCTCTGTATATGTCCGGAGTATGTCTGAGAAGCAACGAGGAAGAATTATAAAATAAACACAATAATTACTCTGATTTTATAGCTCATCAAAATCAACACTTGTTTGTGACTTACAAGTCGATCAGAAGAACTTTTGATTTAGGAGAGTTATGCATAAGTGACTCCAACCAAAGATTAACTGACCGACATGGAGACAGCTTTAACTCTATGAGCCGAGAGAAGTTAATGGTGCTAGGAAACGGAACCTGCAATTTGAATGAAACAGAACACAAGATTACATACCGAGAGAAGAAAGAGAGAAGGTTAGGTATAGAAGATAGTTACCTCGGTCAAAACCAAATTGAGAAACATAACAGAGGAAAGACAAGTCATAAACTTGTAATTATGGTGAGAATCAAAGCGAGAGATAAACGCTACTTCAAGGCGAGGCAAATCATGACTTGAGTAATTGTCTACTGAATGATAATCATCGATTTTAAGGTAATCGTAATCCAGGGGAGTCTATAGCCAAAGACCTACCACTACCAGATCTTATTCGATCATAATCCTCATATGTTAACCTCTGTAAAGAAGGCACTTTCACTCTGAAACAGGTCATATTGTCTTGAGGATCTCGGAAAACAACCAAAACTTTGAGAACAGGGCAACTCGATAAAAGCCTAACATGAGTATCTTGGTCTTTATACACCACTTCGGTAAGGTTTAGCGTTTGAAGGAACGGGAGGCACGTCGGAGAAGGAACATCAACGAGAATCTTGCCGGATAGAGTCAATTCGACAAGCGTTTTGCAGGTGTAAAGGCTCTTAGGCAAGATGGTATAGGTTTTGCAGACTCCCGAAAGTGGAATTCTAGGTTTAGGTCTTGAACGCAGCGGTTAATCGCGTCTAAGACCCACTTTCCGACATTTGGAGCAACGGGACATAGTTTACAGAGTCGGATACGCAATCTTTTTAGTAGAGGTGCCTTGTGCAGTTGCAATGACTTGTCAAGGAAGTACCCAACGCTTTTATAGCGTCCTTCTCCATCGTATGGGTCAATGTACTCCAGGCCTAGGCAACATCTTCCAGACAGAACGCCATCGTTTCGACAATATCGCCGTGGTCATTGCATCTTTAGTCTGAAGAAACAACAATATTGTCACTAGCAAATCTTCGGATAAAGCACTAATCCTGTCTTTGCAAACTTTTTCTTCAATTTTGCGACAGTTTCCAGTTTCATCTTGCATCTTTTAAGATACAGTCTCTCAAAAGCAGTTTATGAATAAAATTTGACGAGGAAGAACAAGATAAGTTAGAAACCGTAACACCCTTTTGTTAGTTAGGGTCTGACTGGTTCAAATGCAACGAGCGTGGTTGCGGTTGCGGTTGCGAGAGTTTGCGAGAGCGGACAATAGCGATTTTAAGCGTTATTGATCGATTTATACGACTGGCGCAACGGTTAAAAACTAGTGCGTTTGTAGGATCTTTATGACTGATTAATAGCGGATGCAGTGGTTAAACATTAAATTAATAATATAAACATATTATATAATTATAAAAAATACTATTAAAGTAAAATATAAAAATCATTGATTTAATATAATTAGTAACCGAGTATCATGAATATATTTCTTAATTATGATTGTGATCGGAAAAAAATAAAAATTGTAATTTTAGTGGAGATTTTTTTTTATTTTTAGAGAGGTTTACGTGATTTTGAACATTTTAATTTGTTAGATTTATTAATCAGTGATCAAGAACAATTTATCAAAAAAAATTATGATTTGAAGACTTTATAAATATAAAATTATGATAGATTACTAAATTATAATTAGAAAGTTTCAAATTGTTGATATATTTCGTAATTATAGTTACTAAAATATCAATTTTTAATTTATTATATTTATTTTGATTTTAATTAAATTTTCTCTTTTCTGATAGAAAGAATTTTTTTTTTTTTATTATCCAACCGCGACCGTAAACGTTCGAGAGAAGCAGTTTTTGAATTTGAGAGGTTTGGAACGACACGAAGCGGTAGAAAACGTTTTTCATAATTATTATCAAACGCTATCAACTACCATCGTCCGCAAATACAACGTTTGCAGGTAGTAGCGGGTGAACCAGTGAAGCCCATACTTTACCAGCCCTAATTGTGAGGAAAGAAAGCCCTAATTAATTTTATGTTTGTTGCTGGTTGGTTTACTTCTTTCAAAGGAAAAAAAAAAACAATTTCTTGATGTTATATATATTCATTAGTTGTGTGTGAATATTGGGCTTTCAATAACTGAGCTTAGCCCATTTACTGGATTTTGTCGACACTCTGTTTAGGGCTGTGTTTCTGTCTCTCGTATAGGCAGCGGCGACTCAAGTGTAGATTCGTCTAGGGTTTCCAAATTGTAACCCTAGTGAAGCCGATTATATATATTCACAAGGATGCTTATTTCATCTTCAGAGATTGAAATTGAGGAATTCGATTGCAGAGGAACAAGTAACACGTGATCTCGGTTTATCTTTGTCTATACTTGGGAAAAAAGCGATGATTACGTCATTGATTTTTCCCAAATGTAGACAGAGCAAAACCGTGATGACGTCAAGAGAGTTTTGTAGATGGTACGAACATGAATCTGATAAATCCATTGGTATCTTCTTTTTTTCTTTTCAATTTTAATACTAACTTCTCTGACTCATGATCTTTGTTTTTGACGTTAATGGAATCGTCACTTGAAAACCAAAAACCCTGCTTATGTTTTTTTTTTTTTGTAAATCATTATTTTTCCAGACAGCGAACGAAAGTACAATTATAAAACTCCCCAACTACTACGAATCCTGTAATGATACACGACCATTCTTGGCTCTGTTTTCTATCTGTGTACTTAAGTCTGTTTTTGATCTGTGTAACCGAATAGCTAAAGAAAAAATCGTACAAATAATAATAAGCATACACAAAAACATAAAATTGGTGTTGATGTTAAACATAGATTGTGATATTCCATAAGACCAAACACATATTAGCACAACAATACTTGCAAAAAGGCTCATACCAAGAAACGAATATAAAAACCTCAATAATGAAAATTATGATTTCTGGCGTGAATCAAAGAGAGGCTTGTGCATCTGTTCTTTACAAACCAAGATTATGATGATGATGAATCCACAAATTAGGATATGTGGTAATTAAAAATATAAAGAATCAATAAAATACAAGGAACATAATGAAGCTGATTTATCCTTTGTTCCTCCTGCTCAGTCTCCATAACTCCCTCGCAGTTGAGGAGAGAGCATAAGTTGAGATGATGGTGAAACCCTATACATAGACCTCAACTCATCCATCATCTTATGTTCCTTCTCAAGGCAGTCGAAAGATCTCGGGGAGATTCCCACCGTCTTTAAAAACTTTGAGTTTCCGAGGATATAGGCCACAAATTGTTTCTCTTCTCTGCTTCCTCCGTATGCCTTCCACTCAAAGATCTCAAGATGAGACAACAAGCAGACCGGTACGTAACTCGGTTGGTTCCACGAAAGCTGGAGATTCCTGGAGGTGGTCTCCTGAGAAGCAACGAGGAAGAATTATAAATAAACACATTTTTTTACTCTGTTTTTAGCCCATCATCAAGATCAACATTTGTTTTGAGGAAAGGTACACTTACAGAGTCGATCATAAGAACTCTTAGCTTAGGAGAGTTATAAAGCAAATGCATAAGTGACTCTAACCAATAAGTATCTAAGTATTCTGGACGAAGCTTCAACTCTATGAGCCGAGAGAAGTTAATGCCGCTACAAAACTCAACCTGTAACACAAATGAAACAGAACACAACATAAGTATTAACCACAACCAAAGAGATCCACATATGGAGAATAAGGTATTATCAGGAACAAAAAGTTACCTTGGTCAAAGCCAAATTGAGAAACATGACAGAGGAAAAACATGTGAGAAACTTGTAACTCTGTTGAGAAGCAAAGCGAAAAACAGCGTTCACAAACGCTACATCTAAGCGAGGCATATTATGGATGGAGAAAATTTTTCCTGAAGGATCATGGATTTTAAGGTAACGTAATCCAGGGGAGTCTATAACCAAGGAACTACCAGGGGCTCCTGAAACATAATCCTCCTGCTTATACGTTAACTTCCGTAAAGAAGGCACTTTCACACTGAACCTTGTTACATTGTCATCGCTATTTCTAACCACAATCAAATCTTTGAGAACAGGGCAGCTAGATAAAAACCTAACATGAGTATCTTCGTCTTTATACTCCACAAAGGTAAGTTCCAGAGATTGAAGCGACGGGAGGCAAGCCGGAGAAGGAACATCGATGAGAATCTGGTTAGATAAAGACAAGTTCACAAGTGTTTTGCATGTGTAAAGGCAAGCTGGTAGGATCTGCGGTCGAGAGAACATATAAAGCTCTAGGTTTATAGCTTGAACGCAGCGGCAAACCGCGTGTGAGACCCACTTTCCGACATCTGGATCAATGGGATATCGGTTAAGGAGATGGATACTCAAGTTTTCTAGTAGAGTTGCTTTGTGCAATGGCAATGACTTGTCAGCGAAGTACCAAACGCTCTTCTTGTCTTCGTAGTTATCTCTGTATTCCAGTTTACGCATCATCGTCCAAGAAAGCGCCATCGTTTCGATAAAAGCACTGTGTTCACTGCATCTCTTGTTGGGGCTCGAGACAATATGTGTATCAGCAAATCGTCAGGCAAACCACTGATCCTGTCTTCGCAAACTTTATTTTTCAGACAATTTTCGGATCCTTCGAGGTGCATGTTTAAGATCCTTTTTTCTCAAGAACAAATCAGATAAACGAACCCTCTGAGATCAGGTGATCCAGAACCCTAGCTAGACCCTTCTGCTCCACGGTGTCGTCACCGTGAGAGAAGAAAGCCCTAATTCGGTTTATAATGGTTTTGCCAAATTTGGTAGGGAATTTGAACTTTGAAGAAGGTAAATATTGAGATTTTGGTAAAAGGCCCAATTGTTATTATTCCCTTTGACGACTTCTTATAAAGGTTTTGAGATTATGCAATAAAGACAGATTAGTTCATCTTTTGGTTGAGAACAAAATGAAAGAATGTAACTTTCTAATTAATCTCTGATAAGAATCCTTTTCCTTTTCAGTTGAAGATGCAAAACAAATCCTCTTTTCTTCGTCTCAAACAACATTTGCATGTTTCATAAGAATGAATAATTGGCAAAAGACCATGAAAACAAATACGAAGCTAGCAATTTAACATGACATGACTAAAGTTATTAACATAAACAGTCCATAATACCAAAAGTTCCAGAGAAGAAGAATTGATACTATTATTGAATATAATGAATCAATAAAAGAAGGAACATAATATAATTGATTCTATTACATTGCTTAATTCCGCTGTTAATATTTAAGTTTGATATTATTCAGCAAAATTCAGCAAATTCAACAAATTCCGCTGTTATCATTTATATTTGATATTATTCAGCAAATTCCGCAAGAAATCAACAATAATTCAGCAATTCAACAGTAATTCAGCAAAAATTCAGCAATTACCATTTAGACCCAATACTTTTCCAAAATCTATTGTCGACATTTTCAAGACTTTTCAAACCATTTGCGCTTACTACACGTGAATGTGTGGATGAGTTATGGTGAGTAAATGAAGTGTACAAAATAAATATATGTACACACATATACATGTTATATATACGCATACACACGTACTTAAATATGTACACATACATATACATGTACATGTTATATATCTGTGTACACAAATATACAATATATGTACACACATGTACATACATGTACATGTTATATATATGCGTACACAGATAAAAAAAAAGTACACATGCATACACATATATGTACATGTTATATATATGCGTACACACATACACATACAAATAAAAAACATATGTACACGTATATATATGCGTACACATATACATATGAATGTGTACATGTGTATAACATATCACATTAATTATATATATTATTCATATTGTATGCATACATACGTACATAATGTCAGTTAATAAAACAAAAATTATATATGTACACATAAACATACACGTACATATAATTGTGTATGACGTTTTGGTATGTATATATGTACATGTACATTTTTATAAGATAAGTAATTACGAGTTTTAACATAATTAGCATGTCTAATATATATGGTAATATGGATGTCAAAAGATGAAGATTCAAAAATACGTATATAATTCGATAAATTTTGGATTATAGAAAATAAATAAAATAGAAAACAAAAGAAGGGTGGGAAAATAAAATAAAATATAATTTAATATATAATTAAATTAAAAGATGTACACTGTTGTAAATGATCTCATTTAAATTATCTAATTTATTTGTATTCAAATTAAATCGGGTAAAATTTATAAGAGATGTTATTTTCTTAAATTAAATAATCAGTTTTTTTTAAGTCTAATAACCATACTTTATTGAGAACATATTAAATAAAATCCTTAGCTAAAAGATAATGGTTTCATAACTTTCATATATAACGATAAAACATTGATTATAACATTAACCCTTTTGTAACATAACTAAAAACACATATAAATATGGTATTATCTACTTTTCATATTATAAAACAAAAAAAAGTCTATGCAATTCTAAAAATATTTATATTTTTTTCTCAAAGAATTGAACTTTTGCATTAGAAAAATGGACAAAATTGTTTTGGTCATAACTATTCTAATTCTTGTTTCCTCATGTAAGTTTCTTTTAATTTTTCTTATGGTAATAGGTAGAATATTGTGTAGTGTTTAGTTATTTAATAATTTAATATATACTAGATTCTCACCCGCACTATGTGCGGGAACATTCGTTATATATGTTGTAAACTAAACTTGGTTTTCGTATTGTATTGAATTATTAATATCAGCTTAACAATTTTGAATTAGAGGTTTAGCCAAAGTAACAACTCGATCCGCTCCAAATCCACATAGATTTGAGATTTAATGGAGGTTTGACCCGGACCCATATATTATATGAATTGAATTTATATATCCAAATCTAAAAATATAAAATTCATTGACTAAATGGGTTATATGGGTTACTCACATATAAATTAAAATATTTGAATAAATTAATAGATAAATCAAACCAATTTATATTATTATAAATCGGACCAAAGTTTTTAACTTTTCAACTAACAACTTAAATTAAAATGTGTATGTATCTTAAAATAAAAATCATAAATCTAATAAAATCAATAAAACAATAAAAGTAATAAATCATTGATTAGTTTATTAGATACTTCAATTTTAGTTGGATGATGATAAGAACCTTTTAGAGTAATTTACATATATATTATTATTTTATTTTTGATAAGCAATACAAAGTATACAACTTATTTTTATTTATTTTTATTTAATTAAAATATGTATGCGCTAACCCGTCTAATACTTGTTTTAAAGTGTATGTACATCTCTAAAACAATTATTCAATAGCTTGTGCTTTCTATGATACTTTTATAAAATCTCACACATGCTTCTAGTGATAGGATCCATGTATATTGTCTACAATCCATGTACTAAAACACCATCTTAATGTCATTTGTACGTATATTTATAAACACAACAATTTACATACCGTGTCATTTTAAAAAATCAGCTTGGGATCACTATTGAGTGTTACTGCAACATTGAGTATCAGAACATTCTTTAAAATTATGAGAAACTTGCTATACAATCTTAATAAACTAATCTCAACAAAATCTTCAAAAGCATATGAAGATTCCTTAAAATTCTCATTAAATACCATTTAATCGATTTTATTTAGTTAATTGTAAATATGAAAAATAGATTTTTTCAAAAATATTTTGAGGATTTGGTTTTTATCAATTGTAACAACTGTAAATATTTCATTCTATCAAAAATTTTAAATAAAATTTTTTATCAAATTAAAATTTCACTAAAGTTATTTCTATTATTCGATTTAATTGTACGGTTTAGCCTAATAACCGAACCAAAATGAATCAAATTATTAATTTTGGATGCCTATTATATTAGGCTTCCTACTCTTACCGTTCTTCATCAAATTGTTATTCTTTTATAATATTTCTTTGGATCCAAATTCATTTTTATATCCGATGTTGGACTTTGACAAACATTGGATTTTAATATGTTAAGTAATTTATGATCTTAGGTACAAATTAAGTTGTCTTGGCATATTTTAAGAAAATTATAATAAATCGGATCATAAAACTTTTATGAAAGTATCTTTACTTTAAATATCCATTTATTGTTTGCATATCTTGTTAAGATTAATTTAAGAAATCACTATTAATGCTATTGAAATATTTTAACAAATTAAAAATAATAAAAAAAAGAAAAACGAAAAATCTTTAAAAAATTAAACTACTTTTTTATATAATTAATAGGATTATTTCGTTCCATAAAAATTTTAAATAACATTTTTTATCAAATTAAAGTTTTTCTAAAGTTATTTCTATTATTCGATTTGATTGTCGGTTTAACTTAACAACCGGATAAAACAAATTAAATGTTTAGTTTTAGATGCCTATTAGATTAGGTTTCATGCTCTTACCGTTCTTCATCAATTTTTTTTATAGTATTTCTGTTCCAAATTCACTTTCATATCTGATGTGGAACTTTGAAAAATATGTTTTTATATGTATAATTAAATATAAATACGAAAATTAGAGTATAAAAAATCTATTTGTTAAAGAAACCATAAATCTCGTGATTATTGGTAATAAAATACTTTTGTTGCTAAAATTCTGCAAATTTAAATAAATTATAAATACTAAGGAAAAAAAACATAAATTTTTTTTTTGTCATCTGAATATATATATATATTAAAGAGGAAAAAGTTTACATTACAAAACTATTTAAGAGGAAACATAGTCTCCAAACCGACCATGTTCCAAACCGAAGTCAAAACAATCAAATAGCCAAAAGATCCTCCAATCATATCCGAAACTTTTCCACTACATCCGACCCTTTAACCAGCTCGATCAGAATCCAAAAGTCCTTGTAACCCCAAGGGAGCTCCAGAAGCCACATAAGATTGAACTCTAAATTCCTTAGTGACACTAAGGGCTATCAAAAGAGCACTCTTATTAGAAAGAGCACACTCCAGGTCCAGTTTCCATTCACCAAAGAGTCCCAAGACCATTAAAAATTCAGAGACATGCCAAGAGAAAGATGCCCAAGCATGAGATCTTTTTAAGGCATTGTAATATTCGGTTACAGTAGATCTAAAGATAACCCGGTTAATCCTGTGAGAGACCATACTCTTGAAGGCCCAAAGGTGAGCTTGAAACTTGGCTTCATCCAGAGATCCAATAGCCGAGAAACACCTTATGCTGTGTAGTAAAACATCACCTATATTATTTCTCAAAATCCAAGAAGCCCCTCCCATCTGATTTTCTTTGGACCAAGCAACTCAATATTACACTTTAACCAATCATCCGGAGGAAGGCTCCATCTCTTCTTAACCCAAACCTTCCGTTGGACAATCCCAAGGTCTTCTTTCTTTTCATCAGATTGAGCTAAACCAAAGCTCTGATTCCTCATGAGCTTTCTTCACCACATCAATGGCCAAGTAGACTTTGCCTTCAAAGAAAAACATAAATCTTAAAGAAAACAAATGGTGAAAATATATGCTTGAATAATCGTTTGAATAATCGCTTGCGTTGGGAAGACAATTTCAAAGTACTAAAGACTCTTTGAGTCATGTCCTAAAGTCTCTGGCTTTATCACAAGTAGTTTCTAAATTTCAACTATTCACATCTCAGATAATAATTCAGACAACATCAAAGCCAATTAGATATTGGAATCCACTAATTCCTAATCTAAGAACCCTAAATCTGAGTAATTACGTAGATTCCAATCCAATTCACAGAGCAAAAAAAAAAAATCCAACTTTTATCGGAAACACTTACCGGAAGAGAAGCCGATAAGTCGGCGGAGACCGACGCCTCCGGGCGACGAATACCCAGATTCGGTGAAAAAACTGGTGATTTCACGGCGACGGAGACACCGTCGATATCTTTAACTCCGGTTGGTGGTCCGAACAATTGTACATCCAAAACCACCGGTAAACTCTGTTGAAACATAACCTCTGCTTCAGCCACCATCTCTGTTTCTTCACATCAAAATCACAAGAAAATTCGATCGTTTCTTCAAATTTTTCAATTTCCCAAGAAAATTTCAACTGAATTTGCTTCACTTGCGTTGGGAAGACAATTTCAAAGTACATACATAGAAATTAAGGACTCTCGCATGAATAATCGCTTAGAGAGATCGAGAGAGAGATTGTGAGAGAGAGATTGTGAGAGAGAGATTAATGGTTATCACGAAGAAGAAGAAGATCTTCGACAGTTTTTTTTTGTTTTCAATAATTACAATTTTGCCATTAATGAAACCGGGTCAAGGAACCGGGTCGCGCACGGGTCCGCGTCCCCCAGTCGGATCCAGTCCAAAAAATGTCCAAAATTAATCTGATAATTACTGAAATTGCCACCGCAAATGTCCAAAATTACCCTTTTCAATTGGATCTATTTAGTTAAAAGACAATGGCAATTTCAGTAATATTAGAATAAATTTTAGACATTTTCCTAAATGTACTTCTGTTTTAATATTATAGAGATTTCCTTTATAATTTTTTAGGTGCATCGAGTATTATGAAAAATTCTAATGGTGATTGGAGAACAAGTTCTTCCAATCCAGCAGCGGACCCTCCAATTGATTTTCAGATATATGATCAACTTCCACGAGATGGACATTTTGATAAGACTGATGCCATAATCGGGTTTTGTCAAGAATGTGCTCGTCATTGTATGATGACATATGGAAGAAAACTTGGTGCATGTGCAAGATTTATATGTACTTGTTATAGTATTATAGATGATTAAGAAGTTGTAATTTTCTGAAAATATAATAAATAAGATCAAAATAACAGGTTAGTAAAAAACATTGTTTGGTTTATATAATTCACAATATATATGATAATGAAAAAATCTGATTATGTCAATGTGTGTTTGCTTGATTGAAAAAATCAAATTATAAGCGTAGATAAATGGATTTATGTAACAAAATATGATGAATTAGTTATTTAGATTTTAAAACATAATTTACATTGATTCAATTTAATTTTTAAAAAATTATATCATATACTACTGAAATAGCTTATATTAAATTTCTTCTATTGAATTTTAGATGCTATTGAAACATAATATATATATATATATATATATGTATAAGTTTCAATGATTTTGTTTTATGTTTATTTGAATACTAAATGACATGGTTGTTATGGTTAAAATAATAATATCAATAGCACCTTAAGATATATGTCTTATATCTTACATACAACATTATTAGTTTCGACACATGATATCGAGTCATATGAATTCTTTCTAGTTTTGGGATAACCTAATAGTTGGACACAAGATAAGAAATAAATTACCATAATTTTGGTAATCCTTACAAGCCATTACGACTACTGATTCAAAATTTATGTTGGATTAACTTAGCATGTTATTATGTTGTAGAAAAAAACTCATTTAGAAGAGTCAACATTATGATTAAGTTTTTAGAAAAATCACACATGAAATATATTAACCATCCACATCGATCATATGGTGTCTGATAGAAACCATATTTCTCATAATTTTGAAGAATTCTTCGATTCAAAATCTTCTCGTCCCAATCATATTTTCTTTGTACATAACATCATAATGTTTTAGAAAACCTAAATTTGTTTTTTCTTAAGGGATATTGAATGCAAAAACCTTATTTAATTTTATGATCATGGAGATTTTAATTTGTAATATATATATATATATATATATAATTTCGCCATCTTGTAATTTTAATCTGTGTTAATTATATCTTCTTTAATTTATGCTTTAGTTTTTTTTTTTGATATTGAGTGAGTAATCGTACATATAGTTTTGCCAAATTTGGTAGGGAATTCGAACTTCGAAGAAGTTAAATATTGAGATTTTGGTAAAAGGCCCAATTGTTATTATTCCCTTTGACGACTTCTTATAAAGGTTTTGAGATTATGCAATAAAGACAGATTAGTTCATCTTTTGGTTGAGAACAAAATGAAAGAATGTAACTTTCTAATTAATCTCTGATAAGAATCCTTTTCCTTTTCAGTTGAAAATGCAAAACAAATCCTCTTTTCTTCGTCTCAAACAAAATTTGCATGTTTCATAAGAATGAATAATTGGCAAAAGACCATGAAAACAAATACGAAGCTAGCAATTTAACATGACGTGACTAAAGTCATTAACATAAACAAACAGTCCATAATACCAAAAGTTCCAGAGAAGAAGAATTGATACTATTATTGAATATAATGAATCAATAGAAGAAGGAACATAATATAATTGATTCTATTATATTGCTTAGTCTCTATATCTCCATCGCAAATGCGGAGAAAACATAAGCTGAGATGATGCCTTATACATAGATTCTATGTCCTCCTTGATCTTATGTTTCTCATTGATATTGCAGGAAGGTCTCGTTGAGATCCCCACCGTCTTCAAACACTTTGAGTTTGCGAGGATGTAAGCCAAGAACTGTCTCTCTTCTCTTCTTCCTCCAAATTCATTCCACTCAAAGATCTCAAGATGAGACAACAAGTATACATGCACAGAACTCGGTTGGTTCCACGAAAGCGGGAGATTCCCGGAGATGTTCTGAGAAACAACAAAGAAGTGTTATAAACACACTTACTTAAATTTTAGCACATCAAGATCAAAATTTGTTAGACGAAGAGTGAGGGAGGTGCTTACGGATTCTAAGAACTTTTAGTTTAGGAGCGTTGTGAAGCAAATGCATAAGTGGTTCCAACCAATAGTCTGAGCGACAAAGACGCAGCTTAAACTCTGTGAGCCTAGAGAAGTAAATGGCGCTACAACTCGCAACCTGATAAAATTGAACACAACTTAAGCGAAACAGAGCAAAAGAGATCACATAGAGAGAAAGATATTAGAAATGGTTACGTTGGTCAAAATCAAATGGAGACACATGATAGAGGAAAAAGATATTAGAAACTTGTCATTCGGATGAAAACCAAGGCGAGGCGTATTCAGGTTCGAGCCATAATCTTTATTTGTATCCAATAAAGCTTGTATTTTTTTTTTTGTATCCAATAAACTTTATTTGTGTACGATGTTTTGGTATGTATATATGTACATGTACATTTTTACAAGATAAGTAATTACGAGTTTTAACATAATTAGTATGTCTAATATATATGGTAATATAAATGTCAAAAGATGAGATAAAAAAATACGTATATAAATTAATGACTTTGATAATTTTTGGATGATAAAAAATAAATAAAATAGAAAACAAAAGAAGGGTGGGAAAAATGGAATAAAATATAATTTAATATATAATTAAATTAAAAGATGTACTCTTGTAAATGTGTTTCGTCCACCCGCATCAAAATCATTATACACAGCGCATGTGAGGGTATTTCGTACATTTTTACTTAAAAGTGTCATATGCTCAAAGCAATCTGAG
Source organism: Arabis hirsuta (assembly GCA_964056655.1). Taxonomy (NCBI): domain Eukaryota; kingdom Viridiplantae; phylum Streptophyta; class Magnoliopsida; order Brassicales; family Brassicaceae; genus Arabis; species Arabis hirsuta. The sequence continues at coordinate 38,765,112 of OZ053301.1, forward strand.
AAAGTGTTATAATTCTTCGATTAAGTGCTATATGGACATATTATTTATTTTTTCTGCATAAAAGTTAGGGAGAACTAAAGAAATAGGCCAAATTTATATGAAAATTAAAAGAATAGACCATACTTTTTTAAATTAAAAAAAGTCTTTTTTCAAATGGGTGAAATAGGCCAAAACCAAAGAAGAAGAAAAGTGCCACCGATTTCCCTTTCTCTCACCGGCGGAGATCGTTCCGTCTTCGTTCACATCCAGAATAGTTTATGTGATTTAAACTATTTCTTTTCTCGTAATACATGATTTGATAGAGAGATCGGTTTGAAACCTGCAATGCGTTGAACTACCCTCAACAAAAATTTGCCCATTATAATTTTATAAGATTATCATGCATTGTGATTATTGATTGTGGCGATAACTTGAAATTGTTCTTGTGTGGATGCGTTTGATGAGGGTTGATGTTCTTGTTCATATAGATTATATTGGAATCAAGAATTGGTCACGAAAATGAAACGATTTCAAATTATGTAGTTACTATGATGATCTTTGATTACACAAGTTCTTATAGAGTGAAGTTGTTTTGTTCCATTTTGATCTTAATGAGTTTTTGTTTCCTACTTCATCTTCTGTATTTAAAATAGACAACTATAAAAGCTGGATGAGTTAAAAGAGGTGATAAAAATCCAAAATCAATAGCTGATCACACGTATCGTATGGGTTTATGGCTCAAATATCTTCATATACTCAATTGTTAACAGAGACAAGTAACTAAGATTTCTTGGTTGCTTCTTTATTTTTTCAAGTTTTAATGATTATTTGTTTGTTTTATGTTTATGCAAACTTTAGCCTATTTTTTTAATTTTTGTTTTTTTTTTAATTATTTTCATAATTTTCCCTAAAAAGTAAAACATTTTTAAAAATTCCACAATATATAAAATAATAAATATCGCAACTTTCTGATTGATCTCTCTTATAAGAATCAGAATCAAGGAAAGAAGTCTCCTGCAACAATCAATGAGTTTCAGACAAAATGCATTGACCAAGCCAAATCTTTAAGTTGTGTTTCTGTTAATATGCTTATGTTTATATGCTTTGAGTACACTTAAAGTAACGGAAGAACTAAAACCAGACGACTTTATTAGCTGGATGTTTTCCCATCGATCTCCCTCTAAATTGAGTAGAGAAGAAAAGCTGCGAAGACTCTGAAACTCTATACATTGATTCTAACTCCTCAGTCACCTTCTTCTTTTTCTCTTCATCATTGTAGGTGGAATCCAGGGAAATTGTGATGGATGTGTACCGGAGAGAAGGACATCAAACCGGAGACGCATACCAAACCGTCGGTACATCTAATTGATTTGGTTGTGTTTTGCATTTCAATTTCAGTTATGTTGTTTAAGTGAATAAGTTGAAGGGGTCTTCCACATGTTTAGGAAACCACCTCCCCTATTTCCCATTTCCAAGTTTGTAGGAGTTGAGCTCCATGATTTGTTTCTTTGTCCTTCTATTTAAGTAAATGAAAAAGCCAAAAAGAGGCAATCTTAATTGCCCAAACAAAGTGTTATCGTGTTTATGTTGATAGCTCTAAATCTGGGACCATCATTTGGTATCAGAGCATTGCTCTAAACTTTTTTTTCTTTTTCGCGTTTACCACACATTTCACCATCACTAGAAGAAAACCAAAACAGAGCAAATCTCCGACTCCTTCCATGGCTCACGCCAAAGATAGGTTGGAAGAGTTAGAGAAAGGGTTCGGGGCTATGCAAGATGAGATGCAGCTGATACGCACAGCCCTGGATGAGAGGTTTCGGTCCATGGAGGAATCAATGACTCGATTGATGGAGAACACTACGATCAATCGCGGCAACGAAGCAGGTGGACCACGAGGACATCGTAACGAAGGGAATCCACGAGCGATGGCAATTGTGCCTAATAATCGACATGTCAAATTGGAATTTCCCAAATTCCAAGGAGGAGATCCGACATCGTGGGTGAGCAAAGCCAAACAATACTTTGCTTATCAAGAAATGCCATTGGAGCAGCGGGTAAGCTTCGCGTCGTATCACCTTGAGGACGAAGCGAACGAATGGTGGCAGGCCACGGCAAAAGCAGTGATGGAAGATGGGGTTGTCATCACATGGGAGGTATTTGAGGAGGAGCTGTGGGCACGATTTGGTCCTACTGGTGCAGAAGATTTTGATGAAGCCCTCTCCAAGATCACACAAAAGGGGTCGCTACGGGACTATCATCGTGAGTTTGAGAGACTCCAGAACAAGGTTACGGGATGGACGCAGAAGGCCTTGATCGGTACTTATATTGGCGGTTTGAAGGACTCTATCTCTGACAGTATACGGATGTTCAAACCCGCGACTCTTAAGGCCACTATTGAGCTGGCACGCATGAGAGATGATCAGTTGCAGCGTACACGTAGGTTCACGCCAAACCCAACACGTCAAGTGACTGCCAACACGCCTCGAACCACACCACCTCGTGAGGGGCCTAGTGGTGAGCCAAAAAGGCTGAGCTGGGAAGAGATGCGCAGGAAGAGGAGCCTCGGGCTCTGTTTCAGCTGCGATGAGCGGTATACACCAGGTCACAAATGCCGCAAACCGCAGTTGTTGCTCATGGAGGGGGGTAGCGACGGTGAGGAAGAAGAGGAGTTCGTGGATAGCCACGACACAGCAGAACCGGAGATCTCTGTCAATGCCCTCACAGGATGGGATTCTCCAAAGACAGTTCGAGTTCAGATTGAGGTGAAGCGTCGACCGGTCATTGCCTTGATTGACAGCGGTTCTACACACAACTTCATCAGTGAGCGAGTCGCGAACCGCCTTGGGTTACGGATTACGCTGACGACTCCATTTAACGTACGCGTCGCCGACGGACATCCACTGAGATGCAGAGGAGCCTACAGAGAGGTCACGGTCAAAATCGCAGGTCAATGTTTTATCATCGATCTCTTCGTTCTTCCACTTTCAGGTCTAGATGTCGTTTTGGGGGTTTGCTGGTTAGAAACATTGGGCCCAGTTCTATGTGATTGGAAGGCCCAAACTCTCAACTTCAGTTGGGCTGGTACATCAGTGAGGCTTCAGGGGATCAAAGCCCAACAAATGGGGAAAGTCCAGTCTGATGAAATAGCCCGTGACGCTAAAGAAGGGCAGGCCTGTTTCGCGTTAGTAATTCAGACAGCCAACAGTGTCTCCTCCACCGTGCCCGACGAGTTCCATCAGCTACTGCAAGAGTTCGATTCCGTGTTTCAGATTCCGACAGAGCTCCCGCCGCATCGTGAGATTGAGCATCACATTACGCTCAAGGAAGGTACAGATCCGGTCAATGTCCGACCATACCGTTATGCTCACTTCCAGAAAACTGAAATCGAAAAACAAGTACAGGAGATGCTCCAATCTGGCCTCATACGACCCAGCTGCAGCCCATTCTCTTCTCCGGTGCTTCTAGTGAAGAAAAAGGACGGGTCTTGGCGGTTCTGCACAGATTACCGAGCTCTCAATTCCGTCACCGTTAAGGACCGTTTTCCGATTCCCACTGTCGACGACATGCTCGACGAGTTACATGGAGCCACGATCTTCACGAAACTGGACCTCACCGCTGGCTATCATCAGGTCAGAGTTCATCCTCCCGATATCCCAAAAACGGCTTTTCGTACTCACCATGGCCATTACGAGTACTTAGTTATGCCGTTCGGGCTTTGCAACGCTCCATCCACCTTTCAGGCATTGATGAACTCAATCTTTAGTGGTTTCCTTCGCAAATTTGTTCTGGTGTTTTTTGACGACATTTTGGTTTATAGTCAATCACCAGCGGAGCATAGGGAGCATGTGCGAGCGGTGCTGCAGATTCTGAAATCTCATGGGTTATTTGTGAAGCTCAAGAAATGTGAGTTCGGGAAGAGAGAACTGGAGTATCTCGGACACATAATCTCAGCAGCGGGCGTTAAGGTAGATATCAACAAGATCAAAGCAATGACTGAGTGGCCAACACCAACGACGGTTACTGAGCTGCGCGGGTTTCTTGGTCTTACCGGCTACTACCGGAAATTTGTCAAGGACTACGGGGTCATTGCTCGTCCTCTTACCAACTTGTTGAAGAAGGGAAAATTTCAGTGGAGCGAAGAAGCAGAGAAAGGTTTTGTCGCATTGAAGCGGGCAATGACGACTACACCAACACTCGCCCTACCTAATTTTTCTCTTCCTTTTGTCATTCAGACTGACGCTTCAGGTGACGGAATCGGAGCAATCCTGTCTCAGGAAGGGAAGCCAATCGCATACATGAGCAGATCATTGGACGTCGCAAAGCGGAGTTGGTCAACATACGCACGTGAAATGCTAGCAATTGTGGTCGCTATCCGAACATGGCGTCCTTACATTCTGGGAAGACGCTTTACAATTCAAACAGATCAGCGGAGTTTGCGGTTTATTCTGGAACAGCGGATTCTCACTCCGGAGCAGCAGAAATGGATGGGTAAACTTGCTGGATATGATTATGAGATCACATACAAGCCAGGGTCAGCGAATGCAGCAGCGGATGCTCTGTCTAGACGTGCAGATAGCCCTTGTCTTCAGGCCATCTCGAATCAACAATCCGCTCTATGGGACGAGCTGCGCCACATACAAACAACAGACCCGTATTTGGTCAAAGTGGGAAAGCTCGCTGCCGCTACACCGGATCAGCCTTACTCAGTGCGCAATGGTCTCGTCTGTTTCCATAATCGCGTGGTAATTCCTCCTGGCTCAGCTCTTGTCACTTCTCTTCTACAGGAATACCACGATTCGCCTGGGGGTGGTCATTCTGGCGTACTCCGAACATTCAAGCGTCTGGCTCAACAGTTTTATTGGCCTTCCATGCACAAATCTGTGCGCGACTATGTTGCTGCTTGTGTCACTTGTCAGCGAGCTAAGTACGAGAGTCTTGCACCGGCAGGGTTGTTACAGCCACTTCCAATTCCAGATAAGGTGTGGGAGGATATCTCCATGGATTTTATCGATGGTCTGCCTCGGTCCAACAATCATACTTCCATCTTAGTGGTTGTGGATCGTCTTTCGAAATCAGCTCACCTGGTGCCTCTCTATCATCCGTATACGGCAAGGTCTGTTGCTTCCTCTTTCACTGATTTCATCGTTAAGCTACATGGTCTGCCTAAATCAATTGTGAGTGATCGAGACCCAGTTTTTGTGAGCCTGTTTTGGCATGAGTTGTGGCGTTTATCAGGAACCAAACTCCGCATGTCCTCTGCCTATCACCCACAGACGGATGGACAAACGGAGGTGGTCAATCGTTGCATCGAACAGTTCCTGCGTTGCTTTGTTCATCATCGTCCTCAGCAGTGGAGTTTCATGCTTCCTTGGGCTGAGTATTGGTATAACACCACATACCATTCGTCGATTGGAATGACGCCCTTTAAGGCAGTGTACGGTCGTGATCCTCCACCATTACCAGGTTACGAGTCCGGTCAAACCCCTGTACAAGAGTTGGATGAGCAGCTCCGCGAGCGGGATGAGATTCTCAAAGCACTCAAGCTTCACCTAGAAGCTGCAAACAACCGCATGAAACAATCAGCAGACGGTAAACGCCGAGACATCAATTTTGAAGTTGGTGATTGGGTTTACCTCCGCCTTCAGCCTTATCGACAACACACAATCTTCAGGAGGAGCTCGCAGAAACTCTCTACACGGTACTTTGGACCATTTCAGATTGAGGCTCGTATTGGCCCTGTTGCGTATCGTCTCAAGTTACCGGTAGGTACGCGTGTGCATTCTGTGTTTCATGTGTCACTTTTGAAGAAGCATGTAGGAGCTGATGAACCAACTACGGGTACGATACCTCCCCTGCGTGAAACTGGGATCTTGCGTCTAAAGCCGGAACGTGTCTTGCAAGTCAGAGACATGGACAACAATGGCACCAAAACACGGGAGGGATTGATACTTTGGGAAGGATTGACAGAAGCGGATGCAACATGGGAGGATTTGGAGCAGATTAAGGACAGTTTTCCTTCGCTGCATCTTGAGGACAAGATTGCTTTTGGGGACGGGAGTAATGATGGATGTGTACCGGAGAGAAGGACATCAAACCGGAGACGCATACCAAACCGTCGGTACATCTAATTGATTTGGTTGTGTTTTGCATTTCAATTTCAGTTATGTTGTTTAAGTGAATAAGTTGAAGGGGTCTTCCACATGTTTAGGAAACCACCTCCCCTATTTCCCATTTCCAAGTTTGTAGGAGTTGAGCTCCATGATTTGTTTCTTTGTCCTTCTATTTAAGTAAATGAAAAAGCCAAAAAGAGGCAATCTTAATTGCCCAAACAAAGTGTTATCGTGTTTATGTTGATAGCTCTAAATCTGGGACCATCAAATTGTAACTGTCTTTAAACACTTAGAGTTTGCAAGGATGTATGTCAAGAATTTTTTCTCAACTCTAGTCTCTCCGTATTTTTTCCATTCCAAGATCTCGAGATGAGACGACAAGCATCCCGGAGCTGAGCTACAAAGAGGGAGATCCTCGGATTCTCTAGTATATTTCTGACAAGCAACAAGAAATATAATAAAACGCAATTTAAATTAGTCTTAGTCAATAAAATCAAGACATGCTCGAAGAAGAGAGGAGGGTACTTACAGAGTTGATCATAAGAACTTTAAGTTTTGGGGAGTTGTGAAGCAAACGCATAATTGGTTCTACCCAATACTTTGATGAGTAATGTAGAGTTAGCTTACACTCTATCAGCCGAGAGAAGTTTATAGCACTACAAATCGTAGTCTGAAATCAATTTTAGACACAAACATAAGTAGATATCATCAATGTGAGTACAAAAAGAGAGAGAGAGAGAGAGGGAGATCGATGTGAATCACCTTTTCATAGCTCCAACCCAAATTGAGATACATGACAGAGGAAAGAGATCTCAGAAACTTGTCATTTGGATGTGAAAGAATATATACTTTGGCCGTGTCAAGGCAAGGAGGCATATTCTCCATCAAGCAAGCGTCTCCCAAATCATAGATAGTTAATAACTTCAATCTCGGGGAATCTATAACCAGAGACCCACTACGATTGAAATTTCTATACCTGAAGAGGTGCAAAGAAGGCACTTTCACACTGAACTTTGTCACATTGTCATTCTTCTTTCGTTTCACATCTAAGTTTTGGAGAAGAGGACAACTTGACAAAAGCCTAACAAGCGAATCCTCGTCCTTATACACCACATAGAAAAGCCCCAGTTCTACAACCGATGGGAGGGAAGCTTCAGAAGGAACATCAACGAGAATCTTGTTATATAGGTTCAATGTTTTGAGCGTTTTGCAAGTGTATAAGCTCTTAGACAAGCTTGTAGGCTCTGCTGACCAAAGTAGCCTGAATTCTAGCCATTGAATGTTGCGGTTAATAACGTTATCGACCCATTTTCCGACATCTACGTTAACTGGGCATGATTCACCGAGGTGAATACGCAATTTCTCTAGTGCAGGTGCTTTGCTGAGTTGTAGTAATGACTTATCAAGGAACGACCAAACGCTCTCATCGCCTTCATCGTATAGGTATGGGTCGATGTACTCGAGCCTAGGCAACATCTTCCAGATAGAACGCCATCGCTTCGACAACATCGCCGTGGCCACTGCATCTTTAATCGGAACAAGCAACAAGATTTGCACCAGCAAATCTTCGGGTAAAGCACTAATCTTGTCTTGGCAAACTTTTTCTTCAATTTTCCGACAATTTCCAGTTTCATCTGGCATCTTCAAGATAACACAGTCTCAACCAACTCTCAAGAGCAAATATGAATAAATTTGGCGAGGAAGAACAGATGACTCAGAAGCCGTAACCACTTGCCGTCGAAGTCAAGAAACAAAACCCTAATTTAATTTTATGTTTCTTGCGGGTTGGGTTTTCTTCTTTCGAGGATAAAAAAACGATTTTCTTGATGTTATTCATTTGTTGTGTAAATATTGGGCTTTTCATAACTGGGCTTAGCCCATTTTATGGATTTTGTCAACATTCTGGTTACGGTAGTGTGTTGCGTCTCTCTACTAGTGTAGATTCTATAAGGTTTCCAAAATGTATCCCTAAAGAAGCCGCATATATAATGTACTCACGATTCAGGAAAGCTTTTTCATTTGCAGAGAGGTTCGCAGAGGAATGAGTAACACGTTATCTCGGTGTGTTTCTTTGTCTATACTTGGGAAAGAAAAAACGATGATGAGGTCGTTGTGCTTTCCCAAATGTAGACAGAGCAAAACCGTGACAACGTCAGAGAGATTTGTAGATGGTACGAACCTGAATCTGCTAAATCTATCCATTGGTATCTTCTCTTGCTTTTCAATGTTATTGCTAACTTTTCTGACTTAGAGCATAATCAATGGTAGTTTCTTAATTTGAAGTGTTAAGTAATTTTTTATTATAAATTATTTTTGGGGTTCTAAATTTCTAAGATTTGAGGTTATAAATCTCTAAAATTAGAATTTTTTATTAGAGTTCTAAGTATTTTATGTATTATTTAATTGTTTTTAATCTTTTAGAACCCATAATAAAAACTATTAAACACTACCATTGATTATGCTATGATCTTTCGTTTTGATTTTAATGGAAATGTCTCTCTCCAAACGTCACCTCAAAACCAAAAACCCTGTTTTGTGTATGTGTAAACCAGGATTTTCAGACCACGAATGATGCTACTGAGAAAAGCCAAGAAATTAATCCAAAAGTTTTGAGATAATAATCGCTATATGTCTTGACTTCAGAACAAGTACAATTACAACTATTTGCTTGATGATAATAGAGTGATTCTTGACTCTGTGTAAAACTCTGACAAATAGTAATAAGCGGACACAAATGTCATTTGTCGTTCGGATTAGATTGATTCACGAGAACACCAAACACATAACACGAACACAAAGATGCTAGAGAAACCAAATATAACATCAATCACTCTTTGAGAAAATGCGTCAAGAAAAAGCATTTTCTGAATTATGAAGAGGGAATCAAAGAGGCTTTATGCATCAGTTCTTATACCAACCAAGATTATTATTATGATGAATTTACCAATTAGGATGTGTGATAATTGAAACTAGATTATTTCCGCACCGTGTGCGGGTATGAACATCTTTTGTAATATCAAATATTATCAAATGACGTCTAGTGTAGAGAGTTAGAGGAATCTAGAAAATATAATGTGATTTATTAGATATTACATTAGAATATATTGGAATATCCTAATTTATGCTTGAAAGAACAGAAAATGTAAAATTCATAAGGTGATTTTATGATGTTATTGTTTTAGAATTTGTTTACAAATCGGAAAAAAATTGAATGTATTATATTCCTTTTTTCTTCGTTCTCTTATATTTCTTTTTATTCCGATTTCGTCTTCTCTGTTATACGTGAGTTCTTCTTTCTATGTTTCTTATGTTTTTTTGTCTTTTCATACAAAACAATATTTCTTTTTCATTTTTTTCTTATTCTTCTATGGTTGCTACTTGTGGCCAAGATGACTATGATTTGTTTTTAGTCTCTTTCAACATATTTTTAGTCTTTTTCTTCTTGCGGTTTTGATTTCATCTTCTTCTTTTTTTCAATTTATTCTTCCTCTTATTTTATATTTTTGTAAAATATTTCGTATTCTCCGACTTCTTCGTACATACATGTAACCAAATTACTCTGCATCAAAAGCCAAACAAAACCTCTATAAAATCAGAGAGTGAATATGTAATCATAAGCCTTGTCGTTGTCGATATTTGTAATTTTCAATTCGGGTCTTGCAATCTTCAATCCGTGTCAAACTAGACATGCTTTTTTCATTTAACGTTAGGAATTAGACACCTTCTATATATTAAAGGAGAAACATTCTAACTTACTTTTACTTAGGTGTCAATCCCACAAATTTTATATGTTTTTTTTAATAATAAAATTCTATAATAATTATCTCCTACTATTCTACTATCCAAACACTCTTTTCAGCATTTTTATTTAATTTTTTATACCTCATTATCAAACACATTTATTTCAAAATATTAGCTACCATTACTCTAAATTCACTTGTCAAACAAATTTAAATATTCATAAACTTGCCAAAACAATTGTTTCGAAATTTAATATTAAATCTCACAATTAAATCAACATCAAATTTTCTATATATAATTTGACAAAAGTAAAATAAATAAGTTTTCATATTTATATTTGAAATCTATGAACATGTAAGAGAATTTTTTTAAATATATTTTAACAACAGTTGATATATAACTAAATACATTCTAGATTGAAAACAAATTTTGTTTGGAAAAATATGTGTTAGCAATTAAAAATTTGGTAAATACATGAAACATACTAAAACTAAAAAAGACAATTGCAAAAAATATCACTTTTGGGTTGTCCATTTGTAAAAATACCACTATTTATGAATTTATAAAGCCTAAATTTTAAAATTTTAACGTCTAAAACCTTTTAAACCCTCAAAACTAAATCTTAATACAACATAGTTAACTCAAACATAAATGATATAACGAAAAAATAATTTTGAAAAAATAGTATTTTTGAAAAGTGTCATTTCTCAAAAAATTTCAAACTTAAAAACTATTTCAAGAATTAGTAGATTAAATATAATGAGATAAAATACTGCTTATTAATTCAAAAATATAAATATAGAAACAAAATGATATTTTTTAGTAATTTCTAATTACTTCGGGTTTGTGTAATTAGAGTTCGTTTCAGGTAATTTAGTATATAAATTTTTGTACCCATTCAAACTATTATATATTTTTGTTATGGTTCGAATTGGTGAATTCTGATTCGGTTCGATTCAGTTTATGTATATTTTTATTTATAGATAAAAAAATAAAAAATAATTGCAAATTTGAAATTTCGTTTTAATATGTTCATTTACAAAGTCATATTTTATACAGTCAGGACACAAATCGTCAATTTATCACATATAATTTAAAAAAACTATTTATTATATGATTCCTAAAAATTGCAAACCTGTTAAAACCACATCTCGAGTACAAATCGCATTCGTCTTCCGAGGAAAACCAAAACAAGTTTGGTTCCGGTGATGTCGAAGTCCATGTGAATAATTGTAAGACCATCGTTATCCATAAGATTTGGTGGGTATCATTAGATATAAAATTATTAAAACACACATTCTCTTTTTTTTTTACTCAACTTTATACATTCTCTTTCATCTTTTTATTCAACTTTTATTAATTTTATATTTAAACACACTCCAACTAAAATTTAAATTCTCTCCGAAAGTATCAACCCATTGATACAAAGACACTCTCTTTCCAAAAGTATCAACTCATTTCCTCTTTTTATTCAATTTTTATTAATTTTATATTCCAATACACTCTATTATTTCAACCAAAAACACTTTTTTCTTCTTTTTATTCAAATTTTAATAATTTTATATCTAATAATACCCACCAAATCTCATGGATAATGATGACCTTGTGGATTTTAGTGTAAACCTCGAATGAATTCTTTTGTCGGTGAGTTTGAAACTGTAGGACGCTTCCTCACTGTTTTCTATGAAATTGTTCACTTCACAACGTAGCTCCAATTCTGCATCGTTAGAATCTAAACCTTATTCTAGTTTTGTTACAATACTGCGTAATCAATCTAATCCAAATTCACATTAAAGATTAACCATGAAAATTTTGGTATTTAGATATTGGCCAATTATGTATCTTTAATTGAATTTTAGTATGCGTGAGCTTAAATTGTATCTTCTCCAAAATCATTTAGTTTAACAATAATTCAATTCAATTAAGTAACATAACAATTCAATTAAGAAAGTTATATATATAATTATCTTAGGCCATGTCATCACTTATTCAAAACCATGTCATCATTTTAAAAAGACATGTCATAATCTTAAACCAATAAAATTAAAATACTTAACCTAGTTTAATAATTGTACTGGAAGACTGTGGATTGAGTGGACAACTCAGTTTCCCTTTTTTGGGCTTAGGACATTTCGATTCAACTAGAAGGTTCACTTTTTGGTTTTGGCGATCTTTTGGATAACATTTCCTTTTTCTTATCTTCTGTTTTGGTTACTGTTCTTCTAATCTGAGAAATTCTGGGTTTGTGTTCTTCCTTTCTTGAGAATTTTGGTTTCGTTTTCGCATTCCAATCGGTGATTTAAGCTTACTTCGCTTCTCGGGTGTGGTCGGGAGTTTATTCGTTCGTTTGGGTGTGGTTTGTGAGGTCTTGGTTACTTTGGTAGGGGATTTGTTCTTCGTCTTTCGGGCCTTCTGGGCTTGTTTTCTTCGGTTCTCCAGGGCTTTGGTTTCGCGGCTCAAGAGGAGGATTCAGGTGTGGTTCACCTCGGGTGTGGTTGAGGTTTACCTTGGCAGCTTGGGTGTGGTTTGTGATGTCGTCTACTATTGATAATGTTCTGATGCAGCTTTCTCTTCATGATGTTGACCTCCCTTTCGAGCTTCCAGATGAGCCGGAGTTCTGCTCTTCGGTCGATAGTCGAAAGAGTTTAATTGGGCGAATTCTCAATCCTGCTTGTCAGTGCGTAGCGAATTTGGTGCTGGATATGCCTAGAAAATGGCAGCTTGTGGGTAAGGTTCGAGGAGTTGTGTTGTCTGCAGAAAAATTTCAATTCATTTTCCAGGATGAGAGGGATTTGGAGGAGATTATACACAAAGGAGTTCAAACTTTTAATCAATGGGGTCTGGTTCTTCAACGTTGGATGGAGAACCCACCGCCTGATTATCTCCAGTTCGTGCCGGTTTGGGTACAGCTGCGAAATATTCCGGTACATCATAAAACAGTCTCTTCTATTAAAGTTTTGGGAAGCTTTGCTGGACAGGTTTTAGAGGTGGCTTTTGATCCCCTTCGACCTCAACGGAAGGATTATGTCAGAGTACGAGTTAAGTTTGATGTATCAATGCCAGTTAGGAGGGTGAAAGTGCTTAACCTTCCTGGAGGTGGCCAAGCTACTATTCTATACGATTTTGAAAAGTTTCAAAAAAGATGTTATTGCTGTCAGAGATTAACACATGAACAGGATATATGTCCTCTATTTTTGGCGAAAAAGGAAGGGAAAGGGCTGAGATCTTTGGATGCAGAGCAGGAAAAGAAGCCTTTCCTTATGAGTGAGGATCCTTTATTTGGAGTTCTTTTGGAGGACCAAGTGGGTCGTGATCCTCATACTGGGAGAATGCGTATTGCTCAGGATGTTTTAGCTGGGATGCGGGTTTACTTATTGTCTCCATCTGGTCCAGATAGGGTTGTCAAGGAGGAGAGAGTCAAGTCTTCTGTTCGGACTATTCTAGATGATCCATCAGGGCAGAATTCAAGTTTGACTTTGGAACAAACTCCGGTTATTACTTCAGAGTTAGAGAAAGGAAAAGGTATTGTTTTTGGATATGCAAAGTCTGGAGAAGATAAGCTTCGTGAGAGTAGAGGTGTTAGTGCTGGGAAACTGTTATCCGATGCTATTGACAGTGGAAAGGGTTTTAATGAGGCGGTTCATTCTGATTATCCAACGGGTTACAGAACTAGCTCCTTGGATGCTGGTTCTTCCGGGAAATCTGTGCTACGGAGTAAGCCTAGGAATAGGCCTCATATGAATCGACGAAAAGCAAGGGCTTCTGTTGTGACTGACCAGACTATTTCTCCTACGAATTTTTTGGAGGTCTCTAAGGACCTAGAAGGAAAACGGAAAGCAGAAGGGATAATTGAAGGGGTAATTCATGAGACGCAGCGTCTCAAATCTATGGCGGTCCCAAAGGAGGGACTGTCCAGCCTCCAATGAGTTTTATGAGTTGGAATTGCCAAGGCTTGGGACGGTTCCAAGACTTGGTGATTCCCAGGCTTATGGAAATGCGTAAACAACATTTCCCTGAGCTTCTGTTCTTGATGGAAACAATGCATAAAAGAAACGTTTTGGTGGACTTACAGGAATGGCTTGGCTATGGAAGGGTTTTCACGGTGGATCCTTTAGGCAAAAGTGGAGGTTTAGCGGTGTTTTGGAAGAGTAATGTGGATGTGGAGATGCTTTACTTTGACAAGAATCTAATTGATATGAAGATTAGGTATGGTGATTCAATTTTCTTTGTTTCGTGTGTGTATGGTGATCCTTCTGGGATTGGTCTTCGGATGGTGACCTGGGAAAGACTTTCTCGGATTGGGACTCACAGGAAAGAGGAATGGTGTTTGTTTGGTGATTTTAATGATATTTTGCATGGAGGAGAGAAATTGGGTGGCGCGTCTCGAAGTGATGGTGTTTATGGCCCCTTTAATGACATGCTTCGGGTTTGTGGTATGTCAGACTTGCCCAGTTCTGGAAATAGTTTTACTTGGGGGGGACAGAGAGGAGATTACTATGTACAATGCAAACTTGATCGTTGCTTTGGTAACAGACAGTGGTTCTCTACCTTCTCGGCTTCAAATCAGTTGTTCTTAGAGAAGAGGGGTTCTGACCACCGTCCTGTTTTGATCAGTTTGGTCTCCTCAAATGATTCCTATAGAGGTAGCTTTCGTTTTGATCGGCGTTTTTTGAATAAACCTTTGGTGAAGGAAGCTATTTTGGAGAGCTGGTTCAAACCACAGGCTGATGGTTCTGATAACAGATTGGTTTCGGACAGGTTGAGGTGTTGTAGGAAAGCTCTTAGCAAGTGGAAGAGGGAGAACAACACAAACTCGCGTGACAGGATTATTCAATTGCAGATTGAGCTAGAAAGAGAACAATCCTCTAATCTCCCTGTTTTCTGGAAGATGCATAAACTTAAAAGAGAATTGGCATTGGCTTATAGGGAGGAAGAAACTTATTGGAGTCAAAAGTGCAAGGATAAATGGTGTTTAGAAGGTGACGGCAACACAAAGTTCTTTCATGCCTCGGTTAAAGCTGCAAGAGGAAAAAAGATAATTCATAAGCTTAAAGATGATAATGGTGTGGTGCATAGGTCTGAAGCATCGAAAGGAAATGTGGCTGTTATGTACTTCAACGACCTCTTTACCTCATCTAATCCATCGGATTTTACTGAGGTCTTCTCCGGTTTCAGTGCAAAGGTCTCGTCTACGATGAACTCTCGGCTGATTAAAGGGGTGACTTCAGAGGAGATTCGAGATGCAGTTTTTGCAATCAAACCTTCTAGTGGTCCTGGTGCTGATGGTATGACAGGTTTATTTTATCAGAAGTATTGGGCGATTATAGGTGCACAAGTTGTGTTGGAGGTTAAAGAGTTTTTTTCAACTGGATTGATGCCAAGAGAATGGAATCACACGCAGCTTTGTCTTATTCCTAAGGTTATAAATCCAGAGCAGATGAGTGATTTACGTCCTATAAGTTTGTGCTCGGTGAGTTATAAGATTATATCCAAGATTTTGGTTCGGCGACTTCAACCGATTCTTCCTGAATTGGTATCCCCTTTTCAATCGGCTTTTGTAGGAGAAAGAAATATTACAGATAATATCCTCTTGGCTCATGAAGTCGTTCATAGTCTGCGCACTCATCCAGTGGTTTCTAAGGAATATCTTGCAATAAAATCAGATATGTCCAAAGCATATGATAGAGTTGAGTGGCTGTACTTGGAGAAGTTGTTGTTGGCTTTGGGGTTTCATTCCAAATGGGTGTTGTGGGTTATGAGTACGGCTAGGACTGTCACCTTTTCAGTCTTGATGAATGATCAGCCATTTGGATTGATTTATCCAACCAGAGGTTTGCGCCAAGGTGATCCCCTTTCTCCCTTTCTCTTTGTGTTATGCACTGAAGGGCTTTCACATCTTATTACAAGGGCGTCTCAGCAGGGTTTGGTCAATGGATTGAGGTTCTCTTGCAATGGTCCTGTGATTCATCACTTGCTGTTTGCAGACGATAGCTTATTTGTGTGTAAGGCAGCGGTTGAAGATGTGAGTAATCTTAATAGGATTCTCAAAACGTATGGCGCAGCTACTGGTCAACGCATCAATCTCAACAAATCTTCTATCACTTTTGGTAATCAGGTGAAAGATGATTTAAAGGAAACCGTCAGAGGAATGACTGGAATTTTGGCCGAAGGGGGAGCAGGTTCATATCTTGGGCTTCCTGATTGTTTCAGTGGCTCTAAGATTGACATGCTTGCTTACATTCATGAGAGACTAAAAGATCGTATGTCAGGTTGGTTTGCTCGAATGCTGTCACAAGGTGGAAAAGAAATTCTCATCAAAGCTGTTGGTATGGCTTTACCTGTCCATGCTATGTCGTGTTTTCGACTCCCTCAGGGTTCTTGTTCGAAGATTACGAGTGCTATGGCAGATTTTTGGTGGAACTCTAAGGAAGACAAGAAGAAGATTCATTGGGTTAGTTGGAAAAAAATGTGTTTATCAAAGGAGCAAGGGGGTTTGGGTTTTAAGGATATACATGATTTCAATCAAGCCTTACTTGGTAAGCAAGCGTGGAAAATATTGATGGAACCTGCTTGCTTGCTTGCTAGGTTTCTTAGGAGTCGGTATTTTGAAGATTCAGATTTCCTCTTGGCGGGTGTAGGTGTACGTCCATCATTTGGTTGGAAGAGTGTGTTATTTGGACGAGAGGTTTTGTTGAAAGGACTTCAAAAAAAGGTGGGGAATGGTGAGGATACTTTTGTATGGTCTGATTTATGGATTCAAGATGTGCGGATGCGAGCTCCATTGATGATGAATCAATTCATTGATATTAACCTTAGGGTTAGTGATCTGATTGACAGTACAACCAAGTGGTGGGATAGAGATATACTAAGACAAAATTTCTATCAACAAGACATTGACAGAATTGTCAAAATGAATCCGGTTGTGTCAAAGAAAGATTACCACGTGTGGAGATTTAACCGTAGTGGAGAGTACTCGGTAAGATCAGCTTATTGGTTGATTAATCAAGGGACCAATGCAGTGATGATTTGTGAGGCAGAGAGTCTTCCGTCTATAAATGGCTTGAAGAATGCGATTTGGTGTATGTTTACTTCTCCAAAAATCAAAATTTTTATGTGGAAAATGCTTAGTGAGGCATTACCTGTGGAGGAGCAGTTAACTAAGAGAGGAATGAGAGTGGATTCAAGATGCCAAGTCTGTGGGTTTGAGGGTGAATCAATAAATCATGCTTTATTCTCTTGTCCTCTTGCTCGACAGGTTTGGGCGCTTTCAAATATTCCTTCACCTGAGAATGGTTTTGAGGTCCATGCTCTATTCCAAAATTTCTCATTCTTGTTGAATGTGTATAAATGGCAGTCAATCCCTCTGGAGACTAGGAGACTTATTCCTTGGTTGCTATGGTTTATTTGGAAGAATAGAAATGGATGGCTTTTTGAAGGAAAATTGTTTCTTGCGAATGATGTGGTGATGAAAGCAATGGAAGAAAGGGACCAATGGTTAAACGCTCAACTAGTGGAAGGATCGAATCAGCAAGATCAACATGTTCTTACAAATTTTTGTAGGAAGAGATGGAAGAGGCCACCCGATCAATGGGTGAAATGCAACATTGGCCTCTCGTGGTCAAAATACAATCATTTGGTTGGAGCTGCTTGGGTTTTGAGAGATTGCGGAGGAAATGTGTTGCTCCATAGCAGACGTTGTTTTGCAAACAAGGAAACTCATGATGAGGCAACACTTTTGGTGGTGATTTGGGCAATGGAATCTATGGCCTTTCATGGTGTTGACAATGTAGTGTTTGCTTTTGAGTTCTCTGAACTTGTAGGTGCAGTCATGAGACCGAAGGCATGGCCATCTTTTGCGTACCAGTCGGGCCAGCTTTTGCAGGTTTTGGACCGATTTCTTGGCTGGAACTTGGAACTGGAGGTCCGGGATACAAACCGCGGTGCATTCCTTATTGCACAAAGTGTTACAAGGGAGTTGCGAGTACAATCTTATGTTGCAGTCGGTTTTCCGGCTTGGTTAACGGAACTATTTGTCTCAGAGAGTGCTTTGGTCAATTCCTAATGTGGAAAATATGTTTTTGGGGTTTGTCTCTCATTTTTGTTGTATATAGCAAATGCCAGGTGCTGATGGAGAATGCCTTTTCTCGTACTGGTTTAGTTTGCCTCAGGGGTTGTGGGTTAAATGTGGCTTTTTGGCTCTGTTTTTTGGTCATTGTAATTAGGCCTTTCTTTGTAACCCATACTCTTATCCTTTGCTAATCTGATGGTCTTTTTAGATGAAAAAAAAAAAAGTTTAATAATTGTACTGTAGTTCAGACAAAGAATGCTACAACAAGAGTGATTCTTGACTCTGTTTTCAATGCAACCGAATCGTAAGTAAGAATAACTAAAGAAAAAGTCGTAAAAATAATAAATAGATGACACAAAAGTTATTGGTAATTACTAATTAGTGTAAATGCTTTTTTTTTTTTGAGAAAAATTAGTGTCATCTTCACTTTCATGTCAATCAATAGCATCGATTAAAACGAGGTTAACCAAAATCTCTAATGTTTAAGTAACGGAATAGCTAAACGCTCATTTCTTGGAAAGCTGGATGTTTTTCCGTCGATCTCCATCTAAATTGAGTAGAGAAGAAAAGCTGGGAAGATTCTGAAACCCTATACATTGATTTTAACTCCTTCTTCATCACCATCATCTTCTTCATCATCATCATCTTCATCATCTTCTTCTTCTTCATCATCATCATCATCATCATCATCATCTTCTTTTTCTCTTTATCATTGTAGGTGAATTTTAGGGAAATTGTAACCGTCTTTAAACACTTGGAGTTTGCGAGGATATATGTCAAGAGCTTTTTCTCTTCTCTTGTCCCTCTGTATTTTTTCCATTCAAAGATCTCAAGATGAGACGACAAGCACCCCGGAACAGAACTCAGAAGAGGGAGATCCTCAGATTCTTCTTGAAGATCTTCCTGATGAGTAAAAAAAAATATAATAAACGCATTTTAACTTATTAGTCTTAGTTAATCAAATCAAGACATGCTCGAGGAAGAGAGGAGAGTACTTACAGAGTCGATCATAAGAACTTTAAGTTTCGGAGAGTTGTGAAGCAAATGCATAGTTAATTGTACCCAATACTCTGAGAGAAATGGATTTAGCTTACACTCTATCAGCCGAGAGAAGTTAATATCACTACAAATCGCATCCTGAAATCATATATGTAGATTCATCAGTGTGACCACAAAACGAGATAGAATGATATAACTTACCACTTCATCCATCAGAGTCAGTTTGAGATACATGACAGAGGAAAGAGAAGTCAGAAACTTGTCACTTGGATGTGAATCAATGTCTACATTGGCCATGTCAAGGCAAGGAGGCATATTATCGATCAAGCAAGAGTCTCCCGAATAATCCTTGATAGTAAAAATCTTCAATCCAGGGGAATCTATAACCAGAGACCCACCATGACCTCTTTTATACTTGAGATAATTCGTATACCTGAAGAGCCGTAAAGAAGGCACTTTCACACTGAAATTTGTCACATTGTCATTGTCATGATTCACACCATCAGCTCGTTCCACAAACAAATTTTTGAGAACAGGACAACTTGATAAAAGCATAACAAGCGAATCGTCGTCCTTATAAACCACACGATAAAGTTTAAGACGTTCAAGCGATGGGAGAAAAGCTTCTGAAGGAACATCAACGAGAATCTTGTTTGCGAGAGTCAACTTCTTGAGCGTTTTGCAAGTGTATAGACTCTTAGACAAGCTTGTAGGCTCTGCTGTCCAACGTAGATTGAAATATAGAAACCGAATGCAGCGTTCAACAGCGTCTTCAACCCATCTCGCGACATCTACATCAACAGGACATGATGAACCGAGGCTAACTGTTAAGTGTTTTAGTACAGGTGCCTTGTGGAGTTGCAATGACTTGTCAAGGAACCACCAAACGCTCTTATGGCTTCTACCAAAGTATGGATCCATGTACTTGAGCCTAGGCAACATCTTCCAGATATAACGCCATCGTCTCGACAACGTGGCTGTGGCTATTGCAACTTTTGTCGGAACAAGCAACAATACCTTCACGAGCAAATCTTCGGGTAAAGCACTAATCCTGTCTTTGCATAGTTTTTGTTTAATTTTCCGACCTGGTTTCATCTTGCATCTCTTAAGATACGGTCTCTCAAAAGTAGTTTATGAATAAACTTGACGAAGAAGAACAGATTAGTCAGAAACCGTAATTCTTTTATTACTTACTTTACTTGCCGTCGCGTCAAGAAAGCAAACCCTAGTTAATTTTATGTTTCTTGCTGGTTGGGTTTTCTTCTTTCAAGAAACAAAAAAAAAAATCGATTTTTCTTGTGTGAATATTGGGCTTTTTGTAATTGGGCTTAACCATTTTTTGGATTTTGTCGACACTCTCTATTTAGGGTAGTGTTTCTGTGTCCCCTATTGACGGCGACTCAAGTGTAGATTCGTCGAGTCAATTGCTCAAATGGTGTTAAGAAGCACACCAAAAATCTCAATGGTGCTCAATTGTTCTCAATGGTGTTGGTTGGGTAGAAATGTCATATCTAACCTTAATGAATCTAATTCTTTTTGTTTGAAAATCAAAGAAACCAACGAAACTTCAAACCAGCCCAATCAATTCGAACCAACCACTCTCAACCACCAATCATTGATTATCTCGGATCTCTCTCTCTCTCTCCTCTTGTTTCCTCGTTTCCGACAGCCAAAACAAGAAAAAAGTGAAACTTTTTATCTAGGTTTCTCTTGTTTCTTCATCGATGGCACATCTCTGAGGGGCAAAAAAATCGAATCTGGGCAGCTCTGTCCCCTCTTCATCGACGGCACAGCTAAGGTTTGTTCTTTCTTCTCTTCCATGTTCTTCCTTTCTCCTTTTTCTTCTTCTTTCTTCTCTTCACCATTTATTTGTTATTTAAGAAACCGTTTTTGCCTGATTTAACTTGTTTTCGAAGTGTAATAGCATTCACTAGCGTGTTACATTGATAATCTACAGACTGTATATTATCTAGAGTTGTGAAATCGAAGTTGAGAGGGATGGTACAACTAGGAAAAGTAGTACTAATACGTTACTGAAACGAATAGTGTCGATGGTTCAACTAGTATAAATGGTCCAACTAAAAACTAGAACAACTAGTATAACTAGTACTACTACTTGATGAATTAGTACGACTACTTGATGGACAACTAGTATAACTAGTACTAGTGATAATGGGACGACTAGTATACCTAGTACTACTACTTTGGTTCAACTAGTATAAATGGTCCAACTAAAAACTAGAACACTTAGAATTACTAGTACGACTTCTATGAAGTACGAGTAGTGAGAATGGGACTACTAGTATAACTAGTACGACTAGTGTGGTACAACTAGTATAAATGGTACAACTGAATCTTGATAATGATGTTTGTTGTTTGTTTTCAGGGGACAATGGATAGTAATCGTGGTGGCACGGTCGTACATTTTGATTATGGGGGATATTATTCAGATGGAGTGTATGGAATAATGAAGATGATAAGATTTTTAGTATTGTGATGAAAAGAACTCTGGAGGACGTCAGTTATTCTCGGCTGGTTAATAGAATTTGTGGGAAGCTTATGGTAGATGCAGGTACTACGAAGCTTCGGCTGAGTTACATTCCAATGATCGTGCATCCTAGAAGTCCATCATATATCTTGGATGATGAAGATGTGTTAGGATATTTGATGGAAGTTAATCAGGATCAGTGTAGGAGTCTTTTGCATGTGGAACTCGATGAAGTTGTCTCAGAAAAGCAGAGTAATCAGTATCTTCTTACGAATGAGGAGCTTCTTAGTGATGGCAGAGTTAATGATGGTGATATTGTTGGAGCTAGTGAAGTTAGAGCTAATGACAATGATATTGTTGCAGCTAGCGATGATAGAGTAGATGATGACGGTATTGTTGCACTTACTATTCGTGAGAGTTCAAATATGGATAATTATTTCATGTTTAACTCTGGTGATCTTGACATTACACCTATTGAACGAGGAGAGGCTGTAAGTGATGAAAGGGAAGATGGTTTGAATCTGACCCTAGGTCAAGAATTTAGTACTAAGGAGGATGTGATGCGGGCAGTGGAGAGAGCTATGCATCAAGAGTCTTTTCAGTTTCGTCTTATGGAAACGAGACCTACGGTATATGCGGTAAAATGTCGTTCTGTTGGTTGCAATTGGTACTTAAGAACTTCGGTTCCTAAGAATTCCAATATATTCAGAGCTGGGATACATTCGAAAGCCAAAATCTGCACACATTATTGAACCAGTTATACCAGTTGTACCAGATATATCAATTATAACAATTGCAAAAAATAATTCGATTTTTACCTCCAGACCGTTGATAAAACCAGGAAATGTGTAAGGCACACCGTCTGGAATCCTTCCTTTATGATGCTCCCGTACGGCGTGTATCTGCTCCATGCAGTCTTCAAATGTGTAACGTCCCCATGGGAACGTTCTACATGCTTCGAGATCATCCACAATTTTCAGAAGGAATGGCTCAATGTTTCCATTATGCTTTGCTCTCTCTTTTAATAGCGTGGCTAGGAAGTAGAGGACCAACATTTTCAGGCGATTGTCACCATTCCGAGGCATCGTCCTAAGCACCTTAAGGACATCTCCGGCAGAAACGGATAGGCGACCTCTCTTCAAGGGAAAGTGGTTCTCCACGAACCTCAGCTTTCCCAGCCTCTCCTTATTCTCCGGGTACAGGTGGCAGGACAACCCAGTCAGTAATGCATGCTCCCTGATGGAGTATCGAATGGGTACTCCATTAACCACGAACCATGCCTGGTTCTTCTTCGAAGTAATCGCTGTCCTCTGAACCAGCATGTTCATAGACTGCAGCTTTCGATGTTGCTGGGCAGGCATGTGCAGGATGTGCTTGAACTGCGGGTGCTCTTCAAACCACCTCTTCTCGTACTCTTCGAAACCCAAACTTTTAAACAACTCTTGGAATCCGTGTACATGGCATTTCGCACCGAGCTTTAACGAACAAGGGTAGTCCTCGGGTGGAAAGGCAAATCTTCCAGGTTTCATTGCGCCAACAACCTGAAAACAAATCAAACAAACAATTTTAGAACTTCTTATATACGACCAGTTGTACTAGTATTACTAATCTTACCAGAACTACTGGGACAACTACGGTTCTAGCTGTACTGATTAAGTAGTACTACTAGTAATATTGGAACAACTGCACAAATACGAAGTAGTTGTTCTAGTTGTTCCACTATTACTAGTATTACTACTTAAATCAGTACAGCTAGACCTACTACGAATAATGGGACTTCAGTTGTGCTAGTTGTCCGGTTTTATTAGTAATACTAGTAATATTGGAACAACTACTATTACTGATAAAACCGATACAACTAGAACAACTACGACTCCTAATATCTCCTAAACAACCCCAAATTCAACAAAACACAAGCTCCTATTCTACAAATTCAAGTCATTATGCCAAATTCAAGTCATTACTACAAATGAAACTATCCTACTAACTAGTACAACTAGTATAAATAGGAAATACGGTACAACTAGTATAAATAGCAAATTTTCACAAAAATCATATTACCCTTTGCGGCGTTGAACCTTCCTGACCGGATACCGGAGCCGGAGGCTGAAGAGACGGCTGCGGAGGCGGCACAGCCGCCGGATCTGGAAGCCCTAGTTGCAGATTCGACGGAGATTGAGACCGCTGTTGCTCTGCATCATCTGGACTTGGCGCCGCCGCACGACTCCGACAAGAGGAAGAAGATCCCGAGAGAGCACGCGGCGGAGGAGGCGGAACCGCCGTAGACGTTGACGGTGGCGGTGTGGTTTTCTTGCTTCGGACATTGCGAGCCTCGCTTTGCGAATCGGGCTTCGAATCGGGCGCTTTTTGTTTATCACGAGACCCACCTCCTCTAGAAGTATTCGCCGGCGGCGGCGGTTCCTTCGCCGGAGGAGGTTTCTTCTCGGCGACCTTCCTTGGGGATTTCCGGGTAGTAGGCGGCCCCATTATCGAAGAATGGAGAAGAAAATGAAGAAAAGAGAAAGAGAAGATAGAAATGCGAAGAGGAAGAGAAGAATTGGAGAAGAAATTGAAGAAAAGAGATTGAAGGAGGAGAAGAAGTCTGTCGAAGAAGGAGAGAAGAAGCAGTTTGATTTTTGAAGGAGAGAAGAAGCAGTTTGTTTTTTTTTTTGAGGAATAGTGAACTGTCGATTCGGTTAGGGAAAGAAACCGTCTCGGTTTGGGTAACTGATTCAAAACCGTTTGGGTCTGGTTTACAGGCTGGTTCTTTTGTAAATAAGATGAACTATCAAGGACATAATTGTGTTTTCATTCGATTTTTATAATTAAAAAAAAAAAATAAACAATCTGATTTTTCCAACACCATCCGAGATCATTGTTTCTCTTCTCAACACCATTTCAGCAATTGATTCAGATTCGTCTAGGGTTTCGAAATTGTAAACCTAGTGATAAGTGAAGCCGCTTTTATATATATACACAATCACACACACTCGAATGCTTAATATTCGTCTCCAGAGATTGAAATTGCGGGATTCGATTGCAGAAGAATAAGTAACACGTTATCTTGGTGTTTCTTTGTCTATACTTGGGAAAAAAGCGTTGATTTGGTCATTGTATTTTCCCAAATGTAGACAGAGCAAAACCGTGATGACGTCAATAGAAATTTGGAGATGGTACAAGCATGAATCTGATAAATCAATAATACATTGGTATCTTCTTTTTCTTTTCAATGTTATTGCTAACTTTTGTGATCTTTATTTTTGACTTTAATGGAATCGTTACTTCAAAACCAAAAAACCCTGCATATGTTTATTTTGTAAACAGGATTTTTCTCAGACCGCGAATGAAAGAACAACAACAAAACCATTCTTTGTTTATATGCTTTGAGTACACTTCAAGTAACCATTGTTATCATTTAAATGGAATCGTCACATCAAAACCAACAACTCTGTTTTCTTTTTTCCTCATTTTAGTTTTTGTAATTCAGACAGAGAACTCTACAACAAGACTGATTCTTGACTCTGTTTTCAATAACGAAAGAAAGAGTCGTCAAAAATAATAATTAGGTGACACAAAAGGTTATTGGTAATTAGTGTAAATGTTATAGAAACCTTAGACATAGATTTAAAAACACTTTCATGTCAATCTATAGCATCGATCAAAACGAGGTTAAACCAAATCTTTAACTAGTGTTTCTCTGTTTTACTAGGCTTCGAGTAAACTTACAGTAACCGAATAGCTAAAAACGCATGACTTGATAAGCTGGATGTTGTTTCAACAATCTCCATCTAAATTGAGTTGAGAAGAAAAGCTGCGACGATTCTGAAACCCTATGCATCGATTCCAACTCCTCCATCTCATTGTAGGTGAATTTTAGGGAAATTGTAACCGTCTTTAAACACTTGGAGTTTGCAAGGATATATGCCAAGAGCTTTTTCTCATCTCTTGTCCCTCTGTATTTTTCCCATTCAAAGATCTCGAGATGAGACGACAAGCATCCCGGAGCTGAGCTACAAAGAGGTAGATCCTCGGATTCATGTATACTCTCCTGACAAGCAACAAGAAATATCATAAACGCATTGTAACTTAAGTCTTATTCAATCAAATCAAGACATGCTCGAGGAAGAGAGAAGGGTACTTACAGAGTTGATCCTAAGAACTTTAAGTTTAGAAGCACTGTAAAGGAAAAGCATAACTGATTGTACCCAATTTTTTTATGAGTAAACTGGAGTTAGCTTTCTTGAACCAAATTCCCTTGTGCCACTGTTGTCAATGGAACGTTAACAACAGTGAAGAGTGTATCCTCTGTCGACGGACCGAAGAGACACGAAACCACCTTTTCTTTGAATGCAGCTACTCACAGGGGGTTTGGAGAACAATCACGGCCAAGCTACTGCTTAGGGAATACACACCGTTTTGGAATCAGGTGATACTGCTACTCACGTCAACTCGGCATAAGGAGGATTTATTTCTCTTGAGATATGCTTTTCAAACTACCGTGTACCATATTTGGCGTGAAAGAAATCAGCGTCGCCATGGGGAAAGCGCAAAGCCTTCAACGGTCTTAACTAAGATCATCGACAAGAACGTAGTCAACAGAATCAACTCCATCTCGCAATACGGGTTCCAAGCTTGTAGGAAGATGATGGAAAGGTGTCTCGAGACAAGAATCTATCTTTGAGTAGGAGGTTGTATTAAGCTATTTTGAATCATATGTTTAAAAGTGTGTAAACCGAACGATGTTTGTAAGAAGTTTTTGAATAATTTTAAATTCATTCAAAAAAAAAAAAAACTGGAGTTAGCTTACATTCTATCAGCCGAGAGAAGTTAATATCACTACAAATCGCATCCTGAAATCAATTTAAGGCAAAAACATAAGCAACATTAGTAGATTTCATCAATGTGACCACAAAATTGAGAGAGGGAGATTGATGTGAATTACCATTTCATCCATCCATTCCAAATCGAGATACTTGTCACTTGGTCGTGGTCATCGCAAAACCAAGCCTTCTGTTTTGCTGAAAAATTTCGTCACCAATACAGCTTCTCTTACTGCTCACCGTGACACAAAACCCTCTCTCGCTCCTAATCACTGTGATCCGGGTCTACTACGGTTTCAGGTACAACATCATACCCTATCTCTGAGTATGTATCTGACGAGAGTTTTTCCTCTTCCTATAAAGCTTTTCAAGCAGCCATCATATCTTCTCATCGTGATTACAAAGAAGCTGTTCGTGATAAACTGTGGCGTAATTCTATGGGATATGAGTTTCATGCTCTTGAGTTGAATCACACGTGGGATCTTACCACTTTGCCTCCCGGAAAGAAAGCAATTGGGAGCAAATGGGTTTATCAAATAAAGTATCACTCAGATGGCACTCTTGAAAGATATAAATCAAGGCTTGTGGCATTGGGGAATCGACAGAAAGAAGGACTTGATTACACAGATACATTTGCACCAATGGCCAAGCCGACCACGGTTCGAATGATACTCCAACTAGCTGCTGCAAAACAATGGGAAATCCACCAAATGGACGTTCACAATGCATTCTTACACGGAAATTTGGAAGAAGTGTACATGACGCTTTCGCCTGGTTTTGAAACCTCTGATCCAAACAAGGTCTGTCGATTACGGAAGTCTATTTACGGCCTCAAGCAAGCTCCTCGATGCTGGTTTGCTAAACTAAGGACTGCTTTGAAAGCATACAGTTTCACTCAAAGTAATCTGACTACTCTCTCTTCTCGTTCGTACGCAATAAGGTTTGTCTCCATATTCTCATTTATGTGGAATCTACTATGCACAAGTTCAAGAACTATCTCACCCATTGGTTTCACATGAAAGATTTAGGCAAGTTGCGATATTTTCTTGGAATTGAAGTTGCCCGTAACGCGGAAGGCATATTCATTTCTCAGCGTAAGTATGCCTTGGATATCATTACCGAAACGGGTAACCTTCATCTGTGCCCATGAAACTTAACCACAAGCTTTCTCTTGCTTCTGATCTGCCTCTTGAGGATCCGGAACCTTATCGTCGCCTTGTTGGAAGACTCATCTATCTCATTTTTACACGACCTGAACTTTGTTATATTGTCCATGTTCTTTCACAATTTATGAAAGAACCGCTACAAGAGCATTGACAGGGTGCCCTACGTGTTGTGCATTATTTAAAAGGTTCTCCGGGTTATGGCGTTATTCTTCGATCTACCTCCGATTTATACCTTACTGTCTATTGCGATTCTGATTTTGCATCGTGTCCTCTCACACGACGTTCATTAAGTGCCTACATTGTTCTCCTTGGCGAGTCTCCAATCTCATGGAAAACAAAGAAACAGGACACGGTCTCTATGTCTTCTGCCGAGGCTGAGTATCGTTCCATGTGCTCTCCGCGAACTTAAATGGCTTAAAGGATTACTTGCCTCTTTCAATGTTATTCATGAGAAGTCGATGACTATGTTTTGTGACAGCAAATCTGCTATTCATATTGCTGCGAACCCTGTTTTTCATGAACGGACTAAACACATTGAACGAGATTGTCATTCCGTTCGAGACGCGGTTCAAGATAACCTCATCGTCACTAAACACATCTCCACGAAGGAACAACCAGCAGATTTACTAACCAAAGTACTATCTTCTCCTACATTTGCTTATCTTCTTTCCAAGTTTGGGATACAAGACATTTCACCGCCAACTTGAAGGAGGGTATTGCGATAAGGACATACATTATATTTGTTGTAATCTAATTTACACATTTGAGCTTATCTCTTTTAGGTTTAGCAATTATGTTTGTGTATATATACTTTGCTTGGTCCATCAATACAAACAACACATCTTCTTCAAATCATTACAATCTTCAGAGAATGGAATTGAGAGAATTCAATTGCAGAGGAATAAAGTAAGGAACAGTTTTCTCGGTGTTTCTTTGTCTATACTTGGAGGAAAAACGATGATGATGTCATTGCACTTTTCTCGAATGTAGACAAAGTAAAACCGTGATGACGTCAAGAGAGAGTTTGGTTAGATGGTACGAACCTGTCGTACTAATCAATTGGTGTTCCGTTTCATTGTCTTGCTTTCCAATGTTTTTGTTTGCTTCACCGATTTTTGATTTTGGTTATGATTTTTTTTATATA
Organism: Arabis hirsuta; assembly: GCA_964056655.1. Lineage (NCBI taxonomy): Eukaryota > Viridiplantae > Streptophyta > Magnoliopsida > Brassicales > Brassicaceae > Arabis > Arabis hirsuta. The sequence continues at coordinate 38,793,630 of OZ053301.1, forward strand.
ATCCCTCACTTTAAAACCATAAACCTTTTTGTTGTTTCTTTCTTTCTTAGATCCGGTCTTGAACCAGCGGATGTGGTTGATAGATTCAGTGTCTTTGTAGCTTTATATGAGTCTTGATTTTTAAGAATTACTATTACAAGTTACAACAATCTCTAGCTTATACTTATACTTTGAATCAATAATTATCTTAAGCAACGAAAAGATCAAGGACTTGATAATGTTTCAAGAAACCATGTTCTTTACTCTGTTTTCTTTCTTTTGAGTTAATTGTGATTATTACTTACTTTGGTCATTGACTCATTGTAACCGAAACTAAATACAATCATGTAAATAATGATTGTCAACGTTAGCTGAGCTGATGACAAAAATGTAGCACAAATATTTTCTTAACAAACTACAACTCATCATTCTGACAATTTTAATTTACATTTTTGTTTCTTTCTTAATCGTACAAACATAATATCAGCCAAATCCAATGATACAGTCTGTTTTATGGGAAAAACGTCATTATCCAAAATTCTAAATGACAAAATTAGCATTATCCAAAAATTAAAAATACATCTTTATCCAAAAAGAGTAAATAAAATAAAGCAATGAAACAGATGAGGATTGTGTAAGGGAGTTCAGGAGTAGTCGTCGCTTCTAATCAACTTCCACTTGTTCCACGAAAACAAGCAATCCGATCAAACGTGAAAGCAAGATTTCCTTACAGATTTTTGATTCACACTCTAAAGCAAATTCGACCTAACCTCAACCAAAAACATTCTCTAATACTTTCATTCTTCTTCTCTCTGATCCTCTTCACCCGTTTCTTCTCTCATTTCGATCAATCCAGGTTTGTTTTCGATTTCCTGTTCTGGGTTCTTCACTGTTTATGTCTATGACTCTGATTAGTTACTTATCAACCAGATAAAAACTCTAACTTTATGACTAATAAGATTTGAGTTTCTCTGAAGAAAATCCCATAAAGATTAAACCTTTCCCTCCGAAATTGACCAAACTGGGTTTCTTAGTTTCTGTCTGTTTTAGTTTCCGAACCCAATTTGATTCAGTGTCTGAAATTTTGACTCTATGTGTTTAGATCGAAGCCAATCTTGGTTTGCATTTAGCTCTAATCAAATCATTTTAGATAAAAACTGATTTTTTATCTGATTTTCTCTTTCTTGTTTTGTGATTTTCTAATGTGACATCATTCATTGCTTAGATCTTATGTTTGATCCCAAATTCATGCATGTCCAATGAGGACAAGAAAACATTAGTGACCCTACATATATTCTTCTCATATGGTTTATCTTCTTTTTGTTTAAGATAAACTGATAAGTATGAGCCAAAGAGATTCTCTTGTTTTTTTACTCGTCTTTTGTCATCATCACCATTTCTTTTGGTAGCTGTTACCTTCTTTTGAGGCTTTTTTCTCTGTTAACGGCTTAAACCTTTCTATAAATGTCTCTTATAGGGGTCTTGGTTTAATTGGATGTGGTGATTATGGATATGGAGTCTTGGAAGTTTCTAAGGAGTGTTTGCATTCTTTCTTTTCTCCTTGGCTCTTGCTTTGTGTATCAAAGCCTTCGTGTTGTTCATGCTCAAGAAGATGGAAAACCAGCTGTGACTTTGCAAGTAAATGCTTCTAATGGAGATGGACGACTCATTCCTGAAACGCTATTCGGGATATTCTTCGAGGTTTGTTAACGTTACAGCCTTCCAATCAATCTCTGCTATATACTCAAATCTTGGTTTATGCATGAGTTTTATGTGCATTATTATGGTCAAATCATTTGCAGGAGATTAACCATGCTGGTGCGGGTGGATTATGGGCCGAACTTGTTAGCAACAGAGGTTAGATTTTTAGCTTATTACTGGTGCAAAACCTATGTGAATAGTGAGGCTAACGACGGTAATTTAATCTAAGCAAACACTTTGGTTTCCAGGGTTTGAAGCTGGTGGGCAAAACACGCCATCTAATATTTGGCCTTGGTCCATTGTTGGTGATCAGTCGTCCATATATGTAACAACAGACCGTTCATCGAGCTTTGAACGGAATAAAATCGCGTTGAGAATGGATGTTCTCTGTGATAGCAATGGTTGTCCATCAGGAGGTGTCGGAGTTTATAACCCCGGTTACTGGGGCATGGTGAGAAACTGAGAGTCAACTGTGAAAACTGTTACTGCTCGTAGAAAGAGTAGGGGTTAAGTTGTTTTTTCATTTTTCTCATTTTCTATCTTCTGCTAGAATATTGAAGAAGGAAAGAAGTACAAGGTGGCTTTTTATGTGCGTTCGACTGGTGATATCGATGTGTCTGTGTCCTTGACGAGCTCGAATGGATCGCTGACTCTTGCTTCTGAAAAGATCACGTGAGAAACACTTTCAGATACTTCAGTGAAGTCTGAATAAGTTTCTGTTTTTGTTTCGATGTGAGAAAATTTCAATTGTGTGCTTTCATTTGTTTCAATGTAGAGCTTCTGCTTCCGATGTCTCGAAATGGACTAAGAAGGAAGTTCTTTTGGAAGCAAAAGGGACAGATCATGGTGCAAGACTTCAGTTAACAACTATTAAAAAAGGGTCAATATGGATTGACCAAGTCTCGGCCGTGCCAGTGGACACTTACAAGGTTCTTCTGATTCTCTATAGACCCTTGAAATGAAAAACTGCAGATTGCTGATAGAGAAAATGATTGGAAAAAATGTCAAATATTTCTGTCTTCTGGTTGATTGCAGGGACATGGCTTTAGAAACGATCTTTTCCAAATGATGGTCGATCTAAAACCCCGTTTCATCCGTTTTCCAGGTAATATTTTTGACTAGTAGTATTTTGTTGCATATTTTGTCCATAGACGCACCTAAAGATTATTCTTCACTCTCTATTTTTGTGAACTTAGGTGGTTGTTTTGTCGAGGGTGAATGGTTAAGTAATGCATTCCGCTGGAAAGAAACCGTAGGACCTTGGGAAGAGAGACCAGGACATTTTGGTGATGTTTGGAAGTATTGGACCGATGATGGCCTTGGCCACTTCGAATTCTTTCAAGTGAGACTTCTTTTTTCCTATTGAGTCTACCAAACTCTGAAGTTTTGGATCTGTAATGATTCCCCAAGCTCGATTTCAAATGTTAAAATGGACATTTTTTGCAGTTGGCAGAAGACATTGGTGCAGCACCGATATGGGTGTTTAACAATGGTATTCATTCATTTTCCGAAATCCGCTTGTAACGATCTATATCTCTTTTGTATTCCAAATTTATCGACATTATTCTTTACAAGTCTTCACCTTTATGCAGGGATTAGTCACAATGATGAAGTTGAAACTGCCAGTATCATGCCCTTTGTTCAAGTATGACTGTGAATCCTCCTCTGTTTCACTAATGCAGAGGCTGAAAACCGAAACTCTTTCCCCTTTTTCTTTTCAGGAAGCACTCGACGGTATCGAGTTTGCTCGGGGTGATGCTAATTCTACATGGGGATCGGTTCGAGCTGCGATGGGACGCGTAGAACCTTTCGAACTGAAATATGTTGCCGTTGGGAATGAAGATTGTGGAAAGACTTACTACAGAGGTTTTGCATTTCGCTATGATCACATTTGACTTAAATTGTTATTGAGTATCTTTGATACTAAATGAGATTACAACTTTACAGGAAACTATATTGTGTTCTATGATGCTATTAAGAAAGCCTATCCGGATATCAAAATCATCTCCAACTGTGATGGATCATCTCGTCCTCTCGACCACCCCGCTGATTTCTATGATTATCACGTAAAAATTCGTTCTTGCCAGAAACTTTTAAATGTTCTCGTGTTTTCTGCCTGACAAGAAAAAGTGTTTCCTTTTGTCACAGATTTACACTTCTGCTAGCAATTTGTTTTCAATGTATCATCAATTCGACCACACTTCACGCAATGGTCCAAAGGTGCGGTAATAGACTATACAAAAATTTATTCTGACAAAGACGAGATGAATTTTTCAGAGTTTTGCTCACTTGAAAAGATGAACTTATTTGCAGGCTTTTGTCAGTGAATATGCTGTGACTGGAAAAGATGCTGGTACAGGAAGCCTTCTTGCCTCTCTTGCAGAAGCGGCATTTCTCATTGGTCTTGAAAAAAATAGGTTTCTTTCAACTTTCTCCTCTTCCCGAGCTTTGATCGCAACTAAAAGACCAAATGAGTAAAACATCTGATGCTTTCTTTGTTGCAGTGACATTGTGGAAATGGCAAGCTATGCACCGCTCTTTGTGAACACAAACGATAGACGGTATCTCTCACTTACTTTCGAATTCTTTTTCCGTTCTTGTAATTACTAAGCAAGCTAAGGCAACAACAATCTCGAATTCTTGAACTGGTTTCAGGTGGAACCCGGATGCAATAGTCTTCAATTCCTCTCATCTATATGGAACTCCTAGCTACTGGGTCCAACGGTTCTTTGCAGAGTCAAGCGGAGCAACTCTTCTAAGTTCAAGTCTCAAGGGAAATTCTTCTTCTCTTGTCGCATCCGCAATCTCCTGGAAAAACAATGGCACAGATTACATACGCATTAAGGTACACGAGAGAAATATCTGCTGAAACCTTTAAAGCCTCAGCTCTGATTCTAACCAAAAAGTATTTGCAGGCTGTAAACTTCGGAGCTACCTCGGTAAGTATGAAGGTGTTGCTTAATGGATTAGACCCGAATGTGATGAAAGTTTCGGGATCAAAGAAGACAATACTTACATCTAGTAATGTGATGGATGAAAATTCCTTCACACAGCCAGAGAAGGTAAACTCATCATCAGAAATTGTGAGTTTTCTCTCTGTTCTTACTGCTTAATTCTAAATTCGGATTTTGTTTTGCAGGTTGTGCCACAGGAAAGCTTGCTAGAGATGGCTGACGAGGATCTAACCGTTGTTCTCCCACCACACTCGTTCTCTTCGTTCGATCTGTTGAAGGAATCTGCAAAGATAAGAATGCCAATCTCTGATTCTTCTTCCTACTTGAAAACTACCATTGTGTCATGAGAGAAACGATGACGGAAGGAGTGCACAACTTCCATGTGTTTAGTCTCTTATGGTTAAAACTAAAATTATAATATGCTTACCCAATGTGTATAGAATAATCAAATAGTTTGGTAAATAAAGTTACTTTCTTTAATCATGAGCATTTATCTTTTTGCCTTTGCATCACCATTGCGCTTTAGCATAGAAGAAGAAGATGAGGCAAACAAATTTGTATATTTAATCATTAAACCTCCAAAACTAATAAATTTAATCACTAATCCACCTGAATTATCCAATTCTAATTAGTTCAACATCTATAACTAAATTCGATATATAATCAATCTTTAGCTAATTAGCAAAATCGCGTTTAATTAAACGCGTAGCAAAGTTAACCCTAAATATAATCTTTCTCACTCTTCTTCTTCCATTTCAAATCTCCCATCCTTCTCTCTCTGTAGTTAAAATTAGGGTTTATTCTCAAAAAGGAAGAGTTTTTTTTCCCGGGAATTGATTTCGAATTCTGTAGTACAAATCTCCGGATCATGTCGGCATCAACGGTGTCTCTCACCACTACTCCGACGACGGAGATTAGGCGGCGGACGCCTGTTCTCTCCGGTGAGAAGAAATCTAATTTTGATTTTCCACCGAGCGAATCGCATGCGAATGCGGCAATCGGAGACTCCGGTGATACGAATCGGGATCTGATTCGCGCCGAAGCTTCCGCGGAGAAATCTAGCGCCTACGACGTGGGTCCGGTTAGAAGGAAATCAGGATCCACCGCGACAGGGACTAATACGACCACCACGCAGCGTCGAACGCGGAAGGTGCAAAGACCGAAGACGGAGAAGGCTCAGTGGAAGAGAGTGGTTAGGGTATTCGCGAAGCAGCTTGGGGCTCTTTTGTTGCTCGTTGGATTGATTCAGTTGATTAGGAAAGTGACTATGAAGGAGGATGATACGTCTCTATCTTCTTCGAGCTTTCCAATTGAAACGGAGATGGTGCTTTCGGAATTGGAGAGTCGGATTTCGGCAGTTGATGGGCTAGTGAAGACGACGACGAAGATGAGAATCAATTGCTGAAATGGTGTTGAGAAGAGAAACAATGATCTCGGATGGTGTTGGAAAAATCAGATTGTTTATTTTTTTTTTTTAATTATAAAAATCGAATGAAAACACAATTATGTCCTTGATAGTTCATCTTATTTACAAAAGAACCAGCCTGTAAACCAGACCCAAACGGTTTTGAATCAGTTACCCAAACCGAGACGGTTTCTTTCCCTAACCGAATCGACAGTTCACTATTCCTCAAAAAAAAAAACAAACTGCTTCTTCTCTCCTTCAAAAATCAAACTGCTTCTTCTCTCCTTCTTCGACAGACTTCTTCTCCTCCTTCAATCTCTTTTCTTCAATTTCTTCTCCAATTCTTCTCTTCCTCTTCGCATTTCTATCTTCTCTTTCTCTTTTCTTCATTTTCTTCTCCATTCTTCGATAATGGGGCCGCCTACTACCCGGAAATCCCCAAGGAAGGTCGCCGAGAAGAAACCTCCTCCGGCGAAGGAACCGCCGCCGCCGGCGAATACTTCTAGAGGAGGTGGGTCTCGTGATAAACAAAAAGCGCCCGATTCGAAGCCCGATTCGCAAAGCGAGGCTCGCAATGTCCGAAGCAAGAAAACCACACCGCCACCGTCAACGTCTACGGCGGTTCCGCCTCCTCCGCCGCGTGCTCTCTCGGGATCTTCTTCCTCTTGTCGGAGTCGTGCGGCGGCGCCAAGTCCAGATGATGCAGAGCAACAGCGGTCTCAATCTCCGTCGAATCTGCAACTAGGGCTTCCAGATCCGGCGGCTGTGCCGCCTCCGCAGCCGTCTCTTCAGCCTCCGGCTCCGGTATCCGGTCAGGAAGGTTCAACGCCGCAAAGGGTAATATGATTTTTGTGAAAATTTGCTATTTATACTAGTTGTACCGTATTTCCTATTTATACTAGTTGTACTAGTTAGTAGGATAGTTTCATTTGTAGTAATGACTTGAATTTGGCATAATGACTTGAATTTGTAGAATAGGAGCTTGTGTTTTGTTGAATTTGGGGTTGTTTAGGAGATATTAGGAGTCGTAGTTGTTCTAGTTGTATCGGTTTTATCAGTAATAGTAGTTGTTCCAATATTACTAGTATTACTAATAAAACCGGACAACTAGCACAACTGAAGTCCCATTATTCGTAGTAGGTCTAGCTGTACTGATTTAAGTAGTAATACTAGTAATAGTGGAACAACTAGAACAACTACTTCGTATTTGTGCAGTTGTTCCAATATTACTAGTAGTACTACTTAATCAGTACAGCTAGAACCGTAGTTGTCCCAGTAGTTCTGGTAAGATTAGTAATACTAGTACAACTGGTCGTATATAAGAAGTTCTAAAATTGTTTGTTTGATTTGTTTTCAGGTTGTTGGCGCAATGAAACCTGGAAGATTTGCCTTTCCACCCGAGGACTACCCTTGTTCGTTAAAGCTCGGTGCGAAATGCCATGTACACGGATTCCAAGAGTTGTTTAAAAGTTTGGGTTTCGAAGAGTACGAGAAGAGGTGGTTTGAAGAGCACCCGCAGTTCAAGCACATCCTGCACATGCCTGCCCAGCAACATCGAAAGCTGCAGTCTATGAACATGCTGGTTCAGAGGACAGCGATTACTTCGAAGAAGAACCAGGCATGGTTCGTGGTTAATGGAGTACCCATTCGATACTCCATCAGGGAGCATGCATTACTGACTGGGTTGTCCTGCCACCTGTACCCGGAGAATAAGGAGAGGCTGGGAAAGCTGAGGTTCGTGGAGAACCACTTTCCCTTGAAGAGAGGTCGCCTATCCGTTTCTGCCGGAGATGTCCTTAAGGTGCTTAGGACGATGCCTCGGAATGGTGACAATCGCCTGAAAATGTTGGTCCTCTACTTCCTAGCCACGCTATTAAAAGAGAGAGCAAAGCATAATGGAAACATTGAGCCATTCCTTCTGAAAATTGTGGATGATCTCGAAGCATGTAGAACGTTCCCATGGGGACGTTACACATTTGAAGACTGCATGGAGCAGATACACGCCGTACGGGAGCATCATAAAGGAAGGATTCCAGACGGTGTGCCTTACACATTTCCTGGTTTTATCAACGGTCTGGAGGTAAAAATCGAATTATTTTTTGCAATTGTTATAATTGATATATCTGGTACAACTGGTATAACTGGTTCAATAATGTGTGCAGATTTTGGCTTTCGAATGTATCCCAGCTCTGGATGTTGTGTATCGAAAACCAGCAGATACATCATACGGTGAGGAGTGTCCCAGAATGTGGAAAAAGCAGTTCCAGAAGACTGGGACCAGTGATTTAGGTCTGGGGGCCATCTACCGCACGGTTGGAGATACGAAGGTATGTTAAAAGTTCTATTTGTACTAGTATTTCTAGTCATAGTGGTACGACTAGCTGTAGTAGTTCTATTAGTACTAGTATTTCTAGTAATAGTGGTACGACTAGCTATAGTAGTTCTATTGGTACTAGTATTTCTAGTAATTGTGGTACGACTAGCTTTAGTAGTTCTATTTGTACTAGTAATTGAAGTTGTGTTTTTTTGTTTCTATCAGGATATCACGAGTGTTTTGGTCCCCAACGACGCAGAGCAGATGCTTCTGTCCAACCTCTTGGATGAAATGACATTGTCCGACCATGAGCTTAAGGATGATAACGATAGGGATGACGCTGCTGTTGACGGTTGGAACAAGCTATTGATGAGGGACAAAGTGAAGATATGGTGGGAGGATCTGTATCACAGGGACATTGAATGCCGAGGTAGACCAGTTGTTGAAGAAGACCAAGAAGACCAAGAAGAAGGCGAAGAAGAACCCCAAGAAGCAGGCCAACGGCGAGTTGAGCCAATTGGCAGGGAACAGCATCAAGGCGGATTGAAAGAAGAGATTAAGAAGATGATGGAGTTGATGTTGAAACCAATTCAAGAAAAAATGGAAACGATTGACAAGGCGGTTGACGGAATCAACCAAAGGCTGACAATTGTGGAAAATCAAGTGAAACCGATGGAGTATAACGAGGGTTTCGAATACGACGCTGGTAATCAATTTGAAACCGGTGGATCATCTTTCCGAGGTAAATCTCCACTAAAAATGTTTTCTGGTAATATTCGAACTACTAGGACTACTTAATAGGTAATAGTAGGACTACTGCGTGAGTGCAACCAGTACTACTAGGACTACTAGGTTGGTAATAGTAAGACTATTAGAACTACTTTATGAGTACAACCAGGACTAGTAGGACTACTAGATTGGTAATAGTATGACTACTAGAACTACTTGTTTCTAATGAAACTTTCTGTGTGTAGGTAATGAGGATGCTGACTTCAGTGCTGCTGACTCGTTGACTGCATAGTAATTCATGAACTCAGACTTTTCGTAAATCTGAGCCAAATTTCTGAACTTATTTGAACATGTGTCTTTCCTTTGGCCCTTGGTTACGTGCCCTTTAACGTTCTGAGACAAATAAAATATGCAATAACCATGCGCGGACTTTGGATAGACCTCGTGTACATTCTTTATGATGCTTTGATGTCTATCAGAAACAAAAACAAGCTCTGGATCATCCGGAATTAGTTTTTTCAACTTTTTCAAAAACCACCTCCAACTAGCATCTTTCTCAGCATCAACCACACCAAAAGCAAGAGGATAATGGTGTCGATCTGGATCTTGAGCACAAGCAACAATAAGCACTCCACCATATACAGTCTTCAGGTGAGTTCCATCAATAATGATGACTTTTCTCATGGCTTTAAACCCTTCAATGCAAGCTCCCACAGTGATGAAGAGATACATAAACCTTTTCTCCTCATCCACTTTCACTTTTGTCTTTGTACCAGGATTCAAAGTCTTTAAAATGTGCAAGTAAGAAGGGAGCATAGAGTAACCCTTCTCTGGAGTGCCACGCACATCACTGAAAGCTTTCATTTTCCCTCTTCGAGCTGTAGAATATGAAACTTCAACGCCAGCTTTTCGTTGCACCAAGCCTAGCACTTCTTTTGGAGTTGGCGTTTTGAATGAACCTGGGTACTCTTCATGCAGCACAGATGCAACCAAGCGTGGTGTGCCTCTCGATTTACTTCTCACTGTAACCATTTTCAACCGAGAGCATGTATGCATCTTCCGATATGTTGCAACCGAGAATATATTGGAATTCTTAGGAACCGAAGTTCTTAAGTACCAATTGCAACCAACAGAACGACATTTTACCGCATATACCGTAGGTCTCGTTTCCATAAGACGAATCTGAAAAGACTCTTGATGCATAGCTCTCTCCACTGCCCGCATCACATCCTCCTTAGTACTAAATTCTTGACCTAGGGTCAGATTCAAACCATCTTCCCTTTCATCACTTACAGCCTCTCCTCGTTCAATAGGTGTAATGTCAAGATCACCAGAGTTAAACATGAAAGAATTATCCATATTTGAACTCTCACGAATAGTAAGTGCAACAATACCGTCATCATCTACTCTATCATCGCTAGCTGCAACAATATCATTGTCATTAGCTCTAACTTCACTAGCTCCAACAATATCACCATCATTAACTCTGCCATCACTAAGAAGCTCCTCATTCGTAAGAAGATACTGATTACTCTGCTTTTCTGAGACAACTTCATCGAGTTCCACATGCAAAAGACTCCTACACTGATCCTGATTAACTTCCATCAAATATCCTAACACATCTTCATCATCCAAGATATATGATGGACTTCTAGGATGCACGATCATTGGAATGTAACTCAGCCGAAGCTTCGTAGTACCTGCATCTACCATAAGCTTCCCACAAATTCTATTAACCAGCCGAGAATAACTGACGTCCTCCAGAGTTCTTTTCATCACAATACTAAAAATCTTATCATCTTCATTATTCCATACACTCCATCTGAATAATATCCCCCATAATCAAAATGTACGACCGTGCCACCACGATTACTATCCATTGTCCCCTGAAAACAAACAACAAACATCATTATCAAGATTCAGTTGTACCATTTATACTAGTTGTACCACACTAGTCGTACTAGTTATACTAGTAGTCCCATTCTCACTACTCGTACTTCATAGAAGTCGTACTAGTAATTCTAAGTGTTCTAGTTTTTAGTTGGACCATTTATACTAGTTGAACCAAAGTAGTAGTACTAGGTATACTAGTCGTCCCATTATCACTAGTACTAGTTATACTAGTTGTCCATCAAGTAGTCGTACTAATTCATCAAGTAGTAGTACTAGTTATACTAGTTGTTCTAGTTTTTAGTTGGACCATTTATACTAGTTGAACCATCGACACTATTCGTTTCAGTAACGTATTAGTACTACTTTTCCTAGTTGTACCATCCCTCTCAACTTCGATTTCACAACTCTAGATAATATACAGTCTGTAGATTATCAATGTAACACGCTAGTGAATGCTATTACACTTCGAAAACAAGTTAAATCAGGCAAAAACGGTTTCTTAAATAACAAATAAATGGTGAAGAGAAGAAAGAAGAAGAAAAAGGAGAAAGGAAGAACATGGAAGAGAAGAAAGAACAAACCTTAGCTGTGCCGTCGATGAAGAGGGGACAGAGCTGCCCAGATTCGATTTTTTTGCCCCTCAGAGATGTGCCATCGATGAAGAAACAAGAGAAACCTAGATAAAAAGTTTCACTTTTTTCTTGTTTTGGCTGTCGGAAACGAGGAAACAAGAGGAGAGAGAGAGAGAGATCCGAGATAATCAATGATTGGTGGTTGAGAGTGGTTGGTTCGAATTGATTGGGCTGGTTTGAAGTTTCGTTGGTTTCTTTGATTTTCAAACAAAAAGAATTAGATTCATTAAGGTTAGATATGACATTTCTACCCAACCAACACCATTGAGAACAATTGAGCACCATTGAGATTTTTGGTGTGCTTCTTAACACCATTTGAGCAATTGACTCCGAAGATGATGCAAGTCCAAGTCGAATTTCTTGATAAGAAGATGGAAAGTGAAACGAGAGCCCTGAGGCAGACGATTGATTCTACGTCTTCTGCGTTGCAGACTGAGTTGAAGAAGATAGAGTCTAGGACTGAGACATTACAGGCTTCAGTAGATGAAGTCAATGCTAAACCTTTGGTGTCTAGAGACGAATTAGAGAGGGTTTACGAGGAGTTGAAGAAGGGTAAAGTACATGATTCTTCTTTTAGCGATATTAGCATTGATGAATTGAGGGCTTATGCTCGTGATATAGTGGAGAAGGAGATTGGAAAGCATGCTGCAGATGGACTTGGCCGAGTAGACTATGCATTAGCGTCAGGTGGGGCTTTTGTAATGGATCATTCGGATCCGTATCTTGGTGGAAATGAGGGTAGTTGGTTTGGGACAAGCAGGAGACGGCGGGTTCATAGCAAAGCGGTTAGGATGTTAACTCCGAGTTTCGGGGAGCCTGGACAGTGTTTTTCTCTGAAAGGAACTAATGGATATGTTCAAGTTAGGCTAAGAACACCAATCATACCAGAGGCTGTTACCTTGGAACATGTCTCTAAGGTAATACTAACATCTCATACTATACTTTTACAAAATGATTGATTTATATCATTTTAATATCAGCTGTTGAAAAGTGTTCTCTGTGAAATGTTTTGATCTTCAGATTTTCATGTTCAACCGATTGAATTGCTGGTGATGTTGTGTTATTGAATAGAGGGAAAAAATCTAGTTTTGTAAATTTGATCTTTGTAGCTCGATGTTCAGTTTAGGCCATTAGCTGTGGAAGTATGCATTGAGGTGGATTTAGACTTTGATTGTGGAAGTATCTGTCTGTATCATCAGGGAGTAGGTTTCTATCGTATACTCATCTATGAAAACCTCTAGCTTTAGCAGTTTCCTTGAATCTATTCCATATGGCTTCTTGTACTTTGATTTAGGATATTGATGTGCTTTTGGGATATCTCCAAAGACAGTATTAAAGGGGATAAACGAAAAATTCAATCATTGAAGTAGCCTTTTTGGTTACAGAGTTTAAGTTGATGGTCACGGGGATTGTTCACCCTTGTAAAACATTTGTCTGATAATTTCTTCGCATCTGACCACTAAAAGCTGATACTGATCTTATGTTTATGCACCCTGAAAAAAAATAGGCTGTAGCGTATGACAGATCGAGCGCCCCAAAGGATTGCCGTGTATCAGGATGGTTAGAAGACAAAGAAATGGAGAGTGAGACAATGCTCCTTCTCACAGAGTTCAGTTACGACTTAGACAGGTCCAATGCACAGACATTCGACATTCCAGATTCTGCTCGCTCGGGACTTGTCGACACTGTCAGGCTAGACTTCACATCCAACCATGGAAGCGCTTCTTACACTTGCATCTACCGTTTCAGGATTCATGGCCGTGAACTAGACTCTGTTGTTCATTCTTGATCTGAAGTCCACTTGAAACTTTTCTTCTCTTTGTAACATTCCCTCATAGCTTTTAGTCTGTGATCAGAATTACCTTCTTTAGTTTTTATTTTCTTTTGTGAATTAGGAAACACATCGATCTTAGTTTCAAATCTGTTTTGGTTCGGTTTGGTTAGGGAATGTATCCACCGAATTGAAACCAAATAGAATTTAGTTTGGTATTCGGTCTTGGTTTTGTAACACGCTTCTCTTTTAGACTTTTTTTTTTTTTTTGTCAAGTCTCTTTTAGACTTTTAGTTTTTCATTTTTCACATATTAATTCAGAAATACTTTTCTTGATAATTAGCAATTCAGAAAACACGCAAAAAATAGTGATGATTGTAATGTAACACGGCATAATCGTTTCACAAACAAATAATGTAAACAAGTATTTACGAATGAAGATTCCATACCAAATAATAATTATAGTTATCTCAAATATTTTTGTTTTTGGAGAGTAATTTGTTAACAGAAAAAATTCAAATATCTCAAATATTTGTTAACAGGAAAAATTTGTTGTTATCGTAAAAAATTATAAAAATAAAAATAATACTTTAGAAAGATTTAAAATAGCCGAAAACCAGTTATATCAACTAAAAAAAAAATATTTGCTAAAGAATAAATTGGACCTAACTTGTAAGTGTGAATTGTGTAATAGACAGAGTGACGAGTGACGAATAAATTAGGCTTCACCATCTTGCCTTGTCTAAAAAGCTCCCCAACACATCACATGCATGGTCACGGTCAAATTATGTATAATATGAAACTCTTCTTCTAACCAAGTCAACCAAACTTGTTACATTTCTTATTAGTATTAACTAGAATATATGACCCGCGCATTCGCGCGGGATTTTGTTATACTTTTATTCAATTTAATAATTATTTATATATAGATTTAGTATTTAGGTTATGATAAAAACAATTAAATCTTTGATATAGAAAATAATATTGGATTTGAAATCAAATCAATAAATGTTTTGAATTAGTTTTAAAGATGCATGAAAATATCAAAGTTATCATTTAAAATTTATTTGTTTAACACTTTGTTATGTACATATATTAGGCCATTAGATAAATCATGTTATCTAAATAATCGATAACGAATTTACAGATAAAATTTATCAGTCATTTTCTAATTTATCTTTATAGTAATATGAATTATCAATCATAGTTGGTTTCTATATGTCTTCACAATGTCCCTTTGTTATTATATTATACTTAGCACTTCACAATTTATTTAGTAATGTGGCATATAGAATATACTGGAGAACATCTTGTTTGCTTGTTGTTTACATTCTTTTCAATCGATGAATGAAAAATTTTATCTCTTCATCAATAAGGTGTAGGTTTTTTTCTTCAAATTTGAGTTAAAATTTTGCTAGTTAGAGTTGAAGAGACCTGTAGTTTCTTTTAAAATAGTTTTAAGTATTTTTTTGTCATTTATCTTCGTCTGGTAAGTTTATATATATTTTGGTTTTTGTTCATTGTAGAAAAATAGTTGAGATTTTAAGATACGATTTCTTAAACGTTTGTCTTCCTAATGTATGGTTGAATGTAAGTTTTTTTTTTTTTACTACAAACTTTTTAGTAAGAAGAAACTTTTCATATTTCATGGAACATATAACTTTTAAAAATAATCTAAAATTTTTTTCTTTAACATTTTATTACGTCAGTTGATTTTTAATAATTTTTTTATTATAAAATCCATACACACATTTTAGGTTTTTTTATATGTGTAATATATAACTTTGGTAAAACAAAATTCATATATAAAATCCATACACACATTTTAGGTTTTTTTATATGTGTAATATATAACTTTGGTAAAACAAAATTTATTTTATCATTACTACTATAATCATGTGTAGTCTTGTATTTATTAATTTTCATTTTCATTCATTTTATTTAGTCTTAACGTTTTTTAATCTAATTTAATTTTTTATTGGTTATAAAAAATAATAAATATGATTTAGTGTGTAGTAAATGACTATTTTAAAACTTAAATGCATTAAGAAACATTTTTGCCTATGTGGACACTCTAGATGGAGAGAAAAGTGCCTAATTATATAATAGATTGCAAATTAATCTCGACATGTATGTACATGTCTAATTGTCATTCTGTTATTAATTACAGTGTCAACTAACAAATTGGACTAAACAAAAGTTAAACACTAAAAAGGCCCAAATTTTACGGTTAAATCACATGAGAAAAAAAATTCTTCTAACCAAGTCAACCCAATTCTGGTCACCGTGGCGGTGGACCACCAGCTGCAAAACAATTGGAAACTCGTTTATTTGACCAAAACCAAAATTATACGATGTATATTAATTACAACATGCATTACATAATTTAGCTTCCCTCGAACCCATGCATTCATTAAATAGAGAACAATCTCCTCGTATCCTCTATATATAGCAGATTCACACAAAAACAAATACCATAAACACACACACAAAAAAACATGAAAATGCAAACACTACACTTCTCTTCTTCTCTCTTGTTCCTCTCTTTTATTTTCCTCTCATGGCCTTTTCTAATCTCACCACAATCTCCCTCACCGTCCCCTTCTAAGCCTCCTGCACAGCCACCGTCACATCCACCATCACAGTCACCTCCTTTGCCACCGTCACAGTCACCTTCTTTGGCACCGTCACCGGCACCTTCTTCGCCTCCGTCACAGTCAACTTCCGTCGCTTGTAAGTCAACTCCATACCCTAAGCTATGCCGTACGATCCTCTCGGCTTTCAAATCCTCACCGTCCGATCCATACCGTTACGGAAAGTTCACCATCAAGCAATGCGTAAAACAAGCAAGCCGTCTCTCAAAAGTCATCACCTCATACGCGAATCGCGTGAGGAACAAACCCGGCTCCGCCACTCCCGAAGAGATCGGCGCACTGGAAGACTGCGGCGAGCTAGCCGAGCTGAGCGTGAACTACCTCGAGACCGTCACGGAGGAGCTCAAAACGGTTGATATGATGACGTCAGCTCTCGTGGAACACGTGAACAGTCTTCTTAGTGGTGTCGTGACGAATCAGCAGACTTGTCTCGATGGACTCCTGGATGCGAAGAGTGGATTCGCCGCGGCCATTGGTTCGCCGATGGGGAATCTCACGCGACTTTATAGTATCTCGCTAGGGCTCGTAAGCAACGCGCTTAACCGTAACTTGAAGAGGTTTAAAGCCTCTAAAGGGAAGATCCTTGGTGGTCAAAACTCAACCTATCGCGAGCCTCTCGAGACTTTGATTAAGGTATTCTTTGATTATAGTATTTGTTTGTTTATAAATAAAATTGTTTAGGAGGATTGATGAAGTTATGAATTTACTTGTTTAGGACGTATGGATTGATTTTAGTATAGTATATTCGAACATATCTAAATTTAATAGATCGGGTCCATAAATATACGTGCTCTAGTTGTGTGGAGGCAGGACGCGTAAAGAGAGTAAATGTCACATGGCCTATACACGCACATTTTTACTACAAATCTACGATGATCATTAAATGGGTCCCATCTTTGACATTTTAAAACAAAAATTGATTGGGTCCTCACTCGAATCCAACTGTGTTCACGTGGATTATCTCATCATAAGATTTACACCGTAATATGATGTGGACTACAATGAATATTACTTAAACAAGACTTGCATGAATTTATAAGCTAATCATGTAGTACGAACAAATTAACATCTTTTTTTGTTACGTTTTTTTTGTTTGCTATGTAGGTTTTGCGTAAAACATGCGATAAGGAAAAAGAATGCCGGAAAGCTAGCCGTAACTTGGGAGAGTTAGGAGAGACGAGCGGTGGTTCCATCCTCGTAAGGCAAGCAGTGATTGTCGGTCCGTACAAAAACGACAACTTCACAACCATCACTGATGCTATTGCAGCCGCACCTAATAAGACTAGACCAGAGGATGGTTACTATGTCATCTACGCAAGAGAAGGTGTCTACGAAGAATATATTGTTGTTCCGAGCAACAAAAGGAACTTGATGCTTATCGGAGATGGAATCAACAAGACCATTATTACCGGGAGCCATAATGTTGTTGATGGTTGGACTACATATAATAGCTCGAGCTTTGGTTGGTATTCTTATCCCCTTTTTTTTTTTTTTTTTCAACCTTCCGTTTTGTAGTAATCGTTCCTAGTAATATACTTAATTTATGATATATTGACTATGTATAATTATTGTTTTCATTTTATAGCGGTGGTTGGAGAGCGGTTCATGGCGGTTGATGTTACATTCAGAAACACAGCCGGACCTGAAAAACATCAGGCTGTGGCCTTGAGGAACAATGCAGAAGGATCGACCTTTTATCGGTGTAGTTTTGAAGGCTATCAAGATACTCTTTACGTCCATTCTCTCAGACAATTCTATCGCGAATGCGATATATATGGTAATACAAGTTTTGTTTATCGATTGCACACTTGTCTATTGTTATTAAAATGGATTTTAAAGCTATATAGCTTAGAATTTCGCTTAATCTCGTAAGTTTAGATCTATTTCATAGTGGTTGGGACTCACCAAAAAGGTCAAAACTATAGTCAGTCATATATATGGACTCTTAGAATTTGAATCATAGTTTGGACCTTGGTTTAGCACATATATATTTTCATATTTTAATAATATTTTAATCTTTATCCTCATCCTTTTTGTTATAGGTACCATCGATTTCATATTCGGGAACGCAGCTGCAATCTTTCAAAACTGCAATATATATGCTCGAAAACCAATGGCGAAGCAGAAGAACGCAATAACAGCTCATGGAAGAACCGAACCAAATCAAAACACTGGAATTTCTATCATCAATTGTACGATCAAAGCCGCCCCAGATCTTGCAGCTGATCCTAGCTCAGCCATGACGTTCCTAGGGCGGCCATGGAAGCCATACGCAAGGACGGTTTTCATGCAATCATATATTAGTGACATTGTCCAACCAGTCGGATGGCTTGAATGGAACGGTACAACTGGACTAGACACGATCTACTACGGTGAATACAATAACTTTGGACCGGGGGCTAACACAAACCAGAGGGTGCAATGGTTGGGGTACAATTTATTGAACTTGGCACAAGCCATGAACTTCACGGTTTATAATTTTACCATGGGAGATACATGGTTGCCTCAAACTGATATTCCTTTCTACGGTGGCTTGATTCGCAAAGACTGAAAAGAACACCATCTAATAGAAGAAAATATTTAATTATATGTAATTCTCATTTAAAAATAAACATGTTATGAATGAGAAGAGAGAATAGAGAGAAAGAGAGAGGATTGTGTGTCTTATTCCAATAGAGAGCAAAGGTATATATATGATACAATTACTTGGAGAGAAGTAATAACTTGGAGAGGAAGTTAACTTGGAGAACAAGATAGAACCTTCTAGAACCTTCTAGATTATGGGCCTATAATGGACATCCACATAATGGGTTTATAACACTCCCCTTGGATGTCATTATAGTAAAATTAATCCTAATGCGCTTAAGATGTTGCCTCATTAAAAACCTTACCAGGAAAACCCAATCGGGACAAAACCATGGCTAAGGGAAAAAAAGTGCAACGCGCTATTTCTCCCCCTGATGAGTGCATAACTTGATATCTTTGTGATGACGTACCCAAATGTTGAATTTGCATTTTGACACTACTAACTGGAACTGTCTTGGAAAGTCCGCCAAATCTTCACTTGAACGAATCTGTAGAACATGTACATCGCCTTTTATCTGCAACTCATGGGTCTTTCAGATGATTTATCTTAATCATTCTCTTTGTTTCTCTCGATATCATCAATGTATGATATTCATTTGGGAGATTGATAGACTTTCATATATCATTGTAATGATAATATTTCTCTTTAAGTGTCCATCATTTGCGTGTTCTTTGATGTCTCATTAAAAACCTTTCATAGAAAACCCTATGGGATAAAAACTATGATAAGGGAAAAAGAGTACATCCACGCTCATCATTATATTTCTCCCCCTCGGAAACATCTTCTTCTAGAGATGAATTCCGATCTTTCAAAATTACTATAAACATAGCTTTAAAAACTCATATAATTGTTATATGATATCTCAGATTATTGGATTTTTAGTCCATACCATCTTTTCCTTTATCATACATAATCTCATTGTATTTTATGTATGGTACTTCAGGACCAAATATATGAGCATTTTCTGTAAAATCCTCTAAGGATTTATTGAGTTAACATCTTTTGCGCTAGATGTTCAACTTGAAATATCTGAAGATAAATTTATCTTTCTGAGGTATATTCTCAAATCCTTTCTTCAAAGGTTAATCTCTTAAGGAGTTATAGTGGTGTTCAAATCATCACATACATTGCTATTATAGCAAATCATTTACAAAATCTCCTTACATTGAATCTTCTGGACTTTCATAAATATCATTATCTAGTGATCTTTTATCATATATTATTATCATCGTACTACTTGTGATAACTCTGCTGGAGTTTCGATGATCTTCAATTAAGAATCACTTTATCAAAATCTTTTGATAAATACATGATTATACCCCATGTTACATATTTTCTATTCATTCGATTGAATAGAGTTCCCGGGAATATTTAATTATATGTAATTCCTCATTTAAAAATAAACAATAAATTTTCATTTTTTCTAGTTTTATGGGATCTAGATTTGTGGTGCGTGATTATATACAATTAATAAAATCAGTTTTCATATGAGAACAAAATAAGAAATAAAATTATTTATTTTCGGTCTAATATTCATTCATTGAAGAGAAAAATGACTTTATACTATGATCTATTTATTTTTTATTTTTAAAAATTAGTATGATCTATTTGCAAAGACATACATGAGAAACAACAAAACTTCAAAATACATTAATTGTGTGTATCTTTTGATCCCTCGTATTGTGTTAAGATAAGTCCCGCAAAGTAGAACATCATCACGAGACTATTGCCGACTTGACGCGTTTCTCTAGTATCTCAAAGTTTCTTGATCTGCCTAATTAGTTGGTTTCTCTCCAATCCGTAAACCCAAATTTCGTTTTCTTCCTCAATAACTTCCTGTTTTGGGGGAATTAGAGCATGATTATAGATAGTATATATGTCAGGGTAATATATGAATTTTATAATATTATTTGTATTGGAATTGATGAAAAGAGAAAGAAAGGAAGAGAGAGATAAAGAGAAAGATGTATATTTACTGTAAATATACATCTTATATTTGGAAGCTCAATCCTATATTTAGAACTCCAATCTAATATTTAATTCATAAAACCCTACTATATTTATCTATATTTATCATTAATAATCATGGTCTTAGCGTTGCAAATAATATTGTTCGACGGCTAGTTATCATGTTATTCTTACATCTTCATGGGTTAGTGTGGAAGCCTGGAAGGACTGCTATTTACCTAACATACATAAAAAAACGTCGGTTGGAGTAAACATAGCTAACGCGGTACATGCGTGCGAGGCACTAAGACGGATTATTCTAAAATGATTAATCTGGGAGTGTTTCTCATCATTATTTATACGTGCTTATAAGTTAATTTATTCTTTCAGATAATCAATAATTTCTATACTGAAATGTACATTAATCTCGAATTTTGTTAAAAACCGAGTTTTTTTGTTGTTGTCATTTAAAACATGTACAATAGACAACACAGAAATTGCAGTGGGTGAGATTTGATATATCTAAAAGAAAATCAACTAAGAGCATGTTTAAATTTATTGTGTGGACCCCACTGTCACTATGCACGCACAGTAACTTACTTTTGTACGCCTATAAATAGAGGCATTACTGATCGATTAAAAACATAACTTACAAACAAACAATTCATTCACATAATATATCTCTTTCTCTCTCAATTGATATTATCAGTATACTATTCTTACCGGGTATAAATTTTTCGTCTTTATTTATATTTATCGAAATGATAAATTAACTCTTTTATTTTATAACACGTTATCAGCACGATCACTCTAAAATTTTAATTTTTATATGCATATTTATTATACCCTATGGGGTGCGGATTACCGCCTCTATATTAATTCTTATGGATGCTCGATGCACCATAATTACACATACAATGGTCGGTTGAACCGCCTGATATTTTATTTATTTATATGGCTGCTTTATGCACCATAATTTATTTATTTACTGTTTTAATTTATTTATGGTCGGTTGAACCGCCTGATATTTTATTTATTTATATGGCTGCTTTATGCACCATAATTTATTTATTTACTGTTTTAATTTATTTATGGTCGGTTGAACCGCCTGATATTTTATTTATTTATATGGCTGCTTTATGCACCATAATTTATTTATTTACTGTTTTAATTTATTTATGATTGATTGAACTGCCTGATAATTTATCTATTACATTAATCACTTATTTATTTATTAATTAACGTGGATGACTCTGTCACCATAAATCTGGTATTAAATTCTTGTTTATATTTTATAATTATTATATAAAATATTTAACGACTTATTTGATATTTTATCTGAAACTGGTAAATATAATAGACTGTTCTTTAAAGTTTTTCAGATCAATTTTTCCCTAAAGTTTTTACCCCCAACGGTCACAAAGAAATTTTTTCACAAAATTTTTCAAAATTTCTTCACTCTCCAACGGTCATGAACAGTATTTTCAATCTATAAATACACCCATTTTTCACTCTTTCAAAATCATTCAATCATTTCATCTCCTTTCAAACACTCTTACAAAATATTTTTGATTCCGATTTTGATTCCGATTTTGTACGAAAAATGTTTCGATTGTTTTTGATTTTTATTTTCGGTTTAATTATTACTGCTATTTATGGTCTCTACACTGGGGAATTTACTCCCAAAGAATTTACCATGAATATCGGTTTATTCTTTCTTGCTTTAATGTTATTTGTAATTGCTGTTATGGTTAATGTATATGGTTTTTAAAATAATGTTATATTTCTAATAAAATATCTTTTGATTCTATTTTTAGAAATAAATGGCAAACATCGAAAAGCTTAAGATTCCAGCTCTCCAAGTAACTGGCGAAAATTATATTGGATGGTCCACTGATGCTGAACTTTACCTGGATTCTCAGTCTTTATTAGATACTATTCAAGAAGGGAAAGTATCCACTGCCCCTGCAAAGGCAAGGGCGGTAATGTTTCTGAAAAAACACTTAGATGAAAATCTAAAGCATGATTATGCTAATACAAAAGACCCTATAGAGCTGTGGAAAGCTCTAAAAGAAAGGTTTGACAACCAAAGGGCAATCACTCTCCCACATGCTCTTGATGAGTGGTCAAAATTGAGGTTCCTCGATTTTGACAAGGTGGATAATTATAATTCCGCAATGTTAAGAATTGCTTCTCGGTTGGAATATTGTGGTAAACCAGTGACCGAAGCAGAAATGCTTGAAAAAACTTACATGACATTCCACAAGGAGCACTTTGTTCTTGCAGAACAATACAGGAACTGCAAGTATAAGAGGTTTTCTGAGCTGATTGTGGCACTGATGTTGGCCGAGAAGAATAATCAACTTCTCATCAAAAACCACAACGCTCGACCTGCTGGAACCATTGCAATCCCTGAAGTAAATGCAATGGCTGTAAAAACAGATGCGGAAAACCAATTGAGAGGAGGTCAAACCAATCGGGGTCGTGGTGGACGATTTAATCGTGGTCGTGGGAGATCCTATAACCCACAAGGACGGTCATTTAAATGGGTCCGATCTGAACAATATTCCAAAGGGAAAGAAAAGAAAGGCAATATCACCCAGAAGCGTGAAGGTGTTTGCCACAGATGCGGATCCAAAGGCCATTGGTTTCGAATGTGTCGTACTCCTTTACACCTTTGCAAATTGTACCAAGAGTCTATCAAAGGCAAAGGAAAGGAAGTAAACCTTATGGAACACCCAGAAGGTGATACACATCTCGACTCCTCGGGCTTTGAGGATGATACCGAAATGACCGACCTTGGTGATGAATAAAAAGCTTGTAATAAGACTATTGAATAGTCTATGATTATGCCTTGTATAATATTATACTTTCTAATGTTTTTTTTTTTTTTTGAATAAGTTAATGTATAATAACGGTATATTTCTTTTCTAATAAATAAATTCACTTTCTTTTCTATTGATGTTTATTTTACAGAAATGGACAGCAAAACAAATGGAATGATTTCCAAAGGAAATATTAGAGAAATTTGTATACCAGATAGTGGAACAACGCACACTATTCTGAGACATAGAAAATATTTCTCTAATTTAAAACCAACGAGAATCGTTGTGAATACAATATCGGGTCCTGCAGACTTGATAGAGGGAACTGGTAAAGCCAACTTTATGTTGCCTAATGGAACCAAGTTTTCCATAAATAATGCCTTATTTTCTCCGAATTCGAAAAGGAATTTGTTGAGTTTTAATGACATATATCTTCAAGGATTTGAAACTCAGTCTGCAACTGAGAATGGAAAGAAGTATATGCTCATTACTTCTGATAAATCAGGAGAAAGGCAGATTCTAGAGAAAATACCAAAGTGTCCTTCTGGTTTGCATCATACATATATAAATGCGGTAGAGTCGCATTTGGCAATCAAACGAAATCCAGAAGATTTCACATTATGGCATGATCGCCTCGGTCATCCGGGCACTTCGATGATGCGAAAGATCATAGAGAACTCACATGGTCACCCACTGAAAATCCATGAGATATATCAGGGGAATAGAAAGACATGTGCTGCATGTTCTCTTGGAAAATTGATCATAAGGCCATCCCCAACAAAGGTTGATAAAGAATCACCAAGATTTCTTGAACGAATTCAAGGTGATATTTGTGGACCAATACATCCACCATGTGGACCATTCCACTATTTTATGGTGTTAATTGACGCATCCAGCAGATGGTCACACGTTTGTCTATTATCATCTCGAAATATGGTATTTGCGAGATTTCTAACTCAGATAATCAAACTACGGGCTCAGTTCTCTGATTATCCCATTAAAAGAGTTAGACTAGACAACGCTGGTGAATTCACGTCCCAAGCCTTTAATGATTATTGTATGGTAACGGGGATTGATGTTGAACATCCTGTAGCTCATGTTCATACACAAAATGGTTTGGCTGAATCATTAATTAAACGTCTGCAATTAATTGCAAGACCGTTGATTATGAGATCAAAACTCCCACCTTCTGTATGGGGACATGCTATTTTACATGCAGCAGCACTTATCCGAGTGAGACCAAGTGCATATCATAAGTACTCCCCATTACAATTAGTGTTTGGTCATGAACCAAATATTTCTCATCTAAGGGTTTTTGGTTGTGCGGTGTATGTGCCTGTAGCACCCCCACAACGTACAAAGATGGGACCACAAAGAAGGTTAGGGATATATGTTGGTTATGATTCCCCATCAATTATAAGATACTTAGAACCTCAAACTGGTGATGTCTTTACGGCACGGTTTGCTGACTGCCATTTTGATGAAAAAGAATTCCCAGTTCTAGGGGGAGAAAACAAACAAGTAGGAAAGGATATAAAGTGGAGTGTGCCAACTTTATTACATCTTGATCCTCCTACTAAACAATCGGAACTGGAAGTTCGACGAATTATGCATTTGCAGAGTATAGCAAATCAGTTACCAGATGCTTTTGCAGATACAAAGACGGTAACTAAGTCACATATTCCAGCTGCAAATGTTCCTGCTCGGATTCAGATTCCAGAAGAATCTGGAAGAGCAGATGATACACAAGAGTCTAGGACACGCTTGAAGCGTGGAAGACCTGTTGGTTCTAAGGATAGAAACCCTAGAAAGCGAAGGGAAATTGAAAAGGTTGATGTTCCCAAAGTAGCTGAAAATACTTTGGAAGAATCACATCAAGAAACGAATGACGATGTGGAACATCATGAACCTAAAGAAAACCATGAGATCTCTATCAACTATATTCATAACGGGAAAATTTGGAATCGAAATGAGATGTTTCTTGTGGATGACGTTTTCTCATATCTTGTGTCCAAAGAGATAAATGAAGAAAACAAAGATCCAGAACCTCAATCCGTGTATGAATGTAAAAAGAGGGATGACTGGAGAAAATGGAAAGAAGCCATCCAAGCCGAACTTGATTCGTTGAACAAACGAAGTGTATTCGGACCAATTGTACTTACACCTGTAGATGTAAGACCGGTTGGATATAAATGGGTCTTTGTCCGAAAACGAAATGAGGAAAATGAAATCACGAGATACAAAGCTCGTCTTGTGGCTCAAGGCTTTTCTCAAAGACCCGGGATAGATTATGAGGAAACCTATTCTCCAGTCATGGATGCAATAACGTTTAGATTCCTGATGAGTCTAGCAGCTTGCGAAAATCTAGAGATGCGTCTCATGGATGTTGTTACTGCTTATCTGTATGGAACATTAGATACGGATATCTATATGAGAATTCCTAATGGATTTAAAATGCCAGAAGCATTAAATTCCAAACCGAAAGGGTTATGTGCAATCAAATTGCAAAGATCATTATATGGACTAAAGCAATCTGGGCGTATGTGGTATAATCGCCTAAGTGAACATTTAACCAAGGAAGGTTATGTGAATAATCCAATATGTCCGTGTGTTTTCATCAAGAAAACGACATCTGGATTTGTGATTATTGCGGTCTATGTTGATGATCTAAATATGATTGGAACTCAGGAAGAAATACAGAAAGCATCTGAATATTTAAAAGGGGAATTTGAGATGAAAGATCTCGGACAGACAAAGTATTGTCTTGGTTTACAAATCGAGCATTCTGAGAAGGGTATATTTGTACATCAATCTACATATACCAAACGAGTGCTAAAACGATTCAATATGGATAAGGCGAATCCATTAAGTACTCCCATGGTCGTTAGATCACTTAATGTCGAAAATGATCCATTTCGACCACATGAGGAAAATGAGGAGATACTTGGTCCTGAAGTACCGTATCTAAGTGCAATCGGAGCCCTCATGTATCTTGCAAATTGCACTCGCCCTGATATATCCTTTTCTGTTAATCTTTTGGCAAGATTTAGCTCATCTCCTACACGAAGACATTGGAATGGGATTAAACATATCTTCCGATATCTTCAAGGGACGATTGATTTAGGATTGTTTTATACTAAAAATTCAAATGGTCAAATGGTTGGTTTTGCAGATGCAGGATATTTGTCAGATCCGCACAAAGCGAGATCACAAACAGGATATGTTTTTACGGTCGGAGGCACCGCTATATCCTGGCGCTCCCAGAAACAAACACTTGTGGCTACTTCTTCAAATCATGCTGAGCTTATTGCACTCCATGAAGCAAGTAGAGAATGTGTATGGCTAAGGTCAATATGTCAACATATTCGATCCTGTAGTGGACTACTCGTAAATCTGGAGCCGACGATCTTATATGAAGATAATGCTGCATGCGTTGCGCAGACAAAGGAAGGATATATCAAAAGTGATAGAACCAAACATATCCCTCCCAAGCTCTTCTCATACACCCAAGAGCTCGAGAAGAATAAAGACATTGAAGTGAGATATGTTCGGTCATGCGACAATGCTGCAGATCTCTTCACAAAATCATTACCTACCTCGGTATTCAAGAAGCATATCTATGACATTGGAATGCGTCATCAACGAGATCTATAAACTTGATCATTCGAGGGGGAGCTTGCGTGGTTGCACTCTTTTTGTCCTTCTATGGTTTTTCCCACTGGGTTTTCCTAGAAAGGTTTTTAACGAGGCAACGGAACATACGATGCAAAGAACATAATGACATTGGTCTCCAAGGGGGAGTGTTACAAAAGTCTTCAGTTTCAACATTCGATGGTTTAAATTTATTGTGTGGACCCCACTGTCACTATGCACGCACAGTAACTTACTTTTGTACGCCTATAAATAGAGGCATTACTGATCGATTAAAAACATAACTTACAAACAAACAATTCATTCACATAATATATCTCTTTCTCTCTCAATTGATATTATCAGTATACTATTCTTACCGGGTATAAATTTTTCGTCTTTATTTATATTTATCGAAATGATAAATTAACTCTTTTATTTTATAACATAAACAAAAATGGCGATGTTCGGAAACTCATAGACCGGACCTGAACGGGACTTTTGTCGCCGGAAGCCATCTTTCTCCGTCGACGAACGGTTTCACCGTAAACCTATTTGCTTCTTTCGTACTAAGAAACCTCAATCCCTT
Source organism: Arabis hirsuta (assembly GCA_964056655.1). Classification (NCBI taxonomy): domain Eukaryota; kingdom Viridiplantae; phylum Streptophyta; class Magnoliopsida; order Brassicales; family Brassicaceae; genus Arabis; species Arabis hirsuta. The sequence goes on from OZ053301.1 coordinate 38,821,240, forward strand.
CCACTTAACCCTATTCTTCGTCGAAGCACCAGCACCCGAATTCTTATACTCACCGTAATATATCGTCTCCGGCGCCGAATCACCAGTCCACGGCAACCAACCTTTCCGGTCAATAAAACCGTGCAAAAACGAGTCCATTATCACCGTCGTCGAGAAATTCTTCCAAGGCCGACCTAAAAACGTCTCAACATCGGTTAGGTCACCGAGAGGATAGATGTTGCAACGGTGGATCGAGATTCCTGTGTTCTGGTTCGGATCGGTCCGTCCTTGAGCCGTGATTGTGTTTTTCTGTCCTTTCATTGGTCGGCGAGGGAGAATCCGACAGTTTTGGAGAACGGAAGCTGAGTTACCGAAGATGAAATCGACTGTTCCGATGATGGTGCAATCACGATAGAATTGGCGTTGCGCGTGCACGTAAAGCGTGTCTTGGAATGCGTTCATTGTACAACGGTAAAAGGCAGCGTGATCAGCACTCACCATCAGAGCTACAGCTTGATGTTTTGATGGACCAGCTGTGTTGATGAAACCCATGTCCCTTGCCATAAACCCTTTTCCGAACACAGCTGCATATAACAGAGCAAAGTCAAAGACCGGTTTCTTGGATTACAAGAAATGGTTATATATATTTTTACTTGGGTTATTTTGTTATAGTACGTAGCCATGAAAGAACCATAAGATTTAATCTTCATACGTTTTTTGTCCTTTCTTTCTTTCTTTAATTTGCATAGTTGCTGATACATGTAGTATAAAACAGAGCAATTCGAAACCCGGTTTCTTGGATGAAATTTTTTTTTTTATCTGTGTTTTAGTTTATGAGATTATTTGGTGTATTTTGTTATATTTTTGGAGGAGAAAATTATTAGTAAAACCAGTAAGTTGAATTCTCTGTTTTTAAAGCAATTATGAATACGAGAGAGAGAGAGAAAGAAAGAGATTTACCAAATGTGGCGGTCTTAAAAGTGGGAGTTCCATTGACGACATTGAGTCTACCAGAGACGATACTCTTCCTCTCTCCATCTCCGACCACAACAACATTCCACATCTTCTTCTCCACTCTCACATTCTCAAAATAAACTCCTTTCTTCACATAAATAATCGTCCTCTTATCACTCTTCTCAGGCACATCCTCTAAAGCCCTACTTATCGTTTTATACTTCCCCGAACCATCTTTCGCCACCACAATATCCGCCACTTTCCTCAAATCCGTGCTCTGCAACAATCTCCTTCCTCCATGGAAGTCCACAGCCACGTCAGCACTAAGCAGACGCCTCCGGAGTTTCATCGAGTCAGCGATCTTGCCGAGCCATGTAATGATCGCTAAGGCGTTACTCGTCATCTCCGTTGCGTTCTTGAGATGACTTTCTCCGAACGTCGTCGATTCTGGATCGTTAAATTCAGCCAAACTCTCCAAGCACGTTTCTTGGTACGTCTCGGCTGAGCTCAGCCACGTACGGAGGTCGTCGACTAGCTCAGGTAACGTGACGTCACCGTTTGATGATGAAGTTAACGTGTCGTTGAGGTTATCTATCGTTAGGTCAAGAAGCTCAACGCAAGCACTCATGGTCGTGTTGTCCCCGGAAGAGGAGAATGCGTTAAGTGCTTTTGAGGCTTCGGCGATTGTGATTTTGACGGCGTATCTGAAAAGCTGTTCTGGAGTGAGACTGCTTGCGTTTGGAGCTGATCCGACCGTTTCGAAACATTTGTCTTTATGCAACGTAACGTCGCAAACGGCTTTAACGGAAACGGAGATTGAGTCTCCGTTAACGTTGGTTTGCACCGTCGTTGACTTCTTGTGAGCCATGGTTCCGAACACTGCTCCGATCACGATTCCGGTGAGAACGACTAGGGATACGGCGATGATTGCTATTCTTTTCCTCGACTTACGACGAGCTTCGAGCATTGCGTGATCACGCTCGTCGACTTTGCCGTAGGAGGACGACATTTTCGTAGTTTCCTCCTTTCCGTTGATATTTTCTTTGGAAAGTTTCTGGTTTGTTTATGTTTGGTCTAGAGATAGAGGAGGGTTGATATAAATACATGGGGCAAAAATTATAATATAACTTGAATAAAACTAACAACTTAGAATAAAACTGACAACTTAGAATAAAACTAACAGCTTACGTGCGAGGCACAAATGGGATTAGAGAAAATTAATTTAAATTATCAATAATGTATTTGACTATAAGTGCTTCTCTTTTATTTTTTCGACTATATAAAGTGCTTCTCATGTTATGTTTTCTATTATTTAAGCATATGTTGGTGAATCATATTTGTTCTTTGGAAAATGTTTTTTTTTTTCTTAAACCTTTCTTTGGAAAATGTTGCCACTATGTTTTCGGTTCGTGTTTCATGGTGTTCAGATTTTTCTCAAAATAAGTGTTAAAATCGAATAAAATTGACTATGACATATAGCATAAATTGTGCTAATACATGTATATTATTGCAAGTTATTGATTAAAGAATAATAAAATAAACTTTGAATCTATTACGATTTAGCTATTTGATTAGTTCAACGAGCTGGTATGTTTAGTTTACAAAATTTGATAAGATGTTTAAGTTTATATATGTCATGTTTTTAATTTTGGGTTTGTTCATTGTTGATTAGTATTCTTTTTAATTATTATCAAGTGAGATGGTTTTTTCGTCAATCCTGATTTTATATGTCACATCGTACAATTTGAAATGTTAGGTCTTTAATTGAAATATTCCGAAATCATTGACAATTGATATTACAATATTCTTTGGGAAATCGTCAACTTTGGATAATTAAAATATGTTGATATAAAACTGTCAATGATTTTTTTGTGTATACCTGAAAGTTGATTGATATAAGATTTTAATCAACTCATTTGTTTTCCCTTTACATTGACATATACATGTTCAACTATTGACCGTTTATTTTCAATCTTTACTCTAAGCCAAAATAAAGAAAATCAAGTCTTTACATTATTGTTTTTAGGTATATAAATTACAAGAAAATAGTAGGCTGATTAAAGTCCATTTCATGACGTGTAAGTGTATGAATGGTTCTATAACTATGTTACTGCAAATGCGATGAACATAATCATCACTGGCACTAGTGTTACTTAGCAATGTAATGATTTTTACATGAATAGGGATGGAGAAAATTAGCATAAATCAATACCATCATTAATCACACAAATCAAAGGTTTTGAGGAAGGAAAAAGGCTAAAAGCTAACCAAAAGGATAGAATTAGACGCGTTACCAAACACCATCCTATTTGGTCATCTTCCTCTTTCGACGGTCACTCCCACATCTCGCACTTCCTCTGCCCGCTTCTTCGTCTATCTCCGACCCATAACTCATACATGATACGATCTTCTAAGCATCCTTAGATCTTATTCTGCGAAAAGCTTCACGACAATGTCTTGGCCTACGGATTCTGAGGTTAATCTTGTTTTTCTTTCCATTTTCACACGAATCTGCATGTTATCGTCCACGAATTTTCGTTAACTCGGCCCCAATTTCATTCCGCTGTGTTCATTTTTCGCAACAAATGAGCGAAGAATATGGATTCCACGGGTACATTTTTCCCGGTGGAATGTAAATCGGACATTTGATCGCAATAGTCTACGTGTGTTTGTTTGGATGATACTTTGGATTGTTTTACTTTGTGTTAATCTTACGAGATCGTTCATTTTCCCAGTTGATTGCGATAAAGGAGGCAGTGGCCAATATTACTGGAAGAGATATAGGGGAAGTTCGAGTGGTGGTCGCACCTTATCGTATATGTCCTTTAGGAGCTCACATTGATCACCAGGTTAGTTCGTGATAACAGTTTTGATTAAGCTATAGAGTTCTCTGATTCATATCATTTTCTTGTAAATTCGTATCATCTTTGGTATTTACAGGGTGGAACTGTATCAGCTATGACGATTAATAAAGGGATTCTTCTTGGTTTTGTTCCATCGGGCGGTACTCAGGTTTGTATGAGTTGTGATGATTCTTATGTGTTTTGGTATTCCTCTGTGTTTCTTGTAAGTGATTTTTTCAATCAAATTCATGTGTTCGATTTGCTTGAATACTTGCACAGATAAGCACCAATCTATTTTTTGGATGAATACTTCATTGATGGTATAAAGAAATTCTGATATATAGCAATTAGTATTCTGGAATCTGGTCTTGGTTCACTTTGAGAGTAGACGGAGATTCTAATAATTTAGAAAGGTAATGCACTTCGCGAATTTTGTGTCAATTCACATTTCGAAAACTTGGATGCTAAAGCGGGATCATGGCAGCATATAGTGGCCAGGTCTCTTTTTGATGGCTCATCTGAGATAGCGTTAAAAAATTGGATAATTTAAATATGAATGTGCTATATAGACAGGGGACTAAGATATATTTCTGAGTTGGGAAATGTGTCTGTGTGTTTGATTTGAGCCTGGAAGTCTTTCTACCATTTACTCTCTTTCTAATATGTATGCAGGTCCAGTTGCGTTCTGCACAATTTGAAGGAGAAGTTTGTTTCAGGTGTGCATGTCTTTCAGGATCTCTCATCTTGTCATTATTGTTTTCAAACTTTTATGTCCAGCCTCAGAAATGCATAAACTGGTTACTAAGCCACATATTGGGTAAAGTCTACTTTGTAAATATTGTGGAAGCCTATTTCGTTCTTGCCAGTATTCCATTATATCTCATTCTAGTATGTAGATTAACTCATCTTTCACTTAACTCGTAGACAATTATCAGATTCAACCTTTTTCGTTTTGCTTATCTTTCCCTAGAATTCATTGGAAATTGAGGACACTTGGCGATGTAAGGGAAACAAAAGAATCAGTGTTGGAAAAGCTTGTGTCTCTTGTCTAGTTTCTGTTTCATGCATTCTTACTGTTTTCTCTATTCTACTGGTATTTCTTTTTTTGTTTTCTTAGTGCGTTTGAATACTTCTTGTGATGGTAAAGGACTTGAAGATATTCTATGCATAATGCTTATAACTTTTTTGGGTTCCCAAATTTCAGAGTAGATGAAATCCAGTACCCAATAGGCCTAGCAAACAATAATGGTGCATCGAAAGAAAACAGCATATGGGGCACTTATGCCAGAGGAGCGCTTTATGCGTTACAGACCAGCAAAAAGAATCTCAACCAGGTAATGGTTTAGATTTTGTTTTCCGCTTGCAGCTATAGATAAAGTTGACCATTAAAGGGAAATGAAATTTTCCTGCACATTTGCAGTGCAATCTTCTGGGTTCCACATTCACCCTTTTTTTGGTTGCCATACCTGATCTTTTAGGCCTTGCTTTTCCCATAATAGTTGGCAGAACTCTATTTAAAGCGAAAAGTATTGAATGTGTTTCTAAGTAATTGTTTTGATCTTTGAAGGGCATTGTTGGTTACATCAGTGGCTCGGATGGACTAGATAGCTCTGGGCTTAGCTCATCAGCTGCTGTAAGTAACTAAAGCCTGCCAGCTTTGGTAGAGCACGAGTTTCTCCGAAAAGACAGCTTTTCCTGTTCTTTAGTATTAACTAAATAGGGATGGTGTTGACTTCTTATTTTTGGAAAATGAATATTGTAAATTATATTATGATCGCCAGAAATTTGCAGGTTGGTGTGGCATACCTGCTAGCTCTAGAGAATGCAAACGAATTGACTGTATCCCCAACAGAAAATATTGAATTGGACAGGTAAATATAATTTTCCCGTTAATGTAACTTAGAAGCTCGTCTTTATGGCTTCATGAGCAGTTGCCTCTCTGTAAATTCAGCAATTAGCAAATTGCTCGATTTACATGTGATTTATTGCATCTGTAGACTGATTGAGAATGGGTATCTGGGTCTGCGGAATGGAATTTTGGATCAATCAGCTATTTTACTTTCGAGTTATGGGTGTCTAACATACATGGACTGCAAGGTAAAATTTCGTTGATTTGTTGGTGATATGGTGTGCAAAAAAGAGCAAGCAGCTTGCTCATGTGGTAAAATTAAGACTGTTCTATAGGCAGAGTTTAAGTTCACATTGGAGCCTGAGATATACTTAGATTGTCAAATTGAAAATTTGACTCACGTTCAAATCAGATCTACAACTTTCCCAATGCGTTCCTGAGAAATACAAATGTTACTTGCCTATTTTTATATTCTTCCAGAAACTGCCATCTCAGAAGAACGGTTTGAAAATGCAGACTATGGACCACAAGCTCGTACAGGCTCCTGAACTGGAGAAACCGTTCAGGATATTGTTAGCATTCTCAGGCTTAAAGCAGGCCTTGACCACCAACCCAGGATATAATCTGCGGGTTGCTGAGTGTCAAGAGGCTGCTAAAGTTCTTTTGACGTATGTGCATATCTACTTAATTCATGCTTATGTGCATATTCGCCTTCTTTATATTCAAATTTCAGTGGAAATACTGTGAAGTATATAACTCTATTTCCTGTAATACTCTTTCCTGTGCATCACAACCTTCTCTTGATTTTCTTTTTCTTCAGTGCATATGGGAACAGTGAGCTGGAACCTACCTTGTGCAATGGTAAATGTGCTTTTGAGTATGGCCTAATGTCTCTTATTCATTGCATGCTAATTAGAATTTTGTTTGTCGCCATCTCATTACCGTCCCACTGAACAGTTGAGCATGAGGTCTATGAAGCTCACAAGGTAAGACAACAATACTCTTTAGCTTCTGGTAAATCATCTTCCACCTATAGGTCTATAACTTTATGTAATACAATCTTGCTTGTGCAGCACGAGCTGAAACCGGTTTTGGCTAGAAGAGCAGAGCATTATTTTTCGGAAAACATGCGGGTTACCAAAGGCAAATGCTCTTTAATTCTTATAGAAGTCTCTTTATATACAAAAATGATTCTTTATGATGCTTTACAGGCTTATATGAATGTTTGTGATATTTAAATTTCAGGACTAGAAGCCTGGGCTTCAGGGGATCTCGAAGAATTTGGAAAGCTAATTTCAGCATCCGGCTTGAGTTCTATTGAGAATTACGAATGCGGTACAACACTCTCTTTCATTTCTTCTCTCCCACTGCAACATATCGTAAAGTGAACACAGACGCGACAAGTCTGCTTCCAACAGACATTACTCTGTCTCTCTATTAGATTCATCATTTGGTTTTAAACTGTGAGAGCTTGGTGAAGGTGCGGAGCCACTGATTCAGCTATACAAGATTCTTCTGAAGGCTCCTGGGGTATACGGTGCTCGGTTCAGTGGTGCAGGTTTCAGGGGATGTTGTCTCGCCTTTGTAGATGCAGAAAAAGCCGAGGAAGCTGCTTCATATGTGAAGGATGAATATGAAAAGGCCCAACCCGAGTTTGCGAAGAAACTGAGTGGAGGAAAACCTGTTCTGATTTGCGAAGCAGGTGACTCTGCTCGTGTTCTCTGATCAAACCGAGATTTTTATTTTCCTCGATAAACCCGGAATTTTGTCCTTGGAATACTTTCACTCTTATACATTCTTGTTTGTTCATCTCTTTTTGATTCTCTGGTCTCTTGTTGGGAGTTTCGTCATCATGATAGATTTTACAGGCTTGTAGAAATGGAGCAATGCTTGATACATTTCTATACATTGTTTTGTTACTAAGACCTCGACAATACATAATGTAAATCGTCTATTTTTTTTGCTTCTAAAAATTGCAAACTTTTGGGGAAAACCAAAATTTTGAGAATTACCTTTTCCCCCAACATTTTTCTGGACTGTTTGTGAACTAATTTTATTTTCCAACAATTTGTGAACTTGATTAATTAAACAAAGACGATTTTTTCATTTCTTTTCTGGTTTTAAACACTGGAAAATGCCATTTATTAAAAGAAATAGAAACACAAATGGATTCACCAATAGACGTTAATGAGTATTAAAATAATCTTTTTAAATAAAATACTAGTAGTAAATTTAGTATTATTGAGATATATTTTTTTGGTTTGTATACAGCAAAATTTTAGCTTATGATTTTGTGTCATTGAAATTGGCGCCTGGGAAATCCTCCGGTGTGGCTAGGGTTTTAGCTTTCAATTTCGCTCTTCTAAAAATCACTAAAACCCCTCTGGGTATGACTCCACTTTCCCATTGCACCGTATCCATCACTAACCCTAACTCTCTCATGTCTCTTTCCTCCACTCTCCGCCTCTCTTCTTCCCTCCTCCGTCGCTCTCTCGCCCAGTCACGCCATTCCCGATTTCCCCTTTCCGACTCTTATCTCCGCCGTACTGAAGCCTCCGCCGTGCGATTCTTCTCCTCCCGTAATTCCCAGTCCGGCAAGGTTGTCGGTGCTTCTAAGCGCGGCGATGACCAGTTCACTGAAGATTCCGGTGCCAATAACGGCGGTTTGGTTGGTTTCGGTGATGATAACAACGGCGATTCTCGTATTGTGCCCTATGAGCTTCACAAGGAGGCTACCGAGTCTTACTTGTCGTACGCTCTCTCTGTTTTGCTTGGACGCGCTTTGCCTGATGTTAGGGATGGTCTGAAGCCAGTACATCGGAGAATTCTGTTGAGTGCTCCGTTTGGCTAAATGCTTCTGAAATTTTAAAGTTTATTCTGTAAATTCTTCATGTTCTGAACTTCCATTGTTTCTTCCAGCTTTGCCATGTTTGAATTGGGGATGTCATCTAAAAAGCCATACAAGAAATCTGCAAGAGTTGTTGGAGAGGTAAAGTCATTTGTTCCATATGGTCTCTCTCCTTGAAATGTTCTAAATTTCTTAGTCTGAGAAACGACTGTGCTGCTTCAATTTCAGGTTCTTGGTAAATTTCATCCTCATGGAGATACAGCTGTTTATGATGCACTAGTTAGGATGGCTCAGGTAAATAGAGAACTACGAATGTCTGAATCCATCGATTGTAGTCCAGTTTTTTCCAATAATGTGTCTCTTATTGGGAACTTTTGTTGTTAATACATTCGTTTTTGCATCTCGCTCTCTGCAGAATTTCTCTTTGAGGTGCCCACTTATTCAAGGACATGGAAATTTTGGCTCCATAGATGCAGATCCTGCTGCTGCTATGCGTTACACTGAATGCAGACTTGATGTGAGTGCCTCTTAACTTGCTTTTCTTTTATGAATCCTTTTGTTTCATTTGCTTGTGTTTTCCTTGTCTACAATTTCTGTAGTGTTTCTCTCCCCCTCCTCTTTTTCACTTATCTTGAACTGGATATGTAATTTCTTTGGTTTAGTGTTATCAGCTGATGCTCTTATCTTTCTCTACAGCCACTGGCAGAGGCAGTGTTATTAGCTGACCTTGACCAAGATACGGTAACCACACCACTGCACATATTACCAAGTTAACTGATGCTCCACTATATTGTCTCTTAGGCTCTTTTGTTTTTAACTTTCTGCAGGTTGATTTTGTGGCGAACTTCGATAACTCACAAAAAGAACCATCAGTCTTGCCTGCTCGTCTTCCTGCTTTGTTGTTGAATGGAGCTTCTGGGATTGCGGTAGAATAATTTAACCTTAAATCTGATTTTTCTTACTTATTTTACTCTATGTTTCTTCAATTAATCTCGTGAATAGTTTTCTGTATGGGACTAGATATGCAATTAAATTTTGACCTATTCATACTGTTTAGGTTGGCATGGCAACAAATATTCCTCCTCATAATCTTGGGGAGTTAGTAGATGTGCTTTGCGCTTTGATCCATAATCCAGAAGCAACGGTATCAACGCTCTCTATTCAACTCTTTTCATTACTGTGATTGTCAATATCGTCGTGTCTTTTGTTTACGTGAAAACTTCTATAATCTATAAGTAATGTTTCCAATTTTTCTTACTTGTCAGCTGCAAGAACTTCTTGAGTACATGCCTGCACCTGACTTTCCAACTGGAGGAATAATCATGGGAAATCTTGGGTAACTCTTTGCATTCCTTTATCAAAAAGAAAAAGTTTGCATGCATATGCTATTTCCTTCTGTCATGTTGTTTATTATAGTTCTCTAATGCGTGGATGCACTTTCAAGGGTATTGGATGCTTACCGAACTGGACGAGGGCGTGTTGTAGTAAGAGGAAAAACTGAAGTTGAATTGCTGGATCCAAAGACGAAGCGCAGTGCAGTTATTATCACAGAGGTAATCAGCTTATTTTTTCAGATTAATCTACTGATCCCCAAGGAGGAGGCTTTCCAAAAGGTTTATTAGCAGTAGCATAATGGTAAAAAACCAGGTTGAGTAACCTCTTCAGTGAAATTTAATGCAGATTCCTTTCCAGACGAACAAAGCGACACTCGTTCAGAAGATTGCCGAACTTGTTGAAAATAAGGTACTCAATGATCTCTGGCTTAAATGTCTGTAAATGCTGGGTATGTTTAATGAGATATGTTATGAATGAAGAGGATGGCCAACTAAACTCGCAAGTTCTAATGTTTTTTTCTTTTGCTTTACTTACCAATGTATGTAATTTATTCACAGGCGTAATACATTTCTAGTAGTCCCTCTGGTTCACTTTAATGATTAATAAAGCTGATATCCATCTATCAGTCAAAGATAAATTAGGCCGATGCCTGCAAAGTTTCTCTTTCATTCATTAATGTTAGGTGTTTGTTAATTTCAGACGCTAGAGGGCATAAGTGACATACGCGACGAGAGTGATCGTAATGGGATGCGTGTTGTGATTGAGGTATTACACTTTTTTCTCTGCACTGAGGCTGTCAGTCTATTTTAAAATTTCATATTGGAAGGTAATGGCTTTTGAGAAAATTTTCAAATATTTCTCTATAGATCAAACGAGGAGGGGATCCTGCACTTGTGCTAAATAATCTTTACCGGCATACTGCCCTACAGTCAAGCTTCAGCTGCAACATGGTGGGGTAAGTGCTTCTAAGAATCATTTTATTTAACTCAAAACCCCATAATTTTGGAAGAAACAGAAAGTAAAAGGATCCACAATTGTTATCTAGGGCTCTTGCAGTTTCTGGATAAAGTTAACTACAAATTCTTTCAGCCTGGGCACATTTTTGGAAAATTACCAAATATCCCTTCTAGAAAACCATAAGGATTGTCGTCAAGTATAGTTCTAGATCTAGTTACCTCTCATCCTTCTGTAATAAAACTAAGAGTTGGGAGAGAGATGTAAGATGGGTTGTGGGATTATGATTTGGGCTAAGTTTAATGTATCAACCAACAGTTTCTTAAGTTTCAGTAACGAACTTAAGAATTGGGAGACACATGGGTGAGTCATGAAGATATGGGAATATGATTGGGGTTCTGAGGAATGCATCAAACAATACTTTGCACTTCTTTTATGCTCTCTTTACTGCATAGAGATTCTTTTATTTCTTGATAGAATAGGCATATATAAAATAAATTTGGGACTTGCACAGGTTGACTCAAATTATTGAATGCGTATGGAAAGCTGGTAGATATTTTAGCGATCATGGTTTCAAGTATGTTGTATTTCTTGATTGTAACTGGCTTTTAATTATGTGTGTTTTGCAGTATCAGCAACGGAGAACCCAAGTTAATGGGTCTAAAAGAATTACTTCAGGTAACTACTTGCCTATCTTAATAATTTCTTTTCAAGTTACCTGATCTATTAAAAAAGTATACTGAAAAAATGAAAATTGGTCTTTCTAAGAAATTTATTTTCATGGGAGAAGCTTCCGTCCAAGAACATAGATCATAAGGAGTTATAGAAAAGTGAAAAACAGAGATAGTATGCTTACTTCTGTGCTACTACTATCGCATTGGAATGACTGTTTATTTTCTGTTTCTTGCATGTATGTAGGAATTTATAGATTTCAGATGTTCTGTTGTGGAAAGGCGCGCAAGGTTCAAGCTTTCACATGCACAACAAAGAAAGCATATTATTGAGGTGTGTTTTCAAATATTTCATTTTCTTAAATTATGGTATGTATCTTAATTATATGCTTTCACAAAGTTTCATATCTGAATTTGACGCATGAAAACCACAATCTCTGTATGTAAAATTCTATTTACCTAACTTTTCCTTCTAATTGCTTCACTGTAGGGTATTGTGGTTGGACTTGACAATATGGATGATGTAATCCGACTCATCAAAAAAGCCCCAAGTCATTCCTCTGCTTCTACTGCTTTACAGAGTGGTGAGCTGTATTTTACTTAACAATTTACTATATTGGGTATCTTGAACCACCTGTGCTACACATTATAGGTTGATGTGTAAATTGATGGAAGATCAGGAAACGAAAAGAAACACCGAGAAAAGTAAACTAGAGCCATTTTTATTAATAGACTGATGGATATAGTCTAGGATCCACATTTTCAAAAGAATACATCTTGTGGTAAACTCGGCCATCATTAGATATGAACAAGAGAATATGTCTCTCCTCTTGTTATTTGGGAGTGTTGGCTGTTTAATCAATTCTCATTTGGTGTAACATTTGTTGTTACTTTGCAAAGCTTTCTAAGGGATTTAGAATACAGAAGTCTCTAATGTAAGATGAAGATACCAGAGATTAGATTAACATGGTCAAGCGTTTTCTTATACAGAATATGGTCTATCTGAGAAACAAGCTGAGGCTATACTGGAGATAAGTCTTCGAAGATTAACTGCTCTTGAGGTGCCTTTTTATTCTCTTTAGCTTTTTCTAAGTTCATCTTTGAATATTATAAGCTTGAAGATGTTCAAACTAGATTTTGCCTTCACATCTATGCAGCGGAAGAAGTTTACTGATGAGAGTAGTTCACTGACGGAGCAAATCACAAAGTTGGACCAGCTTCTGTCAAGCAGAACAAACATCTTAAAGGTGACTTTGCTTTTACTGGAACAGTGATTGGTGCTTATTGCCTTGAATTTGTAAAGTAGCTTACTTTATATATACATAATTGTTCTGTTGAAAGAATCTTGTACTATTCTGGGCCAACTTTAGGAAGATTGCTTGCATGATGATTGTGTTGTAGACCAATCCTTGCTTCATTTACTTCATGATCATGTTACTTATTACTTTCTTCCCTTTGCTTTCTTTAGTTAATCGAACAAGAATCGATAGAGCTGAAGGACAGATTCTCAACTCCCAGGCGTTCAATGTTGGAAGATTCTGACAGTGGTGATCTGGACGACATAGATGTTATTCCAAATGAAGAGATGCTGATGGTATGTTATATACTTGAACCTAGAAAGTTTCTCAACATTGAAAATCTTTGTTTGTTTTGTGACTTTTGGTTTCTGAATGATTTTAGTCAATCAGCGAAAAGGGTTATGTAAAAAGGATGAAGCCAGATACGTTCAATCTTCAGCATCGTGGAACCGTTGGTAAATCTGTGGGGAAACTGAGAGTTGATGATACGATGTCTGACTTTCTTGTTTGTCATGCACATGACCATGTCCTCTTCTTCAGGTATATTTAACGGAAATCACCTTTGTTTTTGCCATACATATGGGTCTTCGATTTCCTGCCTTGTTATTAATTGCTTATACTTGTTCGTAATACAGTGACCGGGGTATAGTTTACTCAACCCGTGCGTATAAAATTCCAGAATGCTCCCGCAGTGCAGCTGGCACACCTCTGGTTCAGGTAATTCATGTACCTATATATATGTGCTTTTTTTTTGCTACGTGGAGAAAGTATTACAATTCTGTGAAAGGCTAATGCTTTGGTGTATTCATGGGACTTGTGGATGCAGATATTAAACATGTCCGAAGGTGAAAGAGTAACCTCCATTGTTCCTGTTAGTGAGTTTGCTGAAGACCGGTATCTCCTGATGCTTACAGTGAATGGCTGCATCAAGAAAGTGTCTTTGAAATTATTCTCAGGAATACGCTCAACTGGAATCATAGCAATTCAATTGGTTTGTCTTTGTCTCTTTTCTTTCTAGTCAAATTTTGGGTTCGCTCTTCTTAACAAAGGTTATTCTAACTTAATTTTTTTGTCTCCAGAATTCTGGTGATGAACTGAAATGGGTTCGTTGTTGCTCAAGCGATGATCTTGTGGCCATGGCGTCCCAAAACGGAATGGTCGTCCTCAGCACATGTGATGGTGTAAGTTTTTGTTCTTGATTCTTCTTTCAAGTAAACATGTGATGGTGTAAGTTGTTGTTCTTGATTCCAATGGCTTTTGTTCATCAGGTTCGAACTCTGAGCAGGAACACAAAGGGAGTGACTGCCATGAGACTTAAGGAAGAGGATAAGATGGCAAGCATGGACATCATACCCGCGTCTCTGCGGAAGAATATGGAAGAGAAGTCGGAAGATGCTTCAACTGTGTATGTGTTTCTTAAGTTATATCTGCTAATATTTGGTCTAAAAACTCTCCTTATCAAATTGATTAATGTTTTATTGTCCTCTTTGCTTTGTTAAAACAAAACAGTAGCGGGAAACAATTCACTGGTCCATGGCTGTTATTCGTGTGCGAGAATGGCTACGGAAAGCGAGTTCCTCTGAGTAGCTTTCGGCGTTCGCGTTTGAACAGAGTCGGTTTACTTGGATCCAAGGTATAAACTGGATTATTATTATCTCTTGTTAAGTTTGTTTGCTCATTCTTCTTTCATCTTAATTTCACAGATTGCAGAGGATGATCGTTTGGCTGCTGTTTTTGTGGTTGGTTTCTCCTTAGCTGGTAAAATACACTCTTCCACAAATAAAGATTTGGTTAGATGTTCTGTAATTGTTCTTTATATATATCTAACCAATGGGTTTTCTTGCAGAGGATGGTGAAAGCGATGAACAAGTAGTTCTAGTGAGCCAAAGCGGAACTGTGAACCGCATCAAAGTCAGGGATATCTCGATCCAATCTCGCCGTGCGCGGTATTGTTTATTCCTTCCCCAACTTGGCAGGCTTTCCATGTGGCAAATTGTATCTATTTATATGTTTTTTCTCATTCAAATTTCTCAGGGGAGTGATTCTCATGCGACTAGATCACGCCGGGAAGATTCAGTCCGCGTCTCTAATCTCTGCAGCGGATGAAGAAGCAGAAGAAGGCGAAGGAATTCTGAGTCTTGAAGAAGCCGCTAGCTTGTAGATTTGACCGTGCCCAATCCCAACCCGTACAGAGATTTTTAGTGTTCTATGCGTTGAACTCTTCTCTTCCTCATTTTGTTTTCTGATGTTATTACTAGAAGAGAATACCATCATCGAAATCGGTTGTTAACTTTCCTGACATTTTCTTTTGTATGTTCGCAAAGTTTTCATCTCAACAAAAGTTGTTACTTGAAAAATTGAAATCAATTATACTGGAAATACTCATTATTCTTCTTTGAAACATAAAATACTAAATTCAACCACAAGTACCACCTACTTTTGTTTTGTTTTTAACCAAATCAATAGAACAATTTTACAAGTGGTACAAAGGCGTAAGCGCCAAATCCCATGATCACAAGAGCAGCAACTCCAACATTCACCAAAGATAAGTCATATTTCTGACTCTCTTGATCCATTCCTCTTCTTCCTACTTCTGGAGGATCCATGTTAATCTTCTTCTGCCCTTCTTCGACTAGTAATGGATCGGTTTCGGATTCTAAACTCTTTTTAACAATCTTCTCTCTATCTTCACCAAATCGCGTTGATTCTTCCTTCACAGGATCATCTGAAGCTACCTTTTGCCGTTCCACTACTTCAGTATTATCCTTCACATCTCCTGTTTCTTTGGCTAAACCGGCTTCTTCTACCTTCTTTTGCTTAACTCTCTCTTGAGTCTCTTCTTCGGTTACCTTGTCTCCAACCATATTCTCATCTTTCTCTTTGCTTTGCGCGTTACGATTAACATCATGTGCTAGTCTTTCAACTTTCTCTTTCGTTTTTAGCTCAGTCCTTGCCTGGTTCGTCGCAGCAATTTCCTTACCTGTTTTTCTTCCATCCTTACCAACAACTGGCTTTGTGTTTTTCTCCTCTTTCTTTTGTGCCAAATCGATCTTTCCTTCCTCTTTCAGCTTCTGACCTATTTCACCATTTCCCATTCTCTCAACTACTTTTTCTGCTTTACCATCAATGACCGGCGTTCTGCTAATCGGTCCAGTCTTATTCTGACCTAGATCACCATCTTTCTTTCTCTCAGTTACTTTATCTTCTTTGGCATGTACCTTGGGTTTCAAGCTACTACCAACGGTTGGTGGTGTACTTCTAGCTTCTTCTTCCTTCAACTTCTGTACAACATTTTGTTGACCTATTTGAGCAGTAGCATCCTTTCTCTCTAAAACTTTCTCTTCCTTCACATGTTCCTTACGCCCCAAGCTAGGGCTTACTTCTCCCTCCTTCATTTTCTGTTCAAACCTCTCTCTACTGCCTGTTGGCGCCGGTCTTTTACCCTCAAGCACTGATTTATACGTTTTGGGTTCTTCTTTATTCGCCATTGGAGTAGCTTTCTCTTGACTTGTTCCCACTTGTTTCTCCACATCCAAAGGTTTCTTTCTTCCCAAGCTACTCTCATTTGGACCAGATCCTCCACTTTCCTCCTGATTTTGGACTGTTTTCTCAGGTTTCTCACCTTCAACAACCTTTGGAAACTCGATAGTCAAGAGTCCATGTGAGAAGGAAGTGATCAATTTAGTCATATCACACGACTCAGGGACACGGTAAGCTTCATTGAAACGAGCTTTAGTCTGAGTAGAGAGCAGTCGCTGCCCTTGAATCTGGATGATCCGTGTCTTATCATCCTTCGTTATTTCTATTTGATCCCTATAAAACCCTATCCATTCCACAAAACAAACCAGGTTTATGTATATCAAAATTAAAGTCTATCATCAAAATTAAAGATTGATCTCAAGTAAACAAAAAAAAAGAAAAAGAGAGAGAGAGAGAAAAGACCCGGAAGATTGACGTATAGGAAAATGGAAGATCCAGAGTTACTCCATTGAGCTCTCGGCTTAAAACTGTTCACCGTCGCAGCCAACGGTGGTGGATGACGAACACCGACCGGCCTTGGCCTCTTGAACATCGCCATTTATGTATACGTATATATATCACTATGATCAAGACAAGAAAATTAACAAAGCCCCTTTGAAAATTAATAAACCAAACTGTGTTGAACACATGAATTTTAATGTGTATAGTGTAATATATATATATAAGACATAAAATGGGAGGTTTTGATATTAAGGTTTGGGTTTAGGATTGCTTTAGGGTATTATGTTTGTTTCTTTGTTCCAAGGTTTCATAAAATGGTTTCTTCTGTAACAAGGAAACACATAAAAACCTTAAAGTTAGCTCTTTAAAAGTCTGAAGAAGACGCGAAACAATTAAAACGTCGTCGTTTTAACTTTCTCTCTCTCTCTCTTTAAAATCTATTAGCCTACGTGGCATTTTTGCACGTGAAATTAGATTCCCTTGGACCTAACCAACAAACATCGTTCACGCATATACTCTCCATCACTCACCGGATAAACCTCCGTCGTCTTCCGCCGCAATTTCTGTCTCCATGGCCGGCTTAAATCTACAGCTCCGTCACGGCTACTCTATTGCTCAATTCGTTCCTACTGTTTCTTCTCCTTCTCCTCCTCCTCAGCGAATTCGGCTTGGAATTTCACCTTCTCGTGTTCTCTGCTGTAATCTCCGAGCTAATATAGCCGCCGCTTCAAATTTGCGAACCACTCGCCGGTCAGATACTGTTTCTGTTTCCTCGGCCGTCGATTCCCCCCCTTCTTCGGATTCGTTTGCGGAAGATCGGGATGAAAGGGGCAGGATCCCTTTGCTTGAGGTTAGGGATTTGAGAGCTGTGATTGTTGAATCGAGGCAGGAGATACTTAAAGGCGTCAATTTGGTTATGTACGAAGGAGAGGTACGCAATACGCATTACTAAGTGAATTTTCGTAGATTGATTTTGGAATTTAGTCACCGAAAAGTTTTCCCTGGTTTTGAAATTGTCTCAAAGTTTTGATTTTGAAATCTGATCAGAAGTAATGAGTCAACAAGACATTGACCATTAGAATTCTAATGTTTTTTGGTTAATTCTGTGTAAGAAATATCGAAAGCTTGAACTGTGAATCTATTCCATTTCTGCAGATTGTAAAATATGGCTTCTTTGTGGAATTTTGGTTGATCCTCATAGGTTGTTGTTTCGTTGTTGCTAATGAACTCATAGGTTCACGCAGTGATGGGGAAGAATGGCTCAGGGAAGAGCACATTTTCCAAGGTGAGCATTTCGACTGTAATTTAACATGATTTTATCTGTTATCTTAAAACCTTTGAAACCAAATCATAAGAGAAAGAGAATATGTTGCATCTCAGGGTATTGTTCTCTTCCTGTTTGTTATCTCAGTGAGCTTTACTCTGTGTAGGTTCTTGTTGGTCATCCCGATTATGAAGTGACGGGAGGAAGTATTGTATTTAAAGGGCAGAATCTGCTTAATATGGAACCAGAGGAAAGATCCCTTGCCGGTCTCTTCATGAGTTTCCAATCCCCAGTTGAGATCCCTGGTGTTAGCAATATGGATTTCTTGAATATGGCATTCAATGCCCGAAAAAGAAAGCTCGGTCAGCCAGAGCTTGATCCGATTCAGGTGCGTTGCTGAATTATTCAAATAGGAGTTGCCGATTTTGAGGATTTTGATTTATTTTGCATTCTTTCTTACTTGTTGTATGCCTCTGTGCCAATTGGTCTTTGCAAAATCGCCTAATTGCATATCCTCTCTCTTATTTCTGACTAATATCACATGGCTCATCATGCAGTTCTACAGCCTCTTAGTATCAAAACTTGAAGTTGTGAATATGAAGACTGATTTTCTTAACAGAAATGTCAATGAAGGGTTTAGTGGTGGTGAAAGGAAACGCAACGAGATTCTACAGTTAGCGGTATGGCTTCCATTTCCCTTATTTCTCGTAGCTAGAAGAAGCACCTTATGTGATAAGAAACAAATGTGGTAGGGAGGTTTGCCTGTTTGCAAGCAATGGGAAACTTTAATTTGTCTGGAAATTATGTTTTATATTATGGTTTGGCATGAGTCGTAACTCGTAAGGCATTAAGCATGAGGCCACCGAGTCATATCATCTTGGGTTCTGTCTCCCAAGGAGTGGGCATTTCTGGTTTATTGTTAACATGAGAACACTACAAGTCTCCTTGCTTTGTAGCAATATATGGAAGGAGGTCACGGAACACTAATTCTATGCTTTGTTACGGTCTCCTTCTCCTTGCAGGTCCTTGGAGCCGAGTTGGCTATACTGGATGAGATTGATTCAGGGTTGGATGTTGATGCTCTTCAAGATGTGGCAAAGGCGGTGAATGGGCTTTTGACACCAAAAAACTCTGTTCTGATGATAACCCACTATCAACGCCTATTAGACTACATCAAACCAACTCTTATACACATCATGGTGAGTATCGTTGCTAAGCCAACCTTCTTTACTGGTTCCACAAAGATCATATGGGATTGGTTTCTTTGGCCAAAACCTGAGATTTACTTCAATTTTTGTTTGTATTGGTGGTTCATGTATGTTGCTCATTTTCAGGAGAATGGAAGAATCATTAAAACCGGAGACAACTCCTTGGCCAAATTACTGGAAAAGGAAGGCTACAAAGCGATATCCGGTTAGTTATCGCAGATCATAGAAAACTTTTCTTCCTTCATCGAGAGACTAGAGTGTTGTTTATGGGTCAAAGACAATGGAAGAAGCTAAAGAGGATGTCTGGACAATCAAATTAGGCACTACAATCTTAAGACCGGTAGGTTTTTTCGGCTTCATTGGTTTTGCATGAGAAACAATTATATTTGGTTTTATTTGTTTGTCTCGTTTATGAACAGTTCTTATATACCTACCTTTTTGTAACTAACAACGATAAAATTCAGTTAATAAACCCCTTATGTTCTAATGATGTTGTTAACAATGTTCTAATTATGTTATTAACCTAGAGTTAAAGCGGATCAAAGATAGTGGTTACATTACTTGAGAAATTGACAATATTTATTTTTTGATTATTCTATCGCCTGGAACAAATTATTTAAGACAATGAGAGCGCAAAATTCGCTTGCTATTAAACCCAAACGCGTTATAAACGCGTTATTGATTTTTCAACCTCGTTCAATCATCTCCTTCATCTTCATCATCTTCTTCATAATTGACATATTAACCAAAACTATACAATAAGATTACGAGGTTTTATGCAAATGTAGTGCTATTAAGCCATCCCTCGATTTTCCCTCGCTAATTTTCCAAAAAAAAAAAATTCTGTTCTTTTCAATCCCAGATCTCTTTGGTTTCGGATAATTTCCATTTTCTTGATTCGATTCATTGCATCGTTCTCTGTTCTGGGTTCGTTTGAATTTTCAATTTCTTCGTCACCCTTGTGAAAATTCGTGACTTTTGTTGTGATGGCCATTGATTGTTATTGTGAAAGACTTGTTCTTTGCATTTAGTGCATGATCGACCCGAGTAGGGTTTTTGCTTGTTTCATATCATTGCCTGATCTCGGAGTGATCAGGTTTTGATGATATCCGATTTGCCATTGGAGAAGAAAATCAAGTTTTAGTTTATGAGGGATTTGACTTTTTACTAATAATGTCTCTGATCATTAGGAATGAGATGAGATTTAGATCTTGATGTGGAAAGCTTGAATGCAAATCTTGAGAAGTTGATTTAGGATCATTTGTAAGTAGAGAGGTATTTTTGATGGGTAATGCTTGCATAGGACCTAACATTTCTGGAAA
This sequence comes from Arabis hirsuta, assembly GCA_964056655.1. Taxonomy (NCBI): domain Eukaryota; kingdom Viridiplantae; phylum Streptophyta; class Magnoliopsida; order Brassicales; family Brassicaceae; genus Arabis; species Arabis hirsuta. The sequence continues at coordinate 38,841,746 of OZ053301.1, forward strand.
TGGTTTCTTGCAAACTGTTTCGGCTGCAATGTGGCGGCCACGGATCGGTGTTGATCAAGCTAATTCATCTTCCCATAGTAATGGAGATGCTGCTAAAGAAGCAGCTTCAGGACCATTACCTGATCAAGTCCAGAATAAACCCCCTGAGCCGGTCACAATGCCAAACCCAAGGTCCTATCCTGAAACCGAAACCAAATCGAAACACGATGCAGAGATCCAACCTGAAGAAAGAAAGCGGGAGGTTATTCTTCAGCCGGAGATGGCAAAACCAGAAACAAAGTCTGAATCCAAGCCGGAAATGGCAAAACCGGAAACAAAGTCTGAATTCAAGCCGGAGACAACAAAACCAGAAGCAAAGTCTGAATCTTTGTCTGAGACAACAAAACCAGAAGCAAAGTCTGAATCTCAGCCTGAGACAACAAAGCCAGAAGCAAAGTCTGAAGCCAAGCCGGAGGCGAAAGCTGAACCTCAGAAGCCTAAACATATGAGGAGAGTGTCCAGTGCAGGGCTTAGGACTGAGTCAGTGTTGCAGAGGAAAACTGAAAACTTTAAGGAGTTCTATTCATTGGGAAGGAAACTTGGACAAGGGCAATTTGGGACGACGTTTTTATGCCTTGAAAAAGGTACAGGGAACGAGTATGCGTGCAAGTCGATTTCCAAGAGGAAGCTTTTGACAGATGAGGATGTTGAAGATGTTAGAAGAGAGATTCAGATAATGCATCATTTGGCTGGACATCCAAATGTTATATCCTTTAAAGGAGCTTATGAGGATGTTGTAGCTGTACACCTTGTGATGGAGTTGTGTTCAGGTGGCGAGCTTTTCGACAGGATTATTCAACGTGGACATTACACTGAGAGGAAAGCCGCTGAGCTCGCGAGAACCATTGTTGGCGTTTTAGAGACTTGCCACTCTCTTGGTGTTTTGCATCGAGACCTCAAGCCGGAGAATTTTCTATTTGTCAGTAAAGAGGAAGATTCCCTCTTGAAAACAATCGACTTTGGACTCTCCATGTTCTTTAAGCCAGGTTTTCCTTTTGTCTTTGATCACATTCAATTTACAACATCTATGTTTGAGTTTGGAATTCATTTTCTTTTCAATTTTGCAGATGAGGTTTTTACAGATGTTGTTGGTAGTCCATATTATGTAGCTCCAGAAGTTCTTAGAAAGCGTTATGGTCCTGAATCAGATGTGTGGAGCGCTGGTGTGATTGTTTACATTTTGTTAAGCGGAGTTCCTCCTTTCTGGGCCGGTAAGAGAGGTTGCATTTTTCAGATTAAAGCATCCTTTTTTCTTCACATTAGGCTCTGAGACAAATGCTGTTTCCCTGAAACTATACAGAAACCGAACAAGGTATTTTCGAGCAGGTCCTTCATGGAGATCTTGACTTCTCATCTGATCCGTGGCCAAGCATCTCTGAAAGTGCAAAAGACTTGGTGCAGAAAATGCTTGTGCGGGACCCCAAGCGAAGACTAACCGCACATCAAGTGTTATGTAAGTCATTTAAGTCTTGTATGAGCATATAAACTCAATGGTTATGTTCTGTTGTATCATGATATTCCAAATCCATTGTCGTATTTAGACTTCATCGTTCTGTTTTGATCCTGAACAGGTCATCCATGGGTACAAATTGATGGTGTGGCTCCAGATAAACCTCTGGACTCTGCTGTTTTGAGCCGTATGAAGCAATTTTCTGCCATGAACAAATTCAAGAAAATGGCTCTTAGAGTATGTCTTCTTTTTAATGCCAAATAAATATGATCCCAGAGAAAGAGAAAACCTAGAAGAGAGATTAAGTTTTGGCACCTTTTTGCAACTTGTTGTAGGTCATAGCCGAGAGCTTATCCGAAGAAGAAATAGCCGGTTTGAAAGAAATGTTCAAAATGATTGACGCCGACAATAGTGGTCAGATAACTTTTGAAGAACTGAAAGCAGGACTAAAACGAGTTGGTGCCAATCTCAAAGAGTCAGAAATTCTTGACCTGATGCAAGCTGTAAGTCTTTAATTCAACAACACTAATACATTTTGTCTCAACACTTAACAAATCAGGTTTCTTTCTTTCTTTTCCTTTCCTCTGAATTCCAAACTTGAATAACTCAACCGGGTCTGGTAATAGTTCCATCTTTTGCTTGGGTTTTGCAATAATCTTGTATGTTCTGTCTCGTCTAATTCAGGCTGATGTGGACAATAGCGGAACAATAGACTACAAAGAGTTCATAGCCGCCACATTGCATCTAAACAAAATAGAGAGAGAGGACCACTTGTTCGCCGCCTTCTCCTACTTTGACAAGGACGAGAGCGGATTTATCACCCCGGACGAGCTTCAACAAGCTTGCGAGGAGTTTGGTGTGGAAGATGCTCGCATAGAAGAAATGATGCGCGATGTTGATCAAGACAAGGTAAAAGACTCCTACTTACACCTTCTCATCTCATCCTAAACTGCATTATATCCTCAACCATGATGAGCTAATAATGTTTCTTAACAATGGTAAATCACATTCATGAAGTATTTTGAGAAAATTGCAATTCCATTAGAACATTTCAATCTATTTTCTCCAAGCTTGCGAATGATAATATGATCTAGCTATCGAGTTTTTAAAACATTGAATCGTTGTTGCAGGACGGGCGAATAGACTACAACGAGTTTGTGGCAATGATGCAGAAAGGGAGCATCATGGGAGGACCTGTGAAGATGGGACTAGAGAACAGCATTAGCATTTCTCTGAAACACTAGTTTTCAGATATTACAAATCAAGAAGAGCCTTCGTCTACTATTTATGAATGATGATAGTGATGATTGTGTTTTCTCAATGTTTTTTAATGAGATCTTTGTTGTTAGACTTGGTTTAGGCAATACTTTTTTTTTTGTACTATGTACTTTTTATGCATATACACATAGTTTTTGTTTGTAACTTTTTGACCATTTGTGACTTGTGAGAGGAAAAAAACTCTTACTATTATCAATGTTCCATTAAAACACAACCCACTAAAATTGCTTCCAAGATTTTTTTATTCCAAGATTTTATAGAAATGTTCATTGGTGGATGACAGAAAACAAATCCTAGTGGATCAACGATTCCTAAAATCTGAAGATCACATACCGGTTCTAACAGCCAAAGGAGCTCAAAGGCTAACAATCCCAAAGGTCACATACCGGTTCCGATAACATTCTTTATTGTTCCTTTCTGAATTAACGTAACTCTTTGTTCCCATTACTTTCTTTAAACATCATAATTTAGCACATAAGATCGAAACCATATAACATCCTCAAGCCTAAGAATGCGCTCACGCTTTTTTTGTATAACTCAACTACTCTCGTAGCGTTTGCTATTGCATGCACTCACACACTTTGTATGTAACTCAACTACCCTTCATAGTTTTTAAAACTTTATATAATGTTTGAATATTTGTTTTGTAATTCCTTTCAAGTGGTCGTCCTCTTTTTCCTTGTCAACAATGTCATTATTATTTTATTTTGTTTGTTAATTGTTTCTATTCTTCGTGTAGTTTTATTGGAAACCTTAATTCACACCATGAGTCAAATTGGTTTTTATGGAATCTTATTAGATATTTTCATCTTCGAGAATAGATTAAGATGATTAAATAAGAAAATTTAAATTTTGTACAGTATATAACAACTGGATTTTGAATCACGTGTAAAGATAGTTATAGGCTCCGATCGGTAGCATGTGGTATCATAGTTGAGTTGCATTAAGTGTTATAATTCGATGTAATTTGCAGTAAAAAAAATGTGGTAGAAAATGCAAATTGATGTGGTGAATTTGCTGTAAGAATATGAGTTAACATTATTTTCGTTGCAATTAACTGATAACTTTTTGATGTATAAGTTGCAGTGTGTATTGTTAAAAACAAATTAAATGTAAAAATAAAATAATAGCATTTTATTAACTCATATTTTGCCGATGTTAAAATTGTGTTTTTTTGTAGTGATTGATTTTTGTGGAGTGCATATATCTTCATCTTCGAGAATAGTTATTGAGATGATTAAATCAGAAAGTTTAAATTTATGTATATAACAATTAGATTTGGACTTCACGGGTAAAGATAGTCATAGTACAACTTGGAAACGCTTATATATAGTGAATATTCAAATTCCAATGAAAAACAAAAAACAAAAAGATAAGGGATATATATATAAAACAAAAAGATAAGGGATATATATATATAATATAAGAATATATAACACGCTTACCCATTATAATCAATAGTCTTATTTAATTTCTTTTAGTTAATTAAGTTATATAAATTTGTTGGTTTGTAGTGAAGATCTTTTAGTAGTAGGTTAATTAAGTAAAATAAAACCCTATTTCATCATATATCCCTATTAAATCTCTCAAACCCCACGGCCTATATATAAAAACAAAACCCACCACGAGAAGAGAAAACCTAAAAAAGGGAACAAAAGAATGACGAAATTAAAAATAGGGAATGGAGAAGAAGATGATGATGAGTAGACGATATGTGATTGTATTCAGAGGAATATGGTACGTAATGATTCTGCTTTCGCTCTTTGGCCTCTACACTTCCATCGATCAGTTGTGGTCTCGGTCTCGGTTCCTCAGGTACATTGCGGTGGGTGCCACAACCTTCTACGCAGTAACACTATTCAGATATCTCTTCTTCACCGATCGTCATTCCTCTTCCTACTACAAGGACAAGGAGTTTATTACATGCATAGAGAGGATTCCTCAGGCAACGTTCTCGTATTCCGCCTTACTTGCCCTCATCTTTTCGCCATTAATGTATACAACGTTGATGAAAGAGTTTGTGTTGTCCGTGTCGTTACTCACCATCTCGTTATTCACCGGAGGGATAGGGCTTATCCAGCTATCGGATAAGTTTAGGATGGAGATGAGACATGCTTTGCTCACGCTCTTCCTTGGATGCTTGTTTTGTCTTTCTACCATCTTTATGTGTCGTTCATACGTCCAAGACAGACAGGGATACGGCCACAAGGTTTATTCTAAGTTACACTACCCCAAGGTGGACCCGGACACACTTAATATGCCCCTCCTCGGCTCGTCTCACAAGCTATGAATGTTATAAAAAAAAAAGTATCCACCTAGAGGCCGGATGATATTGTATAATTTAGGATCATTTTTTTCAAAAATTAGTTGTAGTTTAGTGGTAAAAATTAAAAAGAATTTTTTTAGAGATTCGTCTCGAATTCAAAACTACTTTCATCTATATATATAATTGAGAGGTCAAAAATCCTACGTGTCGTCTCCAGAGTGAGTTTAAGACTTAGTTTGCCTATATTACCCTTAATGATCTATATAATTACATATCATGCCATCGACAATTAGTTGATATGTGTTTATTGGGCTTAGATGTGAGATTTTTTTTTGCCCATAATCAGTGATCCGATTAGTTGTCGGTTATGTTAGTAAAACCCTAAGTGCAACTTTGTTATTTCTTATTCTATATATCTATATATATAATTGAGAGGTCAAAAATCCTACGTGTCGTCTCCAGAGTGAGTTTAAGACTTAGTTTGCCTATATTACCCTTAATGATCTATATAATTACATATCATGCCATCGAAAATTAGTTGATATGTGTTTATTGGGCTTAGATGTGAGATTTTTTTTTGCCCATAATCAGTGATCCGATTAGTTGTCGGTTATGTTAGTAAAACCCTAAGTGCAACTTTGTTATTTCTTATTCTATATATTAGGGTTAATTAGGGTTTGATCTTGAATATTTCTCCTCCGCGGATTTAGTTTCGTCTTTCTATACTTAATTTTTTATTGTTTGGTTTTATAGTTGTGCGCCATTATTATTATTGTTGTTCATGCATTGTATGTTGTTTGAGATTCAATTCTTATTTGCCAAGGTATGAGTTTTCCTTAACCAGTTCCTCGGATGGTCCCCGGGCATCACCATGAGAAAGACGAGATAATCTTTTTACAGTTCTTGGAAGGTTCTATGAAAAAAGAAAGAGAAGAAGAAGGAGGCAAACCGGAAGAAACCCTAGAAGGATTCAAATACGGTAAAGAAGAAGAAGAAGAAAGATCAATAACACAAAAGTGTTGAGACTTAGGTGTGGACTTAAAAACCAAAGTATAGCAAGATGTTTCACGAATATAATCAACGTTATTGTTTTTTTTTGATCAAATCAACGCTATTGTTATGATATGGATACTCCGGAGAGGAAGAAGAATAAGTATTGGTCGTCGGGGTACTTAAGCCTTGATTTGTCTCTTCGGTGAACGTTCATGTGGCCACCAAGGGCTTGAGCCGATCTAAACTCTCTCCGGCAAAAGCTACAGTACATGTAAGATCCGGCAGCATCGTCTTCCGCGAAAGCTAACCCTTCCCACGATGATTCTTTGTTGCTTTTCTTTGGGGTGGAGAGGCCACCAGATTTCTCCATTTTAGAGGGACAATTTAGAAGTTGACGGCAAACCCTAGAAAAAGTGTTTTCTTATTTTCTTGGGTGGTCAGAGGAACCCTATATGATTAATATTAGGTGGTGGATTACGGAAAAATATCAAAAAAATGGTGTAATACAATAATGGAGGTCAATGTGTCTTAAATATTCTACAAATGATCACAGTTTCATAATCGATCCTATAATATTATTTTTTGTTTTTTTGTTTTTGAAGCTATTATATGATGTGTTCTCTTCTTCGTCTAATGTTTTATAACTTTCACTTAATGATTTCTTGCTCACATGAAAAGTTATTTATTATTTGTTTAACTAATAGTCACTTCGTGAAAGCTTTCTTCAATTTCTTCAGATAAAAAAACGTGACTGGTCTTTGAAGCAGAGAGAGAGAGAAAGAGCCATCAAAGTTGGATAAGAGGCAAATAAGAATCAGATGGTAAGTCCTAGATTTAGATTTTTGTATCGAATCTATAAATTAAAGTAAAAAGTCGAGTTTTGTGATTTTTTATATATTTTTTTGGACATACATGTTGATTAGATGATTCATCTTACAACCTGTCGATGAAAGTGTTTCACCCACATGAAACAAAGATCCAATTACACATGAGTTTCGGATTCCATGCTTCTTTTATTTATCATATAAAATCATCAAAATAATACATATTCCACGAGGGATTAAAAGCTTAACATCCTCTCCGGTAAGAACAACGTTTATTTGACATGTTCTCAGACTTGAAATGAAATTTTTATGATGATTGAAAGATCGATTTATTGGGTTATGCATAGTAGGTCGAAAGAACATCAAGTGGATGATTTGACAAGGCTTTACACGCTGGAATTTTTGTTACTGATTTTAGGGTCTAACGTTTTGTCATAGTGTGGTTTTTTATTCCCTCTCTATTTTGGTGGCATACTATAGGAATAATCTTGCACTCTATATGTTTGATTAAACTCCTCTGTTTACTCTTTTGTTCATGTGTACTCCGAGAATGCTCCCGAGAGGCTTCCATATAACGAGTTTCTAACTGGATTGTTATTGAGAGTTACATGAACTTGATTGTTCCTTCAATTGTGGTGATTATGTTGAACACATACTGTTGTTATTTTCACCCTTGGGGCCAAGAAGTTGCTGCTGAGTTCCAGAGAGGTTTTAGGATGTCTCAGAAGTTCGCTTCTGATGGCCTGCTTTACATCACTTTGATCGTGTGTGTCATGATCATTATCATTGTTATAAGGGTGAAACCAGGAGATCTCAATGTCAAAGAATTTTTGGTGGCATTCACGCTGCAAATGTTATTTGGAATGGCCTACAACAAGTAGTTCTTGGTGGAGTTATGCAGGTCTTATGTTAACGTACGAAGATCCTTTGTGATTGGTTTGTTCTTAAATTTTTGGTCGACTAATATTTGTTCTTCCAAATACGCTTCATGAATTTGGAGTTCTTCGGAGGCTGTCGTTCTTTGTAGAATGACGATGCCTTTGTTGTGAGTCCTAAATTTCTCTTTGTTCTTCAACTGTCTTCCTTCATTCATCCCAAGTAACTAACTTAATTACCACATTGCAGGATATTGAGTAACAAGTTTTGTTAGTTCCCTACAGGTTCTTACCATCAGCGAGGTAAATGTTGTTAAGCAAATTCTTATTATAATATGAGATACTGGAATCTAGATGTTTATTAGTAGGTGTGATGTCTGAAAATCAGGTATTATACATATATGCAATTTATATTTTAGTATAACACATGAGATAATAACAGATTAGATTGTCTTTTAGTTCTCACCTCTTCACATTTATTTTTACACATTTTAGTAACCTGATTACTCTACTACACATGTAGGTACTTTATGGACTTGGGTTATGGTCATGTAAACCTTCGCTGCGATTTTTTCTATAACTAGGATCGAGTTCTGTTGAGCATATACATATTCAAAATTGATTAAGGAGATCATATATTCGTATATTGAAATCTAGATTTTCCAATTATCTTTGTTCTGAGATCATATATTGACTTTTGAAGTATACTGGTTTTTGAATAAGTTTTTTTCTGTTGATGTTAATTTATCTGTTTGTTTTATCAATTAACTTCGTATGTTGATCTTTTCCCATGAAAGCTTGAGATGATTTGGACACCAAATTAAATTTGAAGAAGAAAAAGAACCAAAAAAAAAGCAAAAGAACCATCACCGATGTGTGTATTACCCGGAGATGATCGACTTCAATCCACGAAACTAGCTTTTGACCGGAAACTATGCTAAGTTCTACAAAGATGTATAACAAGTTGAGTAAGTAACCGTGTTTTAGATATTTTATGCATGATATTTTAGTATTTTACTAAATACTAAAATATCCTTCTACGTGTAAAGTTTAAAACTTTGTTCTAAATAATTTGAGAAAAATCTATGCCTCCTCGCTTTGTAAATAGATCCACCTCTCACTCGACCCATACTTGCCATCGATAATGTTCATAAACTATCTTTCAAGGGATGCCAGATTGTACTGAGATCGCAAATGAATTGCTACCGATAGATGACTTGTTCAGCAAGTTAGAAAAATCTTCATAAATCTTTAGAAGAGAGTAGAGAGAGAGAGCTCTTATGAGGAAAAAAAACTTTATATTGTTTATTTTGAGGCATTACGTATTCATGAGGTAATGCCTAACTTCATGTTTATAAATCAACTTCATGTTTATTTTGACTTACGGATAAAAAAAAATCGAGAATATCGGGAAATTGAGATTAAATAACATGAGTATACAAGAGAAAAAAGCGAAAAAGGACAGAGCTGGTTGTGAAACTACGAAAGAGGCACATAGAAAGAAATGGTCAAAAGAGAGCCTTAGCGACGCTCTAAAAGATGAGGAGATAGGAGAGAGCTCCAGGCCAGAAATCTCATCTTGCATTACAAAGTTGTGCAGAAAATCTTAATCCATTGTTGTTTGCGGATAATCTTTCACTTTCAGTTATGTTTGTGAAAAGGTTTATTTAGAGTATTGCACCCCTTAAATTACATGTTAGAGTATTTTACCCCTTAAATTTTCAAAAACAATGATGGTGTAATGTTAATGAATAATTTCAAACGTTTGGCTAAAAAAAAGTAATGAAAAGAATAAATAAATATTGATTTATAAAATGAGATCTAAAATTTGATTAATAAAATAAAAATTATTAATATGGTATAAGTGGCATCATGTTCCTAATTTGTAATATCGTTTACATGTTGTAACAACCTAAAACACTCATACTGACATGATTAGTTATATCCGTACAAAAAGTATATTAGACATGTGTCTACTATAATTTTAGTTTCGATTTAGATTAAAAGAATACCTATTTAAAAACCTAAATCATATTTTAATGACTAACAACTTTGTAATTATAAATTATTAACAAAAACTTATTCCCGCGCAAGGCGCGGATAGTGTACTAGTACTAAAATAAAAAGTTATTTTTTTTTAATAATGTTCATTAGTTTTTTTATTGGCCACTCTAATAATTATTTAAAATTAAATTATAACTATCGTTAAAACTTATAATCATCCCCAAATATATATCGTTATCGCTCACAAGAAGGTCGACCGACTTAACCGTCCGATTTTGGTTTGTCGATTGTTTGTTTGGTTCGGTTGAGGCGGCTTTGTGGGAATCATTAACCAAATCGGTGTTATTTTTTCGCGTCGAGTTGAAGTAGAGAGACAAATAAAAAACGGTTCGTTGTAAAATTGGAGTCCGGTTCAGACGTGCTTTACATCTTCCATTGTTGTCCAGGAAATAATAAAACGCTTTACTGTGTATGAATTAGCTAAATCATCAAATACCGTCCAAATTTTTTTTGTTAAAAAAAATAATAGAGTTACCGACATGTTTTCTTAATTGATAAATAAAGAGTATTTGCACCCAATGACAATACATTTGAGCATAATTAGGAGAATGACAAAAAAAGTTTAGTTGTTACAAAAGGGAGAGTATTTCACCATCAATTCTTCATGTCTTACCCTCACTCGTCTAGCTTATCATCTCTCCTCTCTAACACACATTATCACACGTCTCAAATATGCATTAAATATGTCCTTATCTTTAGCTTCATTTAGTTTCTATTTTAAATGATGATATGATTAAAATCACTATGTTTTCTTTATCACGTCGAACTAAAAAGAATTAGTTATCATAGAATCTGTTTTTTGCATACCCATCTATTCACTATGATTTACTCTGGATTTCATCGCTATGAAATTTGATACTTATGGATTTCCTTAACTCAATTTGGTCTAAACAAGCAAATCTTTACTTTTAAATCATAAGCTAAGTGCCACTTCTGATTATCAATCAACTGATTTTGGAAAACTGGCGGCACTAGTAAAATCTAACAACATCAAATAACAAAACGTAGATAGACAAAAAAGAACACCTTGATTTTGTTCATAAATAACTATACAGACATATGACAATAATTATAGCAACATTGTATGCATCTACCTCCGATATCTATCTTCGTATATCTACCATAGATCGCGTACCTAGTTCATAAACTCCTCTACAATTAACTGATATGAATTCATTCAATAAATTTATCCCTGGTTCAGCAGTTTAGGTGCTTTGTTTCTCTATCATCATGATTTCTATGTGGAACCATTTTGAAGAAATTGAGTTTTCTTTTTTGTTTTGTCCTGGTTTCACATTGATAGCACACAAATTCTGTTTAAAATAGCACAAATATGATTGTTGTTAGATTACGTAGACTATATAGTTGTAAGCATTTTGAAGCCTAACCCTTAAGGTTAATATCACTGTTTTACCAACAACACTGAGCAAACGTGACCGCTACTTGAGAACCAATGACCGTATTTTTATTTTGTGAATCTAAAAGCTGAATTTTCGACCCATAATTTGCCTAGGGGTGAAAAACAAATATCTCTGTGTGTGGGAACTCGAATTTCAAAGCAAGACTCAACAGTTTCTAACAAAGAAATCATTATTCAACCGAATGAACAATAATACAAGGGAGATTAGCATGAATGACCATAAAAAAAAAACTATATCTAATAATCTAACAAAAATGCACCTATGTGGCCAAATCCTAATCACTAAAGTTAGAGTTTTTAGTTAGAATATTAGATAATTTTTTTTGTTTGGTTATACCAATAATTGACCCATAATACAAATGCTACGGAAAAGTAAGCAAAAATAATAATTGAACAAACTGTGAAATTGAACAAAAAGAAAATATCAAGATTTGTAGTACGCTTCTTCCATGGGCTAAAGGGCCTATCATTATAATCATCTATTCATGGCCCAGATATAGATCGTTATCGCTACTCACGAGAAGAACAACCCGACTTAACCGTCCGATTTTGGTTTTCGTTTGTTTGGTTTGGTTGAGGCTTTCGGGGAATCATTAACCAAATCACGGTTATTTCGCGTCGAATTGAAATAAGAGAGAGTGAGAGACAATTAAAAAACGGTTAGTTGTAATGGAGTTTGGTTCGGTTTTGGTATTGTTAGCCGGTTATCGATGTGGTTCGAAAACGGTTTAGTTGTTAAATTGGAGTCCGGTTCAGGGGTGCTCACACGGGAGATGTTCAATGAGAATGACAGACGCGCTTTACCCATTTCATTTAATCAAAGTTTAGAAGTTATAAACACGGGAGATGTTTATTTATATTTTATGGCATGTGGAAAAAAAAATCAAATGATATTACTTTGGGTTCATTTGAAAAAGTAACCGACATGTAGAGTTACTTTTAAAGAAAAAATAGAGTTACCAACATGTTTTAAAGATTTTGGTTACTTAAAAAAAAAATAGAGTTACCAACATGTTTTCTTAAGGATGAATTGCAAAAATAATCAACACAAAAAAAATTAATTAATCAACTAACTAAAACTAGCTAATGTTGCTTAATCAAATCCACTAGAATTAGGGTAAATGGTTAGGGTTCAAATTATAATTTTTTTGTACTATTAAACCCAATTTACCTTTTCTTAATTGATTTAAAATAAAATAGCTGCTTTTCACGTGTCCAACTTAAAGACTTTACAAATCTTTGTCCCACAGCCTAAACTTTTTTGCCAATCCAAATTCGGCGCTAGGTTGTTTAAAGCATGTCCAAGTTCGGTCCAAATCAAATGTATTGGGATATGCCAGCTTGCATGCATATTGCATGCATATCAAGTTGTGGACATTATTTGGTTGCATATATGCGATCGATGCACGTATTTAGGAATGTTTACATTTTTCTTGTTTCTATCATTTATATGTGTTCTTTCGTGTATTTTTTTTATTGACAATCATCATATATGCCGATTGGATAATTTTTTTGACGAGATATCCTATACAAAAATGTCTAACTTACGGAAAAAAATACATAACTTCGTGCTCGAACTTCATTTGCAAAGGAATCGGCTCGAACTAAACTAAAATATACAAAAAAAGATTGTCATACTATATATTTCTTCTCAATTATATACAAAATGTTCGTAATTTTCTATAAAAAAAAACCAAAAGGTTGAATTTTATTTTTAACAAGTAATAAACACTATCTACGTCTAGAACATCAGTTGAGAATCATATTTCTATTTGTTTACTAAAATTTTTAGTTCAGAACAATTTAAAGAAACGATGGTTTTATATAAAATGATTATCACGTAAATCGTTAGACCATCATTATGGGTGAATCCTTAAGTGTTTCACCTGATTAAAAAGAATTAAATTAATTGTAAAATCAATTATTTGGTTAATTATTGCGTGAGACGTTTCAGTGGAAAAAGACACAAGAGACGTGCCATGTGGCAAGCAATAATTGGACCCTTTTATTGGTCTTGTTCGCTCTCTCTATTTCCTTCTCTATTTCCTTCTTCTTCTTCTCCAATTTTCTTGAAAATTTTATCTCTCAATCTTCACATTGTAATCAAACAAAATGGATTCCATCAATTTCGAAAACATGAAATCAGAGAAATCAAAGGCGACGTTGAATAGTTACCAAAGTTTTCGTTGCATCGGTTTCCTCTTTCATGTTACAGAGATATTCGTCGCTCGTCTCTTAATCTTTTGGATACTCACTTGCCTTCCTTTCGCCGTTCGAATCTCCAGCGAGTTTCTCCGCCGTCTCGCTTGTGTCAACTCCACTCCTCTCTTGGACCATCGGTGGCGGTGAAGGCGACAGTGCAGAGACGGATATCTAAGACGCGTTTATCATATCCGGTGAGAATCGCGTCAGAGATTCCAATGATGAGTTTGAAGAAAGGAGATAGTTTCTTCTCTAGATCGAGATCATCGTCAGTTTCTCTTTATTCTCCATCGCAAGATTTGTTTTCTTTCATCACCGGTGATATCTCCAGTCGTCATTTAAGAACCCCTTAAAGGGTTCACCAATTGAAATAGTAAAATTAAAGTTCTTACATTAATTTAAGAACCATTTTTTATTAATAAAAAATGTTTAGAATCTCTTAAGCAAGCTCACCGTTAATGATGTTCTACATGTTAGATGTTTAAAATATCACTGTAGACATGGTACATGGGTAAATAATCTGACAGATATTCAAACATTAAATATTTAAATTTTACTGTTTGACATATAACTTTGTTTTTTTATGTTACCGTTGTGTTGTTATTATTATTATTCCTTACGATTTGTCTTGTAAGCACAGAAAACAGACCATGTTTATTATTAATTGCATGTTTTTTCTCTTATTTAACAAAACTTTATGAGCATGTTTAGTGGTGATATTTTATGGGTTTTTTTAAATATAAAATTATTAAAATTTGAGTAAAATGAAAAAAAGAGTGTTTTTGGTTGAAATAATGGGGTGTATTAAAATATAAAATTAATAAAATTTGAGTAAAGAGAGGAGATAATGGGTATTTTTTTAGAGAGAGTATCAATGTGTTGATATTTTTGATATTTTTGGAGAGAAAATTGATGAAACTTTGGGTGTGTTTAAATATAAAATTAATAAAAGTTGAGTAAAAATATGAAAGAGAAGGTATAAAGTTGAGTAAAATGAAGAGAGAATGTGTTTTTTAATAATTTTATATTTAGTGAAACTTGGAAAATATCATGGTTGAAAATTAATAAAAATTGAGTAAAAGGATCATTATTGATGAACTTTTGTGGGTGTCATCCAATATTAAAATATTAAAATTTGAGTAAAAGAAAGAAAGAGAGTGTTTTGGTTGAAATAATGGGGTGTATTGAAATATAAAATTAATAAAATTTGAGTAAAAAGAGAAGATAGAAAGAAATTTTGGAGAGAGGGTGTCTATAGGGAGAATGTTTTGACACTTTTGGAGGGTGTTTTTTGGTGGATTTTGTTGTGTTTAAATATAAAATTAATAAAAGTTGAGTAAACGGATGAAAGAGAAGGTATAAAGTCGAGTCAAAGGAAAAAAAAGTATGTTTTCTAAGAATTTTTTCATTTAGGATGTCATAGTTAATGATGACCTTAAATGAAAAAGGCCAATAAAGTTTTGTCTTTATCAGCAACATATTAGAAACATTCTTTATATAGCTTCACTTTCTATTCTTGTAAATGAAAAAATCCTTATAATATAGTACATGTTTGACGATGACCACCAAAAAATACATTCAACGTTGTATAGGCACCCTATATATTGTATGCAGTGAATAGCATAAACTAAGATTTTCCTTTATTACTAATGTTCGTTAAGTTCATTATCATATTTGAAAGAATTAATAAGCACAAAGCTGAGTTTCAAAAAAAAAAAAAAAAAAAGCACTAAGCTTATGCATACACAAACAAAATTCGTTCATTATCATATTTGAAAGAAACACACAAACAACATTCGTTAAGTAAAGCCCCACTAAAGACTTAAAATATACACGATCCAGGAACTTCCATAACGTTGGCGTGATTCGGTGCAAACCACCGAGAAGCCATGCATAGTGTAAAAGAATGTATTCAACCAAACATTTTGGAATGATTTCATACTAAAATAACAAGTCATGATGTATTACTAAAACTAAATCATGAACTTTTTGGTATTTTAAAAACCCGGCATTGTTAGTTACATTATTTGTAAATATCTCCTTAAATGAAAAGTAATTGAACATGATTGTTAAGAAAAATACTTTCAGAGCTATGTTTATTAGAAATATCTTAAACATTAATATGTATATTTCTCTTCTTAATTGTATACAAAAAGGTTCGTATTTTTCTCTAAAAAAAAACAATCTGGCTGAATATTTTTTTTAAACAAGAAATAAACACAAACTACGTCTAGAACATCAGTCGAGAATCATATTTCTATACGTTTACTAATATTTATATTTCAGAACAATTTAAAGAAACTTTTGTGGAGAGTAGATTCTCCACAATAAATATTTAAGTAATGTTTTTAGGGTTTGCAAAGCTGTGCGATAAGACACCAGACGATAAGATCTCAAGAGAGTTTTATTAGCTGTTTGGAAAGCTGTTACAAGAGTTGTTTTCTGTAGAATGTTTTCATCCTCTCTTTGGGTGAATATAATGAACTATATATAGAAGAATTTCTAAAGTGGGCCAGCCAATAAAATGGGCTTGGCCCATTAAACAATAACTCTAACTTAGGCCCATTATTCTATTAAACCCATTTTGCTTATGGGCTTAATGTTATTTTGGGCCTAGATTTAGACTGAGCCTTTGTAAACTTGTTGTGAATTTGTCAGGACATTGCGGAGTTGATCTCGTTGCCATATCGATCTCATAGGAGTGAAATCTGACCCCAACAGTTAGCCCCCAGCTTGGTAGTATCGAGTTATGATGATGCCAAGGTAAAAGTTTCTGGAGTCTGAGATCGATATGTTGGACTGCGAAGTTGCCAGGCGTGGACGTCTTGTTATCGAACTCGGGAAGTTCTTGTTGTCCTGCGTTGAGTTGGTGTCTGCGTGTTTTCCTGGGCTTGTTTTCTTTTTCATTGTCTTAAGAGACTGAGGAGGTTGGTGATCTTGTTGCGTTGATGGGCTTTGAGGCCTGCTGGAAAGTTTTAGGAATTTTTCCAAAAACAACAAAGTGACTTTAGGAAATCCTCCAAGTATAAATAAGTCCGCTTCCAGGACATTATTTTCTACCAAATCACTTTGTCTCAGCACAAGGTAAAAAATCATCTCTGTTATATCTCTTTATTTATTTTTTTTTTTGTAAGTATTTTTTTTTGTCGATGAGGAGCCGCCGCATCTCTTTCCGCCGCCACCGTCTATCTCCGGCTATGGACCATCCGCCACTGTCGTCGTCACTCGTCGTGGTCCATGGATCCTCCATCACTGTCGTCGTCGCTCATCGTCGTCTATGGAACCGTCGCCGTCGTCATCGGCAAAGTCATCACGGATCGATCGCTGCCGCCGTCGATTCGCGACAATTCGAGCCGGTGACACAATCGAGACATCGACGACGGTGGATCTGCGCAGTGAAGAGGAGAGAGAGCTTCGACGAGGAGAGAAAAAGTGACCGTCGGTAAAACGCGAGTCATCACGCGTTGTGGAAAAATCGAGCCGGGTGGGCGAGTTCGAGGCGAGGCAAGGCGCGGCGGATAGAGGCGAGGCGAGGCGAGATCGGCGACTGAAACCCGGCTTCGAGAGCTGACGAGTTGACTCAGTGAGTCGACTCGGCCGAGTTGACTCACTGAGTTGACACGGTCGAGTTGACCCACTGAGTTGACTCGACCATTTTTTTTTTTTTTTTTGCGACTCAGCGGCTCGACGGCTTTGTAAAAAGGCTGGCTTTGTGGAGCGACACTGACTTCGATCGTTGCTTATTGGTGCTGCGGAGAGGAGAATTGAGGAGGATGGTTTCTGATTCCACGGATTCGCAGCTTGACAGTTCGCGCGCGAAGGACTCTACAGCGGCTATTTCAAACTTAGAAGATTCCGGAGAGATGGTCGTCGATCCCTTCTTTCTTAGAAGGAGAATGGTTCTTTCGCCATCATCCGACACTGGTATTTTGTCGAGATCGGTCTACTCTGACACTCTAGTCGCGGTTGATGAGATTGGTGTTCGTCCGGCTGCCAAGAAGCCGAGAGCAAAGCAGAGAGAAACCGATCCGCCTGGATCCACCATGTCAACTCCAAAACAGAGGTTCGTGATTCTAACCATTTTCTCTTGTTATTGCTTTTGCAGTTCTGAGTCGCATTGAGAGGTTGCCGAGTGACTTATTCATTCTTCGCGATATACTTGTTGCTGAGAAGTATGACTGGAAGGAAGATTTTTCTTTACGCAGAGTCAGAGAAACTCGTGCTCGTCACTTCGGAGTTACTTCGCAGATTTCTTTGCCAGAGATGCTGGATAACACAAGGAAACCTTCTGCTCGTGAGAGGAGAGTTGCTGAGGCCAGAAGAGGATATAATGCGAGAGTGTCAATTTCAAGAGAAAGCATTAATGGAACCCTTGCACCCAAGCAACGTCGTCCAGCGTTACTGGAACCCTTGCACCCAGGCAACGTCGTCCAGCGTTGGAGCGAAATGATGTCGTCATCATTGATCGTCGATCTGAACCTTCGTATAGGCGTCATGATGATGCGCAGGGAAGGAATGATGATGCTGGGGCAAATCGTAAGCGTTCCCGAGAAGACAG
This sequence comes from Arabis hirsuta, assembly GCA_964056655.1. Classification (NCBI taxonomy): domain Eukaryota; kingdom Viridiplantae; phylum Streptophyta; class Magnoliopsida; order Brassicales; family Brassicaceae; genus Arabis; species Arabis hirsuta. The sequence continues at coordinate 38,859,715 of OZ053301.1, forward strand.
GGGCAAAGACATTGCTGGCGGAGAAGGCCCAAGCAGATCAAGGCGCGCATCGACTCCTCAACTTGATCATGTGGCAACGAGGTGATTGATCGATGATGTGAAGTGGAGGAGGTAATTGATTGAGGACGTGATTAACCGCCGAGATAAAGTTAATGACGTAAAATCGATGAAGGTGATTCGAGCTCGGAGTGGAGTTGAAAGACTCGACGATAAGCTCCAAAGACATTTGGCGACAAGGCGATGATGCAACGAAGCCAAGTCAATTTGTGGATCCGATGACTCGACGAGGTGATGATGCGATGAGGTGATTCTATCGCGACGGGGTGATGTTGATGAGGTGGAGTTTGATCGACGCGACGATGAGGTGGAGTTTGATCGACGCGATGATGAGGCTAAGTCGGTGAAGGTGACGCGACGGTGAGGTGAAGCTTGATCGATGTAATGGCGAGGCGAAGCTTGATCGACGCGATACCAAGGCGAAACTTGATCGATGCGACAGCGAAGCGAAGCTTGATCGATACGACAGGAAGACGAAGCTTGTTCGATGTGACAGCAAGACGAAGCTTGTTTGATGAGATGATGAGGCGATGTCTGATCGATGTGACGACAAAGCAATGTCAGTTAAGGTGATACGACAGTGAGGTGAAGCTTGATCGACACGAAAGCCGGGCAAAGGTTGATCGATGCAACAGCAAGACAAGTTTCAACGCGACTGCGAGGTGAAGTTTGATCGATGCAAGGGTAAGACGAAGCTTGTTCGATGCGAGAGCAAGACGAAGCTTCTTTGATGCGACGACAAGGCGGTGTGATGACGAGGTCTATTTGAGATAAGGGACAAGTCAACGAGGCTATCTTTTTTATGTCGAGGTAGACTTATGTTGACGACGAGGTGGTCATGTCTACTTGAAGCCGAAGCGGGCTTATATTGACTTGACACTGAGGTCAAATCGTGTTGAAGTTGACAAAGTGACCTCATTTTGATGACAAGTTCGATGATGACAAATTCAGCTTTTCGCCCAGTGAGCTTGAATGAAGTGGATTTGATCGTTTTGGTTTATGAGCAGTTCATCGCTGATAATTCTGCACCAAAGATGAACATGTTATATTGTGTAATAACCAACGATTAAGTAGTTGGGTTTTCTGATGATCATTTTGGTTTACGACCATGTATTACATCGACACGGCCGCTCCTATAATGAACACGTTCTTGTGTAATGACCAACGATTAAGTTGTTGGGTTTTCGGATGCTCATTTTGGTTTATGACCATGTATTTTATTGACACGGCCGCTCCGAGAATGAACACGTTATTGCATAATGACCAACGAGGTTGTTGGGTTTTTGAGATGAACATTCTGGTTTACGGATATGTTCTCGTGAACAAGTCCGCTCCAGCAATGAACATAAGATTTAAACCAGCGATTTGTTGTGTACTGGGTTTCTAAGTTGAACATTCTGGTTTACGGATATGTTCCCGTGAACAAGTCCGCTCCAGCAATGAACACTGAATTTATATAGCGTGCTTTATCCGTTGGGGATGTAAAGAGTTCGTCACTGTGGCCAACAGCAACGAGTTAACAAGGAGAATAAGTCTGTTCCTGAGAAGACTTTGGATGAATATGCAAGTGACAACTTGGCTTCTGATAATTGATTTTTGATAAGTTTGCAAGTGAACACTTGACTTTTGATAAGTTTGCAAGTAAATACTTGGCTTTTGATAAGTTTGCAAGTAACACTTGGCTTTTGATAAATTTGCAAGTAAACACTTGGCTTTTGATAAATTTGCAAGTAAACACTTGGCTTTTGATAAGTTTGCAAGTAAAACACTTGGCTTTTGATAAATGTGCAAGTAAACATTTGGCTTTTGATAAATGTGCAAGTAGACACTTGGCTTTTGATTGATTTAGAACGGTAAACCGTGTATAAAAAGGGAAGTATACGAGTATACGTATCCACTCCCCTTCTTTTTAAGGAGGCGGACAGCTGTACCCATCCGAAAATGGGTTGTCTACGTACCCTTTGCAGGGATCAAACCGCCTCGTAGTTCAAGTGAAGTTACTTAGTAGTAGTACTTCTTGAGATGCCTAGCGTTCCATGATCGTGGGACTGGAACGTCTGCCATGTTGGCCAATTCGTAGACACATGGTTTGACCACCTTGGTGACTTTGTAAGGTCATTTCCAGTGAGCTCCAAGTTTGTCGGCTTCGAGTTCTTTCGTGTTTTGGGAGACTTTCCGTAAGACTAACTCTCTTTCATGAAAACGTGTCGTTCTAACTTTGAATTTGTAGTTCTTAGTCGCATCGTGTTGGTAGTTGGTTATTCTGTTCAACGTTGTCTCAGCTTTATGAGCTTTGATTGCAGTAACGTTAAGGCACGTTGTAAGTTCTGTAATGCACTCATTAGTGCTCGTAATTTCTTTGTGCATCTGGGACTGCGCGACCCTAAAGTCGGAGGCGGTGTGCTCCAGCTGTGCTTGCAACTTGGCCATCTCATCGTTCTGAGTTTGGAGCAGGGCCTTGTGTTCCTGTTCGAGCTCGAACTTCTTGGTTGAGTAGAGGTCTCTTTCTTCGTCACCGAGATCTTGGTCGCGCTCGATGTCCACGCTGTTTCGACGAGCCTGGGATCGGTTTCTCCCTACTGGTGTGCTGCGTTTTCTTGAGGTGCGTGTCCTGCGGGGTCGTCGTCCGTGCCGACCGTCTGCGCGATCCCTCCTGAAGCAACTTTGCCGATCGTCTGCGCGATCATTCCTGAAGCAGGTTGGCGTTCCTGCGCGATCCTTCGTGAAGCGGTTTGGCGTTCCTGCGCAATCCTTCCCGAGGATGCTTGGCGTTCCTGCGCGATCCTTCGTGAAGCAGTTTGGCGGTCCTGCGTGATCTCTCCTGAACCAGCTGGTCCTGTGCTCGTTGTTCTGTTGGTTCATTTTGGAGTTGGATTCGCAGCTCGCATCGACAATGGTTATGTTATATCACCTTTGGTTCTCCGTATAGTGCGTGGCGTTGCGAAGCGGAGGCTATGCAGCCTGAACCGCCTAAGCGATCGTCGTGCTCGTCCCTTTTCGGGCACCTTACTTGCTGTCGTGAGAGCCTTCAGTATGTCCTCTTGCTCCACTGACTTCTTGAGAAGCGTCTTCAACATATCCTTCAGTTCGCCCAAGGTTGTCGGATTTGTCGTGGTGACATCGACATCGTCGTCGCCTGTCTGGCTGCTCCTGGTGGTCGTGTTGTGCTGCGACGCCGAGGAATCTTTGTTGCTGTTGCTGCTGCTGGTCATGTTGTCTGGCGATGACGCCGATGAGTCCTCGTTGCTGCTGCTGCCGCTGCTGCCGCTACCGCTGCTGCTGCTGCTGCTGCTGCTACTGCCGCTGCTGCTGCTGCTACTGTCGCTGCTGCTGCTGTCAACGCCGTAGTCACCGGTGTTATCGATGCGGTTGTCACCGGTATTTTCGCTCCTGGTAATGTCTCTCGCGAGGTTTGCTGCTGCGTCTTCTGCTGTAGGTCCGTCCGCGACGATTTCTTTCGAGTTGCTGCCGTTGTTATCTCCGTCGATGGTCATCTCTTCCGATCTCAATGTGGTGGTGCTTGTTGAGTAAGAAACTTTACTCTCCCCTTAGATGGCTCCAAATTATGGAGGGTAGATTCTCCACAATAAATATTTAAGTAATGTTTCTAGGGTTTGCAAAGTTGTGCGATAAGACACCAGACAATAAGATCTCAAGAGAGTTTTATTAGCTGTTTGGAAAGCTGTTACAAGAGTTGTTTTCTGTAGAATGTTTTCATCCTCTCTTTGGGTGAATATAATGAACTATATATATAGAGGAATATCTAAAGTAGGCCAGCCAATAAAATGGGCTTGGCCCATTAAACAATAACTCTAACTTAGGTCCATTATTCTATTAAACCCATTTTGCTTATGGGCTTAATGTTATTTTGGGCCTAGATTTAGACTGACCATTTGTAAACTTGTTGTGAATTTGTGAGGATATTGCGGAATTGATCTCGTTGCCATATCGATCTCATAGAAGTGAAATATGACCCCAACAACTTTGATTTATATTAAAAAAAGAACACATACCGCGAAGTTAACAATTTTATTTGAAACAGTTTTTTTTTTTTTGGTGGATTTGAAGCAGAAAATCTTACTCATTAAATTTTGGTGATGCGAGAACTAGAAAACAAAGAAACGTATAAAATGATTATCACGTAATCGGTACACAATGGCACAAGCGTAAAATTAATATCCGTTGAGGTCAAAATTGACATTAAATTATTCAAACGTGTTTGATACCGTCTGACGGACATATAACTTTATTTCTTACCGTTGTATACATAAATAAATAATTATTTTTTATCATCATGTATAATTTATTAGGGGTGGGCACGGAGCGGATATCCGGAAAATATCCGGTATTCGTAATCCGCTCCGTGAATAACGGATAGTTGTTTTTTTTATCAGATTCGATCCGTGAATTTTCGGATATCCGAAAATTTGGATATCCGACTTTTTAAAAAATATCCGCGAATATCCGATCCGATCCGTTATATATCAAATATTCGATTTTTTTTAAATATCCGCGATCCTATCCTTTATAGTTTTAATTATTATTTAATTATTTAATCATAATAAATATTAAATACTTAGCAAAAAATAAATAAATTCAATACAATTATTTCTATTTGTATATCTATAATAACAAAAAATAATAATTAATCATATACATTATATATGAACTTTATATTATAATATATGTAACAGATCGGATCGGATATTCAGTTTTTCTAAAATGATATTTGTGATTTGTTTTGTTTTTCACGGATATTTAAATTTAGTATTTGCTTTGTTTTGAAATTTTATGAATATCCAAATTTTTCAGTTCGAATAAGAACGGATAACGAATCGAATTGGATATAACGAATTTTTTGCCGAGCCCTACAATTTATCTTGTTAGCACAGAGCCACATGCAGAGTACATATAACAAGACTCCTTTCTCTCACATAACGACACTCTTTCTTTATTAGGTTTAATAATACTTTTATGTTAAATCTTTTTTTTTTTATTAAATTTCTTTTTCATTATTCCTTTCTCTAGGTCTCATAAGTTTTTTTAATAGTCTCTTCGATTAAAAAAAACAGTAATTATTGAAAAGACATTGTTTTGCTGTAGGGAATTTATTATTTTATAAATATTGATTGCCAATAAAACTGTTTCAAATCCTAGATTATAAATAGCATTAATGAAAACTTACATCATGACTTGTTTTTAGTATGAAATCCAAAACGTTTGATTGGATACAATTTAGGGATGGGTTTAGAGACCAATCCCTCGTTTGTTTCTATGCACTAATGTTTTGATGAAACTTGTATAGACATGAACAATGAAGGCGTTTATTTTCCATTTTTTGGAATGTCGATTAAAGACGAGCACGTACGTTATTGGCATTTTACCCATAAACTGATGAGAGTATTGTGGCATTGTGACATTTTTTTGTTCTGCCGTACGTGAACGTGACCTTATCACATGACCAAATAAACCCCACATACCTTAACAAATATGTCCAATGTTATATATACATGGCATAGTGTGTCCCTTTGATATATATATTGAATTCCATAAACTCGACCGTTAGGTCGCAGACAAAAAGTTTTAAATTATTCATAACTTTTTCTTGTTTAGACTAATTATCCTTTAATTTTAATTAGTTCAAGACTCTTTAATATTTCAAGTTCTAGGAGGTATTACGATCGCATGAATGTATTGTGATCATAATAATAAACACAGGGATGAAAATGCTTAGTACTGTTTTATCAAAAAAACAAAGAGGGCATGATAATTAACTTTGTTTTGCCAAAAATTAGAGTATAATAATGTAAATATATAAGTACACGTTTCAAATAGTTGTTTACCCATATATAATTTTGAATATGGATTTATAAAATTGCTCTGCATACCAAAAATTATGAATTTCTTTACACTAGATCACCTATGTATATAATAGTCTGATTAAAAAGACACTAGGCAGTGGACAGGACATTTTTCAACAGTAACAAATTAAAAATAATATTTACTGGTTAGTCACACATCACGGGTAAAAGTGAACAGATAGGTTAAATTTTCATTACTTAATTGGATGTCTTTAGATTTTAAATAATTTTATTAGAAAGAAAAAAACAGTTGTGATTTTGTAAACCCTAGGTATTCTTCCCTATTTAATCAACGTTTCACTGTTCACAGTTTACTCGCTACTTTCTTCCTTGTTCAACGTTTCACTGTTCAAAGTTTTCATCTTTCTTCCCTACTTTCTCTCTCTCAAATTTTTTTTCTCTTCATGGCTGATACTGATCAAGTTGCTAACATTCCAGTCCCCAATGTTCCAGCTGTTAACGTCCAACCTAAGCTATGGTTGGAACTTAAGCTTGAACGTGGTGCTGAAATTGTCGGAGCTAATTTCTACACTGTCTCGAACTCTTGTTTATCCAGTTACAAATTGCTATTCTAGGCGCGGCTGTCCGTGCTTACATGACCAAACATAAGTCTGAAATTTTTGGGACATTAATTTTCTTAGCCTTAATGTTTCCACTATTCCTAGTCCCATAAGAAGATAGAGAATGATTTTGTACTTGTTTAACAGATATAGATACTCCAAAGTTTCAGTAACACTGGGCTACTGCCGCACGTTTGTTTATTTTAGCTTCTCAAATGAGCGACAGTAGCCTAGTGTACTGAAACTTTGGAGTATGTATGTGTTAAACAAGTACAAAATCATTTTCAATCTTCTTAGAGGCTAAGAATAGTGGAAACATTAAGGCTAAGAAAATTAATGTCCCAAAAATTTCAGACTTATGTTTGGTCATGTAAGCACAATCAACACCGTCTAAAATAACAATTTGTAACTGGATAAACAAGAGTTCGGGACCAGTGTAGAGATTAGCTCCAACAATTTCAGAACCACGTTCAAGCTTACGTTCCAACCATGGCTTAAGTTGGACGTTAACAGCTGGAACGTTGGACACTGGAATGTTAGCAACTTGATGATATAGATGGATTTGCTATATCAACTTATCTTTTTATTGTTTCTTGGATTAAACTCTTTGGTATCCACGACGAATTTTGTGTATGTGATAGTCTTTTAGCAACAACAATAATGCTAGAAGCTAAGTTTGAAAGTGGTGCTAATAGTAGCCATATCCCTAGGATTATCTTTACTTATCTCACTTTTGTATTATTAGTGTGTTTTAGACTATCTAAAACTCCCTATGAAGCAGCTTTTGAGATTCAATTGGCCGATCGTTTAGATCAACACGAAGACTGAGGAAAGTTGAAGAACTTGTGATTTCTTTTAATGTAAATTTTCTTTTCTTTTTTGTAGTTTTCGTTTTATTTTTTTTAATGTAATTTTCGTTTTTATTTTCATTTTGCTTGTACTACAGAATTTGAATATTAATATATGAAATCTTTTTTATTTTCCTGGCTTAACATATTCATAAGATGTTGTCTATTTAAATAATTTACAGCTTAAGGTTAACTTAACCAAGAATACTGCTTATTGTTATTAAATTTTGTTTTCGTATTTGTGTTTGAACAATGTTAACCAAATTTGAATGTAAACCAAATTAACATAACAAACAAGCGCGGAATTCAACAAGATCCAATCTCAGTGCTTTCATCCATCATAATTAACACGAAATAAAGGACACAATAATTAAGAAACAATTGGTTGGATTGCAAGCAAAAATAATGGGAGGAAAATGATCTATTTGACAATTTTTATTTTATTTGTCTCTTAGTTCTATTGTGCAAAGCTCATAATGCCTTGACAGAGAATTCTCAAACCGCTTTCTTTTTCTTGTGGCCCAAAATTTTCAAACATTTTTAACATTACATTTTTTTTTTTTTTTTTGAATTATATGTTAAATTAATTCAAGAGAAAATACGGTTGTTACATCAAGTGCTACTGTTTTTGAGTTTCTAGAAACTGAATGAAATCAATTTACATTTCTTCACGAAGAGAAAGCAAACCAAGCTTGGAGACTCTCATCATACCTCCGGTCGCCTCCTCTCCTAATCGATACTAGTTGATTCCTCACTTGCTTGTCGATGAATTTGATGATGCGAGCCGGTTGGGTTGATGCTTCACCGTGTTTCCTCATGTTCCTTTCCCTCCAAATTGTGTGAATCGAAGCTTGGAAAACATATCGGACTAGGAGACCTTGAATTCGGGGAAGGCTCTTATCCGCTATGTAGTTAACAATGACTTGCCAATTCGTTGAGTAGTGAGGTCCAAAGAGTTTTTGCGCTAGCTTTGCCCATATTTCCGATGAGAACCGACATGAGAAGAATAAGTGATCTCTCGTCTCCATGAGGTCCGAACAGAGTACACAGATCGAGTTTGTTCCTGCATTCCAAGCGCTCATACGGTCACCTGTCGATAAGCGATTGTGCATCGCAAGCCATGTACAAAAAGAATATTTTGGTGTCGCATGAGTGAACCAAACCCCAGCGTGCCAGTTCACTTGAGAACTTGTTCTTCGGATATGATTCCATGTATCCTTTGTTGAGAAAGATGGTTTGAATTTGTCTGCTTTGCCTTTCCACTTAATCACATCATCGGAATCTGGATCCCGGTTTTGTCCATGAGTTTCAAGAGCTGCTTCTATGTCATTAAGGCTTGAGACTCTGTGTCTCCGTCTTCTACGTGTGGTCCAAGCTTCAGCAACCGTAGCATGCTGCCCAATTCCCATATCAATAACACCTCTCGGTCCAACTAGCTCCATTAGGCAGCCCATATCCGACCACCGATCATACCAAAAAGACGCGGTTTCTCCATTCTTCACTTCCATTCTGCAAAATTCTCTAGCTCTTAGTCGATATTTCAAGAGTTTTTTCCACATCCAAGACCCCTTATTAGCACTAGCCTTCACTGCCCAAAATGATTCCCGCTTGAGAATGTTTGTCTTGATCCATTTGACCCACATTGATGGCTGGTTGGAGATGATTCTCCATATCAATTTCAAACAACAAACCTCGTTCGTTTCTTTGAGAGACTGCAGCCCCAACCCTCCTTCTAGTTTCGGTTTACATACATCCTCCCATGCAATCTTTGCTTTCCTTGAATTCAGCTCCGGACCCGACCAAAGAAAAGCAGAACACAAATTATCGATTTCTCGTATACATTCTCGGGGAAGCCGAAACGCAGCCATCCAAAAGTTGGAGATGCTCCATAAAACCGAGCCAATGAGACAGAGCCTGCCTGCGTAGGAGAGAGATCTTGATGTCCATGTACCGATACGCTTTCGCACTTGTTCCACAAGCGGGAGATAGTCACCAGCCGACATACATTTAGTAACTAGAGGAAGGCCTAAATAACGCACGGGAAGTGTTCCCACTGTGAATGGAAATTGCGTTACCATCTCTTGGCAAATCTCCTCTGAAACACCCGTTATAAACATAGTAGATTTCTCCATACTTATCTTCAAACCTGAGATTTTGGCAAACTCATCAAACACCTTGACTATACCTTCTACCGATCTCACCTTACCATCCGTAAGGACCATGATATCATCTGCAAAACTTAGGTGAGTAAGACCCGTAGTCTTACATTTCGGGTGATATCCAAATTGCCTTTCTATCGCAGCCCTGTCTAGTAACTTCGATAGTACATCCATGCTCATGATAAACAAATACGGAGACAGGGAGCATCCTTGCCGTAGACCTCTTGAACTTTGAAAATACCCGGCTAATTCTCCATTAACTTGTATCGAAAATGAAGCAGAGTTTATGCACACCGAAACCCAACGTATAAACCCTTCTGGAAAATTCATGGCCGACAGAGCATTGAGGAGAAAGGGCCATTGAACCGAATCGAAGGCTTTAGAAATGTCTATTTTTATCGCACATCTTGCTGAAACCGAGTCCTTGTGATAGTCTTTGACAAGCTCCGTAGCAAGCAACCGGTCCTGTATAAAATGAACATTACATTTTTATATCCTCAAAGCCACGAACCCAACCATTTTAGAAGTCAAATGGATTTTTGACACAGTAAATTCTTCATCAAACATAACTTACATAACAAAAAGAAAATATCAAGATTTGTAGTACGCTTCTTCCATGGGATAAAGGGCCTATCATTATAATCATCTATTCATGGCCCAAATATAGATCGTTATCGCTACTCACGAGAAGAACGACCCGCGCGACTTAACCGTCCGATTTTGGTTTTCGTTTGTTTGGTTCGGTTGAGGCTTTGGGGGAATCATTAACCAAATCACGGTTATTTCGCGTCGCATTGAAGTAGAGAGAGTGAGAGACAAATAAAAAACGGTTAGTTGTAATGGAATTTGGTTCGGTTTTGGTATTGTTAGCCGGTTATCGATGTGGTTCGAAAACGGTTTAGTTGTTAAATTGGAGTCCGGTTCAGGGGTGCTTCACACGGGAGATGTTCAATGAGAATGACAGGCGCTTTACCCATTTCATTTAATCAAAGTTTAGAAGTTATAAACACGGGAGATGTTTATTTATATTTTATGGCATATGGAAAAAAAAAATCAAATGATATCACTTTGGGTTCATTTGAAAAAGTAACCGAAAATTCTACGTGTAGAACAATTAACCCTTAAATTTAAAGATTTTGGTTACTTAAAAAAAAAAAATAGAGTCACCAACATGTTTTCTTAAGGATGAATTGCAAAAATAACCAACCAAAAAAAAATTAATTAATCAACTAACTAAAACTAGCTAATGTTGCTTAATCAAATCCACTAGAATTAGAGTAAATGGTTAGGGTTCAAATTATAATATATATATTTTTGTGCTATTAAACCCAATTTACCTTTTTTTAATTGATTTAAAATAAAATAGACTGAATCATACAGAAGCATATAACTAACTATATATCAAAAACAGATGAAAAGTAGACTGAATCATACAGAAGCATAGAAGGACCAACCTTTTTCCTAGCACCTCCTTCCATAGTATACGTCTTTCAAGTTCCGGTCTGACCATACGGTTGTAACCCTCAAGTAGTTCAAATACAATAGGACAAATGACTTGGTCATATAAGTCCTTCTGTTGAGATGCTGGACCAAAGACCTGAGAAATTCAGAGAGTAAATGAGACAACCGAGAGACAAGGAAACTTGCTTAAGACAAGATTTTGTCAACTCTGGAACCTTATCAAAAGCAAAATGTCTATCAATGTGCTTCCCAGCAATACTCTGAGTGGCAGCAACTTCTCTACGGTGCTCGTTACAAGAAATCACCACCGGTGTATGTATTCTGGCCTCAATGGCCTATAAGAACCAAGATCAAAACCCAAAAGATGCCAAAATACCAAAAACAAAAACAAAAAAGAAACTTTATAGTAAAAAGACACACCTGCAACGCAATATGACCTGCACATTCACACCCTTTTCTTTATCATGGAGCCTTGGAAGCTCGCTCCTTAGCCTCTAAATGAAAGAAACACAGAAGAAGATCCCTCAATATTTGATGAATAAACTATACATACGCACATTCTGGATTCAGTAATGGAAACAGATAGAAGAAGACGACTTTAAAAGGTATATTATAGAATTTGGGGTATTATGGAGTGAAACGGCTCATGTTGGGGTGGAGCGAAAGAAGGGAAGAACCAATAATCTGATTTAAGGAAAAAATTATTGGGATTTTAACACATCGAAATCATCATCATAATCAATATACGAATCATAAACCCTGAAAATCAGCTTGGGAGCGAGGAAGAAGAAGAAGAAGAAGAAGAATCGCGAGTATACAAGAGAGAAGAATGATAAACGCAGCGTTTTGTTAAAATGTAGGAGACGTGTCAGATAGAAAGACCAGCCAAGTGTCCAAAAGATTGAGTGTGCTGATCTTCTTTTATAGATTTATTTTTTTTGTTTTTTTCATGGATTTTATCTTTATTTTTATTTATTTTTTTTTTTGTCGACATCATTTTTATTAGGGTCCAATTTTTAAATAACCTTTTCTCTCCAACACCAACCTCAAACACCAAAAAAATTCTCATATAACCCTATAACCCTTACTAAACTTGGAAATTACTAAACTAACCTCACTAATAATTAAAAAAAATAAAAGAAAAAGAAAATAAAATTCTGATTTCTGCAGAACGATGGGTTTCATCTTCTTCATTTAGGTTTCCCCATTGAAGCTTGAAAAAATCAAAATTCTGGAGCATTGGACAATATTTTAGGAAAATCGAAGTTTTGGTGTGTTGGGTTATGATGTATAACCAATTTTCGTTGTTCTAAACATGTTGGATAGATAATTTAGAGATTTCAATTAGATTTGAGAAATTGCTATTTTCGAATGCATATTAGGTTGGTATCTTATTTTCTGGGTTGATTATGACATTACAATGGAAATAAACGGAATAAAGTGGTTGATTCGGATCGTAGTAAATCATAGATTGCAGAATCGAATTCACAAAATCTGAATATAAAGAACAACTGGGTAATACTGGTAATACTGAGAGAAAGGTAATACTGGGTAATACTGGGTAATACTGGTAATACTGAGAGAAAGGTAATACTGGGTAATACTGGGTACTACTACGTTTAGGAATCACTAGGTAGAACTGGGTACTACTGATAATTGGGAACACTGAGTATAACTGGGTACTACTGAGTTTAGAAAACACTAGGTAGAACTGAGAACTACTAACATTAGCTCAATGTTATGAAACAAGCATATATTTTGATTACGGACGACATTATGTAAAGAACGGAGATGAGGATGAACGGAAATGGAGACAATGAGCACAAGCATATATTTTGATTACGGTGCTGAAGTAGCTGACCTAAGTGGTGGTGGTGAAGTAGGATTCCCAAGTGGTGCATGATTTGAGAATTTTTATTGTTACAATTTGTTTGGATAACTAAGTAATACTGGCTATTATATTTGTACTACTATGTTCGAATTTGGATAACTAAGTAATACTAGTTATTGTATTTGTACTACTATGGGTTGAATTTTCATTGTTACGATCATTTATATATGTGTTTCAATTATTTATGTGTTTCAATTATATGTGGCATAAAAACATCTCATTGTTAATTTTACTTTACAAAAGTATTTAAAAATATATATATATATATAATTATTTTCCCACAATCACCTTACAACAACCTTACACTTTTAAAGAAGGTTTTGTTAATGTGATATACTTTACTAAGTGAAACTCTACTAAAATGTGTTTCTGCAAATATGATGGTGCACAATCATATGAAATGTGTTAGAAATATCAAAAATGAACTAGACTACTGAAAGTTTTTAATTTTAAGTAGGTATAACTGGTTAAGTAGGTAAATCGTCAAAAGGAACACTATGAGTTCAATTTGTAACACTGGAATACTAGGCAGGATAACTATGTGTTAAATATAGCACATGTGTTATATAAACACATGTTTTATAATAAACACACGTGTTTGTTATACACATGTTTTTTTTTTGTCGTGACATTAATTGGGTTCAATCCTTGAGTTCTGGACATATTTAAAGATTTTTTTTCAAAAAAAAAAAACAGAGAAAGAACAATTTTTTCTTTCCCCCAAAATCGTGAATTCTAGGGTTTCTATTTCTCCGATTGGGATTCCGATTCGAGTACCTCCGATTACGGCAACCTTCCATTTCGCATTTCATCGGTCAATTTTGTGTTTTAGTTTAATTTTTTTAGAATTTAATCGAATTCGATTCTAGGAACATGGATCGTTCGAAGAATGAGAGCGTCATATTTGGGGAGTTCGAGGACAAGTGTGTTGTCTACTTGGAGGAGATTGCTTTAACCAAAAGAAAATTGGGAAAAATAGAAGCTCGCCTATCTCAATTGGGAGACCGAATTGATGAAGAGCAGAAGAAGTTTGACGAGATGGTCAACTTTTGCAAGGAACATAGCAAAAATCATGGAAAACACTCAGAAGAAAATCGATTACCTAAGGGAGATGGCTTGCAGACTTTATGCAAAGGTAGAAGATTTGCAGATGGAGTTGGAGAGTTGAAGTGAAGAAGTTTTAAGTATAACCAGCATATGCAGTATTACCAGTTTAACCTAGTATTACCAGTATAACCAGCATACGTAGTATTACCAGTTTTACCTAGTATTACTACGAGCTCGATAATCTTGCACATATTATTACACAGAAACATAGGAAATGTGTTTCAAATTCCAAATATCACAAGTACTACTGAAAATTTATTTTTCATAACATGGTACAACTGCGTAAATAGGTAAAACGTCAAAATGACAACTAAGTATTATATTTGTAACACTGAAATACTTGAGATAACTATATGTTACGAAGTTCTAGTTGTACCTCAGTTGTACCCAGTAATTCATGTGATTATAACAAAATACAATAACATAATCAAATTTGAAGGGCATGAGATTTGTTAACTTGGCTCACGATGATTTGTTAACCAGTTTTACACAAAAAATTGAGTACCTAATTAAACCATACAACAAAGCAGTAAACCAAAATGTCTAATTTATACTATATCATAGTGAGATCCATGTATTTTTCTCCCTCCTTCATGTCTTTGTTGTGCTCTTCGTCCTTGATGTTCATCTTATCATTTTTATTTGTTTCCCTTCATTTCTACCTTTTAATAAAAAAAAAAACCAGAAATGAATGTATGTGCTTTGGGTTTCAATTCTGAAAATTCACAAAATTAATCAAACCCAAACGGCACTATCATCACAACGCCTCATTTGTCTACCAATTTGGAAAGTCTGAACCTTTACATACTCCTAATCACTGAAGAGAATCGAAAACAAAAGTCCAAATATGTTCAAGCTTCTCGAAGCAATCTATATCACAATTATTTTTCCTTCTTCATCATACAGAATCAATTAAAAATTAGAGAAGAAGAAAGAAGGAAGAAGAACGGAGAAGAAGAAAGAACAAGAAGATGCATGGAGAAGAAGAAAGAATGAAGGAGGAAGACGATCGAAGATGCAGAGATAAGAATTTGTAAATTAAAGATTTTTATATATTTTTTTTTTAAGTTAAAAATCTGAGATGGTTGGATCGTAAATAAGTTGAATTGTGTTTGGTTAAATTGTCTTTTCATACTATTTTGACACGAAAAATAAAGAAAAAATAAATGGTTTTTAACGAAAGTTATTTGAAATTTTTTTTTAAAACAAAAGGTTATTTGAAGTTTTGATCTTTTTATTATGAAAACCAAAGTGATACAAATTAGGCCTAAATAAAACCACACAATAAAATGATATAACTACACTGAGTATGCGTGTGCGGCTGCTAGTTGGCATCGATGGAAGCATCACCTCTCTGAACCTCCAATCTTCATCTTCAAGATACTGGCACTAATGACCCAATTGCATCTTTTAAATCTGAGTTGAGTCCAGAAAAATTCTCTAATCTTCACTAATTACCTCCACCGATCATCTGACAACTATGACAACACCTCTAATCTATGACCAACTATGATCGATTAAAGATGATCCAGGAGAAGACATATCTTCCCGCCATAGTGAAGACGATACCAAATTTGGAAGAAAGAAATGCAGTTCCGGTTTCATCACCTCCACCCCAGATCAAAGTCAAAACCAAAATCCAAACAGGCCAGAAAATTCTATCCGATAATCGGAAATAGAACCGGACCAAGCCGGAGATCCGGAAGAAGACAAGAACGAAAAAACACAAAGAACAAAAGAACCCGAAACCATCAGATCTCTAATCATGCTTTAACATCAACAAAATCAATCAAAGCCTCCTTCAAAATCGATGTCAGATCTATCAGAATTGTTAGATCTAAAACATCAAGATCTCCAAAAACTTCAATCAGAGTTAACGAAAGAAACATGAAGAGAGATTGAGGAGTTTATATATATATACAAACTTCACGGTATCGCCATCGGAAGAACGACGAAAACCGGAAGCTAAAGAAACGATGAATTGAAAGCGTAGATCAGAAAAGAGAAAGAGAAGAACTCACTAGAAGAGAAGGGAGAGATTGTTATTTGTTTTTATATTTATATTTATTTTACATATTTCTAATTTTAAAATCAAAATATGTAAACATTTTTCTATTTTAAATTCATAAAATTTATATTATTCTCAAATGAAATATAATATAAATAAATATATTTTATTTTGTAATTTAATATTTATAATAATAAAATATTTAAATATTCTTTGTATATATGTACTATTTTGAAATCATTCTTACTTATTTTTATTTTTAATTTAATACAAAATTTTAGTAGTTATAATTAATAATCAATATACATAAACATTGAAGATTTAAAATAAAATGTATTGTAAGAAATTCTTTTTGTTTAGGTAGATATCTAGATGAAAAAATAATTTTCTAATTATATAATAAATTTAATCTTTCGACTATAAATAAATAGTTTGGGTTCTTAAAGCATGATTATCCATGATATTTTTGTAAGTTTTGTGGGTATTATTAAATATAAAATTATTAAAATTTGAGTAAAATAAAGAAAAAGAGTGTTTTTGGTTGAAATAATGGGATGTATTGAAATATAAAATTAATAAAATTTGAGTAAAAAGAGAAGATGAGTTGATACTTTTAGAGAAAGAGTGTTTTTGTATCAATGAATTGATATTTTTGAATAGAGTTTTAAACTTTAGTTGATACTTTTGAGATATATTTAAATATAAAATTAATAAAAATTGGGTAAAATAATGAAAAGAAAGTATAAAATTAAATAAAAAGAAAAAAGAGCGTGTGTTTTAATAATTTTATATTTAATAATACTCATCAAATCTCATGGATAATAATGATTTTACGTGACAGTCGTTTTCTTTAGTTTTGCTCGATTGAGAAAGACGAATATACCCCTGCTAAGGTGCGTTGCTTTACGCTCCTCTCGTTTTTTTTTTTTTAATTTCCTTTTGATTTTTCTTAATTAATTATTTTTTTGGTACCCTAAAGTTTTTTTTGTTTTTCTGGTTTGCTCTTGCGTATCGATTTAGGTGCCACAAATTAGAAAAAGAACCCTAATTCCCCAAATTTTCAATTCCTTCTTTTCTCAATTAGATTTTCGATTTTCCTTACGGGGAAAGGTTCTCTGCAACCCTAGATTCGTTCTCGTTCTCGTTTAGCTAATGGCGAGTGCGGCACGGGGAGAGAGCAGCAATCCATACGGCGGCGGATTGGGAACCGGCGGGAAGTTCCGGAAGCCGACGGCTCGAAGGTCTCAGAAAACTCCGTATGAACGACCACCGACTTCTGTGAGGAACTCTGTACTTGGAGGCGGAGAAGACCGAGGTGGCGGCGGCTGGTTGTCGAAAGTGTTGGATCCGGCGCAGAGGCTTCTTACTTATAGCGCTAATAGGCTATTGGGGTCGTTTTTCCAGAAACGCCTTGTCTCAGGCGAGACGCGTTTACAATCACCGGAGCAGAAGCAGCTTCCAGAAAGAGGTACAGGGTTTCTTGCTTTTTCCCGATTCAAAAGTGATTTCTTTGGTCCCTTTTGCAGTCATTAATGGCCTTAGAGAAGTGTTTACTTACGAATTGTAGATTTTTAGCTTTTACATTTGTCGTTTGTACTTGGACGTTGTTGGAGTGTTCTCTAAGTAGTTAGTACCTAGCCAGATTTTATCTGTAAGTACCTATCCAGGTTTTACACTATTGAATTAGTCTGCTAGGGTAACAGCGTCCTTTTCGCCTGCTCTCTAAATTCCTGCTCGAGATGTTTTTTACGAGAATGAGACTCCTTTTCGCCTTCCTAAGTGGAAGTTCTTACATGTATTGTTTCCGTTTTCATGGTTCAGATGTGATTCCAGAGACGAAGGTAGGACGCGTGGAGAACACCTCTGCTGTAAGTAAATGAGTTGCCTTCTAATTTAAAATTCTCTCCATCCTTTGGATTTCCTTGTGCTTTCATCTACTGTTGTGTAACTTATGATTTATCTACTGATGTGGTCTATGTGAAGTTGTCCATGAAGAATGATTTGATTCAGATGGAAGATACCAATGCATCTGTCAATCCAACCAAGGATGGGTTTGTAGATCTTGAGAAAATTTTAAAGGAGAAGACTTTTACAAGGTACATCAGCTTACAAGTTTTACATTGTACATATAATTCAGTAGAGTACCAATTTTTCCCTTATGGTTATAAAAGTTTCTTTTATCTTATGATGCATTTAAGATTCATAAAGCAGAAGAACTGAATATATGTTTCTGTTTTTCCCTCTTTTTCTTTTTGGTGTGTTCGTTTTAACATTTTTAAACATCTTCGCCTTTTGAAATCCATTAATCGCTTTTGATGATTTTACAGGTCTGAAGTTGATCGATTAACTACCTTGCTGCGTTCTAAAGCTGGTGATTCATCCACTGTAAACGGGGAGCAGAGAAATGAATTGAATATTTTAAGACATCCACTATCACAAGAGAGAGATAGGGCGCATCCAAATAATGGAAGTATGAACGCCCTGGTTTCAACACCCCTTAAAAGTTCGAGGGTAAGAAATTTGTTTGACATATGTGATATACTAGTCTGATTTATGCTGATCTCCATGCAAGATGGCGTTGTTAATCTTTTGATTTTTGATGACATCCTTACCAGGCTCTCGATGAGTGCATTGCTTCGCCAGCACAGCTTGCAAAAGCCTACATGGGTAGCAGGCCTTCAGAAGTTACTCCTTCTATGCTGGAGCTGCGTGGTCAAGGGGTTAGGGAAAATTCTGTTTTCCTGAACAGAACCCCTTTTCCGTCAAAGTCACCTACAATGTCACTTGTACCAAAGCCTTCTGGACAAAGACCTCTGGAAAATGGTTTTGTCACCCCTAGATCTCGGGGAAGATCTGCTGTCTATAGCATGGCCAGAACACCATACTCTAGGCCTCAGTCCGCTGTGAAGGTATCAAATTTGAGACAAAATTACTTTATTGTAGAATTTGCAACTTGTTTCCCATTTTATAGTGTTTTTTTTTTCCAGATTGGGTCTCTTTTTCAGGCATCTCCAAGCACATGGGAAGAAAACTTATCTTCTGGTTCTAGACAAGGGTTTCAATCGGTGAACTTTTTGACTATGCACCTGTCAGATGTCAGATTGGTTTCTGTAACAATGTATTGACATGACTTTTATTTTATTTTGTAGGGTATCAAACGGAGGAGCTCAGTATTAGATAATGATATAGGATTTGTGGGACCTGTAAGGAGGATTCGCCAGAAGTCTAACCTTTCGTCTAGAAGCTTGGCTCTGCCTGCTTCTGAAAGCCCACTTTCTGTCCGTGCCAGTGGTGGACAGAAAACTACACATACATCTAAAGATAGTGCAGAGGATATTCCTGGTTCAAGTTTCGACCTTGTCCCTTCCAAGTCCAGTGAGATGGCTTCAAAAATATTGCAGCAACTTGATAATCTGGTTTCAACGAGGGAGAAATCACCTAGTAAATTATCAGCATCCATGCTACG
The DNA here is from genome assembly GCA_964056655.1 of Arabis hirsuta. Lineage (NCBI taxonomy): Eukaryota > Viridiplantae > Streptophyta > Magnoliopsida > Brassicales > Brassicaceae > Arabis > Arabis hirsuta. The sequence continues at coordinate 38,879,133 of OZ053301.1, forward strand.
TGGCCCAGCTCTTAAAAGTCTCCAGAATGTGGAGTCGCCAAAGTTCTTGGATAACCTTCCTGAGAAGAAGGCAAATTCGCCAGATTCTAGTTACCAAAAGCAGGAAAAAACTAGAGCGAGTGGCTCTAGAGATACTTTGACTATGAGTGAGAAGACTGGGGCTGTTGATGGCACAAGCAAAGCAGGTTCGAGTAAAGTTCAGGAGACTCGTGGTAAAGGCGCTTATGTGCCTCTCACGAGTTCTTTGGAAGAGCATCCTCCTAAAAAGAGAGCTTTCCGGATGAGCGCGCATGAGGTATACAGTTAATTTCTTTTATTTATTTATATTTCCAGAATGTTACTGCAAATAGAAGTGTCAAAGCAAGCAACCCTAGAAATGCAAATGTTAACACGTCTAACTATAAATATGATTTTGCCAGTTTATGTTTCCAATTACCCTTTTGGTCTTCTTGAGAAAAAAAATTATGCTTTTTTCCTTGATTCATTATCATGTGTGGGTATTAATTTCCTCTGGCATTAATTTTATAGCAAACTGTTGACCATATATACACCTGTGGACTAAATAATGCAGGATCTCTTGGAGTTGGATGATGATCATGGTGTGGCATCTACTTCATTTGAAGTGGCAGAAAAACAGAATGCCTCCAAAGTGGAGAAAGGTCTTGGTAGCAGCATACCTAAAGGAGAGAAACCACTTCCTTCGTCCGTGGCCATACCCTCTACGTCATATATTTCTAATGGCGATGCCTCTCAGGGTACTTATAATGGATCTGTGGAAACTGGAAGGAGCAAATTTGCTGCGCCGCCCATTGAAGCTGTTCAGCAAAGTAATATGGCATCTGAGCCAACTTCACAAAGCATCCAAGGGACGGAGAAATCGAGTATTTCTTCTGGAAAACTAAGCTCAGAAGAGAAGGTTATCTCTCTGGAAGAGCCTAAAAAAGCTGCTCCTGCATTTCCCACCATCTTCACGTCACCGGCGACCACTGACTTAACTCAAGACACTGGTGCATCTACAGACATCAAGTTAGAAAAGACAAGCAGGTTGGTGGCATAATCATTTTCCCTCTCAGCTTGATAGACATTACTTTCATTACTTGCGTCAATCCACCAGTGAGCCTTATCTATATTGGTTATGAAAGTTTTGATCTGAGTTCTGACTATCTTTCTTGCTGTTGCAGCTCTGCTTTTGGAGTATCAGACGCTTCACCAAAGCCAACTGAATCAAATAATGCGGTTAGCAACAGTGCTGCTGAAGCTGAGTCAACCACCAATGGTAGTACATTTTCAGTTGGAGCAAATGCTGTCAGTCCACCTCAGGGTAATGGCTTTCTTGGTTCAAGCCCTTCCTTCCCACCTAGTATTTCAAATATACCTTCCGATAAATCTGTGAGTGAGGTGCCGTCCACTGTGCAATCTCTTGCTGCAACTACAACTGCCTCTAGTGAATTTGGAAAGTTGCCTGTTAATACCAGTAACGACAGCAACTTTGGCAGTAACTCACAATCAACTTCAGCATCTCCCCTCTCTTCTACATCAGCTTTCAAGTTTGGGGAACCTGCAGCTCAATTCCCTGCGTCAACAGTACTCGCATCTACCAGTCAGATCTCAAAGGAGGCTGAAGTAACCTTTGGAAATTTAAACACTTACAAGTTTGGTGGTATGACTTCAGCTGATACAAGCACTGACAATGTATCTGCTGCTAAATTCTCAGAAATTCAAAGCACGCCAAGTTTTGGGTTTGGGACCTCAGCTCCTGCTGTGGCAGACGCAGGTAATAATGTCTTTGGTGTGACATCCTCTGTGGTTGGTGGCAGCACATTAAACTCTTCTACTGCTGCATCTTCTACACCTGGGAGCTTATCATTTGGTGTGACATCTTCATCAACCCCTGGGACAGAGACCAGCAAATTTGGTACTTCCTCTCCTGCGATTACAAGCTCTGGTTGTAGCATGTTTGAAGGTGTAGCTGCAAGTACTGGAAGCAGTGTTGTTGGATTCAATGCAGTTTCATCAGCATCTGCTGCTAGTTCTCAATCTCAGACCTCAATTTTTTTTGGTACTCAGATGCGTAGTACTGGGAGCGGAACCACAACCTCAACCCAAAGCTTCCCCTTTCAGTATGCATCATCTGCATCAGCTCCTTCATTTAATTTGTCTGGGAACACTTCTTTTGCGTCAAACAGTTCTCCATTTGGATCATCAAAGTCAGACCCTCCAGTATTTTCTTCTAGCTCAACCCCTCAACTGAGTTCTACAAACTCCTCTGCAAGCACTAGTGGTACAACGAGCTCTTCCCTGTTTGGGAAAAACTGGCAAGCTCCCAACTCTGCTCCAGTCTTCAGTTCCCCGTTCACCAATTCATCTCCTACCTTTAACTTTGGAGGATCGTCTGCTGCTACTGGTTCAAGCGCTTCTGCTACCAACACACAGTCATCTTCATCTATCTTTGCTTTCAGCTCAACTGTTCCCACCACTTCTCAGCAGCCAGTATTTGTTAACTCAGCCCCCTCAGCAACTCCATCACAGCCTCTGTTTAGCAACTCAACTCCCGGGTTTGCGTTTGGTGCAACTGCTGCACCAACTAATAATACAAATGGGTTCAACAATAACCAACAAATGAGCATGGAAGACAGTATGGCAGAAGACACAGACCAAGCTAATAAAGCATCAATGGCTAACCCGTTCCTGCAGTTTGGAGGCCAACCGTCTGTCTCAATGCCTCAAACAAACATTGGCTTTGGCGGACCGCCGGCAACGCCGCCTCCATCAATGGCTAACCCGTTCCTGCAGTTTGGAGGCCAACCGATGGCAAGCACACCGCAGAACGCATCACCTTTCCAGGCATCCCCCAGTCTAGAGTTCCAAGGAGGAAGCTTTTCACTGGGTAGCACTGGAGGTGGCGATAAGTCAGGCCGCAGAATCTTCAAAGCAAAGAAATCCAACAGAAAGAAATAAGCACTGTGGATCATACAAAACACATTGATCTTGAAGAGAGAATCATTTTATCAGCCTTTTTGGTTTTTTTTTTTTTTTTAAGTCGCTATACACCGGAAACTCGGAAGCAGAACATATCGTCTTTTGATGGAGAAGGTAAAAGAATATGGCTTGCGTCTATGCTATGCTACTTGGTCGTCGTCTGTCATTTTCGTGTCAAGGGTCCAGGATTTTGAGGGGTCAGTGTTATAAGTTGGTAGGAAAGTTTTGTAATGTTTCAGAAAATACTGGAGTCTGTAAGAGTAGTAGCTCTGTGTGTCTCTCTCTCTTTTGTGTTCTTTATAAAAAAAAAACTCTATTGTAGTATTATTTGTAACACATTTTGTCAAAGTTTCTTCACGTCTTTGGTTAAACGTAGGGAAATTCTCGGTTCGCTTAAATTAAACCAAATCAAACCAAACAAAATCGAGTAAACTAAAACTCGTTTACCTTGTACGAAGCTTCTTCTCGTTGACCAATTAAAATTGTTGTTTACTCATTCCTCCTCATAATAATAATAGATTAAGGAAATCGATAAAGTCGAAACCCTTTTAAGGCCCTTTCCTTTCCTTCTTCTCGATTTCTCTCTCTGTTACCCCAGATTTCTTCACGGAGTAGAAGGAGATGAAGAGAGTTTTCGGCGCGAAAAAGAACACAGAACCTCCTCCCTCTATTCAGGATGCATCTGATCGGGTTTCTCCTCTTATATTATGCTGTATTTCTCTCTTTTTTCCGTTTCAATTTGGGATTTTCCTCTGTAATGTGGAGGACTAGTGATTTGTGTAGATGTTGATTTCTGGATTCATTCTTTATAGATCAATGGGTTTTGTGATTTCATCTTTGGATTTATTGAAATTTGGGTAATAGGCGAAAGTTTTAGAGCTGGTTTAAACCACTAAGATCCAAAAGGGAAGAAAACAAATATAACTCGTCTTTGTTGCAATATTTATGTTTGTCAGATAAATAAAAGAGGAGATTCAGTAGAAGATAAGATTAAGAAGCTTGATGTTGAGCTCTGCAAATACAGAGAACAGATCAAAAAGACAAGACCTGGTCCAGCTCAAGAAGCTGTCAAAGCTCGTGCCATGAGGGTTTTGAAGCAGAAGAAAATGTGAGTCATTAGGCATTCCTGAGTTAATCGATTTACGAGCTTACTCTCTTCATTGGCTATGGTTGATGAACACCTCATTACATTTTGCTTATTAGGTATGAAGGACAACGCGACATGCTTTATAATCAGACATTCAATCTCGATCAAGTTTCATTCGCCGCTGAAGGACTCAAAGACGCTCAGCAAACTGTATGTATCGTTTGTTCTCACATTTCTAAGAGGTGTTTTTTTGTTTGAATGTTTGTATAACCATTTAAATCTGCAGATGACGGCACTAAAATCTGCAAACAAGGAGTTGAAAGGAATGATGAAAACCGTAAAGCTTCAAGATATAGATGTACGTTAAGTTACTTAAAACATCTCAGTTTATAACTCATTTCAAGCTTTTCACTTGTATTTGATTTGCCTTATACTATATCTCCAATGCTACAGAATTTGCAAGATGAGATGATGGATCTGATGGACGTGAGTTCTGAGATTCAAGAAACACTTGGTAGGAGCTACAATATTCCTGATGGCCTTGACGAAGATGACCTTATGGGAGGTAAAGTTTTTTGCTGCGTAATTGGGATATAACGTAATCTTACATTTCACTTTTGATTTTAATCGGCTTTTGGTATATTTCAGAGCTTGATGCTCTTGAAGCTGACATGGGAAACGAGACCGAAGCTGATGGAATGCCTTCTTATCTCCAACCTGATAAAGAAACGGATTTCGATAACGAACTTAACTTTCTGCCTGTACCAACAGGAGGCACTGGGGCTCCTTCGGGTCGAGTTCAGGTTAAGTTTCTAAACCTTTTCTCTCTTTTAACACTTTTAAGAATTTTCGTTTTTTCAAATTCGAAATGCTTCAACTTATAATTAGCTGCTGATGGGAGGCTAATTAAAAGGTTTAACGATGTGATTAACAGACTGAGGATGAGTTTGGATTACCCGCGGTACCACGAGCTTCTCTCCGGGGATAAATTCCGGCGCTTGTATTGTGGTGTGAAGTCACTAGCCTTGGTTTTTTTCATTCATTTTTTTTTTTTTTTTTTTTTGAATAGAATGTTAAATTAAATCCAAAAAGCGTTTTTAACAACAGGTTTTCACCATACGTTTTACCGAATTGAAATTTTACATTATTCTTTATCTAGTGTCAAACCATCGAATGAGGCCTTCATTGTAAGCTTTATTTCCGGTTGCTCGAATCGAGCTCACACGGTTTCTCACACTTTTGTCGATGTGTTTGATAAGTACGGAGCTTGGAGTCGGTGATGATCCATGTCTCCTACAATTTCTTTCCTTCCAAATATGATATACCGTCGACTGAAAAGCGTACCTTAGGAGGAATGTCATAATTTTCGAAAGTTTGCTGTTGTTTAGGAACACAATGACTTGATTCCAACTTGTTGTGAAGCTGCTACCCATGATGGACCTTGCAATGTTTCTCCAAATGTCCGTTGAGAGCCTACACGCAAAGAACAAGTGATCTCTTGATTCCTCCCTGTTTTGGCATAGGATACACGTCGATTGTTGCCCTCGCCCCCAGGATCGAGTTCTGTCGTCCGTGCTCAACCGATTGAGGTTCGCCAACCATACAAGGAATGCGTACTTTGGATTAGCATAGTTGAACCATACACTTCCATACCATGTAGTTTCCGGTTGCCTTGTTCGGATTGCATTCCACGTATGTTTTGTTGAGAATATTGTGGTGAATTTGTCATCTTTACCTCGCCAAAAAGAGATCATACTCCACCCTCCGCGGCTGCTGTTGAAGATGTTTGAGCTCATTCTCTATATCGTTGAGGCCGTCCACTCTATGTCGTCGCGTACGGCGCGAGCTCTTCAAGACCGAACCGACCGTAGCCGTTTTAGTAATCCCCATGTCTGTTGTTCCTCGTGGGCCTGTGATGTCAAATAATCTTCCCATGTTACACCATCGGTCAAACCAAAAAGATGTGTTGTCTCCATTTCTAATTTCGACCCTGTGGAATGATTTCGCCATCTCCCTGCATTTAATCAGCTTTCTCCACATCCAGGAACCACCTTTTGTATCTCCGTTTATTGACCAGAAGGTTTCGGATCGAATTAGCATTTTACGTATCCATTGTACCCACAACGAGTGTTTAGATGAGACAAGCCTCCAGATTAGTTTCAAACAACATACCTGGTTCGCCTCCTTGAGAGATCTAATTCCCAATCCACCTTCTTTTTTCGGTTTGCAAATTTCGATCCAAGACACTTTCGCTTTTCTTGTATTTAGCTCGAGGCCAGACCACAAAAATCCAGCGCATAATTTCTCAATCTCTTTGAGACACATTTTTTCATTCATTTTGTGCATAACGTTTATTGGATTTTATAAACGAATCTCGGTTTCAAGGTTTGTTGTGTGTGTAATCATCTTTTACTCATTTCACAATCCATAATTCACATATTATCAGTTTTCTCTACTTGCAAAATCATTTGGATTATGGGAACTGTAAAGTCTGTAATCCCAAAAAAATACCAAAAATTAGCCAAATGGGCCATAACAATCTTAATGGGCCTCTCACCGCTTTGAATCTCCACTCTTCTTCCTCTGTCCCTTTTCTTCATCGGATCGGAGCAAGCGACCATGGAGATTCTCGTCATTCGTCTACTTTTCTTCGATCGTATTCCTTCTCCTTGCGATATTCACGCTCAGCTTCACTACGACCGATCTCTACAAAACCCAAAGTCTGAGATTCACCTTCACTGCAAATCGCATCTATAGCTATCTTCAATCTCTTCTCAAGTTTTACAATGTAACTCCCAAATCAAAATCCGAAACCCTAAACCCAGCGTCGTCTACCTCCCACTGCGTGTTATGGATGGCTCCTTTCCTCTCGAGCGGTGGTTACAGCTCAGAAGCTTGGTCTTACATTTTATCACTTCATCACCATCTCAGAAACCCTAGATTTCGAATCACAATCGAGCATCATGGTGATCTAGAGTCGGTAGAGTTTTGGAACGGTTTAGCTAAAGAGACGAAGGAGCTAGCGATCGAAATGTATAGAACTCAGTGTAGACCCAACGAGACGATCGTCGTTTGTCATAGCGAGCCTGGTGCTTGGTATCCACCATTGTTCGAGACTCTTCCTTGTCCTCCCACTGGTTACGAGACTGATAGAGTCAATCCAGAGCATGTGGAGCGATGTAACCAGATGGATCATGTTTGGGTTCCTACAGAGTTTCATGTCTCTACGTTTGTAGAAAGTGGGGTTGATTCGTCTAAGGTTGTGAAGATTGTGCAGCCTGTAGATGTCGCCTTCTTCGATCCTTCCAAGTACGAGCCTTTGGATTTGATGGCGATTGGGGATTTAGTTTTAGGTTCTGGAACGAAGAATTCGGGTTTAGGGTTTGTGTTCTTGAGTGTGTTTAAGTGGGAGCAGAGAAAAGGTTGGGATGTGTTGTTGAAAGCTTACCTGAGAGAGTTCTCTGGTAAAGACAATGTTGCTCTGTTTTTGTTGACAAACGCGTATCACTCGGACAGCGATTTCGGTAACAAGATTCTAGATTTCGTCAAAGAATTGATTGCCCTTTTGATGGTTACCCTTTTGTGTATGTGATTGATAAACACATAGCTCAAGTTGATTTGCCTCGGTTATACAAAGCGGCTGATGCGTTCGTATTGCCTACAAGAGGAGAAGGATGGGGACGACCGATAGTGGAAGCCATGGCAATGTCCTTGCCTGTGATTGCAACAAACTGGTCAGGACCAACAGAGTATCTGACAGAACAGAACGGTTACCCGTTGGTGGTGGAGGAGATGAGTGAAGTGAAGGAAGGTCCTTTCGAAGGTCATCAGTGGGCAGAGCCATCTGTGGATAAGCTTAGGGTTCTAATGAGACATGTAATGAGTAAACCTGATGAGGCTAAGGTTAAAGGAAAGTGTGGAAGAGACGACATGGTCAAGAATTTTGCTCCTGAGGTTGTCGCTAAGATTGTTGCGGATCAAATCGAGAGAATCTTTGATAAGAAAATAAGAACATGACATGATTTAAACGCTTTGTTTAGAACAAGGATTGTATTTTTTTATTCATGAATTGTTTTTAAAAAAGAAGCAAATATGCCAACAAGAACAGCTTCTTGAGTATCTTAAGCGAAAACCGACATGACTTCCTTGTACACTGGCTTCTTGAAATCCACTGCCTGTGTAACAGAAATAGAAGAAGATGAGTGAAGAAGTTGCAGAATCTAAATGCCGAAGCTCATCACAATATAAGTACATAATTATACTCACAAGTTCAATGAGTTGATGAGGAGATACCCAGGACCATTCTCCAAACTCTGGTTTCTCAGTTCCATCACCAAGAAGATTGATTTCTTCATCTTTCCCAAACAGTATATTTTATCAGTTGGTTCAAATGACATAATTCTTCATTTATCTCTGAATGTCCCATACGCTGACCATTTCTGAGCTTGACCCTTCCAATCTGATCCCCATCGGACCTTAAGCTTCTCTCTAACATCTGGAGGGAAATCATATGTTACCCAGTGAGGTGCCTAAAGACAAAAAAGATTAGGGGAAATTGTGCTGAGATTGGATATAATAAAGGTTATGACATATTGTTTTAAGAAGAAACCAAACCTCTGCGATAATCTCAGCAGAGTGAACTCCAGTCTCTTCTTTAAGTTCTCTCATAACTGCAACTCTAGGATCTTCACCCTCGTCGATTCCACCCTATTGGAGAAAGTGGAAACCAGGGAATACGAAACATAAACACATTTCGCAAAATACAAGTGAAACCAATTCAAATCTAGAGATTATACCTGAGGCATTTGCCAGGCACTGGGAATATCCAACCTCGAGGCACTTATTAGACCAAGGATTTTGATAAGAAAACCAAAATCGTAGTATCAGAATTCAACATCAATCACTCATCACCTTTTTGGAAGAGTTCATGAGGCAGACACCGACATTTCTTCTGTATCCCTCGGGAGGAGATTCCATGGATGACCAAGACAATGAACACCGAGCGAAGGAAGCCGGAGACTGACTGTAGCAGTGGAGGAAGGGTAAGCTGGAGAATTTGAGCGGTTTCGAGGGGTAATTTCGGAACAAGTGAATTACAGGCGGAGAAGTTGGATGATGTAAGAGAAGTGATCGGTACACTGCCATTTCAATTGAAAGCCAAACCTACTTTCCAAGCATTCGGGAAATAATATATTTTTGGACAGTTATGCCCTTCACTAATCAACAATATTACCGTTTTCACAAAATAATTTCTCACACCAAAAATGAAAACAAGGTTCCATAGATTTTAGTGTTAAAGGTAAAGAGTTTATATAAGTCCAATTTTCATTTGTGTCTGTAATTATGATGTACATTCATATAAATAACAAAGATTCATTGTTGTCAACAAAACATGATTTTGGACAGAAACAGAGAAGATAAGTGTGGTTTCCAATTGATTGCAACTCCAAAAACTTAGTTCCAAATAGACAAAAACAAAAAACAAAAACAAAGAGAGAGTCGTAACTTCAAGACATTAATTTTGAATCCTAGGAAACAATGCTGAATCCATAACACTCTCTAATAAAACCTAACTCTTTGTTTCAGACGGATAAACTCAAGCCTTAGAATCTTCTTGGCGGCCGGCCATACGCATTGCCATTGCTTGGTGTCTCCACTACAGAAACCCCAGGACTATCAGACATTCCCAAAGCAGCAAGCATCTCTAGAGTCTCTTTGTCGACCTTAATCTCATCGGTTCTGATGGCTGACTCATCAGGGACAAAGTCCATGCGTCGTTCACGCTCTTCCTCTTGTAGCTTGAGGGAGATTCCACGGACTGGACCCTTTTGGATACGTTTCATCAAGTGGGTGGAGAATCCAGCAATCTTGTTACGTAGTCTTTTTGATGGGATGATTGCAACTTCTTCCAAGATCTTTTTGTTGGTGTGGAAGTCAAGGGTCATCCGAGAGTAGTACTTCTCAATCACCTGACGTGAAGATTTCTTCACGGTTTTGGTACGGACACGACCCATGTTTCACCGCTTTTTTACTTACCTGCCCAAATTAGATCAAACCATGAGAGAACATTCAACAGCAACAGCAACAACAAAAAACTATATTCTTGAGAAAGATTATACCAATGTAATTATATTCTTAGTATCAATGTAGAAAAATACATATACATCAACTTATGACTACTAAACTGTTAAAGAATCTAAAAACTTAGTCTCAATCCAAAAATTCGATGGTGGCGAAAACATCTAACATTTGGGTATGATACAATCTAGAGGGAAGCAGACAAAGGTTTAGATAGAGTCTTAAAAACTCCAAATGATCTTTCATTTCTTGTTATTCTTACTCAGATTAACAAATTTGGGACACAAAAACATCAAAATCGAGCTGCATCAGTGAACAAATCAAATGATTTTCACACGTAATTATCATGATTCTTTCTAGCAAAAACCTCAGACTATCAATCTACAATTTCGGACAGAAATCGCAAAAGTAGACCAAACTCTAAACACAGAAGACTGTTGAATCGTTCCTTCGCAATGGCATAACATTCGAACCTAACCGGAACGTACCTGTACCGCCTGGCCGGAGCTGGAGAGCAGAAGAAGTCGGCGGAAAAGAGGAAGCGGCAGCCAAAGAACGGAGCCGATGATAAACTTCAGTATATATATATATATCAGAATCTTGTTAGGGTTCCTCACGAGTAGGGATGTTAAATTGGGTAAAATAACCCGGCCCAGCCCGAACCCGAACTGAACCAGTCCATAAAATACCCGAAACCCGAAATGCAATTCAACATATAAATAAATCTGGTTCTTCAGTTTATTTGGTAAATGGGCCTCATAAGTTCGAGGGTTAATTCAGCCCAATAATTTTCGCAGAGTTAGTTAAATAACGGACTTAACACATTTCGTTAAAGCTTTCTTCTTCTTCTTCTTCTTCTTCATCTCTGCGTTCTTGGAGCTCTCTGCTTTCTTGGAGCTTTTAACTGAGAGAGAGAGAGAGAGAGATGACTTCAAGAATCGTTGCGATGAACCCGGAAGATTGGTCGGATATATTTGAGTTTCTCGATGAAGAATTGAAGAACCCAGTCGATGAAGAATTGAAGAAACCAGTCGATGAAGAGCAAATGTATTATGAGGATTCGGATTAAGAAAAATATCTGGTGATTTCAATAAACCAAATTCGGAGACCGTAACTCAAGTGCCAATGGATGAAAAGAGGTATCGTTTCTTTCTTGTTTCTTAAGATCACAACTACATCTCAAACTTTGGTTTCAATTTCTTCTTAGGAGTAGTGTAAATCATCTGAATCTTTTATCTTTCGATCTGCGGCAACACATAAATCCAGTAATTAGCAGTATTACCTTAAGAATATTGAAAACAAAACAAGAACTCAACAAAACCCCTAAGAAAATCTTAGCAGAGATTTTCTTGTTCTGCTTTTACTTGTTCAGCCTTTTTGATGGTTCAGCATCTGAATTGTCTTTCTTTGTCTTGTTTGAAGCTTTTGGACAGTTGAAGAAATGAACACATGTAATGAGTTGCTTAGGTTCATTCCCGATTATGTACCCGAGAGATATGAGATCATAGCGAAACGAATGGGCAAGTCTATAACCGATGTAGTTTGTTGCAATGAAGCGTTGCTTAGTGTGACTTCTGGTCAGGTTACTTCCGATCCAAGGTAAAGTAAAAAACTAGGGTTCTTTGTTACTTCTATAGCACTGCCTCTAATTGTTCTGCTTCTACTTGTTCTACTTTTTTGGTGGTTTGAAGCTTGTGGACAGCTGAAGAAATGAAACGGATAGGAAAGTCTGTCAGTGATGCACTTTGTTGCTACAAACCGTTGCTTGGTGAGAGTTCTGGTCAGGTTGCTTCCGACCCCAGCTTTAAGATCGTTGACGGAAAAAATCGAGGACGTTGGTCCAAAGAAGAACAAAGGTAAATCGAAAAACATAAATGAGTTACGGTTTATTATGATTTTGAGTTTTTGACATTGTTAGCTTGTTCTTGTTAGGCCTGGAAACCTATAAGAATTCGAAAGACAAATGGAGTCTCATAGCCAAGAACTTTGTGAAGACGAGGACCACGAAACAGGTTAGGGAGCATGCTAGGGATTTGAAGCCAGACAAACCCACTTAAGGCTCGGATTAGGTTTTGAGGAAATATGTTTTAGTTTAAGGTTTTTCTGTTGGGAATGCACTGATTCTTTCAATAAACTTTTCATCTCAAGCCACACTTAGTGTTCTTTCTGAAATTATCAGAACCTGCAACAGGGGTCACTATTATTGAGATTTTTGTACAAGGCCTTTGACAACTTGGTATGAGGTTTTGAGATTATGCAACAAAGACATATATGGTTGAGAAAAAAATATGAAAGAATGCAACATAATTAAACTCTAACAAGAATCCATTTCAGTTAAAGATACCAAACAGATTCAAATGTTCTTCATCTCAAATACAACATTTGCATGTTTCATAAGAATGATGAATTGAGAAATACATGAAAACAAATATGAAGCGAGCAATTTAACATGACATGACTAATATCATTACCATTAACAAACTGACCATAATACCAAAAGTTCCAGAGAAGAAGAGTTAGTACTTTTACCGATTACTAGATGAATACCCGCCCATACGCGCATGTTTGTCACATTACATATTTTATATAGTTTGATATTTATTTACAAATTACGGATTGATATAAAATTTTATAAAATAATGGTTACTTGGTCAATTTTGTATATGTTCAATAAGACCACACCTATAAACATCTACATAAAAGTGAATGACCACATCATTTTCATGTTGTTGCAATTGCATTAAAAGCCAAGCACTACATTGTTTGAGTGTCTAGAATTGTTGGTAAATAAATATATTTCTTCAAATTTCAAAGGTTGTAAATGATGGACAAAAGCTCATTGCATTTAGCATTTATTTTTGTAGAAGTAGAAGGTAACATGTAAATTTCACCATTAAGTCAAAATTCCCTAGAATCCCTTTACAAGATCTCTTGAACTTGTTTTTTCTTATTCTAAACTAATTTGATGAACATCAAAATCACTGTTACTTATTGGACATCGCACCAAACACATTTAAGCTCAATAGCTACGGCAAGACACTCATAATTTTGTTACCACCAATATTGCAATGTTCTTGGTTCTCAGTTTTTCAGACCCTACGCTCTCATCCAAGGAATATGTTCAAGCTTGCAAGAATTGCATATTCTGATCAATTTTTTGTGCCTCCGTAAAGTTCTTGATGCTCTTCTCCACCTGCAAATTAAAGCCTTATATCGTGCAAGATACTTAGAAACAATCAGCTTATCGACCTGTCAGGTAATAAAAATCAACATATCATCAACTACTGTTTCTATCCGAGTCCTTTCTTTGCATGGAACTCCCGCAACAATATATCTTTCATACAAAAATAACAAATCCAAAACCAATTTTCGCCCTAACTCATTGTTATTAAGGAAATAAATATAATTTAGTGGAGAACCAAACTTGTAATGCCAAGATTAAAAAATATTAACTTCTTTTTTTTTGGGCATAAGGAACAAAAGCTAAAACCATGATGAGCCTTAAGTCTGATATCACTGAACATGAACTGTGTTTTAAGTTCAGCATATCTCATAAGAACCGGCTTTTGTTATGTATCTAACCAACTCAACCGTATCAAACCCACTCTTCTCCCAGACGTGTCAATAATTCCAGTTGGCCGGTCAGGTCCAAAGAAGTAGTTAAATTTTCAGTAGCTAACTAAGTAAAGCAATCAACTTTTTCAAGACCAGAAGCAAGTGAAAGAAGCCCAAATCACATAAAACTTCTTAACCAAATCTACGATACTTAGCATCACATTATTAGAAGGACAGTACTTTCAAAAGCATAGAAATCAAATCGTAGCTTGAAAAAGCGGACTGGCAAACCAGATGTTGTGAACATTAACAATTGCTTTATACACAACCTGGTTTAATATAATGGTGAAACAAGAGAAGAAGAATGACCTGAAATTCCATTTGGATCGGCGGTCTTATCTAAGGTTTCTTTTCATGCGTGTACAACCAAGTTCCTTGATTGTTGGTAATACGCGATAAGGCAGATTCACGCCCTCTGTTATTCAATACATGAGAGACATTTCGATACCTGAGAGACATCACCAAGTCAATACAATTGGTACCAGAACAATATGCAATAGTGATCGTTTCAAAACTTACTTCATCAGTTCAAATTCACCACCCGGAGGTACAAAGCTAACTGTCTTCTCAGAGTTGAATCTTGTCAGGTGCACACACTGGTGAAATTTGACATCATCAAGCTCAATGGTTTTACCACTTCACAAAAAAGAGCGAGTCAATGAGCACAAAGAAAAGTCAGTGGCTTGTGTGTATCACTGTTTTACCAAAACCTACCTCTTCGCTGGGCGAGATTTCATTTCTGATTCTTGCTCAAGACCAATTTTCTCATTTAACCCCAACTTCAGATCAGGCATTACCAAAGAAAACATTTCATTTCAACTTTTCCCGTCACATTATACCGAAGAACATTGCCTAAAGTTGCCATAATGTGCAAAAACAGGAAGAAATAAACCAATTTAAAAATAGGCAATTATTCACCTTTAGAGGACATGAGAAGGTTTACACTCTCCACAATATCCAGAAACACCTGCAGTAATGAGAATGCATCAGATCAATACTTCCACACAATCTAGCAAATTAAATACGCATGAAAAGAATTTAACTCTATTTTTTTTTTTAAATAAGCAAAGCCCTTTCTTCTCCAACCAACAGCACATGTTACTTGTAATGTTTTTTTTTTTTTTAAATACCATTAAAAAGAAGCATACAAATGAAAACGAAACAAAGCAAAGAAGTAACATAAATCTGAAATACTGCTTCACTTGCAACACAATTCAAATATTTTGTGTTCACACATGAATAGATGCCTTTACCTTTGACCAAAAATGGTGGCCGTACACCTTCAAAATTTCATGAGAGATTTTGTGCATATCCAAAGTCCATAATCTCTGCAATTCCATATAGAATATTATTATTGCTCTGGTGTTGCTAGAAAATAGAAACAGTACTTAAAAGAATAATACAACCAAACAGATTTAAAGAAAGTAACTTGGTCATGACACTATCAGGCTTACTCACCATCCAATAAGTCACTGATCAGAACAAAGTTATTTTGAATAGCGTTCTCATCAAAAGATTCACCAAAGTATGATTTGAATAAATCAACAGCCTGAATGCGAATCAAAAGCAGTTATAGCCGAGTCAGATGTGTATAGAATCAAATATGGATCTGTTTACAATTTTTACAAAAGAACCTCTAAGTAAAGAAATATCAAGTGATAGGTGATGGATACTAAACGAATCAAACTGTGAAGTGAAAATCAAATGACCAATCACAAATGTCAATTGAGTTAAAACGAAAGAGAAAAATAGATTTAAAGATCAAACCTTCATTTTATGCTCTTTGTGAGCTTGTGAATACAACGTAGATGAGCATTGTGGGGTGCCAGTCAACGCTCTTGACATCCCAACCATGGCCTGCCTGAGTTCAAAATATAAAGAATCTTTCGGTCAATTCAATAATTCTCAAAACATACAAATATGAAAACAAAAAAAAAATAGTGAAAGCATGCCTTCAAAAGGATAGGAAACTTAGTATAAGCTACATGTTGGAGCCTCCAATACTAACTATTTTTTACATGGCATGACACCAAACCGAATCTAAATAACACCTTTTTCTGTGTAGCGTAAGGGTCCATTTCTAATAACATACAGCTAAAATACATCTGGCCTTCTCAATTCCAAAAAAAAAGGGCAAGCAAGCAACTGAGAAGTTCACTATCTACCGCAAATCTGCTCAAGTCACATTACCGGTTAATGATTGTTCTTCTTGGCACCGAGCAAAATCCCAAACTTTAACAATCGTATAATAAGAACACAAGCAGAACTTCAAAGCTGTTTGATACACGTTAAAATTTGATGAGATCCATTTAACGCAATTTAACATATTGAAGTTTTTACCTTAAATCACCAATTGATTCCTTGTGAGCAGTTTTATTGGCTTTCACATTGTTCATGTTGTTCTGCCAATACCTGATTCATAAGGAAAAACTAAATTGAATCATTAACTTCTGAGGTTCTAATTTCCATGGTACAAGTTACGGATTGTAAGAAAGAAAAAAAATACTTTATTGTGCCTCCATCATCACCAGAGACCATCCAATTGTCACCATATCATAGACCTTATAGATTGATCATGTGCGTGAAAATTGACAGCAGAGATTTCGACAATTAATACCAGGAGCAACAGCTATATAGGAATCAAAAACAGTACTCACCAAAAGATAAGCAACGGCAGATGCTGCGGCCAGAAATAATTAAAATATTAACTGCTTGGAGCCCAAGGATGTGGAGATTTCATAGCCAATGTTGTTTCCAGAGACGCAGCGGCATCTTTTGTTGCCGCTAAAAAATTCAGCGGTAGCGATAGTTTTTAATGTTTTCTTCAGCGGCAGCCGCAGCGGTACCATGACTGCTCCGCCATCCTAGTTTTGCTCTATTTTACTTGCCAATGTCATTGTATTGTTCCGACGATGACGATGCCGCTGCCGCAACGAGAAGTAAAAGAGCACGCTATATTATACAGAATCTAAGAAGTGAACATGTAGAATCATTTCAAAATTGAAAGATTTCCCATTCCAAAGAGTAAACTCCCCACTGTGGGAGTGAGCCAGTGATAAGACGGGTGTCCACTAGATACAAGAAAACCCAATCAGTAAAAAGTATGCCAAACAGAGAAGCACACAATACAGCCAGCTGTTGGGAGGGATATACCAATACACAGTTGATTGAACAACGGTTCTTGCTTAGTGATGTGTGAACAAACTTTGCAGCAAAGCTCGTCGAAGGATTATCTGAATAGGCAACTGGGGGAAACATCTGAAACAATGATAATAAAGTTAAGAGCAAAAAAACATATATGGAGTAAACACGTTCTGTTATACTTTTATTTCAACCTAATGTATCCATCTCAATTGCATGACATAAAGTACCTTGAAGAGTATAGATATCAATCAGTCTAAAAGGGTCTAACGAAGAAATACTAAGACAGAAATTGGAATACATTACCTGAATATATTTCAAAACGGTGCTTGTGTAATCAACAACTCTTCTCTGTGTATGTTTTCTCATTCGTTTCGAACCAAAACTGTCTACATGTGCTGCAACAACCTGAGATCTCATCATAGTGAAAGCTTAAGCCTGACAATACATTTGAACAAAATACTACTTACAGTCGAATGGATTCAAGCCAGAGTCGGGAGTGGAAGAAACCTTGTGCAGTGCTGAGTCTGATCAACCATGTTGACCTCTGCAACATCAGCATGTTTGCCAAAAATAAGAAGATGACCATGAAGATTATCGCCATTGAAACCCTTATTGTTCGTAATCGCTTCTTTTTGCTTCTTCTTCTTCTTCAATGCCTTTCTCTTCTTCGCACCATAAGGCATAATCGATCGGAGTTCTCGAAGACCGGATCAGATTATCTCGTTCGCTTCAAGCTTTTTCTCTTTAGGTCTCTCTCTCTCTACACACCGGAGCGTTGATCTTCTGAGAATGGAGATCTCGCTTGAAAGCTAGGTATGCAGATCTTTGAGAATTGAGAAAGTCGCGCAAGTTGGGAATTTTTATATGGCCTCTTTTTTATATGAGAGAATTAAAGAAATAGGCTTTTTTTTTTTTAAATAAACTAAAGAAATACACCAAAAAAATTAAAAATTAAAAAAAAATAGGTCAAATAATAAGTGAAATGTCGATTAAACTATTACTACGATTAATCCTAAATAGCAAAATTAAGATGTTTTGTGGAAGGGTAATAATCTTATAGAACCTTTTCTTTCAATACCTATCCACAACACCTGAATTTTTTTTATATAACCATAAACTTTTAATGAACTGGTAAATTATCAAATCGCCATAATCTAAATTTAATTTAAAAAAAAAATCGAAAATGTTCTTCTTCTTCTTCGCGATCGCCATTCTCGCCCATCCTCCTCACCCACATATTCTTTGTTCAATTGAAAAACAATCCAGAAGTTTATGGTTTAAATGAATTGAAATGCGTTAATGGTTTAAATTCAGATAGTAATTCAGGCTGGAAGATATCCAATTGGATTTGGGATTTTCTCCCATTATCTTGGATCGAATTTATTATCTTATTTGTTATCGATAGTATATGGGATGAGTCGATAATATCACGTAATGTAGACTCTCAGTTGTTGAATCGTAGAAGATTAGTGCATCTCGGGCAAGAATTGAAAAATGGAATTGCAGACTTAGAATTGGTTCTGGGTAAAACTGAGTACAACTTGGTACAACTGGGTAGAAATGGGTAGTACAGATTTATTGGAAACAGTGGGTACAACTGATATGACTGATTTTGTTATTTTTTTTGTTTTTTCAGGAGACAATGAGCACAAGCCTATATTTTGATTATAGAGGACATTATGTAAAAACACAAATATGGAATGACATAATTTAAAAGACTTAATTTGTTATTTATCTACAATTTAATTTTCCAAATATAAGTAAATTTAAACTAGTATATAAATATAGTTTTTTATTAAATATTATTTGATATCATAAAAATTAAAATATAGAATGACATAATTTACAAGACTTAATTTGTTATTTATCTAAAATTTAATTTTCCAAATATAAGTAAATTTAAACTAGTTTTTAAATATATTTTTATATTTAATATATTTTAAATATTATTTGATATCATAAAAATTAAAATATAGAATGACATAATTTAAAAGACTTAACTTGTTATATATCTACAATTTAATTTTTCAAATATAAGTAAATTTAAAACGAATTGTCGAATACAATTTTCACAATCTTCCATGTATCACATTACACTTTTATGTATGTTTTGATAGTGTTGGTTACCTTATGAAGCAAATACTGACATGAATTGTGATATTCAAAATATTTTGACATGGTAACTAAAGAAATATGTTTCTATTACCAAAAATAAGTTGTAAAACTAAAAAAAAAATTTCCATAGTATGGTAAAACTAAAAATTATCTAAATCACCAAAAGTACAACTATGAACAAATATGCACAACTCAAAAACTGGGCAAAACTAAGTGTAACTTGGTGGTACTAACTGTTAAATGACGGCGCACATTTCCTAATTAGGTGTCATTCTTTGATTGGGTTAGACCCCTTTGACGGCGCACATGTCAATTTTTTTTTCAAATATTAAACGGATCAAAGGTTTTTTTTTTAAACCATAAAAACTGATTTCCCCAAAATCTAAGGTTTGCAGGTGATCCGATTTTGGCGATCCGATTCCGGCGACAGTTTCCGATAGTTTCCATTGGGTATCCGTTTCCATTTTCGATTACGAAACATGGGTCGTTGGAACCATGAGAGCGTCATATTAGGCGAGTTCGATACTGGGTCCAACAACATGATTCGGCTTGTAAGGCTTTAAACGTTCATAGTTTTACCCAGTTGTACCAGTAGTACAACTAAACGTTCACAGTTTTACCAAGTTGTACCAGTAGTACAAACAATTTTTCACAGTTGTACCCAGTAAATCTAGTTCAATTTTTAGATTCATGGAATTTTGATTAAGGTGTCTCGCCATTTTTTTTTACAATTACATGGAATCAAATTTATTGAGCGAGAGAACGATTCAAATTGAATAATGCCAATCCATGAAATAAAACCTTTATAAGTAGTAAAAGAAATGGGAAATTTCATAAATTTATCACACAGAGTCTGTAAGACTTCTAAAATTCTACCATGAATTCTCTTATGGTGAAGCCCAATTATGTGGTAGTGTTGCTGGAAATCGATAACGAGATCATCAAGGACCCAGATAAAAGTGACATTGAAAAAAATAATGTACGGGAAGAAGAAGAAGAAAGAAAGAAGAAGGAAGAAGAAGAAGAAGCACAAAAAAGAAGGAAGAAGAATGAATAAGAAGGAAGAAGAAGAATGGAGAATAAGGAATCAGAAGAAGAAGTAACAGTAGAAGAAGAAGAGAAAAGAAGAACGAAGAAGAAGTCAAGAAGAATTAGGGATTTCTGTTAGAGATTTCTATTTTTTTTTTAATTTTATTAATTGATTTTACAGATTTGGGTTGGATTTGTAAATAATGAGATTTTAGTCTGGTTATTATGTCATTTCCTTTACTTTTGCATTAAAAAATAAATCAAAAAGAAACTCAAGTTATGGAGGGTTATTTGATATTTTGAGTCACACTTTCGGGTTATTTGTGGTTTTGATTCTTTGTGGAAGATCTTTCTTCTCTATTCTTGTCATCGTATACAGTATACATAGGTTGAGTTCGATAATTCCGCCGGAGATACAAGATATTCGGAGTTTGGTTTTATGCTCGAATCACACTCTATCGATGAAGCCTCTAAGTGTCGTACCTTCGCGAACGAGTCCGGTGATGACAATCTCGTTCATGTCGGTGGTCTGACGAATGTTCTTCTAGCAGATCGTGGATCTAACCCAATCGTGTGATCATTGTCGCGTTTAAGACCATAGCTACCAATACCATGGCTGATAGGTACGAATCTAGGTTTGTTTCTATAAAGTTCAATTTCAAGAGAATTCATGTTTGTTTTAGTTAAGAACATGATCGAGTATTTAGGGGTTTTCATCTAGACCCATTTGTTGATTTGAAAATTTCGTCACTGTATTATGACTTGAGCTTCGTTTTTGTTCTTAGGGTATGAAGCTCCAAACTTGTACTACAAGTTCTTCCCTTTTCTTCGATTCAAACATTGAAGTTGGAAACTTTATTAATTGGGTTTGTTACTCCGAAGGACTTGCGTAATTTTTTGTAGCCACTTATGATGTTTAGTTTCAATTTGAGTATCTTGCTGCAATACTTGTTTCTAGTATCGTTAGTTTTGTATTTGTGTTGCATGTCTGGTTTGCATTTGTACGAGATGAACCTTATCATTTTTCTTTGGCTGGGTTGTTGACTCTTGATATTTTTTTGTTGTTATTTGCTTGAGTCATTGTTTGGTTGCATTCTCAGCTCCACCCACTTTGTTTTTTTTTCTTTTCTTTCCAACAGTATATTCAGAACTACAAATGAATGTTTACGGAGTTAAACTCTTAATGTTATGTGAAAGGGCGCTTGCGGACAAGGTTGCAGCTTCTGGATTCTATGTTTTGGTCCATGATTACTTTCATAGAATTGTTGTTCACAAGTTCCTTTAGGCGTAATATCTTCTTGTTCTGTGGTTTTGATAGGTTCTTCATATTCAGGCCATCCGCATTCGTCATATTTTGTTTATGTCTCTCAATAAAAAAATATTAAAAACACACTCTCTCTTCCTTTTACTCAACTTTATACCTTCTCTTTCATACTTTTACTCAACTTTTATTAATTTTATATTTAAACACACCCCAACTTTCATCAACTTTTTTACTATTTATGTCTTCCTAAAGACACAACTATGTCTTACACCCACTATCTCTCTCCAAAAACACCCACTATCTCCTCTCTTTTCTCAAAATTTATTAATTTTATATTTCAATACACCCCATTATTTCAACCAAAAACACTCTCTTTCTTACTTTTACTCAACTTTTAATAATTTTATATTTAAAGATATAACAAAAAAATCACCAATGCGGATGCTCTCAAGAGAATTATTGTAATAGAGTTTTCCTTTGCACATGTGAGTCAATTAAAAAAACATCGTTTGTTGTATGATTAAATTAAAGAGAAAAGAGGGTAATTATGGAATTTTAGACTATTTTTTTAATTATAATAGTTTTGGCCTATTTTTTTAATTTTCATTTTTTTGAAGTATTTTTATAATTTTCCCTTTTTATATAATAGATAGATGATTCAATAGAAGAAGGAACATAATCAACTTGATTCTATTAGTAGATTATTGCTCAGTCTCTATATATATCTCCATTGCAAAAGAGCAGAAAACATAAGCTGAGGTGATGCTTTATACATAGATTCTATGTCCTCCTTCATCTTCTGTTTCTCCTTCATCTTCATCGCAAATCACAATCGTTGATATTTTTTTTATTTTTTTTGTTGAAATGTAAAATTTATTTATAAACAAAAAAAAGGTTACAAAATTTAATCAAAAGAAAACCTAAATGATCAAACAGAGCAAAAAAGTATAAATCTTTAAGAGCCGATCAAATAGAGATCAAAAGAGAGATCGTAGATGGAATGAGAATAGTGAATTAAGTTGGGAGCCTAGAGATCGCTAGCCAGCGCTTAGGCCCCTCATCGTCTTCTAGTTCCGTACTTCGTCCTCGCCGGCATGAGAGAAGGTGGTTATGAAGCTCCTTATGAATGGTGTGTGCAAGATAAAGCAGTGAATTTGAAGAGCAGTTGTGTCGTCTTCCATTTCTTTCTTTCCAAATCCAGTAAACAGTTGATTGGAACGCCATCTTTGCGAGAGTTGCATCCAACTTGGAGAGTCGGTTTTGCATGAGACTATTCACCATCAAAGTCCAATATGGATTTATCCTAGAGCCGAGAAGTGTTGAAGTGAGCATGGTCCAGAGCGTGTAGGAGAATGGATACGCAAAGAATAAATGGTCACGAGTCTCGTTAGGTTCTCCACAGAGCAAGCATGATTGTTGCTCTCCCCATTGGCGCATGCGGTCTCCCATTTACGGAGAAGGGAGATGGTTTTCCGGATCCCATTTACGGAGATCGAAAGGAGTTTGTTTAGTGGCGGCGGTAGATTGTGATTGGGATGAAGAAAGTTGAGTGACTTTGTAACAAAAATACATAGACCAAAACGATAAATTAGGCATGCGAAGATTTGGATCCAGTCGTTTTGATTTCTGTATACGAGGGGAAAATAAATTCAAAAATCCTTTTTCCCGGGAAAATTCGAGGGTTTGATTTTATCGTTAAGGGTTGAAGAGGAAGAGGAAGAAGTCGAAGCGGAAACTAGCCATCACTGGTTATTATATATGAATCGTTTTCACTTTATTTAAGAAAGTTATATTGGCACAAGAGTATCAGATTCAAGTTTGAATTAAAGGACAATGGTTTGAGTCTTTTCTGGTATTCAATCTATGTTTTATTTAAATCCAAACGACAAGTATACGAAAAATTAACGGAAGTTAATCCTTGTATTATAATTCACAAGTGATTTTAACTGTCTACTGATTCCTATTAAATTGCCACGTGGTAAAACTCCAAAAACAAAAAAAAATGCTCTTTCAATATTTATAAAGTTAAATCTGAGCGAATGCTTGACCAAAAAGATAAAAAATCTGAGCGAAAGAAAATTTTCTTTTCATTGATCTCATAACCATTCTTTTTTTGTTCTCATAACCATTCTTTTTTTGTTCCTTCATGAACTTGTAGTACTACTACTCTTTGCAGGCTTAACCGTGAACTTATAAAAGTTGCAAGGTTTTGATACAGTTACTTCGACATGGCTGAGAGCTTCTCTCCGGCGACAAAGACGTCGTTTCATGTGATGGAACAGTCAAACGACAATTACTGGAACGTCGAAGATCTCTGGCCCGTCCAAATGCTTAATGGTGATCACCACCAAGTGATTTAATAATTTCATATATATAATGAATTAATGATTATTCAGTTTTGGATTATACGTCTTAGCTAAAATGTTGTTGTATCATTTACATAGTACTTATCATGACATCTTCAAAGCATGTGGAGTTATTTATGTTCTGTTCGTTAAGAAAATACTTGTATTACTCTCTTAGTTTCGATTCCGAGGTTTCTATTTTCTGCTTACAATGAATGAAAATGTATAAACCAAAGTCAAACAGAGATGGCAAGAAATGAAAGGACTGCACATTTATAGATATACAAAAAATATATGGAATTTTGTTTTGAACACACAAAATCACTCTTCTGTATATATATGATGATCAAACAAGTGTTTATATATATTTATATAATGCATATAATTGAGAATATATGTGACAACAAGTATTATTGTATTTCATATTTGGTCCATATGATGGTAGCACCTGGCCTAACACTAGTTCATTCTATTACTCGAGTTAACGTTAAATCAAATTTAGTTTGGGATTAAAAAGAGAAGTCAACATAAACCAATTTTGTAAGTACCAAACAGTAAGAACTGAAACCAAGCTTAACGACCATATTTTATGATTAATAAAACTTGTCTGCCTCTAATTCTATACCCTGGCAAAGGATCTTCAATGGGAGATTAAATAAGGGGATCTGGTTTGCCCCTGGTTAGTTGATGCCTCCATCTGAATGTCTAGTGAGGTAAAATCAAATAAAAAAAAAGGAAAGGACATATCAAATAATCAATCGCATCCAAAAACTCTAAATCAGATGAAAAGCTTAGTATTTGATTAAAAAAAAAGAAGCTTAGTATTCACCAAAAGTAAACCATCGAAATTTACCATTTTAATTGTTTCTTTATCGAAATTAGTTGACGGAAGGGGGCTGGAGACAAAAGCATCAGGACAAGACCTGAAGACATAGCTCCACAAGAGTAGGGAACAGTGCTTAAACCTCACGACCGTCACCAGGGTTAAAGCACAAGAAACAGGTGCTTTAGGCAACGCAATTATATTATAAGTACAGGGCATCATTTTTCAAAATTGTCTCCGTAGTGTAGTCGTTAGTCTCAGTTTGCAAGGGTGACAGTTCATTAGATCGAACACCAAGACTGTAATACTTTTTGAATTTTTGTATTTATGTTAATTATTAGGCCAAAATATTTTTTACTGCTTTTGGCATCCAATTAGCTAGGACTGGCCCTGACCGTCACGTACGTCTTCACAAGTGATTCTACATCACAAATCGGGAAGATTACTCTCTGTACCAGTGCCCTGTTTTATATTTGCCTTCTCTGTCAGCAAGTTTTACCTTTTCTTTGACGACCGTGTTGGGCATGGGTTTAGTTCAACCCATTTATTTGTCCAAAATTGAGGCCAACTCCAAAGCCCACTAGGAAAAAAAGTCCACAAGATTTGGCCACTTGACTCACCTCCTCTATAAATAGAGGAGGCACTCCACCAGAACAGGGGTCTCTCTCTCTCTCTCTCTAGCTCTACTGCTACCCTCAGCTAGGCCCGACCTATCCGCGCTCGGCCCGACCTACCCGAGCTCGGCCCGACTTACCCTCAGCTAGGCCTGACCTACCCGCGCTCGGCCCGACCTACCCTCAGCTCGGCCCGACCTACCCCAGCTCGGCCCGACCTACCCGCGCTCGGCCCGACCTACCCGCGCTCGGCCCGACCTACCCGCGCTCGGCCCGACCTACCCGCGCTCGGTCCGACCTACCCGCGCTCGGCCCGACTTACCCTCAGCTCGGCTCAACCTACCCGAGCTCGGCCCGACTTACCCTCAGCTCGGCCCGACCTACCCGCGCTCGGCCCGACCTACCCTCAACTCGGCCCGACCTACCCCAGCTCTGCCCGACCTACCCCAGCTCGGCCCGACCTACCCGAGCTCGGCCCGACCTACCCGAGCTCGGCCCGACCTACCCTCAGCTCGACCCGACCTACCCGCGCTCGGCCTGACCTACCCTAGCTCGGCCCGACCTACCCGCGCTCGGCCCGACCTACCCGCGCTCGGCCCGACCTACCCGCGCTCGGCCCGACCTACCCTCAGCTCGGCCCGACCTACCCGCAGCTCGGCCCGACTTACCCTCAGCTCGACCCGACCTACCCGCAACTCGCTCGTTCTACCCGCAGCTCGTTCGTGCTACCCGCAGTACGCTTGCCCAACACCCAACAGGCTGCCTAACGACCTAATGGCTCGCCGAGTCACCCATCCCCAGCTCGCCATGTCGTCACAGAGACATCTTCTCGACCCGCCCAGATCGTTACCAGCAGACCTCCCTACTCGGACAGGTCGTCACCTCTCTACCTCGTCAGGTCTCGACATCCCCCCCACGAACTACGAATGGCTTGATCCCTTTTCAGAGGGTACGTAGGCAACCTCTCATGAGGTGCAGCTATAAATCCAAACCACTCCAACTCTTGTCCATCTACAAAGCAAATGCCGAGCTCCGACTTATATATCGAGAATCTCCGAACCTCTTTCCATTACAAATTTATTGTCGATTTCTTGTATCAACAGACGGTGTCTGATA
Organism: Arabis hirsuta; assembly: GCA_964056655.1. Classification (NCBI taxonomy): domain Eukaryota; kingdom Viridiplantae; phylum Streptophyta; class Magnoliopsida; order Brassicales; family Brassicaceae; genus Arabis; species Arabis hirsuta. Next base: position 38,905,342 of record OZ053301.1, read on the forward strand.
GATTTTTTTTCTCGTACAGTTTTGGTCAGAAGTAATCCATTTTGTAGGTTATATAAAAGGAGATATCCATAGAGTCTCACCGACAACAATGCGTTACCAATTCTCTTCGTGGAAGAGGACCAGTAGATGCCAAGGAATGCGAAACAATTTTTGGGATTTTTTTTACTACTACGAGTCACCTAGTAACTTATAAAATCGATAGTGAAATGAAACATTATGGGTCTAAATGGTAACAGTATAATCTCGTAGAATTTTGCTGAATTGCATAATATAGCTGAATTTTTAGTGATTTCTTGCGGAATATGACAGAATATCTTGAAATGTAAATGGTAACAGCTGAATCTAGCTGAATTTAACTGATTTTCTTTTTTAAATTAATATCTATATAAACCTATAAAAGTTAGTTAAATAATGTTTTTAGTTAAATAAACTAACAAACTATTAACTTTTACATTTATATTTTATTAAACACAAAATAACAATATAATTTAAAGAGAAAACTTGTAATTCAAATAACTAAAGATGAATTTATCTTAAAAATAGAGTACACTAATCCAAAGTTTTGTTTTAGTAAAATTTACCCTAATTATTGAATTTTTTGTTAAAAAAAAATTCTTCTGTTTTCTTTAATGATATTAGTACAAACAACTATGGAAAACTGAATTGAACCAAACCAACAAAATAACCTTAAAATACATAAATACGACCTTGTTTTAAAGGTAATAAAACTACCTAAATTATCTAAAATTTCTACAATTACAATAAATGTTTTAATTTTCAAACAAAAATATCTATATATAAATGATCTAAAATGATTTGTAATTACATGAAATACCCAAATATGATAAAGTCTTTACATGTTTGATAATGATTTTAAATATTCGAAATCATATATATTATATTATATTATCCAACTCTTTTTTCAAAAAATATATTTTTGATATACTTTTGATCTCCTAAATGTTACTATCTAACTCAAATATCCGCTCTTATCTAATCTATTATACAAAATAAACATATTTATATATAATTTGGTGTTGGAAAAAGTTTTGAATCTAGCTGAATTCAAATTAATCTTGTGATATATATTTGCTGAATTGCTGAATCTAACTGAATCTGGCAGAATATTTTTATATAGCAAATGGTAACTGCGGAATTGCTGAATCTAGCTGAATCTGGCGGAACTATATTTTATGTCACCATTTACTACCTATAAATGGTAACATTAAAAATAGATTCAGCCATATTCAGCTAGATTCAACAATTCTGTAGATACTAATTACTATGCAAAACATTTCTGCCAAATTCAGCAAGATTCAGCAATTAAGCAAAAAAAATATTGCAAGATTAAGTTCAATTCAGCTAAATTCAACAATTTTTCCAACACCAAATAATTAATAAATATGTTTAATTTGGATAATAGATTGGGTAAAAGTGAATATTTGAGTTATAAAGTAATATTTAGAAGATCGAAAGTATATCAGAAATATTTTTTTTGAAAAATAAATTGGATAATATGGATATAATATATATGATTTTGATATTTAAAATCATTATCAAACACGTAAAGATTTTATCATACAGTAAAACCTCTATAAATTAATAATGTCAGAATTTTGAAAATTTATTAATTTAGAGAGATATTAATTAATCAATAAATTAATAAATATTAACTTATAGAGATAATCCTTTTTAAGAAGTAATTCTTTCAAAAATATTATTCAAATGATGTTATATTAAGGAATTTAGTTAAATTTATTTGCAAAAATGACATGCGTTAACTTGATATTATGATTAAAATATTTGATTATCGCAATAGAATGGATGTTAATATCATAATAGACTATTTAATTAAAATGATACATGTTTTTATGTATAAAATTTATAAAAAATCATGGTTATTATCTTTCGTGTTGATGGATACATTTAGAAAGAATTATGTGTAAAGAATCAATTATTTATCTATAATTTTCACAAATTTTGGATACATACCTACAAACAATCCTAAAAGTTGTTAATTCAATAAGTAAAGTTGAAGTTAAGCTCTAACAATATTTAAACTATAAATCGAAACAAAATCATTAAAGCCATATTTTAGTATATTATCGTACTTATATATGTCTAATTATATATGATTATTAATTTATACTATTATTGGGACCATATTTTACATAGGAATTTTAAAAAAATTATTATCTTATTATCTTATTAAAATTTGTAAATTTTTACATTCGTCCAACTTGGGACCGGAGAATTTTATTACTTTATACAGATTATTAATTTAAAGAGTATTAATTTTATGTAATTAGAAATAATTTTGGATAATTTATAGATATTTTTGTTTGAAATTTTTATAATAATTATAGAATTTTAGATAATTTAGGTAGTCTATTACTTTTAAAACAATGTTTGTGTTTATGTATTTTAAGTTTAACTATTTGGTTTGGTTCGATTCAATTTTTTTGTAATTGTTTGTACTAATATAATTTAAAGAAAATATAAGATTTTTTTTCTGAACAAAAAGTTCAACAGTTAGCGTAAATTTTTTTAAGACAAAACTTTTTATTAATTTACTCTATTTTAAGATAAATTAAAAAAAATTTTAATTGCAAGTTTTATCGTTAATTTATGTTTTTATTTTATGTTTTGATAAACAAAAGTTAATATTTTATTAGTTTATTTAACTAATTATCTTATTTATCTTATTTTTATAGGTTTATATAAATAATAATTTTAAAAAAAAATCAACCAGATTCAGCTGTTACCATTTATATTTCAAGATATTCTGCTTGATTCCGCGAGAAATCACTAAAAATTCAGCTAGATTTTTCAATTTATAAAAATTTAGCCAAATTTCGCAGTCACCATTTAAAACATAAACCAAACAGGAAAAAGAGCTGTTTTAAAAATAAAATAAAAAAATGAAAGAGCATTGGAAAAAAAAAACAAACGTGTTTAACAAGTAACAACCAAAGCCACCTGTACTATCTTCAGGAGAGGGCAAACGAAAAAAATCGTGTATATATATAGCAAGCGTGATCAGCAGAGAGGAAACGAAAACCCTATCAAAGCCCCACCACCACGACATGACAAATACAATGATGATGTCGGAGCTTCCAGGGGATTTGTTAGAGGAGATACTTTGTCTCGTTCCGGCAACATATCTTAAACGCTTACGATCAACTTGTAAACGGTGGAACTATTTATTCAACAATAAGAGATTCATAAGAAAACACTTTGATAAAGCCACAAAGCAGTTTCTGGTTCTCATGTTGAAGGAGTCTAGGGTTTGTCCGATTAGCGTTAATCTCCATGGGATTCCATCTGTAGAGCTCACAGGTGAACTTAGCCTAATCGACCGTGGTAGTTCTAGTTTGGCTCAATTCGAGATTTATGAAGTCTCTCATTGCGACGGCTTATTGTTATGCACCAACGAAGACTACCCGACTAGAATCGTGGTATGGAACCCGTGTACTGGTCAAACCAGGTGGATCCAACCCTATAATCCTTTTAGTCACTATGCTTTTGGATCCTACCAAGACAGCAAATCTCACGATAATAGCTACAAAATATTGGCCTGTAGTGATAACGGCAGCAACAACCAAGAATTCGCAATCTATGAGATAAACTCTAATTCATGGAGGATTCTTGATGTCACTCGTGACTGCTCCCTAGTATATGCTTGTAACGGAGTTTCTTTAAAGGGAAATACTTACTGGTTTGCTTCAAATGAAAAAGAGGAGAAACAGCTCGACATATTCTTAGTGAGTTTTGATTATACAACTGAAAGATTTGGACGTCTACCTCTTCCGTGTCAGTGCACTCTTTCTGAAACTGCGTCACTATCCGTTGTTAGAAACGAGAAGCTTTCGGTGTTATTACAACGTGAAAATACATCAAGGACAGAGATATGGGTGACAAATCGGATTGGTGAGACCAAAGTGGTGTCGTGGAGAATGATCTTAGCAGTGGATTTGAAGCCGGGATTTGATATTTGGCCTGACTTAAGTTTCTTGGTCGATGAAGAGAAGAAAGTCATCGTGTGTTGTGATGAATACTTGGGAATTGATGGATTGGACCCCAAAAACTTGGTCTACATTGTTGGAGAGGACAATCAAGTCAAAGTGGATTTTGGAGCAGCCATATCCACTTGGCCATTTTTGTTTAATTATGTTCCAAGTTTGATTCAAATCCAGCAATGTGTCGGAGGCAAAAGAAAAAGAAACGAATAATTAACTAAGCTAAACAAAATGTGTTGTGAAACAATATGCTGGAAGATGCTCCAATTGTTTTTTTTTTTTTACTTGTATTTTACTGGTTTTGTTTTTGATGGATATGTGCGGATGAGTTGGGCAGAAGATTGAGGAAGTTCGTTTGATATTTGTTTTTTCGATTTATTTTTCCATTGTTATCTAGATCAATAAACTGAGATGTTTGTCAAACAAATGTTTCAACTGCATGTGTAATATACATATTTGTCGCATTCAGGAACATAGGCGTGCGAATTGGCTATCATGATAGAAAAAATTGTCTAGTTGATGCCAATATTTCAATATATGTGCAACCTTAGGAGAACTATTGCTACCAGCTAAGTTTCAGGAATTTACTTTGCTTAACATACCAGATTCTTTAGGTCGAAATCTAAGAACATCTCTCTCTCTCTATGTGAGTTGATTTCGCCTTCTCTCTGTCTCGCTCGCTCTCTCTCTCTCTCGATCTGAAGAGATGTTCTCTCTCTCACTCTCTAAAAAGATTGGTAAGTTTGTATAATAAAGCACGGCATTGTGAATGAAACTGACTATTCTTGAGTTCATAACACCACCTCTATTGGGAGGTTTTTGCAAGAGTTCTAAACACTAATATTAATAAATAATTATGGCTTCTAAAAAATAGAGAAAGAATGTTTTGGATGGCACAATGGGAATTTCTTCATGAATTTCTCTACCCATGAGAGCAGTTGAAGCTCAACGGTGAAAATCTCAAATACAGTCTCTCATAAATATAATATTAATTTTTATAATATTAATAAATCAGACAATCAAATACAATATATATATATATATATATATATATATATATATATATATATATATATATAATAGCAAATTTTTTTCTCTATCCACATAGGCAAAACATTTTTTTTACAATTAATTTTAATTTTAAATTTCATTTAATTTATGTTTATGTGTATTTATTGTTAAAATAGCTATTAAAATTTCTAATAAAATAAAAAAACGAAAAATAAATCAATAAATAACTAAAAGTAGTATATATAAATTATTTGAGTATTTATTGTTCTAAATATATCCCTACAACAATAAATATATTTTATTATGAGCTTATTGGAAATATGAAAATTTTAATTATGTAAAATGAATAGACATATAAGAACAAATGAATAAAAATATAAACGACATCAAAGAAAAAAATTAAATAATAAGAGTATCAAACGATAGTTAAGAATATATATTATTTCACCAAAATGTATTGAACTATTTTACTAAAGATAAGATAATAAGATAAAAATTTGGAATATACGATTTTGTTCACAATGTTATACTTGAATTTTATGGAAGTATATAAAAATTTGAAAGTGTTATATTACCATTATTTTAAAAATATATAATGTATATATTGGTGCAAACAAAAATAGGCATCATGCGACTTATATTCTACTAAAAATAAGTAAGTGAATGATTAAAAAGAGCATAAACTTGTAAATGGTTAAATCAAAATTATTTTAAGTTTAAGAAAATTATAAAACTCATCAATCACGCGAACCATATTTTAGGATTATTTGAGTATTTTATTTGAATATTTTATTTTCTAAATAAAGTTTACAATAATGAATATATTTCATTTATATTGTAGTTCATTTGGAAGTAATCCAAAATATTATGAGTTTAATAGCGATGAATAACAATGTAAAAAAACGAAATGAGATTAAAAAAAAGATTAAATGATGTTAATTGTTGAATTATCGTAGTTGAGTTTCAACCGATTGTTAAGAAATTGAAGATTTTAAGAGAAAGAAGACATACGATTTCACTAAAGGATATTTGAAAATAAGATGAAAATATGAAATATAATATTTTATTCAAATATTATATTTGAGTTTTTTTGGAAGTATAGAATAAAAAATTGAAACATTGTAATACCATAATTTAAAAAAAAATCTTAAGTTTTGATACATATAAAGTAAAAAATTAATGGTCACCTTATTCATGAATTTTAAAATAAAATACACGGAAAATGATATATGATATTTATGTAAAAATATACGCAGTCCTACACTATAATTCAAGAAAAATACATATTTATTAATGTAATATTTGAATCAATGCTTTTAACCCAAAAAATCTAGAAAAATACTTTTTAAGTGTTTAAGAAAATGTAAATAAATTATGATTATGTATAAATTAATTTTCTATAATTATATTAGTGTATTATGAAAAAATGATAAAAGTAAATATACTGATATGTACATTGCACGATTATAATTAAAATATGTTCAAAGATTGGATGAAGTTATCATGCAATAAAAAATAAAATAATAAGTTCTCAAAACCTAAAAATATTTATTTAAAATCAAATGTCAAATCAAAAGATTTTTAAAAAAAATTCACACCCAAATTAATACTGGAGCATATGATGTTAGAATGTGTTTAATGAATATAAAAGATACATGATATAGATACAAAACATAGAAAAATAACACAAAAAATCAAAAGAAACCAAATTCGCCTAACGCGCGAGTCCAACTCTAGTAAATTAAACCAAGAAGGATATGAGGCAAAAGGGGTTTAGATCTTAAAAAATGAAAATTAATAGAAAAGTAGGAAAGTGAAGAGAGATGGATTCTTCATGAAGAAATTTTCAATTAGTTTAGTTTTTTATATTTTAAAATTTAAATCAATAATTAAATTATATATTACTTATTATTATAATATATATTTAAGAAACTCTCTAAGGTTATAACCATTGGAGATGCTCTGAATTTCTTAATTTTAAAAAACTCATACAATATTATATTACTACTCATTTTTTTTATATATTTGTAGAAATCCTATTAAGAACCATGGATGGAGGTGGTCTAAGAACATTGTGAGATAATTTTGTCGATCATTATTTCATCATCAGTTGAAAATGCATTGAGTATGTATTTTTCTTTTTTATCACTTGGTCTTTATTGTCATTTTCTAAAAGCAAGAGTCTAAATTTAATGTGGCAGGTTTAAAAATTGCTTTCACAGTTAAGGACTGGATACAGTCAAGCATAGGATTCAAGACATCAATAGAGTTTACAGTGTGGTGCCAGGGTTTATAGAGGCAAAGCGAATTAGAAAATGGGGTCTTTTCAGTATTTTTTTTATCATTATAGTTTAAGTAATATAGATAATTAGCAAAATAAAATGATAAACATAGTCTAAAACCAATAAAATAACAAAAAAAAAATCTAGCAAATAAACTTTCATTCTTTAAAAAAAAACATTTTCACCAAACTCCTATAATTGATTTACCTAACCAAGCCTCTTTTGATAGATATGATAGCAAAAGATGAATAGCAAAATATTGGTGTTAATAATAAAATGTTGTGGGTATAAACAAAATCAAAATTAATAGAAAATTAGAAAACAAAATCATACCACTAAATCAATAGTCATCATACCACTAAACAGAATTAATTTATTATGAAATACAAAATAGAAGAAGTCTTGGAAGAAACAAAAAACGTGAAAACAGAATATGAACAAACAATAAAACTGAAAAAACAAAAACATACTTGCGGTGAGGGAACTCACTAGGGTATATTTAACCACTACACTATGAATGATAATTGAAAATTTGGAGCCCCTAACTTTATATATTATTTGGGAGCCCTAGGCAAATGCCTATTTTTTATATCTATAGGTTTACTGAAACATGTCTTTTGTGGCTGTTGTCTGTGTTTTGATTATTGTTGATATGGGAGTGAATGTCTTACAGACAGACTTTTTGGTAAATGTAATTTAGCAAAATATTATACGATAAAATAGGGTAATTATCTAGTTTTGGTAAAGTTGGCACATAGGACAGATTTTTGTTGTGGTAGATTCGAGCTAAATCTTTGGCTTTGATGGTTGTCAAGTGTGTGATGTATAAAGGTTAAAGCCGCGTTTTATGATTAACTGATTTGAAAAATTTATAGCAAATAAACATAACGAATTACTTCTTTGGGTGTTCATTATCGTTATAAATAACTTCTTTATTTTTCCTATTTCTTCATTACCCTATAAGTTTCACGTGGTTGAAAACCAAAATCTTACAAAACTTTTTTATAACTTCTATACTTATAATCGAGATCAAAAGAAAAGGTGAAAATGAAGAAAATTACCAAAAAGCTATCGATCAAGTACGTGAAACTCCATAAGAGCCGGCTCCGGCAAGACGGTTCCATGAAGTCGGAGGAAGACGGTGGAGATATTTTCCGGGAAAATAATTCGCCGGAAAATGAAAAATGTAACGAAACGAAGGAAACACCTAAGGTAACAAAGATTATGGAGTCCATGCACCGTAAGCTAATGCTAAAAGAAAAGACACGTAAAAAGAATATCCACGTGGACTGTCACGATCAACCCGAAATGTCCGGACGTTCGGTTAGGAATGGTGGTCGTGACCCCAATGTCGACCCCCTTGAAGGCTCACTTAGAAACATGAATCGTGATGGTATGGATCAGCTTGAAGGTTCGGTTAGAAACGGTCGTATGGACCATCTTGAAGATTTGATTAGGGGACGTATGGACCAACTTGAAGGTTCTATTAGGAACAATGCTTGTGATGGTGTGGATCAGCTCCAAGGATCTAGCAAAAATGGTCAGAAAAATCAGGGTGAAGATAATAATACTTCGAAAACAAGCTGTCAATTAGATCAATCAGAAGGGTCGACTAAAAATCCCGCTTCGAAAAAAGATTATCTTGATTGGATTGAATACGTGGAAGGATCTAGTCATCATTGTTTCGATCGATCTGAAAATGCTGAGAAGTCTTATAGAAAGGATGATCTTGATCATGACCAAATAAGCGTTGGGATATCAGAAGGATCAATAGAGGGTAATAACGACGATATCATATTACTCAAGATCTCTAAGTATAGGAAAAATGAGAAATTTGAAGATTCTAAAGGTTATAAGAAAGGCAAAGGTAGCAAGGTCAAAGATTTATTGAAAAGTCAAAATGTTGACTAATGGTTTAATAGGAATTTGACTCCAAAGAAAGGAGAAATGGTTCGCTGACATTGTATAATATGATCATTGATCATTTCGTTAGTATGTACTACTACTTTGTATAATCATTAAGTTCAATGAAAGTCGTTTATTTATTTTCGGAGAACCGTATGATTAGATGTGTACGGTGGTGGTTGTATCTAAAACCCTTGTAAGACGACTATTAGTTATAAAAGAGAAAAATGTATTTCTACTGTCATCACTTGAGGGCTACTTACAAATGATATAGATAGGCTCGAGGTTGCGTCCACTAGAAACCCAAAAGTATTCTTGATTGTATCCCTCAAAATCCACATTTTCTTATGGACATTCAAGAATGAGCAATATAAATTTGGAAAAAGAAAAACGATTTTTATAAAATATATGGTCCAACTGAATTCAAAATCCATAGACATTCAATAGCTTTCACATATTTTATTATTATTATTATTGTTAACACCGTCATAGTCCTCATGGACGAGATGATTTAGAGCCGGAAGCCTTAGCATTCGGACCGATCTCCAGCACCATCGACTCTTGTTGTGGCCGCGGCTGCTGCTGAACGAGGCTCCCTTGCTGCCCCCTCGGATCCATGTTGGTGTCCATTATGTTGTTGGCCCTTGACCGTTTTATCACATTTTTCATTGAGGTTTGCCAGTAAAAGAAATTATGTGCATAGATCGCGACTTGCGTCTGGTTCTTGGAATTCATTAAGACCGCGATTTTTCCCCAATCTTTTTCAAACCGCTTCATCCCGATCAGAAACCATCTGCATTAGTTTTTTCATCGATTCATAATATTAATTCGTTACGAATGTGAAATCATCTAATTTTTAATCATGTTTCGCCATGCAATTAGTTAACGACATAAATTGACTCAAATGAGATTACCACCCGGAAAAAAAATCATGTCCAGGAAAAAAAATTACATGAAGAAACGCAGATAAATCTTGAAAACATGTCACCATGCACTTAATTACCATTATGTGAATTTGCCTAAGAAGAAAATGAGTCTAGTGGTATCGATTCCTAACGTAGATCCACAAAATAATACCACTATACTAGCATGTCAATGTTATAATAACTTATACGTGTATGAAAATATATATCCTATCAACTCATAACATTGTATTACCTCTATACTAGCGATGTTATAATAAAAATTTATACGTGTTTTACCCAAAAAACAAAAAAATTATACGTGCATGTATGAAAATGTATAATCCAAAACTAACAAAAACCTTAATCAACTCATAATATTATTGTATACTTACTCATGTTCTTCTTTGTTCCATACGGTTCTCTCGACCTGGTACAAACTCTGAAGCATTGCCTCAGTCAACTCTTCAGACAACAGTCCACTCGATCCGATCTCTACAAGGTCATCGACCATTTCCTCGTAATGCTCCTTGACATGGACCACCGGTTTGTGCAGATATTCGGCCATACTTTGGAACCGAACAGGCGAAAACGCACAGAACAACTTCAATGCATTCTTGAACTGCTCGTTCTCCTCTCTTGTCCACGAATTCGCAGCCATAATTCCAAAAAGAAATTAAGGAACCACGAAGCGTGAACTAAAATTTTGTGAATTTGGAGAACTATATATAATTCTACCAATGCTCTTATTTAATTTATTTCTCTTGAATTATTTTTCATTCATATTTAGTTACATTTATCTTAAAATTTAAATGTACATTATCTAATGACGAAATTTTAACCAATCATATTACGAGACGTGTAAAAATGTATTTGTACTTTGACGCGTGATATAAATTTTAATTTGACTATCTATACAATTTGAAAAAAATTATTGAAATTAGATATTTTTAAATCGTTTAAAGAAATAATCGGTCAAAATTTTTGTTTTGTAAATTAAAAGTTATGAAAATGCTTCATTTAGTTTGAATGAAATATCAAACATTAAGAAGTTCTTAGCTATTTTTTTTTGACTTAATCTTAACTATTTTTTTTTTTGGTCAAACTTATTCATTAGTTAAAAGGATAGTGTTTAAGGTATCACAATAGTGGATTTCCATGTTTGGCTCCGGAGATTTCTATGTTTCCCCTAAAACATTATAATATCAATGAAATCTTTCAGATATAAAAAAAAAAAAGTTTCACAATAGTGTGAGCATCAAATGCACCTTTAGCTAAAGCATCCGCTAAAAAATTATCGGATCTTGTAACATACTCAAAGGAGATAAGATTGGAAAACAGAGAACCTTTACGATTTGAAAACAGAGAAGCTAATTGTTGAAATGAATCATTGTTGCCACATGACATACCATTGACTTGATACACAACTTGAGTTCAATAACATGCCTAGAGTTACTAGAGTATCTCAATACGGAGTCCTATCATTGTAATTTTGTAATAACATAACTTTTCATTACATTTGAGTAATTTGTACCAATTAATGACATACGAATTGGCAGTATATTACTAGGTACTAGGTACTAGGTGATTCCCCACGTTATACGCAGATGAAATATTTTCTAATTTTCTAGGTAACAAACTAATTAAAAAAATCATGTTTCATGGTTAAACATTACCAATAGTGTTCGATTAAAATTGTAGCTCTCTTAAATCTTCATCTTCTTTTTTTTTTGCGTCAAAAGATCTTTATCTTATACCTCTTAATTTAGTAAATGAATTTATTTTCCCGTATTATATTTTATGTATTTCATGTTCTTCCACTATTTTTAATTCTTATTCTTTTGAAAAAACAAAACAAATATATGACATGGCTAGAAACAAATTATGACATAGCAAGAGAGTTATTATTTATTATCTTTTAAATTTTTTATTGTCATGAAAAAGTCTTTGCAAATTTTTATTTATGGATTATTTTTCAAAAAAAATACGGATCAATTTTAACTTAAAAAAATTTAAAGAAACATTTGGCCACAAAAAAAATCAAAAGACAAATTACTATTGTGATTATAAATTAAAATTATATATATATATATGTATTATATTTTATGTATTTCGTGTTCTTCCACTATTTTTTAATTCTTATTCTTCTGAAAAAAAAACAAAACAATGATAGTTAAAATGAGCATAATTTGGAATAAATTTTGAATTAGGATAAAGAAATTGGTAAAACAAATATTTTCAATCTTTTTCAAATGTTGAAGATAACATTCAAAAGGTAAGTCATTACACATTCTTTTTAAAATTCATAAAATAGAGAACAAACAATAAAATAGAAAATAAATAAAAGAAAAAAGAAGTTTGGTTCAAAAAATATGTTAACGTGTATAAGCTCTTGAAAATAAATATGAGGATCGAAATATGAATTTGACAAACTTCACCCCAAACACGTATGTATATAATATATAAATTATGTTAAGAGAAATTTTTGATCAACTAATATTATTTATAATTTCTAGTGTCTCACCATGTACAATAACACGAATATATACAATATTTTAGAATATTTTTGTTAAAGATAATTAAAAAATATTTTAATAAATATCTCATTATCTTCTTGTTCTTTAAGATCACGATTATATATATATATATATTTAATTTTAATTTATAGTCACAATAGTAATTTGTCTTTTGATTTACTTTTTTTTTTGTGGCCAAATGTTTCTTTAAATTTGTTTAAGTTAATATTGATCCGTATTTTTTTTAAAAATAATCCATTAATAAATGTTTGCAATGACTTTTTCATGACAATCAAAAAATTAAAAGATAATAAATAATAACTCTCTTGTCATATCATAATTTTTTTTAGTCATGTCATATTTTATTTGGGAGAGTAAATGTAGAAATGATACATACAAATCTTTTCACAAATTACTTCCCAATGAATACGAATAGTTGACCCACATGATTACAATCCACGGTTACGAAATATTAATTGAATTTTTAATATCGTTAAACTTCATAGAAAATATTAATTGAATCGATAACTAAATTCCCATTTGGGAATCAGTTGTCGAAAAAGAAGAATAATAAACAACTATGCTTATGCTTATGAGATCATCGTGAATAAAAACAAATTGGTATATTACAGCTTGAAGTTGAGAGAGAGAAGAGAAAGCGTAAAGATAGAGTTGAAATTATTTTTTTTAATTAATTGTATCGGTACATCATCATCTTATTAGATAATTATCCGCGTTACAAACAGGATAATATGATTAACGAAAATTAGTCTAGTTTTAGTTATTAAAATTCATTTATAGTTATTGGTAAAATTATTATACCGAATCCAAAACTCATTTTTATATATAAATTTTGCAATTATTTTATATAAAAATATATTTCACTCGTGAAATAAATGACAACAACAAGTTTTAATTTCTTAGTCAATATGTATTACTTATTAATAAATATATATAAAATGAATCTTAAATGTTTATGGTAATTATAAGAGTAATACTATAGTTTTTAAAATACAAATTTAGATTTGCTAAAATACCACTTAGGGGTGTCCACTTGCAAAAATGCCACTAATTATATATTTATAAATCTTATATCTTAAAATTTTTAAATTTTAAAAAAAATTTTGACCCCTAAAACCTCCTAAACACTCAAAACTCCCTAAACCCTAATACAATATAGTTAACCCAAATATAAATTATATAATAAAAAAATAATTTTGAAAAAGTGGCATTTTTACAAAGATTATGAAAATCTAGTATTTTTAAAAATGATACTTGGAAAATGATATTTTTTGAAATTTCTCTTAAACTGGTCAATAATAGTTTTTTTTTGAAATAGATAAATTTACAAAATGTCATTTTCCAAATGCCACTTTTCAAAATGCCATTTTTTCAAAAATTTTGCAAAAATACCACTTTTTCAAAATTATTTTTCATTATATAATATATGTTTGGGTTAACTATGTTGTATTAAAGTTTAGTTTTGAGTGTTTATGAGGTTTTAGGAGGCAAAATATTTTTTAGAATTTAGAATTTTAAGATAAAAACTTTATAAATCTATAATTAATGGTATTTTTGGAAATAAATATTTCTAAATAGCATTGTCGCTCTTAATTTTAAGTTAGTTTTATTAATAAAAAAGTGACAAAAATTATGAGCATGACACCTAAACAAATTTGTTCCAAAATACTTCTCTAGAGGATATACAAGTATATGAGTTAGCTAATTAATCTATCGTTGACGGTTGACTAACTAGGGGTGGGCAAAAATACCCAAAACTAAAAAACTGAACCGAACCGAGACCGATCCATAACAATTTTGGTTTTATATGGACTCATTTTATCTATAACCAAATAACTAAAAAACTGAACCGCAAAACCGAAAGAAAAACCGAAATTAAATCACCCTTATTCCATTTGTGTGGTTTAGTATCTTAAACTTATGGTTATTGACTTTCTATTTCATTTTGTGTTCTCTTTTGTGTTTCATTATGTTCTTTTGATTCATTTTTTGCTTATTCATTTAAGTTGTACATGTTTGAATTCGGTTTTTCGGTTACAAACCAAAACCAAAACTGAACTAATAGGATTTTGGTCTATTATGGATCTCTATATTGTGATACTGAACCGAACCGAAATCGATCCATAACAATTTCGGTTTTATATAGACTCATTTTATCTACAAATAAAAAATTAAAAAATCAAACAACCAAACCAAAACCGAACCGAATGGCCACCTAAACTAACTAACCACTCAATATTATCAGGCTAATACGGTATTTTAATATAATAGTAGTAACTAAATTAGTGTCCCTAAAGTTCGTCATAATTACATCAAAAGCCACTGTACCCTTCGTTCTCCATTATTAAACCACCTCTTTCAAACTTACTCTATAAAATAATCCGATCCATCTTGACCCGACCCGAATCCGCAATGGATACCCGATACCGTAACCACGCCGGAGAAACCTCCTTCTCCAGCCTCCGTCTCTACCTCAACGCTCTCTCCGACACTCCCTCCCGTTTTTCCCGTCGAGCACTCTCCGTTTCCACCTCATACGACGAGATGAGCCGCGTCCGCGCCGTCTCCGGCGAACAGATGCGCCGTACTCACCGATGGTACGATCTCGTCGGACTCGGAATCGGAGGTATGATCGGTGCCGGAGTCTTCGTCACCACCGGTCGTGCTAGTCGACTCTTCGCTGGTCCGTCAATCGTCCTCTCCTACGCAATCGCCGGACTCTGCGCTCTTCTCTCCGCCTTCTGTTACACCGAATTCGCCGTCCATCTCCCCGTCGCCGGCGGCGCTTTCAGCTACATCAGTATCACATTCGGTCAGTATAACATAAACACACTCTCCCGCCAAAATCGAAATCCCTAAATCTCGAAAATTTCGAATTTCAAAATCTGTAACCGTATTTTTTCAGGCGAGTTTCCGGCGTTTTTGACCGGAGCGAATCTGATAATGGATTACGTAATGTCAAACGCCGCCGTTTCGAGAGGATTCACGGCTTATCTTGTTGAAGTTTGAATTTACCTTGGTTGAATAAGTCATTGGCGGTCAGTCAATACATGTCCGAGTATTTAGGAACTTGAGTTATGGAGTTGTGCTAGTTTATAGTGGTTGTTTGTTTCCTAGTTTTTAGCTTGTTTCTGTTTCTTTGTTTCTCATGTAAGGCTATATATAGCCATTGTCTTTGGTTCAATAAAGTATCACTTTCAGCTTATATTTCACATTTGGTATCAGAGCTATTAAAATACAAAACCTGTGTGCGAGAGTGATCGAGAGAGAGAAACAAGAAAAAATGTCTGAGAAGTTTGTGCAGCCTGCCATTCCAAAATTCGATGGGTATTACGATTTTTGGTCCATGACAATGGAGAATTTTCTGAAAAGCAGAGAATTGTGGAGCATGGTGGAAGACGGGGTTCCGGTGATGTCGATCGGAACGGGACAGGCGAGTGAGGTGCAGAGAAAATCCATTGAAGAGGCGAAGTTGAAGGACTTAAAAGTCAAGAACTTTCTCTTTCAATCCATTGACAGAGAGATTTTGGAGACCATTCTTGATAAAAGTACCTCCAAGGCGATATGGGAATCCATGAGGAAGAAATATCAAGGTTCTACGAAGGTGAAAAGGGCGCAATTACAAGCTTTGAGAAGGGAGTTCGAATTGCTGGCCATGAAAGAAGGAGAGAAGATCGATGTCTTCCTAGGAAGAACCTTGACGGTGGTAAATAAAATGAAGGTGAATGGTGAATTGATGGATCAAAGCATGATCGTGAGCAAAATTCTCCGATCGTTGCCCCAACGATTCAACTATATGGTGTGTTCGATTGAGGAATCGAACGATCTAAGCACAATAAGCATTGATGAATTACATGGCAGCTTGCTTGTCCATGAGCACCGAATAAACGGACATGTGCAAGAAGAACAGGCACTAAAAGTGTCTCAAGATGAAAGACCGAGTTGAGAAAGAGGTCGCGGTAGACGCGGAACATTCCGAGGAGGACGCGGAAGAGGAAGAGGAAGAAACGCAGTTGATCGATCCCTGATCGAGTGCTACAACTGTCACAAGTTAGGACACTATCAAAATGAGTGTCCCGAGTGGGAAAAGAAAGCGAATTATGCTGAACTAGAAGAGGAAGAGGAGATACTATTGATGGCCTACCTGGAGGAACATCGGACAAACAGAGAGGAGGTTTGGTTCCTTGATTCCGGGTGCAGCAACCATATGACCGGGTGCAAAGATTGGTTTTACGAATTGGAAGAAGGTTTCAATCGATCCGTGAAACTTGGAAACGACACAAAAATGTCAGTGGTGGGGAAAGGAAGTGTGAAAGTATAAGTTAGTGGTGTCACCCAAGTCATACTGGAAGTCTATTATGTTCCGGAGCTCAAGAACAATTTGTTAAGCCTTGGGCAGCTGCAGGAGAGAGGCTTGGCAATTTTGATTCGTGATGGAACTTGCAAGGTATATCATCCAGAGAAAGGTGCAATCATGGAGACCAATATGAGTGGAAACAGGATGTTTTTCCTTCTAGCATCCAAAACGCAGAAGAACACGATGTGTATGAAGACAGAAGAGGTGATGGAGAAAGAGACCGACTTGTGGCATTCCCGTTTTGGGCATTTAAACCATGAAGCCCTAAAGCAACTCCACCAAAAGAAGATGGTTATTGGGCTGCCAATGCTAAAGCCCACGAAGGAAATATGTTCTGTCTGTGTGACTGGAAAACAACACCGGACATCAATGTCAAAGAAAAGTTCCTGGCGTGCATCAAGACAGTTGCAGTTGGTGCATTCAGATATATGTGGGCCAATTACACCGATTTCACACAGCGGAAAACGGTATATTCTGACTTTCATCGATGATTTCACTCGAAAAACTTGAGTTTATTTTCTCCATGAGAAATCAGAGGCATTCACCACTTTCAAAGGTTTCAAAGCAAGTGTTGAAAAGGAGATTGGAACCTTCATCACTTGCCTGAGGACATATCGCGGAGGAGAATTCACATCTAATGAATTCGGAGAGTTCTGCAAAACCCATGGTATCACTCGACAATTGAAAGCTGCATTCACTCCACAACAAAATGGAGTAGCGGAGAGGAAAAATAAAACGATAATGAATGCGGTACGATCAATGCTGAATAAGAAGCGAGTTCCAAAGGAGTTTTGGTCTGAAGCTACAAGGTGGAGTGTGCACATCCAGAATCGATCACCAACTGCAGCAGTAGAAAACGTGACACCTGAAGAAGCTTGGAGCGGTTTAAAACCTGGGGTGGAGTATTTTCGTGTCTTTGGATGCATAGCCTATGCACACATACCAGATCAGAAGAGAAGAAAACTTGATGACAAGAGCAAGAAGTGTGTTTTCTTGGGAGTCAGTGAGGAATCCAAAGCATGGAGGCTGTATGATCCGGTTACGAAAACGATCGTGACTAGCAAAGATGTAGTTTTTGATGAGAGCAAAAGCTGGGATTGGGATCAAACCGGTATAGAAGAGAAATTAATTGACTGTGGAGATGAAGAAGAACATAACGAGGGAGAGAAAGATGATGACACGATTTGCTCTCCGATGATATCTCCGACAATTGCGAACTCGTCTTCTTCTGGAGCGTTTTCATCTTTTACGTCAAGGGGTGAGTCAACGCCTCCAAGCCCAATATCATCTTAGCTCGGCCCAACTTCACCAACAAACTCCAGCCCAAGCCCAATACCATCAAGAATGATTGACAGAGAAGTGGTTGCAGTTTCGCGAGGCTCGCGACCAAGGAGAACACCGAGTTACTTGACTGATTATATCACAGGAGAAGGAGAAGAGGAGGAAGAAAATTTATCTGTCATGTTACTGATGATGATGACAGAAAGTGATCCAATTAAGTTCGAAGAAGCAGTGAAAGAAAAGGTGTGGAGAGAGGCAATGAAGAATGAGATTGAATCGATTGAGAAAAATAACACATGGGAGCTAACGACCTTACCTAAAGGCTTTACACCAATCGGAGTGAAGTGGGTGTATAAAACAAAGCTGAATGAAGATGGTGAAGTTGACAAATACAACGCGAGATTGGTGGCAAAAGGATACGCTCAGTGTTATGGCATCGACTATACCGAAGTCTTTGCTCCGGTTGCAAGGCTCGACACAATTCGAACCATACTTGCGGTGGCAGCACAATCAAGTTGGGAAATCTTTCAATTAGATGTCAAGAGTGCGTTTCTACATGGGGAACTAAAAGAGGATGTGTATGTGAGACAACCGGAAGGATTCATAAAGAAAGGAGAAGAAGATAGAGTGTATAAATTGAGGAAGGCATTGTATGGGCTCAAACAAGCTCCGAGAGCTTGGTACAGTCGTATCGAAGGTTATTTCCTTAAGGAGAAGTTTGAGAGATGTCCGAGCGAGCATACCCTGTTTACCAAGACGAAAGGAGGTAAAATTCTCATTGTCAGCTTGTATGTTGATGACTTAATATTCACTGGAAATGATAGAGCAATGTGTGATGGGTTTAAGAAATCAATGATGATGGAATTTGAGATGTCAGATTTGGGAAAGATGAAAAATTTTCTTGGGGTAGAGGTGAAGCAGAGTGTTAATGGTATCTTCATTTGTCAAAATCGGTATGCTCGTGAAGTTTTAGCAAGGTTCGGAATGGAAGAAAGCAATGCTGTTAAAAATCCAATTGTGCCGGGAACGAAGCTCACAAAAGATGAGAATGGTGAGAAGGTGGATGAAACTATATTCAAGCAGCTGGTTGGGAGTCTCATGTATCTAACCGTGACGAGACCCGACTTGATGTATGGAGTTTGTCTCATAAGTCGGTTCATGGCGAATCCGAGAATGTCACATTGGCTTGTTGCAAAGAGGATCTTACGCTACTTAAAAGGTACAATCGAACTTGGAATCTTTTATAAGAAAAATGAAAGCAGCAACACGAGACTTATGGCATTCATGGATAGTGACTATGCTGGTGATTTGGATGATCGGAGAAGCACGACGGGTTGTGTGTTCATGATAGGATCTGGTGCGATCTCTTGGGCATCAAAGAAGCAGCCTGTTGTTGCTCTTTCCACCATTGAGGCAGAATATATTGCTGCTGCGTTTTGTGCTTGTCAATGCGTATGGATTAGAAGAATCTTAGAGAAGATTGGAGCTGAAGAAGAGTCTGCAACCATCATTCATTGTGACAATAGTTCGACGATTTCCTTGTCCAAGCATCCGGTTCTTCACGGAAAAAGTAAACACATCGAAGTGAGGTTCCATTATCTCAGGGAGCTGGTGAATGGCGAGCGAGTTAAGCTGGAGTATTGTGCAACAGAAAACCAAATTGCAGACATCTTTACGAAGCCGTTGAAGCAGGAGCAGTTCGAGAAATTGAGGGCGTTACTTGGAATGGTTAACTTGTCCGAAGTAAGCTTAATTCAGGAGAGTTAAGCTTAAGGGAAGGATTGTTGAAGTTTGAATTTACCTTGGTTGAATAAGTCATTAGCGGTCAGTCAATACATGTCCGAGTATTTAGGAACTTGAGTTATGGAGTTGTGCTAGTTTATAGTGGTTGTTTGTTTCCTAGTTTTTAGCTTGTTTC
Source organism: Arabis hirsuta (assembly GCA_964056655.1). Taxonomy (NCBI): domain Eukaryota; kingdom Viridiplantae; phylum Streptophyta; class Magnoliopsida; order Brassicales; family Brassicaceae; genus Arabis; species Arabis hirsuta. The sequence goes on from OZ053301.1 coordinate 38,925,554, forward strand.
TGTTTCTTTGTTTCTCATGTAAGGCTATATATAGCCATCGTCTTTGGTTCAATAAAGTATCACTTTCAGCTTATATTTCACATGTTGGGCATGGGCTTTGCAATTATAAATTATAAAGCCCATTTGTCCGAACTCGGCCCAGCAGCAATCAGGGTCGGCCCGTCTGCGGCCCGAGCCTGAACCAGATCCCAAGAAAACCCTAGTACCTTATTCTCCCCTCTTTTAGTATAAATAGGGGACCCCTTCCCATGAATTGTCCCATCACTTTTCCTCTTTGAGACAAGCACAAGGGACTTGAGAACTAACAGTTTTCGAGACTCTAACTTAAAAAGAGAAAAGGAGAACTTCGGTTCATACATTTCCGCCGGAATTGTACGAGTCATCTTTGTAGTCCCCTTCCGAGCTCATACACGTAAAGAATCCGATCTCAAAAGGTTCCGACCTCACATTCAACACAAGACCGATCTTGCTACCCAGTCCGTCAGCAAGCCCGCATCAGACAGGATCCATCCCCGACCATAGCTTCCGAGCTCAATTCCCAGTCTTTTTCAGTTCGAATTAAACCTTATATTATAATCCGTTTCCGAGATCGAATCAATAAACGAGAATTTCCGACCCTTTACTGTTTCATAAATTTATTGTCGAACTCATGGATCAAAAATTGGCGCGCCAGATAGGGGACCAAAATTCTCCAACTGACGATACGAACTCGAAAATGGACAGAATCCAGCAAGAACCAGCCCTCGACGACCAAGTTGTCCTCGATACCCTGGATCGCCCTCAGATCGTCCAACCCATAGCCGCACAAGAAAGGCACCCGGAGCTCGCCCCGGAGGAAGCCGTGATCGAGGAAGCAGCCGTCCCGGTTCAGGATCCTGTGGCCGCCATGATGGAAGTCATCATGCAACGTTTCGACCGCCAAGAAGAACAAGCACGGAGCACGAACACACGGCTCGACCTCCTCAGCACGGCACAGGATGGTTATCGAGCAGGTTGGATCAGCTCCAACCGAGATCGTCTCAAGACTCACCCCGGGCTCGACGAAGCTCGTCTCCAACCCCGGAGCGCCGGATCAGAATCAAAACGACCGGACGATTGGCCAATCTTACAATCAATCCAACGGTGGCGAACCCGAGCAGCTCAAGAGATGTTCGATCAGGCTCCCAGCATCACGACTCAATCTCAACCGAAGAGCGAAGAATGCCGACTGGGGCGCGGGACTCTGAGCTCGAAGGAATGAAGGCTCGGCTAAAGGACATCAATTCAAAGATTCATCGCGCAATCAATTAGGCCCCCGAGCTCGATCGCGTTCTTGAAGAAGCACAGTGCAATCCCTTCACATCTCGCATCTCCTCGGTCCCGATCCGCGGAACGACCAAGCTGAAGATTCCAACGTACGGAGGGAATGCCGATCCGATCAGCCACCTAACAGCTTTTTCGATAGCTATGGGCCGATCTCAATTCTCCTCGGAGGAAAAAGACGCAGGGTATTGCCAGTTGTTCGTGGAAAATCTCGGTGGAACCGCATTGACATGGTTCTCACGTCTGCGTCCGAACTCAATCGACAGCTTTCAGGAGCTCTCTACAGCCTTCCTGAAACATTATTCCATGTATATCCAGGCCGGAGCATCCCAAGCCGACCTCTGGTCTCTAACCCAAGATCGGAACGAGTCGCTCCGAACTTACATGGCCCGCTTCAAAGCTGTCCTGTCAAAGGTCCCAACGAGCACGGACGACTCCTCCCCGCTGGCGGCACTAAAGCAGGGTCTGTGGCACACGTCGGTATTTCGGGATGACCTGACGATAAATAAGCCCGATAACCTGGCGGACGCTCTCCATCAGGCAACACGATTCATAACCCTCGAAGAAGATCGAGCAGTAAATCTGAAGAGGCACCCACCAGCGAAGCACTTGCCCCAAAAGAAGACTCCCAGGGAAAATGATCGTCATGAACACCGACAACATCTCGACAAAAGCTACAAGTATGAAAGAAACAAGAGGCAGTCTGTCAACCAGGTTAGCAGCCCGGAGAACCCACTCAAAAAATGGGCAAAGTACAATCGCGGGGAAGAAGAGGAGCCCGGCAGCCCGAGAGCCTACTGCGAATACCACCAGATGCACGGTCACACGACCACGGAATGCAGGCACCTCCAACAGAACTTGCTGGCCAAGTTCCAGCGCGGAGATATCTCTCTCGACGGCCCGGGGCAGCAGAACCAGAGGGATGGTACGAACAGGAGGCCAACCCAAGACGAAAACGTGACCGATGCCCCAAAATGGGGGAACGAAGATCGGGGAAACAGCAGCAACGCGCCTCCGAGCTCAAAACGTCGAATCAACATGATCATGGGAGGATTTATGTCCGGCGGTGACTCTATCCAATCCATCAGACGTTACGGGAAGTCCGCAGACAAGACACGTGACTCTCCGAATAAGCGTGAGGACGACATTCCGATCACCTTCTCCGAAGCAGATACTCAAGGTGTCGCTATGCCTCACGACGACCCTCTCGTCGTGGAATTAACGATCAAAGACTGCGAGGTCGCCCGAGTCCTGATCGACACGGGGAGTTCGGTGGATTTGATATTTAAGGATACCTTGCGAAAGATGGAGATCCCTGAGGACAACATCAAGCCCGGTGTCAGGCCACTCACCGCGTTCGATGGGGAAACAACAATGACGATCGGGACGATTAACCTCGACGTCCGCGTCGGGGGCATATCGAAGGAAGTAAAGTTCGTAATTGTGGACAAACCAGCCATCTACAATGCTATCATGGGGAGTCCGTGGCTGTTTTCTATCAAGGCCGTCCCGTCAACGTATCATCAATACCTCAAATTTCCAACTCCGAACGGCGTCTTCACCCTTCGCGAAAACCAGAAGATGGCCCGCATGTTCTTCATAACCGAACGCCGGCTGCGGAAAATGAACACAAGTGCCATTGCCATCAGCCAGTTCGACCTCGAGCCTCGACATGAGATTACCGATCTCATTCAACTCGACGGGGCAAATCCTGATCCACATATAGCTATCAAAACGAAGTCGAAGCCACCAATCTGGGAAGGTCTCGTGCAGTAAGTCGCCAACATCACGAGCGCCGCACCCTTGTTTCCCCGATTTTCAAAAAAAAAAAAAAAAAAAAAAAAAAGACCGCTCTACGAGCTCGTTTACTTTCTTCATTCAATGTAATTGACCTACGGTCGGCTTGATCCCTATTCAATGGGTACGCAGGCAGCCTCTTACGAGGTCCAGCTATGATAATAAAAAATCTTTTCCTAAAAGAGTTATACTTATCTTTTTAGCTCCGAGCTACCACAAACATTGGTGCCCTGGCCAGGCATCCGATCCGCACCGCGTTCCCCATGGATGCAGTGGCGAAATAATCTACGCCTTCCGGTTCGAAAAAATAATCCGAGCTCGTTGGCACTAAAAGCCGGACCCGATCCGCACAGCGTTCCCCATGGATGCAGTGGTGAAATAATCCACGCCTTCCGGTTCGGAAAAATAATCCGAGCTCGTTGGCACTAAAAGCCGGACCCGATCCGCACCGCGTTCCCCGTGGATGCAGTGGTGAAATAATCCACGCCTTCCGGTTCGGAAAAATAATCCGAGCTCGTTGGCACTAAAAGCTGGACCCGATCCGCACCGCGTTCCCCATGGATGCAATGGTGAAATAATCCACGCCTGCCGGTTCGGAAAAATAATCCGAGCTCGTTGGCACTAAAAGCCGGACCCGATCTGCACCGCGTTCCCCATGGATGCAGTGGTGAAATAATCCACGCCTTCTGGTTCGGAAAAATAATCTGAGCTCGTTCGCACTAAAAGCCGGACCCGATCCGCACCGCGTTCTCCATGGATGCAGTGGTGAAATAATACACGCCTTCTGGCTCGGTGAAATAATCCACGCATTCCGGTTCGGAAAAATAATCCGAGCTCGTTGGCACTAAAAGCCGGACCCGATCCGCACCACGTTCCCCATGGATGCAGTGGTGAAATAATCCACGCCTTCCGGTTCGGAAAAATAATCCGAGCTCGTTGGCACTAAAAGCCGGACCCGATCCGCACCGCGTTCCCCATGGATGCAGTAGTGAAATAATCCACGCCTTCCGGTTCGGAAAAATAATCCGAGCTCGTTGGCACTAAAAGTCGAACCCGATCCGCACCGCGTTCCCCATGGATGCAGTGGTGAAATAATCCACGCCTTTTGGCTCGGGAAAATAATCCGAGCTCGTTGGCACCAAAAACCGGGCCCGATCCGCATCGCATTCCCCATGAATGCAAGTCTCGTAGCCTGGAAAAATAATCTGAGCTCGTGGGCACCTAAAGCCGGGTTCAATCCCGCCTAGAAAGTCCTCACACAACTAAGTACGATAAGCCGAGCCCGTATCGCAATCTTAGCTATAAGGATTACATTACTAAGCCGGGCCCAACCTCGCATAACAAAGCAACAAAATCTAAGTAAGCTCCGGCGAACCCCACCTCGGCAAGCTCGACTACGGATTACTCGAAACAATTGAGCTCGGTTACGATCGAACTCAACGTTTAAACTACCTAACTCGAACACGATAAACCAATCAAAATCTACCGAACGAGTAAAAGGATCAGCAAAGGAAAATCTAAACAAAGCTCAAAAACATAAACCCGAAACAAGTTCAGTCCTTACAAAAAATCATGGAGTCCCTACGACCCCGAAGCACAGTCAGTTTCAAGAATAACAAAGATTAAATCTTGGACCACACGCGGCCCGATCATAAAGCAATGTCTTAAAAACAAAACAGAAAAAGATAAAGCCTAAGAGGGGGCAACAGGAGGGCCGAAGAGAGGAGCAAGGAGTTCGCCAGTAGTGGGGTCGTCTTCAACCTCAACCTGAGCAGAAGAGGCATCGATCTCAACCCCTACAGGAGACACCGGAGAAGGTGGAACCCATTCTTCCGCAGGCATATCGCCGACCTCGAAATCGGCATCAGTTATCTCCACGACCTCCATTGCTTCAAGCTCGTCAGTAAAGGTCTTGATATCTTTGACGACCATCTCCTTCTTCTCAGAAGGGAAAGGTACTCCCATACCCTCCAGCTCGTCATAAAAATCTTTCATACACATCGCCTGACCCAGGAGCGACATTTTTTCATTAACAACCTCCGTCTCTTGGCAATGAGTCTTCAACTTCCCCAGCTTCGCCTCCAGCCTCATTCTCATCCTCTCCTCGACTCGCTTTCTCTCGTTTTCGACCTCAAGTAGGCGAGACTCTCGAAGCCGCTTCTTCTCGGCCTTCAGCAAATCCTCGAATGACTCCTTCGCAGCTCTCTCCACGTCGAGATCGCCCTTCAGCCGCTCGATCTCCATACGCAGACTGGAGTTCTCATCAAGCGCCTGCTGCATACGAGGCCAGAGATCCCTGAACCGCTCATTGCTTTTATCGAGCAACACTTTTCTCTTTTCCAACCGCTCGTACGCCTTCTTCAGGCAGCGGTCGTAGTGTTCGACCATGAAGTTGGTACTGCCGATCAGCTGCAAAGGGAAGATAGTACCATGATTAGCCGGCACGAACAGTAGGGAAAAGCAGACCAGAAAATAAATCAAAAATACATGGACGGCCTGTTGCGACCAAGCGGCATACGCCTTATCTGCGAAAAGATCATCCGCAGAAGGCATAGGCTCCCCTTTTCCTCCACGAGATGCGACTCATAAGAACCGCACATTCTTTCGGGGACTGCGCCAGGCAACCCCCCTTTCCCTTGAAGGAAAACTCAAAGTCCAGCGGACTCGGCCCCGGTTCGACCTGCTGCCCTTGGCCAGATCCGCCGCCAACGACCACGGCGAGAGGAGGGACGTCGGGATCAGTCCGAGGTCGCTTCTGGACAGGCCTCTCCCCATCATCAGTCCGGGCCCGTTTGCCAGAACGAGCAGCCGCAAGCTCGGCTTGACGAGCTTGGAGAGAAATGTTGTCGGATGGGGATCCAGGCTCATCCGAAATCACAATGGCACCCTGGGTCGGTCCCTCAGCAGCAGTGGCCACGACGGGCTCACCCACGATCTCAGAGGTTAGCAGGGGGACAACGACCGGAGAGACCTCGGCCTCGTCTCCTCGTCCCATCTCGCTTTCCCCTCGCTCTGCCTCCTCTCTCCTCCGTTCTTCTTCTCATCTCTTTCCTCCTCCCTCTTCCTTTTGATTCAGCCTCCGCGACCTTCGTTCGAGCAGCGTAGTTAACTATTTTGGTGTTCGGCTTCCCCATCGGTCCCTTTCCCTTTCCGTACTTAGGCGGTTGCAGATTTTTTGCTGCCTTGTCCTTCTGCTTCGAGGAAGCGACCCTCTTCGACTGGCCCTCGGGGGATTCCTTATCTCCTTTTTTTTGGGGGCGGGGGAGAAAGGGTCTGAGAGGAGCAAGCTCGAGATCGTACCGACCTGAAAGTTAAAAGTCAGATCTGGTCGTAGGTCGCGGCAGGATCAGACGTCAACCAAACAGGAAAGGAAGGACCAAAGAAATTACCCGACTGAATGCGAGGAAGAGCCCGGCGAATTCGCTGATCGAGGAAATCAGCCCACCACTGTTGTCCCTCCAATAACAGCCTATCTCTCAACTCAATGAATCCTTCCGGGAATGGACGACCAACAAAATGACGAACTGCAAAAATAAATGCAAAGATCAGACGTCAGTCGATCAATCCAGAAAGAAAACATGAGAGGAAACGTAAATACCAATCCGAGAGTTCCACCCAGCTCGGATTTCCCAGTTCGGATTCCCAACCGAAGCCCGGTCGATCTTCACAAAGAAGTAACCAGCCTCCCAGTTCGGAGTTTTATACCCCTTAGGACGCTCAATGAGGCACTTCTTCATGCTAAGATAGAACCGACCCCCAGTCTTCGTCATCCGGGTAATCTTCGTCAGCTCCTCAAGGGCGTTGCAACAGACCCTCCGTCCGAGCTCAGCTGCCATAATCAGCAATCCAACGAAATTGCTGATAGATGTGACCGACAGCTGAGAAATCGCAAGTTTCCGCCGAGCACAGTACTCGACCAAGACCCTCGGGAGAGGAAACCAGAGCCCGCCCTCATAAAAGAAGGATTCATAAAGGCACATATACCCCGGAGGGGGATTCCATGGTCGATCAGTACTCGTCGGGAGGACGAACTTGACCCCCGATGGGATGTTGCACGATCCGCGGAGAACGTTGAGCTTCTCTCGGGTCGTCGTCGTCCCTTTATCGTCAAGACATTGCAGAGTGATATCTGCATCAATCCCGGGACCGGGATGCCGACCTAAGTCACCAAAGTCCTCCAAAACAAATTGAGCAGTCTCGAAGGTCGGATCGTACGGGCTCGGTGTCAGAGCCAGGCTCTTCCCAGCCCTGGAACCACTCCTATCCTGGGGACGCGATGAGCTAGATCCAACCCTAGGATTCGATGGGGGAAACCGACCCGAGCGCGAAGCAGCTCCGCCGTGGTTCACGGTCGGAACCTTCTGATTCTTCCGAACCAGTTGTCCCTGATCGGAAGAAGAAGTACCCGAAGATCCACCACCTGATGAACTGGAGGAGGATCGTAGATCTCGCGAGTTACCGGAATTAACTGAATCGGATTCCTCTCGAGCGTTAGAGTCCGAAGACATGGCGAAGAATCAATGAACTGGATACGGAAATCCGACTGGGAAACTTGGAGATGAGCAAGAAGATCGGAACAGAACTAAAAAGAGAAATCGGAAAGAGAAATACCTTGGCGAGAAGGAGGCAGGAAGCAAATGAGGAAAACCTAGATCTGGGTCTCGTTTATAGAGGAGGAGGTCGGGAAGACGAAGGGCCTCCTCGGTGCCCGCACAAACGCTAAAGCGATAGCCAATCAAAAGCGAGAGGGGAGCGGGCCGAATAACTCATGGGCCTCGAAACCGCATCGACGAGCCCATCTACTCGCCGACTGGGGGGGGCTACTGTTGGGCATGGGCTTTGCAATTATAAATTATAAAGCCCATTTGTCCGAGCTCGGCCCAGCAGCAATCAGGGTCGGCCCGTCTGCGGCCCGAGCCCGAACCAGATCCCAAGGAAACCCTAGTACCTTATTCTCCCCCCTTTTAGTATAAATAGGGGACCCCTTCCCATGAATTGTCCCATCACTTTTCTTCTTTGAGACAAGCACAAGGGACTTGAGAACTAACAGTTTTCGAGACTCTAACTTAAAAAGAGAAAAGGAGAACTTCGGTTCGTACATTTCCGCCGGAATTGTACGAGTCATCTTTGCAGTCCCCTTCCGAGCTCATACACGTAAAGAATCCGATCTCAAAAGGTTCCGACCTCACATTCAACACAAGACCGATCTCGCTACCCAGTCCGTCAGCAAGCCCGCATCAGACAGGATTCATCCCCGACCATAGCTTCCGAGCTCAACACCCAGTCTTTTTCAGTTCGAATTAAACCTTATATTGTAATCCGTTTCCGAGATCGAATCAATAAACGAGAATTTCCGAGCCTTTACTGTTTCATAAATTTATTGTCAAACTCATGGATCAACATCACATATCTCGGATCTGCATTAGGAATCTCGACTTCGGAGTGGAGATTCGTCGTTTCGTCTCTCCCAAACGGATTCACCGAGATCGATCCGATCGCCGTCTTCGTCGTCCTCGCCGTTACGTTAATCATCTGTTACAGTACGAGAGAGAGCTCGAAGTTGAACATGGTTTTAACGGCGTTACACATTGCGTTTATAGTGTTCGTGATCGTGATGGGTTTCTGGAAAGGAGACACTAAGAATCTAACCCGACCCGATAACCCGGAAAACCCGTCCGGATTCTTCCCGTTTGGAGCTTCGGGTGTGTTCAACGGAGCAGCGATGGTTTACTTAAGCTATATAGGATACGACGCCGTTTCGACGATGGCTGAAGAAGTAAGAGACCCGGTTAAAGACATACCAATTGGAATCTCTGGTTCAGTCGCAATCGTCGTCGTACTTTATTGCTTAATGGCTGTGTCCATGTCCATGCTTCTACCTTACGATCTGGTCCGTAAAAATTGGACTTTTGTACAAATTTTTTCTCGGTTTAATTTGGTTTGGTGGTTAATGTACTAATGATGTGTGTGCAGATAGATCCAGAAGCACCGTATTCGGCGGCGTTTAGTAAATCGGAAGGATGGGAATGGGTGACGAAAGTGGTTGGGATTGGTGCAAGTTTTGGGATATTGACGTCGTTGTTGGTAGCGATGTTGGGTCAGGCTCGGTACATGTGCGTGATCGGACGGTCAAGAGTGGTCCCACCTTGGTTCGCTATGGTCCATCCCAAGACATCTACTCCGGTCAACGCTTCCGTTTTTCTTGGTAATGTTTTGTCTTCACTCTCAACATTCTATTCAAGTCAATTCAATTAGTATTAATTAACACCTAATCAAAATATAGGGAAATTTTTTTAAAAACCAAACAACACAAATCACGTAGAATCTCAAGTAAGATTTTAAGGTTATGTTGGAATTTTCCTTTCGTCAAGATCGGTTTATGTTTTCTAAGATCGGTTTATGTTTTCTCTCTGTTTTATTTTCATGAAGTGACAAAAGAGACAATTTGCGGGAGTGAGTGGGGACCAAATTTGAACAATTTGTGTGTGTGTGTGTTTCCATGATTTTTTTGGATTTGAGTGTAATGTTAGATCATACTTTTCACGTGAATACATATATACGTGTAGAGAAGGAGAGAGAATTATTCACTATTTAAAAACAAAAATCTTTCCCCAACTGATTTTTCATTGTGTGTCTATTTTAACGTAGGACCAAGGTCTTATGTTGTTATGTGATTTTTTATGTTGGGTCTTCATTTAGAACCCGATAAAAATGTCGTGATCATGTTCAACCAATGTGTTCACAAAGGTTCATCAATATTTTAAATTGGTCTTTGATTGTGACATATTGTTGGGTCTCTTTTGGTCCCTTCTTGTTCTTTAGTGTTTCAAGTTATATTCGGCATTTTTCTTGGTTTTAACTTTTTTAAGTCTGTTGTTGACACAAAAAAAAAAAAAAAACTCAGTTTTTCAACTTTATGCAACGTTTGCGCATAACATCTTTAGGTCATGTCATAATTAGTCTAGTTAATAAATTATATTAGTTAATTATTGGTGAGTTAGATCTTAGAATCGTAATATATACTATAATTTGCCCAAAATGCATGAGTCGTGGTTACGAATCTAGACCCACAAAAACTTTTCATCTGCATATTTTATATAGTATAATTATTCTAAATTTGTCACAAAAGCAAAAGTGTAGAGGTTTTGGATACTAGTATGTTTTTAAAACAAACTCGAATTTAAAAAAAAATGTATTTGAACACTTTAAATTTAACCAATTTTGCGTCCACTAACCCATCTCATAACATAATGTTTTTTTTTTCTGGAAATTATTTATCTATAATATTTTTGGACAAAGATCAAAAGAGATTTTGAACGTGGAACAAAAAGCTCAAATCTTTTCCCACCCTAAAAAGTCTTGTTCAGCAAGAGAACTGGTAGAACAAATTCCTCCAACAAATTCCTCCAATATCTTCAATTCAATCACAAAATCAACTTTATTCATCTTCGAATATATAAAACAAATCTAGTAATGTTGAGCTAACTAGAGAATATGGTCTTAGCATATCCTTCTTCTTTGCCTCTTCAACATTGTATATATTGTTTCTTCAGGAATCTTCACGGCGGCTCTCGCCCTCTTCACCGACCTAAACGTTCTCTTAAACCTCGTCTCAATCGGAATGCTCTTCGTCTTCTACATGGTCGCAAACGCGGTTATATTCCGGCGTTATGTCGCAGTCGGATACACCAAGGCTTGGCCTACACTCTCCTTCCTCTGCCTATTCTCCATAACCACAATTGTCTTCACCTTAGTGTGTAAACTCGCGCCACCGGGACCACCTAAATGGGTAATTCTTGGAGTATGCACGGTGGCGGCTATAGCCATCGTGCAGATATTCCATTGTGTAGTACCTCAAGCTATGAATCCTGAGTTTTGGGGTGTACCGTTGATGCCGTGGACTCCATGCGTTTCGATATTTTTGAACATATTCTTACTTGGATCGTTGGATGCTCCTTCGTACGTCAGATTCGGGTTCTTCTCGGGCTTGGCAGTGATTGTGTATGTGTTCTATAGTGTTCATACGAGCTATGATGCTGAAGGAGATGGGTCTCTTGATTTCAAAGACGTGGAAAGTCTCGAAAGAATCAACAGAATCTTGAGTTAACTAAAATGCTTCTAGTAAAATAAAACTTGGTTAATGTTTTGGTGTCTCTCGTTTCCCTTTTAATTTCAAGGGGTTGTTTAGGAGTCAATGCCTCCTCTCAGCAAAGTCAAATGCTCATATACTCTCGTTATATCTGACCATTTTTTTTGTTTTTTTGTTTTCAATCCGAAAATAAAAAAAATAACCAAAAAATCGAAAGAATAATTGCATAATTACAAACCCAAGCACTGGATTACCCACCCGACGTTTTAGTTTCCGGATCAAAGAGATAAATCCCCAAATTCGAAAATCCCTAACATTTTGACTCCAATTTTCAAACCCAAAATCAGTTTTATCTCTCGATCTCCCTCCTCTACACTTCAAAACCGTAGAACAATAAGGAGATAACTGAGATTAACTAGGAGAAAAATCCAACAAGGATACTCATTTGAAGATGGTGAAGACGAGCTATGGACGGCCTCGAAGACAGACATAGAAGAAGTCGAAGACGGTTTGCGACCCTCCACCGGAAGTGATCGAAGAACCCGAACCAGTCCCACCGGAAGAAAGAGTCGAAGAAGAAGAAGCAAGAATCGAGAAAGAAGAAGCAATAGTCGATGAAATTGGTCAAGGAGTTTCTCGAAATAGAGAGGAAGAAGAAGAAATTGGGCATGGTGGTTCTGGAAAAAATGGAGAGGAAGAAGAAGAAGGTGGCGGTTCTGAAACTAATGGAGAGGAACAAAGTGGCGGTTCTGGAAATGGAGAGGAAGAAGAAGCAATCGGCGGTTCTAGAGAGGAACAAGGTGGCGGTTCTGGAAATGCAGAGGTATGTACATTGAAACACTAATTCTTGAGAGTTTGAGTTTATGAGTGAATTGAATTGTGAAGTGAATTGTGATTGGAATTGTAGGATAATGAGATAGAAATTGTACCAATGGTGCCTTCCGAGCTGTGTTTTCCTAAGAGTGAGTATGGCAAGTCGGTTAAAATCATAACGAGTTGTTATATTGAGAACGTCGTTGCGAATATCACGCCTACACTTGAATCGGAGGAGTTGGAATGGTTCCTTGATCACCCTCAGTTTAGTCATTTCTTTCACATGCCAAAAGACAAAAACCACATGACGATGGGAATGTGGATGCTCTTTCTCCGTAAGGTGAAGACAAATGGGATCTGAAAAGAAGCTTGGTTTTTTGTGAATGGGGTACCAATACGATACTCCATGAATGAACATGCACTCTTGTGTGGTTTAAACTGTCTGCAATATCCAACAAATTATAAGAAGTTTGGGAATTTAAAATTTGTTGAGAAGGTCTTCAAAAAAGTTAAACCAACCTATGCAATCATTGAGAAGAAGTTGCTCTCAATGAGACGTTCTGCTTCTGGTGATAGATTGAAGGTGGCAGTACTATACTTTTTGTCAAGCATCATCATTGGAAATGTTAAGCAAAAGCCGATGTACCTACCGTATCAGAGTTTTTTCAGAGAGCGGTTACTGATCTTGAGTGGTGCAAGACGTTTCCATGGGGTCAACTGTCTTTTGATCACACTATGCAGAGGTTAAATCATACTGTGGACAAAGCCAAAAAATTGTTCAAACCATATTGGACCGTTCTTTTCTTCATAACTCCTTTGGAGGTAAGTATGTGCATGCGTTTTTTATTAAGTGTTTAGTGTATGTATTTTTACTTATGTGAGTATTTGATTATGTTAAAATGTGTAGATTTTACTCTTTGAGGACATCCCTGATATGATGAAGCAATTCAGAGACCCGATTGAACCTCCATCGCATGCGTGTCCTAGGATGTGCAAGAGTGCTTTCATCAACTAACGTGAAAGGTTTTCCACTTTCAGAGCTTAATGATGCACTTGGCAGCACAAAGGTTAGTCTAATTACGTTAGATTCTGTTACATATGATGCAGTAGAATGATTACATAATTTATTGGAATTTTTATGACACGACATTCATACTATCATGGAACCTACAGTGGAGGAGATTCCTCTTTTGGAGGAAATAATTGATGGCCTTGAGGATCAAAGTTGTGAAGCAGTCTTTGATGGTTGGATGAGGGTTTTGAGTCAGAACAAAAAGATATGGTTTGAACAGTTGTACAATGATGATGTTGAAGGTAGGAATATGGTAAATAAGGTTGAGGTTGTTGGTATAAGTACTGGTAAGCGGAAGAGAAAAGGGAAGGAGAAGGAGAGTGATACGATCCCAATCGGTGATCGGAGCTAGAACTCGGAATAAGATAAGATGGTACGGTGTGTAGCGGAAATGGGTTAAGGGGTGAATGAAAGCGAATGATGAATACAATCACACGAGTATGAGGGACTCGGTGAAGGGTAGAGACTCAAACTACTTGGATATTACACACCAAGATAGAAGGAGAATTCTCTTGCACAAGAGAATATGCCAAGTATTTCAACTCAACGATTTTTACTCACAAAGGAGCCAAGAAAGAAACTATGAACTCTTTTCTCTAAAAACTTTGATATCATTTCATAGGAATGAGAGTACATATATATAGCCAAAGATTAGGTCACAAACCAACCTACTTTGGAGACAACAAAACAAAGATCCATAATTTAAGGTGCCTTTTATGAAAAGCATCATAAATTCAAACTAAAAATACAATTTAAAACATAAAAACATGGAGGTGTTTCCAAGGTGGTGCCACAAGCTTTTCCATGAATTAGGGGCAAAAGCTTTCCCAAAAGTTGTGCCAAAAACTAGTGGATGGGTTTGACCTTTGGGTGAAATTGATGAGATAAAACCAAGTAATTAACTAAGTGATAAAATGTAAGTAACTTAGTTTACCTCATTAAAAACCATACTTGTAAAATCCATTGGGATAAAACCAAGCATGGGAAAAAAGTGTAAACTAAGCACTTGATCACTTAATTAATTACCTTAAAGTTCTTCTTCGGTTGCTTGTAGAAGTACCACGCTTCGTGGCTTAGTCTCGGCTTGTCCTTCGTCTTGGGCCTTCTTGAGCATCCTTTGAATCATGAGTGAGAGCGCCTTTGCCTTGGCCCTTGTGATCGGCCCTTGTACGTTCCATTGCGGTTGTATCGTCTCGAACCTCCTTGTTACCGGCCAGGATCACATCATCCCCTCCCTCTTTAAAAGGATTTGTCCTCAAATCTGTTTCATCTTGCGGAGTAAGTCGTTGAAGATGGTCTTTGGTCTTCGTCTTCTGGACTAGTTCGTGGAGTGTATGTGAGATGTCTTGGACATTTAAGCTTTTTGAAAGCTTGGTCTTGATGGTCCAAGGTGGTGCTGCAATTGGTCGGGCCATCTTAGACTTAGTTTGATCCAAACAAGATATGTAGATCCATGGTGGTGCTCTCGGGACTTGTAGATACAAGCTGTCTCTTGTTTTGATGCGGACCAGGGGGTCATTGGCATGAGCATCATCCTCAAGAGCGTAGTATAGATGTTGTATAAGAGCTCCTGGTCACCAAACAAAGGTTTGGAGTGGCCTATGTGCGCACAACTTCATAACTAGCGAGTTGCGGGTGTTCAGACTTTGAACATCGTTTTTGGTCAGCTCCGAAATGATATTGGGTTGAACTAAGGCTTCATAGACTCCTCTCTGAGTGTAGATGGTGATGGAAGTCTTCTTTGAGCAGTAGTTGTCGATATTGGTCCTTGTATGACCTTCACAAGTTGCATATATCAATCTGGTACGTTTAGGGCTTATCGAGCAGTTTGTGTCTTGAGCGTCTTCAAAACAGTAGGATCTTGATGCATTATGATCGTACACACATTCTCTACATAGCTCCGTGACTTAAGAATAGTATCAAAATTACCAAGACTAAGTAAATTAGCCTTCATTCGTCGTAAAGAATTATGATACTTATCTCGAGGGTGTGACGGCTTTATGATGCGTGAAGCATCCGTGGTGTCGACTTGCATAAGCATGGATGCTATCACCTTACTCCAAGGCTGCTGGTGTATGATTCCTCTCCACGGCAGTAGCTCATGAACTTTGAATAATTTTAAAGAATCTCCGAAAACAAAGTCCATACGTTCGGGTTTTTGTTGTTGGTGTTGATCGTAGACCACTATGGCTTTGGTTGTGGCTTCATCTTGTTCAGTGGTGATCTCCGTAGGCACTTGTTTCTCAACAATAGATTCAGCTTGTGTGAGCCTTACGTACTCACGCACTTCTTTAAAAGCTGATTTAACAATTCCGACAAGATCATATTTTACGTCGATAACCTTCTCGGCTTCGTCTCTCGGTTTTTCTTCTTTCACCAAGTACGGATGAGATTCTAACCATCGAGACACAATCTCCACTGATATCTGCTACATCTTGTGACGTTTGGAGTTTGAGATTCATGGAGACGCTTTTGCCTAAGTTCTTCAATTTTGTCAAATAGAAGTTGATCCATCTTAGCCTCGATCTGTTGCATCATGCGATTGAGAAGTTGATCCTCTTGGGTGTTGCTGGCCTCTTCATCCATATCTAACACAAATTAACACAAAGAAGTATCAAAATTCTTTTAAAGATCGAATCACAACACAATAACAATCGATAGGATTTTAAAAACACGAAAATGGTAGCGATAGCAATGAAAACGAAGGATGGATTTTTATGAAAAATGATAAAAAACGAAATGAACAAAGATGAGATAGAAAACTTAGCTTTGGACCAAAGCGTGCTCTGATACCACTTGATACAATCCCAATCGGTGATCGGAACTTTGATCGGAGCTATAACTCGGAAGAAGATAAGATGGTACGGTGTGTAGCAGAAATGGGTTAAGGGGTGAATGAAAGCGAATGATGAATACAATCACACGAGTATGAGGGACTCGGTGAAGGGTAGAGACTCAAACTACTTGGATATTACACACCAAGATAGAAGGAGAATTCTCTTGCACAAGAGAATATGCCAAGTATTTCAACTCAACGATTTTTACTCACAAAGGAGCCAAGAAAGAAACTATGAACTCTTTTCTCTAAAAACTTTGATATCATTTCATAGGAATGAGAGTACATATATATAGCCAAAGATTAGGTCACAAACCAACCTACTTTGGAGACAACAAAACAAAGATCCATAATTTAAGGTGCCTTTTATGAAAAGCATCATAAATTCAAACTAAAAATACAATTTAAAACATAAAAACATGGAGGTGTTTCCAAGGTGGTGCCACAAGCTTTTCCATGAATTAGGAGCAAAAGCTTTCCCAAAAGTTGTGCCAAAAACTAGTGGATGGGTTTGACCTTTGGGTGAAATTGATGAGATAAAACCAAGTAATTAACTAAGTGATAAAATGTAAGTAACTTAGTTTACCTCATTAAAAACCATACTTGTAAAACCCATTGGGATAAAACCAAGCATGGGAAAAAGAGTATAAACTAAGCACTTGATCACTTAATTAATTACCTTGAAGTTCTTCCTCGGTTTCGTGTAGAAGTACCACGCTTTGTGGCTTAGTCTCGGCTTGTCCTTCGTCTTGGGCCTTCTTGAGCATCCTTTGAATCACTCGTAAATACCAATCACATCTTTCATCACTCTAACCACGTATCTCCATCTGCCAAAGTTTAGAATGACATAATCATAACACTCCTTAAGTGCATCTCTCAACAATAAGTTTTGAACTTCTTCCTTTGCCACAATTTCTTGCCCTATTTCCAGTCCAGTGCCATCTTCCCATGCCTCTACAAATTTTTGTCCTTAATGTCCTTCTTCATCAGAAAGCTCAATATATGGTACAAGATCCAGACAATGTTCCATCGGAGCGTCATTGTTATCTGCTTCATCAGGATAATCCTCAATCTCTACTTCACCATTCCCCTCATTCTCTACTTCATTCCTCTCTTTCTTTGCTTCATCATTTCTCTCTACTTCTCCAACCGAACTCTCTTGTGTTACAACTTTCTCCTTCGTTTTAATTACTTCCACATTCAGAGAGCTCCTATACTGCTTTTTATCTGTAGCCCATAAGTATCCATCAACATCATCATCATCTACAATTAAACAAACTCTTGGCGGTTTTAATACCAATGGTATGTAAGTCAGTTTCAGCTTTATCGTAGCTTGATCTACGCCAATCTTCTTGCATATCCTATCCACTAATAACTCAAATGGTATCTCCTCCTTAAACGGTAAAACGCACACAGTAGCTTCTTTTGAATCCCATCTAATCCTATCTCCTTTCCCCACGTATTGCCCTCCGTATTCAGCATGTATCACTGTTTTGTTCATTGTACCTTACTCTTGTACCTGCACAAAATCAAATTCAAGACAATGTTTAACGTACAAAACAACCAATCTCAAACCAAACTTTAATCCAATCCGAAACTTTTAATTCAATCCAAAACTAATCTCAAACTTTAATCCAATCCGAAGCTTTAATTCAATCCAAAACTTTAATACAAAACTCGGTTACACAACCAAATCTACCAATTCCCAAATTATCAAAATCGTATTAGCTATAATTACATTTCAATATCAAAATCTCAAATCCATTAAATCTTTAATTGAATCACGAGCTTTCACATCTACAACTCACTTCGATCAAGCTAGCTCGAAAACCGTCAATGGCGAGCTCTGGAAATCAATTTCCAAAAATCAATTGAAAGCTCTAGAATTCAATACAAGCAATGTCGACCTTGCCGAAGCTTTTGCGAACGACCAGAAGCTCGCCGGAGCTCCTACCTTCTACGATCTCGATGACGACAAATCCAAAGTAAAACTCAATGGAGTCATTTTGTACTTCAGCCGACGACTCACTCGAGTTGTCCCGACTCACTCCCGCCGAACTCTCATTTCCGATCCCGCCTTTTTATTCTTTTTTTTTAGTTTTTATTAAAACAAATATCAAACAAAAAAAAAACATTTGGAACGAAAGAGAGGGTTCATTAAAGTTAGTTTTGGTTTTTTGCATTTCATTAGTTAGTAAGAGTACTTTAGTGTTTTGAGGAGTAAAGTAGTGGGGAGTACACACGTTTTGGAGTAAACGAGAGTATTGTCCTTTGTTTAGAGCATTCTTAACCATAATATTTTGAGAGTGTCTTAAAGAATATCTTAAAGTATAAAATGATTAAAATATAATAAGTGTGAAATGATTAAAATATAATAAATATTTATGAATTTTAGTGAGAAAGGTTCTATGTAATGAGTTTTTAGACGCTTTAATGAAAGGTGTCTTAATAAAATAATATTAAAAATGAATTTAGACACTTTGGGTTTATGATTAAAGATGCTCTTAACAATTTTGTCTCTTTTGATTTAAAAAAAACAACGAATTTTGTCATTTTACGTCGGACTAGTAGGTGAGGGACTAAGACCGAATTATTAACGTAACATTTGCAGAAAGATAGGAGCTTAATTGTAGTTTGAGGTGTATTGATGTTTTTTTGGGGTGTATTGATGTTACTTGATATCTTTTTATTTTTTTACTTGATATCTTGTTTGATTTGATATATTATAACTAGGTAAGATCAAAAGTCATGTAATTGCTTTTAAAAATTGTGGTTAATTTCTGGGTATAGAATAAAATCTGAAGTTAAAAGACTTCAAACACGATTGGTAAACATGAGTAAAATAGAAGAAAAATAAAGAGTAGAAAAGAGAAAAAAAGAAAAAGGGTTAAAAAAAGGAAAAAAGGTGGAAGCAGAGGAAAACTTTCTTCTTCTATTATCGAGAGTAAAAATTTACTCTACTTTATCAACTTTTTTTTCCTTTTCAGCTGAAATATATTTTTACCAGTTTTCACTTAGGGTGTGAATGGTAAATGATAGAGTAATATGGAGTAATTAAAAAGAGAGTAATTGAGTGGGAAGGAAAAATGATAGTTAGAGTAAACGAGAGGGATATATATGTATATATATTTTTAGTTGTGAACGGTAGAGTAAATGAGAGTAAGTGAAAGTAATTGAAAGATTTAAAAAATATTATTTTATTGATTTTATAAATGAGAGAATAAAGTATGTACTATTACAATTTCATTATTATTTCGTAACACAAGTATATAAATCACAGATATATCTACATTTATAGAACTATAAAATAATTTTATTATAAAAATTACAATTCTCAAATTTACTTTATCGACGACGACGTCGAGTTCCACGTTGATTATCTAACCACATCTGTTCAGCAATTTGATCACGAATTATCCGCATATATATTCCTACTTCTGATTCTTCTTCAATTCTCACACCATCATTACTTGTCATCGTCGTCATTCTCAATATGATTTGCTTGCCCACCATCATCTTCAAAGTTAAAATTATCAAAGTCGGAGTCTTGAATATTGTGCTGGCGGATAAAATTATGTAAACCCATTGTAGCAAATATAACACTTCTCTGTGTGGCAATGTCATACCTAGGAAATTCATTGAGCACCCTCCATTTTTTTTCCAAACGCCAAATGTTCTTTCAATAACAGAACGTAAGGATGCATGCCACCTATTATACAATTCCTTGTTGTTTCGAGGTGGTTGACCATTTGCAAATTGTTGGAGATTATATCTTGTGCCTTCTCTATGTTCCTTACGATATGGAGCTAAATATCCACGTCTGTTAGCATATCCAGAATCTACAAGATAATACTTACTTTCTGGAGGTACAGGAAACATTGGATCATCTCGAATCGTGGTCGCCAGTACTCGTGCATCATGGGTAGATCCTGCCATCCCGACAAAACAATATGTGAAAAGCATGTCAAAATCACATATGGCCAACACGTTGAGGCTCGCAATTCCTTTTCTGTTAATAAATCGGAGGTCTTCTCGACCTGGTGTCACCATAACTGGTACGTGCGTTCCATCAAGTGCACCAACAAATCCACTAAAATGAGGCCAATATTTTTTATGACCTCGTAAACAGTTGGAGATAGCTGTAAGTTCTTGTACTGTTCGTGGGCGTACATAGTCTACCGCCATTCGTTCCATTGCTTCAAGAACATCATGAAATTTTCGGCAAATAGTCTCCTGCGCATGGCCAAACCTTAGTGCAATATCCCGTTGCGTATCATTTTGAGCACAAATGATTAGAAATATTGCGACACTCTCATCAAGACTTACGTGTCTCGAATTTTCTAACCCATATTTCTCATGTAAAATTCCACATAGCCAGGTGAATGCTTCTGGACTCATCCGGATAAGTGTTTGACATGAGATTTCGTTGCCGTAAATTTGATCTCGTATAATTAGCCATCCGTTTCCACGATCTAAACTTGTAGGTTGGTTGTAAAAATATCTCATATAATACTGCAACATAGGAGATATACATGTTTCCACAACATCTTCTTCTTCTAATAACATCAGCTCTGCAATCTCCTCGTCACCAAGATTTTCGATTCCTTGTGAACATAACTCAGCAATTCGAAGTTCCTGATATTTCATATGGAGTTGAGTTAGGAACTTATAAAATATTTCTAAATTAATAAGAGATATAAGTAAACAAAAGCTTATATTTAAACGAAAACTTCTAGCACATCACACTACTAATTTTTCCCATTATTATCCGTACTCCTATTAAAAAAATTAATCATTCCTGGAACACTGCCTGAATTTGATCCAACATATCCAGAATTTCCAGTGCCAAATAAAGGAGAGAAATTAGTATCATATGATCCTGAACCAAACGTCCCATCGTTTGGTGAAAAGTTTGGAGATGGTTGCGTATTAAATCCTCTCAATGAACGCGAAGGCAAAACATTATCATTTTCATAGTTATTGATATCTCCGGTTCCAAACCCAAAATCTTGATCACCAATAGACCCTCCACCGCCAGATTCACCCCCAAAAGATCCACCACAACCGTAGTGATATATCATGGTTTTTACCCGTTTTCGACCATGATATAAGTCCTTTTTATAGAGTCTGTTTGGTATTTTCCTATTGTTTCAGAGTCCTTGTAGGTCAATGATCGATTGGAGCATATTGGGAGCTTTTGGAGTATTTTGGAACATCGAGGAAAGAAGAGCTGAAGTTATCAAGTCAGAGTCGAGTTTTCAAGCATGTGTCGATCGACATGGACAAGTGTGTCGATCGACACGAGTATATCTGACGAGAAGAGAAGAATTTCCTCTTGGGCCCATGAAGCCCATAAGTTTCCAGAAAGGCCCAGTCCGATTTTGCCTACTTGTATATATAGTTTTACTTAGGTTTTTATGATGGAGATCTTGGATTTTGATTGAGACTTTAGAGAGGAGAGCTTTTGGAGAGATTTCAGAGTTTCTCAGATCTTCAGCATAAAATCCTCTGTATCTCTAACTCTATCTTTTATGCAATTTATATCATTCATAATGTTTACTACATCTATGTTTGAGTAGTTTGCTTGTTAGGTTGTGGGTAATTCTAGGGTTTTGATGAGAAATTGTTAGGACTGAAAATCTGTTAGGGTTTATCTTCTGGTTCTTCATCTAGATTGTTTCCAATGCTAGATCTAGCATGTACACCTAGAATCTAGATCTTAGGTTGTTTAATAGACACGAAAGTGTTATTAATAACTTGAACTAGTCTTAGATGAGCAGAATTGCCTCTTCGCAAAGAAATTTGGTTTAGGAATTCTGTGAGCAATTAAACTTGAACTATAAAGCTTGATTTAATTCTCTTGGTTCGCAAAGAAATTTGGGATTTAGGAATCTAATCATAGATAGTCTCTGCAACGACAGTTGATTGGCTTTACATTAGTGTTTATGTTCTAGAACGGTACTTAACAAAACCTAACATTTTTTTATCTTTGTGTTGATCGACAGGGATACCTGTGTCGATCGACACGACTAATTTCGAATCATACCTGAAGAATTACCCATCACCTAGCTTTTATCTCATTGATTTCCTAGATCATTTATCACTATTTACTTGTTTAGTTATTTTATTTCATTCATACATATTTGTTTAGCCTAATTTGAACTCTATAGTTGATTGCGTGAATCTTTTCCCTGTGGATTCGATCCCTAAGTACTACATCGATCTCTTAATTTGAGAGAGTAGCTCAGGGTAAATTTGAGCAGATCACGTAGGCAGATGCATCGGATCTTACATGACCACTTCCACTAGTACTGCTCGTTACTCTTAAGTTTATAAGATCACAAGGATTTCCATATCTATCCACGCCAGATAACCTTTCCAAATGCCGAATTTTATTTTCTTCACTCCGTAACTTCATAAACCCATCACGAATATCTTCATCGTTCATTAACAACTTGTTCGCCTCCCACCAGAATATATTCATTGGCTCGATAGGTAAAGACTCTAATACGGCAAGTGCATCACCATACGTTGGTTTTGAACTTTGCCGTGAACGAACCACATCCAGTAATTGTCCTCGAGATTCTTCCATACGTTGAAATCTTCCATCAAGTTGTGCCTCAAAATTGGCTCTTCTCATATGAGTACATCGTGAAGATGTACTACCTCCACGTGAAGACGACCTCCGAGTAATATATGGAGAGTGCCGAGTTGCCTCTCTAGTAGAACGAACTTGTGACCGAGAAGGCAAATCATCATCAGATGCAGTTTGATTAAGATTCTCTTGATGAAATGAGGTTCTGCCATATTCTTCGGTTTCACCTTCAACTACGTCATCATAGTTTGTTTCTTCGTTATCCGTATTGCGGAGATGAACTCCAAGCATGTGTGGTGAATAGCGATCATCTTGCTCCACATCGTGTTCACCATAGATTTGATCAAGTGAAGTTTTGAATGGAAGTGGATTATTTTGCAAGACGGTTATATATTTACAATTGCTTGGTGCGACTTCCTAAAAAAAAGAATATTATGTATCCATTAGAATATTAATAAATTATCAATAAATGGTAATCATGTTTATTAATACTTTAAAATTAATGAAATAAACAAAAATGTGAAAAATTATAACAACTAAAATTTAAATTACCGCGCATCGGTCTTCCCACCATGCTGGTAACATATCAATTTTTCCATCCACAACTGATACACCAGTACGATTGATTAACATGTTGTTGTAGTACCACAACCTTCTCAAATAATCAAGTCTTCCTTTCATCTCGGGCTTCCACTTAACCGATTCTCCGGTCATTTCATAAAAAAATTCTTCAATTCTTCGTTTGCCTAGACCTAACAGTAGTCTAACCGTATAGTCTTCTGCTTCTAATTCAGCGATTATAAGATCAAGAAGAATTTGAGTAGTTCTAGGCGTCCATTTATGCTAACCGACATTTACAAATATTGCAAAAATAAAATTTACTATTAATCTCTAAAATAATATATAATCTAACTAAAATAGATGATTTTACATACATTTTGTGTTGGACCATCATCGCTTAAACCAGCACCACGATTTGATAATCTTGCACCGGGGTTTCCTGAACCACTAGCACGGTTCGATGATCCTCCTCGACTAGTTCGTCCACGACCACGAGTAGAGGTTGTTTGTGTATTTTGCGATATATTATTCATCTACATAACATAATAAATAATTCAATTAATAATTTAAAATTATAAGAATTTTAACTTTTATAAATGGTAAAATACAATAAATGAATGTATTAAGGAATGTATTAGTATCTATAAAATATTATTTACAACATAACGAAACACTTAAGCAAATAATTTGTATCATGTATGTATTCCAAATTTATATTAAATAAAAAATAGAATAAAAAATATAAGTAAACCTTTTTTAGCAAATAAAATAACGAAAATATTTATATACAAATTGTGATAAGAGTTAACAAATATACATTATATATATATTATATGGTTCTTATATTTACATTTATACAACCCCTACAAAATTACACAATTTTGTAATATGAAAATGAAAATATATTTTCTAATCTCTTTAGAAACAATATATTAATGTGCATCGTAATATTTGTAGTAACAACATTTTTAATTATACCAAAAATAGTTATAATCATAGCACTAGTTTAAATGAATGACTAAAAACATAATCCTAAAATATATTATAAAATAATATTTGTAAAAACGAAAAATAGATCACTAATTCAAATATAAATCAAAGTTATGATAAATTTAAATTTTATGTATTTATATATTATATACATACATAAGAAAACGATGATAGAATAAAAAAAAAGAAACCTTTGGAAATTGAGACTAACGAGTTATCTTTGGGTTGTAGAATCAAGTTTCTTGGTAATGTGTAGAATGAAACATGCAGATTTATAGTACCAGATTATTATTATTAAAAAAAAAATCCAAGTGGTCTTTTCCACTTGTTTCTCTCTATTTTTCATTGGTTCTCTCCACTTAATGGATGAGATAAGAATTTCGCTGGTTTTGGAGATAAGGCCATCATTAACCAATAAAAAAATATTAAAAAACATATTTTCTCTTCCTTTTACTCAACTTTATACCTTCTCTTTCATCCATTTACTCAACTTTTATTAATTTTATATTTAAACACAACAAAACCCACCAAAAAACACTCTCCAAAAGTGTCAAAACATTCTCCCTATAGACATTCTCTCTCCAAAATTTCTTTCTATCTCCTATTTTTACTCAAATTTTATTAATTTTATATTTCAATACACCCCATTATTTCAACCAAAAACACTCTTTTTTTTCCTTTTACTCAAATTTTAATATTTTAATATTAGATAACACCCACAAAAATTCACCAATAATGATGCTCACGTGATTGTTAACAATTTAGTTGGAAGGAGAGTAAATATCATATTTACTCTATTGATTTACTCTAATCATACCAAACATTCACACCCTTAGACTGGAGAAATAGTAGCTGAACGGGAAGTAAAACAATTTTTCCTCTTTAGTTTTCCTCTAACAATACCAAACATTCACACCCTTGTTTGTTTTGGTTTTGGAGAAAACATGTAAAAATAAAATAAAAGAGAGGTCAAAACGCCTTTTGGAACCATTCAAGGGAAGATAGTACTAGTAGCTAGTGAATGTCCAATTGTCATAGTCATAGGTAGGTTTTGCCTTCACTTTTCATGACTATCAAGATGTTGACACTTGGCATTGTCTCTCTTGATCTTTGTTGACTTTCTTTTGCCTTTCTCAAAGATTGTATTTTGATTTTCTACATCAGTTTTTGACATTCGCTTTTTACAGAAATGGAATATTTGTTGTGTCGTAATCCTCTAAGAAACAAATAGTCGAAAGACACTTAAACAGAGACCAACCCAAATATAATAATAAAAATGTGTATGCTAACGGTGAAATAATATGTGCTATGAATCGTTCACTATAACATCTGATCATCATCAAATAATGTTTTGTTAAAATCGGTAGATAACATTCGTAAGTTTTGATAGAAACCTATTATAGCAAAAAAAAAAAAAAGATGACGATAACGTTTGTTATAATCAAAAATGATTTAGAGAATTGTCCAAGTTGATTGTGGCACAATGGTTCAGGGTCGGGCCCGGGTGGCTATCACCATCCGGGTTCGATTCTCCCACCATGCGGAAACTACCTCACAATTAATTTGGAAAATCTGGGCTTGGGGTCGGGTGGCTACCACTATCCGAACTCAAGCAACTTATCCGGTAGTCCAGTAACAAGCTATCTGGCTACCCCCAGGTATTAGTCGGGAGGCATTCCAAACTCGGATCAGGTTAGGGTGGTAAATCCCAATCCCCAGTCGGACTAGTCCACCTTGAGATCTCCGGGGCCGACCGGATCAGCCGATAGGATATATAAAAAAAATGATTTAGAGAAAAAGGATGATGATACTTTTGATTAGATACTCAAAACAGCAGCGAGTCTTGGCAAGTTGCAATATCGGATACTCCACCAATAAAAAAGTAAAAATAAAGTTCGTTTTAAGAATTTATTCCATTCGTTATGTCGAAAATGTTGTTATCCTCCAAGTAGTAAAGTCATGCAACTAATTCATGGATAATGTGTTATTTAACATCCACGGAAAAGCCTATACATCAAATATACATTTTAAATAATTCAACTGGGTCTTCTCGGATTGAAGAAAGAATCTCATAAAATAATACATTAAATTGCATGACTATAGTCGAACCACTATGGTATAAAGAATACAAGGCATGCAAACAAATTAAAGTGTTCATTTTGGTTAGTGGGTAGGAAAATATCGGATACATGCATAGGTGTGTAAAACTAGAAGACTTGAACATACTCAAGATCCTTAAGGTCAAATAATCTTGAGATTTTTAACAAAAAAAAAATTAATAATAACATGATATCATCTACTTAGACTCCAAATTTTCGGGTAATTGAGATTGGATTATGGTTCGACAAATCAAATCCATTCGCAAGATTTCTTCTGGACACAAAATTTTCCGATTGTCAAACTACATACGTACAAAGACTAATCCAATTGAATACAATGTATCAAAAATTAAACTATATACTGGCTTAGTTAACTCCAATATTGATTCAAACTATGTGATTCTTCCGCGTATACGCGGATAAATTATTTATGCAGTTTTATTTTTTATATTAATCTGTAAAAATATGAAATATATAGTTGTTTGATTTTATTATAGACATTATTGTTGATTCTTTTGTTGTTAATTTTTTTGGTCAATAATATTATTTTTATTAATAATATGAATTTTCGAAATTTAGTTTTACTATTTAATTAATTTATATATATAAATGTGTCAAATCAAAATGTATTACGTTAGAGTTAAAAAAAAGAACGTTAATTTTTTATGTCTGAATATCTTAAGTAGTATTTAGAATACAAATAAATTATTTAATATTTTAAAACGTTAAAATATATAATCATAAATTTTAGAAATAAAATGCAGATAAAAAAATTGTTGCTTTCGAAAAAAAAATATTTATATTACTTTGCGTAAAAAAAATTCAAAAGAATAACTACATTTTTTATAAACTTGGAAAGTTTTTCACAAACATATCAAAGTATTTTTTAAAAATTTAGTAAATCTTTATAATTATTTTTAAATATATATATATATATATATATATATATATTCTATAAAATGTTCTCTAATTTTATAGGAAAAGTTATCTTTGTCTACGATAAGACGTTAGACAAAAAACATTATTTTATAAAAGTAACAATGACCAAATAACCAACGAAGTTTAGGGATACATAATTTAAAATAAAATCTTATTAGGAAGGCCAAAAATAGTCTTTTCATGAGATCAACTTTTTAATACTAACGTCTTAACTTCATCAATGGAACTCTTACTCTCATCATCCTTCTTCAATAAAACATTAACATAATATTGTCCTTTATAGTCATAATCTTGTCTCTTGTTAATATATTTGAAGAGGTACTTGATAGAGCGGATTTGGTTGTACCACTCTACCTCATCAGATTTAAACATTGTCTTCTTAAAAAAATTTTGGATTAGATATTCATGAAATGATATCCTCTATATAGTAAAAAGAATCCAAAACTACAAAAAAATTATAAGAAGACAATGATATCCTAGAAAAAAAAAGGTTTTTTACCTTTGATGGAAATTCTATTTTTAAGAAAATCAATTTGAGAGGCAATGAAAATTAGTCGATTGAATTAATATCAAAATTGGTCGTGATATATCAATATATAGTGAAAATTATTGACTTGGTTTTATTATGCTTGTGAAATTGGGCTGATATAACATATCTTTTGATACAAAGAAAAGTTGGGCTAATAATTGATTTTGACCGATTTTTTTTTTTAAGTTTGGCCTAAAATTTTTTATTGAGTAATTGGGCTAATAATAATTGATTTTGGCCGACTTTTGGCTTAAGTTTGGACTAAAATTTTATTGAGTTTAGGTTAAATTAAAAAAAATGAGCTAAATTAGAAAATACCATATCATATATTTTAAAATACCATGTCAGTGGGAGAATAATTTTGATTGAGACACCTGAGCTCTTTCAAAAATTACTCGAACTAAGCCAGAAGTATTAATGGGCCTCTCTTTAAAGCCCATTTAAATCAGCTGTCTGGGGAAATTCCTGAGTATAAGCCTCGTGACGAGGTTTGATCGTGGTTGAAAGAGAAGAGATCGAAGTATGTCTCAGGTATTTTCAGACTTTTCAATCCCTCGTTTGATCTAAATGGATACCTCAATCTAGTTATTGATGTGTGGATTATTCGAATCTTTCTTTTAAAATTATCGATCTAGGTTGTTTCAATAGTAATCATTGGAATTACTAGACTTGAGATTTTGATTGGGGAATTACTCGCGAGGACAAGAGAGAATCATGAACACAGATCTTGATTCTGTATTATGATAACTGAAAAAGATTTGGTTCTGAAATGATGTTTTGATCAGTGTTTCAAAGGGTTTATAGGTCACTTTTGCTTAGCTTGTTCTGGTTCTCCAATAGTTTTTAGCATTTTGAATAGAACGAGCTGTTGGTTGTTTAATACAGTGTTTACAAACTATTGCTTCTCTTTGTCTTCTGTCCATTTAATCTAAGTATGTAGTACAATAGTTAAGCTTTTGGTTTTTCTTGTTTTATGGTGTGTAGACTGTTGTTCTCAGAGTGGCTATGACATGCGAGGGATGTGTTGGTGCTGTGAAAAGAGTCCTTGGGAAAATGGAAGGTTAGTTTTATGAGTAAACCGATTGTCTACTCGTCCCATTTGTCCTTACGGTAACAGATAGATTTCAGAAATGATTCTCAATCTCTTGTAATCTGCATAGTTCTACTTCTTGACCACATACTTTTTTGCTTCTAATTTCCCTTTGACGCAAAGATTATAAAAAACCCTTAAAGTCAAGAGCATGAGCCATCTCTACACTCGGTTTTCTGCAGGCGTGGAGTCATTTGATGTTGATATAAAGGAACAGAAAGTGACAGTGACAGGCAAGGTGGAGCCAGCTGCGGTTTTACAAACGGTATCGAAAACAGGAAAGAAGTCGGAGTTCTGGGAAACGGAGGCCTAAGGAGAAGCAGAGCATTTTCTAATGACTCTGTTTTAATAAAATCTCTGTGTGGAATCTCTCTGTTTCTTCTGTTTCCTTAGACTCGTGGCTGAGTATTGCTCTGTGGAGCTACTACCTTCTTTTAGTCATTGACGTGTTGTCGTTTAAAATAGTGTATGATCAGACTTATCCCCAAAGTTTGTTCTTTCGTCAAATACGAAACGTTCTTAATAATATTCAATGATACGGTCTGGGGAAATGTAAGTTTGAGCCAGTTTACCAAAATATGATATTTTTGAGATCGCTGCTTTGGTATTACCTTCATTTTTATTCGTATAAGAACAAATACAGTACAATACATGGGCTGGTGTTGGTTTAACATAGGATGACATTTTTCAGATCAACTACACACTTTTGAGTAGGTAAAGATAGGTGTGGTAAAACCTGAGCCAAATACTAAAAAGGATGCAGCTCTGTTTCAATGCAAAATCAGGTATTAGACCCATCATCTGGACTATGGGGATTTTGCACCTATTGACTCATGTTGTACTGCTTGGTATGGATTGAATAGCTGCAAGAGGGTTCACTTGGTATGAAAACGCAAGCTTCCAGAAATCTACAATTGCATTTTTCGTGGACTCCATTTGTCTGCGAATGAACCTGAAACACGTAACAAACGCCACACCAAAACACAATGTAATTTATTAACCACATAAACTTTGAATCATTCAAGCATACCGGTGTCAGAATCAGGCTTACAATAATTCTTACCGTATGAAAGCAGCTCGTTTTCTCTTCAAAGCATAACATATGATTAATCCAACAAGGCTTATGGCAACCTTCCCCTTGGAAATGCTATATTGGGTATTACCAAGCTTGAGGCTTAGAGGATGGGATGACCAAAGTGATGACGGCTCATGTTGTTTCAGGACAGAATCAATCTTTTCCTTAGCCAGAGACTTGTTCTTATTCACTAAAGCATATGAAGAATCCTTAGAATCTTCCTCAAAGGAACTAGGCTCTGGAGTGTTTGTTGTTTTGAGAGAAAGTAAAGAATGCAATCTTCTCAAAAGCCCCTGAAACAGAGAATTTGGTCTAGCATCTTAATAGGAACAGATTCAGACGTTCATACACAACTCATGAAAATATTCAAAAGTACCTGTCGTCTTTCTTCAGGCAGTGCAGCTTTCTCAACCCATGAAATGGCTAGGCCCATATCGTTTGAAACTTTTGCAAGAACTCCAAAGGTATACAGCTCCACAACTTCCATGTACTCATCAATGTCCAAATGTATTTTCCCATGGAATCCTTTTGCACTGACTCCAACATCATTAAGGATATAGTGGTTGTCTTTGTAAACCCATATGCTAAAGAACTCTTCCAGAATCTCACGTACACCCGAATAGGAACCATTTGATATCTGAAGGCATATTCTAAACGGATAAAAGAAGAGAGTAGATCAATCAAATAGATATCTACAATCTTCTTTCAATGCTAGTACTGCCCCTCATAAGTAAGTGTTGTGACCTCTCAAGTATTTTGTTAGATTCTTTTCTCTCGCTCACACCTTTGGTAATAAGTTGTCATTACTTACTCCTATTTGTGAAACCAGAATTAACCAAACTCTCCTCTTTCTTCAAGCATATAAAGCTGTAAAAATGTCAAAGAAACAGAACAAGAAAGATACCCAGAGAGAAGAACTTGAACAGGAATAGCTGCAATTTCGCCAAACACATCTCTTGACTCGTTTACAATCGCTACAGTCCTGCATGAGAAAAGACATTTGTTGGGGAAAAAACTATCACAGAGCAGAAACTACAACAAGTGTACTAAACTCTAAACATCCATATCCAAAACATGAAAAAAGAAATGCTCAAATTAGATAATCTTAAATAGTTTTGAAGTACCTGCCGAGTCCATGCAAGGATTGGATTAAAACCATACCAGCAGAATCCAACATGTCATGTAACTGATGATTATAATCAAGAGCTTCCTCGGATAAAACATCAATGTTGCCAAATATTCTTTTCAGTATGGAGGAAGATAATGACTCTGCTTCTTGATACATAGAGCACACGAGATAACTATATGCACAGCGAACAAAAACACAAGGAGCAATCAAAATTTTCTTCTTTCTAAAAAACCCAGAAACATAAATGTATGAAATGAATTTGAGAGGGAACTTTTCTAGAAAATATGTTTCTCCAACTTGTATGTATAATTGAAATCAAAATCAGATAGATAATTCTAGTGAAAATTTACTAAAGAGAACAAAGGATCCCTCGATTCTTGACAAAACCAACAAAAACTCAAATCAATCTTCTCAGAAGCACCTCTCAGAACAGTCAATTTCTGCCCAAATACCAGTTGCCTCCATGTCGAAACTGTTGAAAGAAGATCATACAAAGCTTTGATTTCACAGAACAAAATCTGAAATTAGAAGAGGAGATTGATTATGCTCGTATAAGAAAGAAGAAGAGCGAGTAGAGGATAAAATTATGGTATTTGGTATTGGGCCAAAGTAAATGGGCTTATCATCACAAATTAAATTAACGTAAAAGTCCAACATAATATGATAAAATGAAGAAAAATCATTGTTTATTATTTATCACTATAAAATCAGTATATCTTATAAAATCAATATCAAAACGAAATTTTCCTTTTTTTCAGCTATCATGCCGTTAAACTAAATATTCTGAACCTCAACTAATTAAAAAGGGTTTATCGTGTAATCACTGCTAAATTAAAGGAGAATAAAACGAAATCTTAAAAAAAAAAAAAGGAAATCTAGATTTTGTTTACGTGATATAAACACGATCACACAACCACCTATATTACCTCATTTTATTAACTGAGTCGTTTCTTTCTCTCTCAAAGTCTTACTATCAGTTCTACTTTTCCAACAACATCACCATGGTTTGGTACATTAATGATTATGAAGCGGAACCGGATACCTTCATCATTTTCAGGCCGGTCTACAAATAAAAACTCCCAAAAAATTCCAAGATTTTGTTCGATTTTGAAGTGGCATACAGCGTACAGCCTGAAGCAGATTCAGACGGAGAGGAAGATCTTGACGCTTTGGAAACTAGAATGAAGTATCAAACGCTCGAGTTTGACAGAGATCGGTTCATTGGTGTCAATGAGGCTACCATGAAAGCCACGGTCTCTCAAATGCTTGACACGATCGATGTTCCTCGTTATAGCGATATCGTTACGAGGCTCACTCATAAGATCTTGAATTTGGAAGAGCTACGTAAAGTGAAAAAAATAGGAATAGAATTGGATATTATTGTTCCGTATTTTCCCGACGATGTTGATGATGTGAGTTTGGCGGTAGCTCCGGCAGGCGAGGAGGCGATGGAGCAACACTTGGAGACGGTGGTTGTTGAGAATGAAGGCTGTTGTGTGATATGCATGGATAAGATCCGGGTTGGATCTGGTGTGGAGACTGGTCGGATGCCTTGTATGCATGTGTTTCATCGTACGTGTGGAGAGAATTGGCTTAGGAG
The DNA here is from genome assembly GCA_964056655.1 of Arabis hirsuta. NCBI lineage: Eukaryota > Viridiplantae > Streptophyta > Magnoliopsida > Brassicales > Brassicaceae > Arabis > Arabis hirsuta. The sequence goes on from OZ053301.1 coordinate 38,958,070, forward strand.
CAGTGGAAGTTGTCCTTTGTGTCGTGCCGTGTTTCCGTCTTAAACCCGAAAACATTATGTTACTTTTCTTATTTTCATTTTGTTATGTGTTGATTATTGGAGTTTATTGTTTGTTTACATGAACCCTAGTGTTCAATACAGTTTGGTTTACGTATTTCATTGCTAATGTGTGTTTATTTTTTAATTCAATTTTTGTTATTTTTCTTGCTCTAATTGAAAAGTCGAGATGCTACTTTTTGCCGAAATCTTGTTAAAATAAATGTTGCTGAAACAAGTTACGCTAAAATCTTCTAAAATCTTTTACTAATATATATGTAAGGAATCAATGCCAAAACTTATGGCAAGAGGATAACAAAAAAATACTCACAAATCCTACCAAAAAAAAAAAAAAAAAATACTCACAAATTAAATGCCCTTGAATGGCGCTGATTATACCCGAAAGGAAAACAAAAACTGAATATACGTGACCAATGCGGGTTTTTAAGAAAGCTTGAAGAAGATAAAGGTTAAAAGCTTTTCATTCTTCTTGAAAGAATATGATTACAACACCTTCGATATTTAAAGCAAAGACAAAACAAATATGAGAAGTAGGTGTCCTAGTAGCATGTGACGGTGCATGAGGCAAGAGGATCAAATCTATTATTAAGTTTGATTTGATGAGCTGGAGTGATCTTGATCGTACGTATCTCAAGTAATCTGTTCTTGGTGTTGGAAGTCGTTGATTGCAGAGGAAGAGATTTGGGCTTGACTGTTGAAGTTAGGCCCATCTTTTGTGCTTCACTTTTGGTCTTCGTTTGGGTTTGTGTGACTAGCCCATCTTCTCTTTTGTTGACATGTTTGAGAACCTCTGTTGCAGGGAGAGTGTTCTTTTTTACAACCAAAACTTTCCAACAAAGTTAGTATGGTATTTTATGTACACAACTTACAAAATCATTTGTGATTATGGCATAAGATTTTTTTTCGAAATGGGTTCCCATGGGGTTTGGACCTCTTCCCAATTATTTACATGTTGTGACAATCTGATTACACTTCGATGAATCTTCAGAAACTCTTGTATATCGTTTACTCTCATTCAGAAAACCATCTTAAGACATATACGAAAAGAACAACAATCAATGTACTGAAACTAGTATATCATAATATGTGAAAGCAAAAATTATGTTTGTAACGTTCGAGATGTGTATCAAAGACCATTGTTTTCTAATTTCTAGGAGCTATCTTGTCGGTTTGGTTCATTTATAATTCACCACATTCTCTTTTATTACATATGGTTAGCTACTGGAATCACTTTTCCACCGAAGTTTGGATGTAGAGTTGGATACTACCAAATAGAAAATACATGTCCTCATCACATTCTAAATACTAAAAGAAAAAAATTGTACTTTCATTCTTTCAACGGAAATTTCACTTTTCTTTCAGTAATTATGACCGTTAATGAAATGGAACTAGCTGGAAATCAGGGATGACTTATTGTAATCCAGCTCTTGAGTTCAAATTTAAGTATTTTAGAGTACGTACAGCATGCAGAATAATCTGCAACATTTAAGAACTTCCCCGATCTTGCGCCCAACTTATCCGCACCATCGACAAATCAATAAGAAACCAAACCATTAAAATTTCTAAAAAGAAAGCATATTCCAGCATATTTGTTTTTCAACTTTTCATAACTCTTTCTTGTTATTGGATAATAGATATTACATTAAAAGATGATATTTCGACCAGTTTATATACCAGAGAAAATAGTTTCTTTGTTTTGTTTTTGGTGTGAATGTTAAGCCAGAGAAAATAGTTGTTATTAGATTGTGTATAGTTATATTAATGGACCACATGATGCACGATCAGAATCTGAGCTAAATTTGGCGGCTCTTAAACGTCGACTCAAGTCACACTCTTCCACGTTCCACGTGCATGTCTTCACATCTAGTACTTTGTTGGCTATCTAAAAATCTCGGTTATAGCTAGGTATCAAATTTATCATTCATAACTACTTTGATGTTGTCTTTTATTTCATGTGACATTTTATCGTTAGCCAACCGATTCACGTGGCAAAGTGAAAACCATATTTTGATATTTTGACTTCCATCGTTAGGCATTCATTACTCATTAGACAACATATAACAAAATATCCTAAGCGAAGCATACAATATCAAGATAACTTTATTTCGGTGGTGGTACGAAATCATGACTATGCGCCTTAGCATAATATCAAGATAGCTAACACTCGTGAAAAAACAAAAACAAAAAATCATTTAATGATATGTTTGACAATAAATGAAATCGTGTACTAGGTACAATTAATATAAGCACACATCATTTTCATAATTAAACAAGTAAAAACAAATTTAAACTCTTGGTTTAACCATAGCTCTCAATGGTTTCTTCATAACCACCGTGAACTCCAATTTCCCGGCGAAGTCAATTTCTCTTCCAGCCGGATAAGCGCTCCATTCGAATTCTTGAACCATCTTCGCAAGCATCAAGTGCACGTGTACGGTCGCCATCGACAGCCCGGGACAAATCCGACGGCCTACACCAAACGGCATCATTTTAACTCCGGTTACACCGGTTATATCCGCGTCTTCCTTACCCGAAACAAACCGGTCCGGATCAAATTTCTTCGGATCAGACCAAATCTTCGGATCCTCGTTTATCCCGGGGAGATAAAACTCGACGTTGATCCCGACGGGGACATCGTATCCACCGACCGTCGTCGGCTCCGTCACGGAATGTGTCAACGTGAAATAAGTCGGAGGATGTTTCCGGAGAATCTCCTTGACAAAAGCTTGTAAAAAGACCATTTTGTCCACGTCTTTTTCTTCAACCGAACGATCTCCAACCGTTGATTTAATCTCATCGTAGAGACGAGATTGAATCTCCGGATTCGTGATCAGCTGCGCGATCCCCCACTCGATCGCCGTCCCCGTCGTGTCCGTACCACCGTTGAGAAACTCAGAACAGAGCGTCACGAGCTCTTCGTTAGACGGCGTCGTTTTACGTCCTTCGATTTTTAAGTCGAAGAGCGTATCGAGGTAAGAGAAAGACGACGCCGTTTTATCAGTTCCCGGATTCTGAATCGCTCTCCGTCGTCTCTCGATGAATCGGACGACGAAATCGACCTGTTCACGACGAACCTCGAGCGCTCGTTTTCTCTCCTTGGAGTAAAACGGAGCAAGGATCGGTAGATAATCGTCGAGTCTTGGATCGATTGTGATCAACACTTTCTTCATCATCTGATCCATTCCCAAAATCGATTCTTCATCCATTTCGATTCCGAAACACATTTCCAAGAGAATACAAAACGCAGCGAATCTAGCGTTTCGAAGGACCCAGACAAGTCCGTTATTGTCGTTAGCTTCTGTTTTGATCCTCTCTGCGAGTTTATCCATGGCGGATTGTCTTAAGGATCCGAATTCCTTGAACCGGGTCGAGCTAAGCATGTTCTGCACCATGTTACGTCTAAGTGACCGCCACACGGGTCCGTAAACGGAAGCGTTGACGGTGAAAGTGTTGGAGCTGAAGATGGTTCGGGTGGGATTCTCTTTGGGTCGGGTTGCGAACATTGGTCCACGTTGTATCAGAACGTCGTGAGCGAGAGTCGAGTCAGAGATGATGATCATCGTACGACTACCCATCCTCAAGGTGAAAATCGGACCGTATTTTTCTCTTAGATCATCTACGTACTCGTAGAATTGCTTACCGGAGTGTGCGAATTGGAAAAGGTTTCCGACCACTGGCCAACCTGGAGGACCAGGAGGGAGTTTCACGCGCTTCGAGTTTGAACTCCGGCGCGTGAGGATCAGTAGAAGGAAACAAGATACGAGAATGGCGATTATGGTGTAGAAGAGTGAAGGAGATATGTTGAAGGAAGTTGGAGAGAACGAAAGGAGAGACATTTTTCTTAGCCTTTTTTTCTTCTTCTTCTCTGTTTTTCACTGAGCTTTGTAGGAGAGAAGAGGAAGGTATTAAAACAAAGTAAAGCATGAGAATTTAGGTGAAGAGAATTTAAAGAAATCAGGCTCTCTTTACGGTTTTGGTGACTGAAGGAAGTCATTTAATTTGATAAGGCTGAGTTTGGTACGAGCAGTATGATGGAATTTAAAATTTGTTTCTTTCTTTATCCAAGTAGTTGTAAACTTGTTTAATATGAGTCGATGATTAGGTGTAATCGTGAGGACGATTGATACCTAAACACACTTCTCCTGGTTTTACTTTCACTCATAGGCATATTCATTTGTAGAATTTCATTTCCTCTCCAATCCTCAAATTCAACCAATTGTTTTTCTTTGTTGTATGTTTTTTTTTTTTATAAACCGTAGGAGTACTAAATCTTTTGACTCATAATCTCTTCGGTATCCGAAGATAATCTTTGGATATTTCGATTTAAAAAATAACTCTCCGTACCAAAAAGGGTTTGAACCCGGGACACAAAAAAACCAACTTTCTTGTGTTACCACTAGACCACCACACTTTTAGTATTTTTTTTTTCTTTTGTGTATGATTATTAGATATCGTAGTTGTAACTTTACCCTCAAGATGATAATTTTCTAGAATTTTTCACGCGACATTAGCTTTATTCATCCTTTTATTAGTCTCATGCATATTCGAGTTTTTAAAATGGATTTCAATACATACGTATGATAATGTTCCCGCGGCTTTCACTTTTTAAATCCTAGGTTTGACTATAGCTCTCAACGGCTTCTTCATTACCACCGCAAACACCAACTTTCCGGCGAAATCTATGTCACTCTCCGGTGGATAAGCACTCCACTCAAACTCTTGAACCATTCTCGCTATCATCAAACTCACGTGTACAGTCGCCATTCCCATCCCGGGGCAAATCCGACGGCCAACACCAAAAGGCATCATCTTCACTCCGGCGACTCCCGTCATATCGGCGTCTTCCCATCCCGATACAAACCGGTCTGGATCAAACATTTTCGGGTCGGACCATATTTTCGGGTCTTCGCTGATTCCCGGTAGATAAAACTCGACGTTAACTCCGATAGGGATATTATAGCCGGAGAGAGTCGTCGGTTCCGTTACACCGTGGCTTAACGTAAAGTAAGTCGGTGGATGTCGCCGGAGAAGCTCCTTGACGACCGCTTGTAAAAAGACCATTTTGTCCACGTCCTTTTCCTCGACCGCACGATCTCCCACCGTTGATTTAATCTCATCGTACAGTCGAGATTGAATCTCCGGATTCGCGATTAGCTCCGCGATTCCCCACTCGATCGCCGCTCCGGTTGTATCCGTACCGGCGTTGAGAAACTCCGAGCATAGCGTCACGAGATCTTCGTCAGACGGTGTCGTTACTCTTCCTTCGACGACTCTGAGATTAAAAAGCGTATCGAGATACGAGAAAGACGACTCTGATCCTCCCGGATCACGAATCGCCTTCCTCCGTCTCTCGATGAATCCGACGACGAAATCCACCAATTCACGGCGAAGTTTCAAGGCGCGATTTCTCTCACGGAAGTTAAACGGCGTTAAGATCGGGAGGTAATCGTGGAGTTTCGGATCGACGGCGTTTAAAATCGCCGTCATCATCCGATCCATTTTCTCTATTGATTCTTCTTCCATCTCGATTCCGAAACACATATCTAATAGAACGCAAAACGCAGCGAATCTGCTGTTTTTGAGAACCCAAACGAGTCCTTCGTTTTCTCTACCTTCCGATTTGATCCTCTCGATGAGTTTATCCATGGCGGATTTTCTCGCGATGCTAAATTCCTTGATCCGATTCGAGCTAAGCATGTTTTGAACCATGTTTCGCCTCAACGACCTCCACACGGGTCCATACATTGCGGAATGGACTGTGATTTCACTGGAGCTGAAGATTTTCCGGGTCGGAGTTTCGACGGGTCGGGTTGCGAATTGGGCTCCACGTTCGATTAACGCCTCGTGTGCGAGACTCGCGTCGGAGATGATAATCATAGTTCGAGTTCCTAGCCTAAGAGTGAGAATCGGACCGTAGATCTTTCTCAGGTCCTCGACGTACTCGAAGAACTGTTTCCCGGAGCGTGTGAACTGAAACAGATTTCCGATCACCGGCCATCCTGGTGGGCCCGGCGGGAGGTTATTACGGTTCGAATTGTGATTCCGGTAGGTGATGGTTAGTAAAACTAAACCGGATATGAGAATGGCCAAGACGGTTAAGAAGACATTAGGGAACAAGTCAAGAGAAGTAATAGAAAATGACATGAGTGACAATTTTTTTGTTTTCTTTTCCACAGAACTTTTTGTAGCTTTGGAGGATTTAAAGAAGAAGAAGCTTGTTAAAAGATTTGTATTATACGTAAATAAGCTGCTTCTTCTTTAAATCCTAACGTATGATTTGCTTACCAACTATAATTTCCATCTACTTTTAACTTTTATTTACATATAGAGATGTCAGTGAATCAGATCAGATTAGCTAGCAATCGGTTATATGTTATATGAAGTATAAGATCATTTTTCTTTATGAATTATATATTTTGATGAAACTTGAAATCCGTTCAATAGAATATTCTAATAGATGGAAATGTTTGATTAGTTACCAGTACCACACCTAAGATTGCAAGAATGCCGGTTTGGCCGATCAGTAACGAGGGTGTGAAAGTGGTGAAAACATATGTCATGTGTAGTTTTTTTTTTCAAGGGTAGGAGGCAACATGCTATATGTTTCAGTTGACTTAGGTTCCAAAGTGATTGAAATTCGACATGAAAGTGGTGGGGGAAAGAAAATTGCTACCGACATATCATTTGGTCGGAAGTGTTGGCCGGAGAAGTCTTGGTGAGCATACAAAGAAATGTTGAAGTTAGATTCTGCTCTATTCCAAACATAGCATTCAACATTCTTGTTCTTTTTTTCAATAATTTCATTAACCACGGTTGCTGGGCTTTTGTGCAAATAGCAAAATACATTTCCATCCCCAAAAAGGAAGTAATTATTTTGTCCATACAGCAATAAAGCATACCCAAAAAAGAAAAAGGCAAAAAGCTAGTAAATGGCTTGTTGATGGTCTCAACTCTCAAGTAAACTGTAAAAGTACAGAAAAGTCGATCAAATACATAATTTTTCAATGTCAGATGTTACCGAAGAGTAACAGTCCGACATGAGAATAGACAGACCCCTTTGTGTTGTGTGATTCAAAAGAAGAGCTTTTCTTCTTGTTTTACTTAGGAGATCCTTCGTATGAATTTATCAGCTCCTTGAGTTTCTCAAATCCCTGCAGAATTTATCAATTTTTAATAATTCCATCTCTCAGCTTTTTAAAAGATATTTCAAAAATCCTGAGAATTCAACAAGAGTCGTCTGGGAATTCTTACCACGCGGGTTGTGAATTCTCCAAATGATTCCTTCGATTGTCTCCCGATTTTCCAGTTGTAAAACAATGGCTCAAAGACCTTCTCAAAGTCATGAATCTTCACCTTGTCCATGAAAGCCCTCGCTATTTGCGTCTGGTTCGGTGTTCCTCCCAACCAAACCTGCAAGTAACAACAAGACAAAGAATCGCAATAATGAGCTTTTGTCTATTGCAACCCATTAAAGGAAGCTAGCCAGAGAGGTAATTTACCTGATAGCTGTTTGGACCATCCCCGACTAGACCGACTTCAGCCATGTATGGTCTAGCACATCCATTAGGGCAACCAGTAACTCTTACCACAACGGATTCATCATATTCAATACCAACCTGAAACAAGAAAGAGTTTGCACATCAAACATTGTTATGGCAAAAAACTAAGTGGAGCTATCATTTTTATTACTAGTATCCATGAGATCTTACCTTCTCAAACATTGCTCGCACTCGTTTTAGAATGCTGGGAATCCCACGCTCTGCCTCGGTTATAGCTAGAGGGCACAAAGGAAAAGCTGGGCAAGCCATTGCGGTTTGGTTGAGAGGGTCTACAAACTCTGGTTGCTGCTCAAATTAATAAACTTTGTCAACTTAATTTCACAATGGCAAGAGTGTGTAAAACTAATATTGTCAAAAGCTGATGTTTTGGTCTCCCATCATCATCAAAAAAAAAAAAAAAAAAAAACAAAGAAAAAAGTCTCCCATGAAGAAAACAAACTGCTTACCAGTAGGCCAGCCTGAGCAAGCACCGTGATGATGGGACGCTTCCATTCGCTCTTGATATCACATAATACAATGTTTTGATTGGGTGTGATACGCACATCAAGTTTGTACTTCTCGATGACTTCTCTCAGTGTCTTTTTCATGATACCACCAACACGTCCACTGTCTACATGAAGTCCACAAAACCAAGCACCATCTCCCTGCAAATTTTTGTAGACGATTGAAAAAAAAAAGAGGTAATTGATAAACTATAAGGACAAAAGAAGCTCTGTAACATAACATTCTGCAAAACTGTTCAGTAACTAACCTGCTCGTGCCATCCCAAATAACTCTTGAACTCCCACTCTGGCAAATCACGGGAAGGCTCAAACTTTTTACCATAGTATTGCTCAACCACATCTCTGAACTTTTCAATTCCCCAGGAGCTGATCAGATACTTCATTCTACTGTATTTGCGATCATCTCTTCTGCCGTGTTCTCGCTGTGTGACAACAATGGCCTTCACAGCATACAAAATATCCTCCTTAGGCACGTAACCTAACGGTTCCGCAATGCGGGCAAAAGTAGACTCCATTCTGTGTGTTCTTCCCATACCTCCACCAACCTGAAACAGAAAAAAATAAGCCAAAAACAATCTATGAGGAGCTTTAAAGAAGATTAAATGAATTCTCGAGATGGTAAAGCAAATGTGGAAACTTACGTATATATTGAAACCCTGGGGTTCCCCATTTTCATCTGAAACAACTACAACCCCAATGTCATTGGTGAGAAGATCGACGGAGTTATCAGTAGGCACAGTTACAGCGATCTTGAACTTCCTCGGCAAGAACTGAGTGCCATAAATGGGCTCAGGAGAGTCGACAAAGTTAGTTCCATGAGAGTTATCATTTCTAGCCTGCACAACCTCAGGTGGCTCAGCTGTCAAAAACTGCTCACCATCAACCCACATGTCATAATAGAACCCTGATTGAGGACTGAGAAGAGCTGCGATGTTATCGGCTGTTTCTTGCGCAAACAGATAGTCTTTCTTGACATAAGGCGCAGCCGGAGCAAGAACATTTCTGTTCAGATCACCACAAGCACCAAGAGTGCTACCCATGTTTTTTATAATTGAACTCATCACGGTCTTGAGATTCTGCTTCACAACACCATGAAGCTGAAATGTTTGCCTAGTGGTCAAACGAAGCGTACCGATACCAAACTCATCAGCTAAGTCATCCATAGTCAAGTAGAGCTGGTTAGGGACCTTGCCACTCGGGTTCTTAGTACGGAGCATGAAAGAGTAGGATCTTCCACCACGTTCCTCTCTGTTGTATTGTTGGTAGCTTCCATGGAACTTGATGAGCTGCACAGCGGATTCGTTGACGTTTGGAGCATCTGTCAAAAGCTCCTCATTAAGAGGATACCTTATGAAATTACTCTTCTCCTTGATTATTTCAACCTTACTCCTCTTGGTGGTTTTCGCCGTCTCAGTCTTCGCCGGCTGAATAACAAAAATCACAGAACATCAACGTAAGTAAACACTTGTCTCGTTGTTATCTCAAATCGACCTAAATCCCGAACAATCTAACATCGTACCACAAAAATCAATCCTCAAATCTATCGCAACATCGCTCAAAAAACCATCGATCGAATCTAGATTTCCAAAAACACCATGATTGGTTTCCAACACAGTTGTAACAAATCAAACGTCTTTGAAACCACTTCTCTACGATTGTAATCTCAGAAATCGACGTTTCCATTAGAACAAATCTCCACAGAAATCACCATTTCCATTGGAGAACAAATCCACTCTAACCAGGAATTTTATCAGCAATACAGCTAAATCAGGAGAAGAATCGATTCTCACCGTAGATACGGCTTGGATAGACGAAGAAGACGAAGAAGATGATGACGATGGAGGCACCGAATGAACACCGCTCACATTTCTTCCGAGGAAAACCGTACGAGATGACCTCAGAACATCGAGCCTCCCAAGCCGGATCTTCTGATCGGCGGAAAACACGGTGGCGACTCCCGCCGGAGATCGAAACGACGTCGTCATCGCTTCAGATTAGAGAGAAATAGAGAGACACTGAGTGAGAGAGGCTTTGGAATAATTTAGTGGTCATATAAGAAAGAAGAAGAAAAAAATTGGCTTGAATTAATAATTTAAAATCGAATATTAGAGACCGTGGTCAAAACTATTGTGCGCAGTCATGTGCATGGCACGAGACAATATTACCTGAGGTGGCTAGCCAAAATAGCGCGTGAAAAACACTAACCGTGGATGATGATGAGATCGGAGCGCGTGTCGAATCTTTTCGGCTAGAAGCGCGTGAGATTTATTCTGTTCATACTGAAGAACCTGACCGGTATCTTGTACGGAATACAAAGCTGGTGATGGTAAACTACTAAACTCGGTTATTCTACAATCTTCTGCGCGCGGGTGCACCTTAATATGAATTAAAACCTTACGTGGCAGAGAGGAATTGGTAAGTTGTTGTTTAAGATACACACGTGCGGGAAAAAGCTGTGTACAGCGACTCTCACCTACTTAGCTGCTCGTGAGCTCCAAGGGGCTAATAGCATCCGTGGTGGGCACATGCTATAATTTGTAGTTAGCTAGCCCAAACATTTTTAAAATTAATTCTAATTATTTGCTTTAGAATATGAATTACAAACCCCATTTGTTGAATACTAGTACTGTTTTAAATTTTGTGGATGGATATGAAACATTATAGACTAACAAAATACATCATTAGCCTTGTAAAATGAACATCATTGTGTTGTGTGGTATTAAAAAAAACGAACATCAATTGTGTGGTAGGATCTGCCACACCATTAGTACCAAAGAAGAATTTAGCCAAAAAGTAGTGGTCTAAGTTCATTTTATGTGTTGACGAATGAAATATATTCTTTTACCTAAAGCAATATTCTTGATATCCACGGGGAATAAAAATGAGCTATTCGGAACAAGAGAAACAACAAAGGGTATAGCAAGCATGAGAGATCCTTTAAGACAAATATATTTTACTTACAAAAGTCCTTAACTATTGATAGTTTGTGCAGAAAGAAAATTATAAAGGCAACAAAATCATACTTGTGATCCTATGATCTTCTATATATGTGATGAACTTATTTACCATATATAGGAGATGAAAGTTCATCCAAATATAATGAAATCTTTTTAAAAGGTCGAAAATCATGACCAAATAAGAGTAAGAAGATCACGATTCCTCTAGTAATATGGTTTGATGTTGATGTTTCTCAAGCTCTTGGAAACACATCCACTTACGTAGAATATATAGTTCGAGTCATTATAACATAGATGTTATATCGCAAAATAAATAGTGAACCATGCGTGCATATCCTTTTCAGGTGTGGCTAGCTATATATAGTGAATGACAACTTAGCAAAAAAAATAAAATATAGCGAATGACATTGTGAGTGATCTTATCTTTGTGGTACATAACAAGGAAGAGAAAAATTTATCTCTAACGACCGCTTTTAACTTTTTGGAGACTACGGAAATTACATACTCACTTTTAAGAATGATTCAAGTATATACCAAAGATTTCTCGCATACGATGCATATTTGCATGCAATATATATGGCATAGAAGGAGGATAACGATGCAACCAGCGAAACATGGCACGGGAATAGAAAATTAATCAATCATCAAGCTAAGTTCCATAGTATACATTGCAAACTAAATTGCAATTTTGATGCTAATGATCTAATGTGAGGTTTAAGTTAAATAAAACTCTTATGTATTTTCTTATTTTATAGTACCTTTTTAATGGAGAATGTGAATACTTGTAGTTACAAGGTTTACTTATGTTTGCGGGTTTCCTTTATGTAGCTTATGTTCTTTTTCGTTGGACTTCTACCCAAATTCAAGGCGATCTCGAGGACTATATATATGCAAATTAAATGCTTAAACCGACTGATCAAGGGGAACAAATATGATTTTTTTTTTTAAATATAATAACTTAAACCGACTGAATTTTGGTCTTGGTCTTTTAATACAATTTGTATCATCCAAGTGAGATGGCTATTTCTTAAAGTTTGTTTTTTAAATATTGTATAAATAATACAATTCAAATTGTTGAGAAACACCTGTGGATAGTTTCGTCGTTTTTTTTGTTAAGACGGTGACGTTATTGTGTTGGAGATAAGTTCTACCGTCCAAATTGTAACTTTATAAAAAACTAGGTAAACACCATATAAATTAATAAACTTAAAGTATAATTTAATCAATCATATACTTTTTCCTTTCTGATTCATTTATTTTTAGTTAAGTTCTATAACAAAAACATTTCATGAATTAAGATGAATAGTGAATTTTAGCAAAAAAGATGAATAATTGAATATTGAAGCAAAAAAAAGAGATGATAATTGAATAGTGTTAAACTTAAAGTATAAAAAAAACCTTAATTAGATTAATATTGTGAATTGACCTCAAGTTAATTGCCTTGGACTTGTGTACAAAATAGATAACAACACTAACAAAACAAATATTTAGATTTTTTTTTTCCAATTAAGAAAGAGAAAGTACAAAAGGAAAAAACAAAAACGACAAACACCGTACCAAAACTGTGTCGTATTAATATTGTAGCGAGAAGCCAGCGTGATAAATCCGTCGTTTTCTTCTCCCCCGTTGATCGGCAGGTGAATCTCCGTCACCGTCTCTCTCTCATGACGCCGCCGAGACCACCGGCTTGGCGACCAAGGTCGCTGCGTGATTCTTCCGATTCAGACAAGATTGAAGGTAGCGGTAGTTGGGACACGCTTGATTGGACCAAACTCGATGTAATTGCTCTTTAACTCTTTTCAATTCTTCCCGATTCTAGGGTTTCCCACGCTTTTCCCTTTACAGACAAACACGTGAATGACGTTTTTTCGTATGCAAAAAGCTCAAATTCTGGGAATTGTATTGGATTTGATTGTTCAAAATTCTAATAGTTCATTTTGGTTCTCTTTGGATTTGGTCGCAGCAGCCAGTTTCAGGGCCAGTATCTTTCGCGAATTTGGGTTGCTTGCTGGAATCGGAGAAGGTCATCGTTGAGGTAGAGTTGGTCAAAGTTATATTTTTTTTTGTAATTCGAATTTGTTCCTAGAGGAATTGTTACCATATATGGCTACTGAATTTGAGATTTTGTATGCATTCTGCTTCACTTGTGTTCAATGTAACGAGGAATCAAGTATTGGTTATGGCATTTGTCCGTGATGCTAGTATAGAGAATTTGTTGTTGAGGTTGTTTTTTGTGTATTTTAATCTGATTTTGGCCCTTGTTTACAGGGTTATGGAGTTGTCCTTATTAACACCGATGAGGCAGGAACCCTGCTGGTGACAAATTTCCGTATTCTGTTTTTGGTATGATATTGTCTTTCCTCTGTTTCACATCTGTGTCAATTCGTATAACCTTTAAATGTGTGCATAGTGCACACTGCACAAAGATCTATTTTTTTATGGCCAATGTAATAGTTTAACTATTCCTGCATTAGGCCTTTTAGTTTCTCAAGTAAGTGTGATCGATATATTTTTTGTTTCTCTTTGTAAAGAGTGAAGGTACCAGAAAGGTCATTCCACTAGGAACAATCCCATTGGCAACTATTGAAAAGTTTAACAAAACGGTTAGTTGCTATACCCCTGAGGACAGAGCTATGTCATTAATACTAATTAAGTTCAACTCTGAGGTTTAATGCTGTTGTTTGTATGTACCTTTTGATTCATGGGTGACATACATAGGTGTTGAAAGTTCAATCAAACAATCGTCAGTCCGACAAGAATCCACCAAGACGTCTTTTACAGGTCATTGGTATGTATCCTGATTTAGTTATTTACAAGAGCTCATTTTTATAAGGTTTGTTTGTCCGATTTTTGCGTCATAGGTCAAATTTTACTAGGATGTTTAATTTTGTTTTGTTTTTTCATTGATTCTTGATGTCTCAGTATTATCTTAGACGATAGACATTTCACATTGACGTTGGTTATAGTGTTTTCTTACAGCTATATTTGATACGTCCTCTATCTTGACATAATATGCTGTGATATTGCATGTTGCAGGCAAAGACATGAGGATAGTTGTTTATGGGTTTCGTCCTAAAACTAAGCAGGTGAAACTCTTACTTCCTGCTTATGCTGCCTTACTCATTTTTCCTTGAAATCTGTATAACCTAATTTCATACTTTTGCAGAGACGTACTGTGTTTGATGCATTACTGAGGTGGACCAAGCCGGAGAGAGTATGGGATCTTTATACTTTTGCATGCGGGCCTTCTAAATTTGGTAACGCCAACCCAAAGGAGAGATTGCTTAATGAATATTTCCGTCTTCTCGGAAAGAGTTCATTACGAGCATCGATGGATATGATTGAAGATGGATCATTCACATTGTCCAATGAGATGTGGCGGATAAGTGACTTGAACTCCAACTATAACTTGTGCCAGACTTATCCATTTGCTTTTATGGTTCCAAAATCTATAAGGTATGACATTGGAATCCCTTACAAACTTTGCAAAAAAAAAATCCTCTTTACTGATTCGGCATGTCTGCTGTTTCCGTGTTGAAACTAAATCATCTTTCTAGTGAGTATTGATAAAAATAAAAATAAAAACTAACATATCACTGTTTCTTATAGTGATGAAGAGTTGCTCCAGGCGTGTTCTTTCAGAGCAAAATGTCGCTTACCTGTGATCACGTGGTGCCAGCCTGGTAGAAATGCAAATATTTTGGTTGCTTCCATTTTAGTTTTGGTGGTATTGCTTCCACACTGACATGCTGCTTTTGATCTCGACTCAGGCAGTGGAGCTGTAATTGCACGCTCATCACAACCTTTAGTGGGTCTTATGATGAATATGAGGAGGTATATCAGAATTTCACGAGGAGACATTTGGATAATAGTTTAGCTGTAATTTCGGATTTCAAAGTTCTTGAAAGGATAGATTCTGAAGTTTGATTTGTTTCACTTATCTTGACAGTAATTTTGATGAAAAACTTGTTGCTGCATTCTGCTCTCAGTTAGCTGGTGAGAAGGATGAACGAAGGTGAGCGTCTGACGTTCTCTTGATCTGTTAACTCTTACCTGTCTTGTATTTAATGTGTCGTTATAAAAGATGAAAATTATGAATCACGAATGCATCTCACATTGGGAAATTAACACTCTAGTTGGTCTTGCTGGACGTGTGATTATCTTCTGCATGCATTAAAATCTCTTGGCTGCAATGAAAATACCTTTTTTTGTTGTTGAATATCCAATATGGTTGACAGTGGTTTCCCATTCACAAGGATGTGTTAAACTCATTCCGTATGGTTGATACTAAAAAAGATACACAACTCATCTTTTCTTTTTCCCTTCGCAGGAAGCTTTATATCGCCGATGCGAGGCCTAGGAAAAATGCATTAGCAAATGGAGCAATGGGAGGCGGGTCAGAATCATCTTCAAATTATTTTCAGTCTCAAGTCAGTAAATGATCTTTGGTGATTTGATGCTCAAAGTCTTGATCTTCTGAAATTGCTTGATTTAAGTGACGGTGTTTCTTTCTTCAGATTGTTTTCTTTGGCATAGATAACATTCATGCAATGAGGGAGAGCTTTTCCCGCATTAGAGATTATTTAGATATGCACGGTACAGCATCATCTGATGGAAGGTCATCGTTCTTGGTAAGTACTGAATAATATCCAGGAACTCTCTGTAATTGAAGTTGGTATAATTATTGAACTTTTCTTTCGACATCTCAATGATGCGTTTTCAACTGTCTCACTAGCACATGACCTTAAGATAGTTTCATCAATGAAATGAATGTCCTCCGTTCAATCAAAGTTGATGAGGTCTTTGGATTTTATAAGCCAATGAGAACTTCATTCAAAAGCACATAGTTTCATAATGTATCAACTTTTTTTGACAAAGTTCCTTTAGAGGATACAATATTGATCTATTACACTTTTGTTTCTTACTTATGTTGCTAATCATTAAGATATATGTATGCGTGAATCTGCAGAGACATGGTGGTTGGACTTGGGGAGGAGGTAATCTTAGTAGTATGTCTGCTTCCGTGTCTTTACTTGGAGACAGTGGTTGGTTGATACACATCCAGAACGTCTTAGCTGGTGCAGCATGGATTGCTGCACGTGTTGCAATGGAGTCGGCATCAGTTCTAGTGCACTGCAGGTTAGCTATCTTGAAATCACATTATCACCCAACTATTTACTCGGATACCATTTTCTATCTTTGTGCCAAGATGAAGATGCATCTGTTTAAAGGCCTCTATTATTATCAGGATGAACAACAGGCTGGTTACTGTTGAGTATTTTTTTGTTATTTCATGAATCTTATAGTCTGTCACTGTGCAGTGATGGATGGGACAGAACCACGCAGCTGGTTTCTCTTGCATGTTTATTGCTTGATCCATACTACAGGACATTTGCTGGGTTTCAGGTATTCCTTGCGCTCATTTTGGTGTTTCCAGGTTATTGTTTTTGTATTTATCTAGTTCGGGTTTTAGTTGAAGCTTGCTTTGATTTCTCATGAATATGTTAGCTCTGTAAAATTGGTTGCTAGACGTGTTTGTTAATAATTCTCTATAGAGTGGGAGTACCTGCACCCGATGAAGATGTTACCATATCATTCATATGTTCTTTCTAACTAATTGTGCATCAACATTCTATAAGAGATTTTTGTTTGCTACACCCCTTGTCTTATGTAGTTTTTTTCCATTTGACCTCACATCAGGCTCTTGTCGAAAAAGATTGGCTTGCTTTTGGTCACCCATTTTCGGATCGTGTAGGAATGCCTAACATATCAGGACCTGGTAATTTTGACTTACCAAGACAGTCTTCTTCTTCTGGAAGTTTCCCTTCATCTCCTGTGCGCCAGTCTTCAGGATCAGCAGCCTCACAATCTTCAAGCTCTTCCCATGCGCAAAACAATTATTCACCTATTTTCACACAGGTGAGCGATCAGCTATTCCTTTCGATGATAATAATCCTTTTGGTCTGTTTAGATATATTTCGATGGGTTGGCAAACAACAGCTTATACAGTGTTCACATCTATGTGTTTCCAGTGGGTTGATAGCGTTTCACAGATAATGCGGATGTATCCTTGTGCTTTTGAGTTTTCTCCGGTATGTATGAAGGCTAACACATTCCTGAAAGTTTCACATTCAATGTCTTCTAGTAATAATATTACTCATTGGCCTTCTAATGTGGTGTTGCAGACTTTCCTGGTAGATTTCATGGATTGCTTGCTTTCATGCCGTTTTGGGAATTTCTTATGCAACAGGTAATCTTTCTTTCTCATACCCTTTCAGTCATTGTGCAATGGAATTTAGGTGTCACAATGAAGTTCATATGCAAGGTTTATATTGAAAATTTTGATGCTCCAAACGGAAGTGATTGTGAAATCATCTTGTAAAATTTCAGTGAAAGAGAGAGGCAACAATGTGGAATTGCTGAAGCATGTGGATGCATATGGGCATATTTAACTGATCTGCGTTCATTTGGTGCAACTTCTCATGCCCATTGTAACCCGTTCTATGATCCTTTGAAATACGACGGCCCATTATTACCTCCAGCAGCATCTTTAGCACCTACCCTTTGGCCCCAGTTCCATCTCCGGTGGGCTTGTCCCGATGAAGCTAAAGCTGCAGATATCGAGGTCCAGTGTAGAGCCATGACAGTGAAGTATTCTGAAATGCAAAAGGTAACATCTGATCCCTTTCAATAGATCGTGTATCAAAGTTTTTTAACATTTCGACTTGATTTGAAACAGGAGAAAGCAGCAGCGGAAAGAAGAGTGGATGAGATAAGTTTTGCGATGGAGTCATTAAGTGCAGAGTTGCTAAGAGAAAGGCATGTGAGTTGGTCCGTTAGAGAATCAGCAAACCGAGCCACCAAAGAATACACAGCTTTAACCCGAGCCATACAATCACTCGGTTGCAAGATTAACTTCACCACATCTGATGTTGAAGACGACCCAAAGACATGCTCTCTGGAGAGTAATAACCCTAGAAGGCGAAACAGACATGGGAACAACTCAGATGTTTCTGTATCAATCTCACTAATGTCTGAAGAAAACAAATCAGAAAACCCGATGGGACGAGTTTGTGAAGCTTTGTGTCCATTGCGTACAAGAGAAGGAGTATGTCGATGGCCAGAAGCGGGATGTGCTCATCTCGGAAGTCAGTTAGTCGGGTTAAAAGCTAACTTTGATGCGTTTGATCGGCTTTCCATCTACGATAGCTATTTCCAGTCTGAATGAAGTAATCAAAATCCCTAAGGAAGCTGTAATTTTTAGCAGAATAAAGGCAATGGAGGATCAGAAATCATCAATAAAGAAAACCGTAAGAAAAAGGCGGGAGCATAACCATAAAAACTGACACCCTGAATTTTGGGAACAAGGGAGTCTCTGATCTTTACTTTGTGTATAGCTAAAAGCAGAAAAATGTATAGAGGCTTATACATTTCTCGCTATTATTTTTATTTTTCTTAACCAATATTTGCTTTAGACCTAAGATTCTTTTTGGTTCAAATGAATAAGTTTGAAAGTGATGTACAGTTTGATATATATAAATCGATTATTATTAGTCTTTAAATTTTTCTTATATTTATTATATATGGTAGAGAATCGAAATTGATAAAATTCCGTACTAGCTTAGGTTATACTTTGGTTCATAAATCTGGACACAAAAATTCCGTAAGTAACAGCCTTTGGTGGGACAAGAATAATGTAACTCTTAATTATCACCTTCCAGGATCAAGAAACGTCTTTGAATGCAGAGAAGAGTCTTCTTCTCCATGCATACAACAAGATGTAGTAGTAATCAATTGAATTTAAAAGAAACAAAAAAAACAAATGAATTGACATCATCGGCAACTGAGTCTCAACGGTTTTGAAGAGCTTCGATCGCCTTTTTCCATTGCAAAGCTCGCTGCTTCGCGTCTTCAAACGATAAAACCTTCTTCGGCTGCCAAAAAGAATAAACTATCAAGTTTGATTTCATCGCCGAGAAAGGAAAAGAACTGAGAGCCATAGGATTGAGTCTTACTGTGCAGATCTTGAAATGCGAAGGACTTGAGACTTGAACGTTGAGGTCGTTGGAGTTATCAGACCAGATTATGTTCCCTTTCACGACTAGCTTTGATGGGTCAACGTAGATCAGTCTCGGTTTGTTGGTGAGTATTAGCTGCACTTTCTTACTGGTGATTTTCTGTAGCTTCTTTACTGCTGATATCATTAGAACCGATTCTCCCGGTTCAAGAAACTGTTGCCTGTTACAAAACAAACATAAGAAAACCCGGGATAGATTTGATTTGAGTAAAGCCTAGTAGTGTGTCTCACCATCTCGAATCAAAAGAGTCTATGGAGGCAAGCCGGGTTATGGAACCTGATGATTCAGAAGCTGAAGGGAGGCCACCGTGTCCATCATTATGCATGACTGAAGTATCTCCAACATGTGTTGGGTTCCATGGAGAACCGTCTCTCTCTGGCGATGCTGATTGAGACTGCAATAGATAAAACTGGATCAAGAAAAGCGCAAGGCGGAAACATTTTGGCTCGGCAGTTACAAGTTTATAAGGAAGTAATTACAGCAGGATCTGGAGCTAGCTTTGGAGGAGTTTGTGACCGTAGGTTTTTCCAGTCTACGCCCTTGAAGAAAGGATGTCTCTTGAGAGAATCATAACCTTCTGATCCAGCTCCTGGTCTTCTACTAGGATCTGTATCCTGAGATAAACCATAGCCACAACAGAAACGATTGATGACAATGGCTTTTGAGGTTGACTCATGATTCCTGATTTAGCAAAGACTGGGTATAAAGTGAAGCATATCTTACTAGTAATCGGTCGATGAGGTCTCTTGCTGCTTCTGAGAAATGATTTGGGAACTTTATATCTCTTGCTATAATTCTTTGGAAAATCAGCCATTCACTTGCATCCTTGAATGGAGAAGTTCCTGAAAGCATTTGGTACAGAGTGCAGCCGAGTGCCCAGAGATCATTTCTGTTTGAATATGTTCCAGAAATACCAAAGAAAATTGTTCTAAGTAAGACTCATGTAGTAATCAACAGAACCAAAAGGCTACGTCAAAACCAAAAGCTCCATATCTACATCACTTACTGGTGAAAAGTTTGTTCTAAGACAAAAAGGCTTACCCAAAAGTTGCTGGAGAGGAGTTGAGAACTTCAGGAGGAACATATGCAGCTGTCCCGACAAAAGTGCACGCCTTATCATCTGCATAAGTCACCAGTTTACAGACAAGCTTAATAACCAGAATCTGAAAAACATTTATCAATAAGACCTTAAGCCTCACGAACATAGAAAAGGATCATGAACTTCATATTACCAGAAGCTGCGTTAGGAAGCACTGTGATTAGGCTGTCTTGCATTGGCTTTACACTACCAAAATCAGCAATCTTAATGTGTCCATCTGAAGTTAGCAACAGATTTTCCGGCTACTCATTCAAATTACAAGGAAAATGTTAGCATTAATGTCCTTGTTAGGTCTTAAATGAATGTGAAAACGAAGCTACCTTAATATCTCGATGTATCAGTCCCATATTATGTATATACTCAAGAGCATCCACAACTTCTGCACTGTAGAACCGAGCTTCATCCTCTGATAGGCGACCTTTCTGCCAAAAACAAAACAAGAAAGAACAATAACGCAACTACATATTGAAAATATGAAAATTCTCACAGATTCTGAATTATATCTTACTCTGGTGATTTGGTCGAAAAGTTCCCCACCTTCGCAAGATTCAAGCGCCATGTCTACAAAAAACGTTAAGGACCAAGATCACTCACAATCACAGGCCACATTTCATCAAGCAACAGAGAGTGAAGAAGATTTGTGGTCTATTGAAATAAAGCCAAAAACTACCTACATAGTGAGAATGTATCTTGAAATGTAAAGAAGAGCTTCACAATCCCGGGATGCTCGAGTTGATCAAGAACAATCCTTTCCAGTTTAACATAAGCTGTTTTATTCTCCTTGGTGATAAATTTTTTGTCCATGATCTTCAAAGCATACACAGTTCCATTTTCCTTCCTCTTCGCCCTAACAACCTGATTCCATTATCCATAACCCAAATCAAGCTAAATTAACTTGAAAACATGTATCGAATATCTCCAAGATATGATGAATTCACTAAAGAATCAATCTAACCAAAAAGCATCAGATTCATGAAGAAAATGATTCATTTTAGAAACCCAATTGCAGAAGAAACGAAATGTAATTCCATTCGAAAGAAAGAGAGAACCTTGGAATAAGAGCCAACGCCATAGATCTTGTCGAGCTCGAAATCCTGGATGGTGAAATTCTCTTGAGGAGCTTTAAATGCGAAGCTTTTGCTTCTGGAAATAGTTTGACCATTTGATGAATTCCCTTGAAGAACAAGCTTTGAATCAAATTCTTTCTCCATTGTCAACATCTCCCAACTTTCTTCTACATCTCGACGAGACCCATCAATCAAAAATCAGAAATCTGAGACACATTGGATGGGATCTATACGGGTAATGAATGATGATCTTGAAGCTACCAGGTGTGAAGAAAGGAGAGGAATTTCAAACGAAAAGAGAAAAGAAAAGAGAGAAATTCGATGAAGGGGAGGTGAAGAAGAAGAATCGGAGGAATATGACACTTTCTTCATCATTTCTTCTTCTTCTTCATCAAAACTCCAATTAAAAATCAGATTTTTATTTTAATTAATTCGGAAGTCATTTTGCTAACCAACCATTGACATGTACAAGAAATAAGAAATTTATATGGTTTATACAACTTGTTGGTGAAATGTTTTTAATGTCTCTGTGCCAATTCACATTAATTTTCTCATAGAATAGAATATATCTTTATTACACTAACCATAAAATCTAGGGTTAATTTGCTACATAACAAAAAAATAAATGGAAATTAGGAAAATGACAAAACAATAGGAACTCCTTTGCAAAACAATAGGGGATTTTGCTTAATATTTTGTCATTTCCCTAATTTTTCTTTAATGTTTTGCTACACAAGTCAATTTCCCTAAAATCTATAGTACTAGAGATTGTCTATAGGTTAAAAATTTAACATTAATAATTTATAGTTATTAATTATTTTTATATTTAATATTATATAAATTTGGTGTTTATAGTAAATAATTATCTAAGTTAGAAGACTAAACATTTATATAAAATTGTTGGACATATACAATATTATATAATAAATTTTACATAATGTGGAAGACATCTTCTTTGGCACAAATTTTTAACTTTTAATATTCATTGCGATTTCCTAAAAAAATTGTTAGTCATCTTTTTTTGCATCAAATACCCTAAAAATCGTAAAATCATTTTTTAATTAATTTTCTTATTTTTTCTGTTCATGTTATGTTTCTTTTGAATATAGCTATTCTTTTGTGATTTTTTTCTAATTTTAAATTTGCAATTACCTATATAAAAGGCCAAAACAATTTACATGTTTTTTTGTATATGATATTATTAGATTTGATAAATAAAATATCTATTTTTATACATAAATTTACATAAAAATGGTATTATAATTTACATAAGAATTATATAAATATACATAAAATACTTAAGTGTAACTTGTTAGGATTAATTTACATAAGAATAATCTATTAAATTGTTAGAATTGATTGCTAAAGTTATTAAAAGATATATAATTTTTCTTTTAGTTTTAATAAATAATTAAAAAAGACAAATGTCAAAAAGTTAGAAGATACATGACAGCCTCTCATAACTTGAATATTGAATTTTTTTACCAGTATTATATAAGATTAATTTTCGATTTAACTACATACCAATGATTTTTCTACCATATTCCAACATAAATCTGTTATAAGTAGAATAATATAAACTAAACCAGGTCATTAGACTTTAAACAACATTAGCGGCCATGGGGTAAAGTTGTTGCTTTAGGCAGAAAATAATTATCATTACCTTGAGGGCATCAAGGTTCATAAAAAAATTCATAGCTTAGTGGTTAGTCCTCTTCTGAAAGGGTCATTGTACTTGGTTCGAATATTAGTAGAAGCTAATAAGCTATAAAATTTTGTCATTTTTAAATTTATGTTAATAAGTGCCATTAGAGCCATCCGATACATGTGGTCGGCAACTGATTCAGGTGCATTTATCCCATGATTAATCCACCCTTTTCTCTTTCTTTTCTACACAAGAGGGCAACAAAAAGAAGAGTTCACTACTTGACAATGAATATAACTATGGAGGCCTTCAATTATGGGAGAACGAAAAACCGACAATGCAGTTGTTATATCTCAATCCATGCAGAGGATGAAAATTCCGAACAAGGAAATTGCTTTGTGAATAATATGTAAGAGGTTACTTACTTGAAGACAAAGTCGACGGTTATGGCTGCACAGAATGTGCACTGGCCTTCTCCCCGTCTCCATCTGAGCTTCCAAGTTGGCATTGGTCGACGAAATCTTCATTTTCCAGCGACACAGGCGTGGTGAAGCAGAGTAGCTTGTCCCTGAGCTAACGCTTCGATATCAACCCCCAAACACAGAAGATACTCAGCAGTGAAGGGACTGCTACGAGAAGCAACATGCAGAGGCGTCTCGAGTCAGATGTTACGAGCCTCTTACGACCCTAAGTAAATTAGAGATTTCGTAAACTCACGGTCATGTGCTTGAGGTTTTTGTAATGTGCTCTGTGTCGTAAGAATCGCATACAGGATTGATGAAATTTCGTTGATTGATTTCTCGTTTTTTTTGTTTGTTTCCTTTTTCACTCTCGAATCGTAATTCTTATCATTCTATCTTGATACAAAGCCTTTGATTTGGAAACGAAACCCTATATTTGGGTCCTTTGATTAACAAACAAATTTATGAGATTTGCTCTAAAATCCACTGTGTTTGTTTGTTAATCAAAGGACCCAAATATAGGGTTTCATTTCCAAATCAAAGGCTTTGTATCAAGACAGAATGATAAGAATTACGATTCAAGAGAGAAAAAGGAAACAAACAAAAAAAACGAGAAATCAATCAACGAAATTTCATCAATCCTGTATGCGATTCTTACGACACAGAGCACATTACAAAAACCTCAAGCACATGACCGTGAGTTTACGAAATCTCTAATTTACTTAGGGTCGTAAGAGGCTCGTAACATCTGACTCGAGACGCCTCTGCATGTTGCTTCTCGTAGCAGTCCCTTCACTGCTGAGTATCTTCTGTGTTTGGGGGCTGATATCGAAGCGTTAGCTCAGGGACAAGCTACTCTGCTTCACCACGCCTGTGTCGCTGGAAAATGAAGATTTCGTCGACCAATGCCAACTTGGAAGCTCAGATGGAGACGGGGAGAAGGCCAGTGCACATTCTGTGCAGCCATAACCGTCGACTTTGTCTTCAAGTAAGTAACCTCTTACATATTATTCACAAAGCAATTTCCTTGTTCGGAATTTTCATCCTCTGCATGGATTGAGATATAACAACTGCATTGTCGGTTTTTCGTTCTCCCATAATTGAAGGCCTCCATAGTTATATTCATTGTCAAGCACATGCCCATGAGTTTACGAAATCTCTGATTTAGTTAGGGTTTGGATCTACCAAAATCTAGATCGAGCTTTTCTACAAAAATGAGACCTAGAAATCTATCTACTCTAGGATCGATATTAAACATCCGAACTCAGGGAAAGAGTAACTAACCATAGATCCAAGAAAAACGCTAAGAGAATTTGGGAGAGACAACTATGAGCGAGTGAGGCGCAAAGCAAAATATAATACATATGATTTACCATATCATCTATTTTTAATTTATTTTTCTGATATATTAACAAATTTTTATAATTATATTTATAAAAATATTATCTATTGTGTATATATGTATTTAGATTAATACACTATACATATATGTGTATTACTATGAGTGATAGTAAAACCTGGAGAAGTGGTGTTAGCTAGCAATTTTTTGCAAGCATTCGTCAAAAGAGATTCTCCAGAAACACCAACATCGAGAACAAAATCGGGTTTTATCTCCCCATATAAATGAGGATCCGAAGATTTGGTATAATCCGAAGAAATTTAATTCTAACCGGTTTGTTTCGGGTAAGGAAAACGCGGACATAACCGGTATAAACGGAGTTAGAGGAACTCTAACCCAACACTAAATTTTATTTTGGTGTAAAATTATCTCCAACCCAAAACTATTTTCAACACCAAAATAGTGTAGACTCGTTTTTTACACCAAATATGGTGTAGAAAGTGAGTTTACACCATTTTGATGTTGAACTTTTTATTTATAAAAATATGAAAAACCAATGTTTTCATGCTCGAACCGGACCGACCCGTTCGCCCGGTTAATCCGTGACCCCGCCACCACTCCGGTTCGGCTTTGCTGCTAAAATCCGGAACAACCCGGAAAAAACTGTAATTAACACGCTATCCGGTGAACCGGTTGAACCGGTTGAACCGGCCGGATCACTATTTAAGAAAATATCACAAAGAAATACGAACAATTGACATTTGGGCCAAAAAATTTATAAAGCCCATTAAAATAGGGCTTTATAAATTGAAGTTATTATGAAATTGAAGTTAAAATAGGGCTTTCGCCTTCTCTTCACATCCTCTAACTATATTTTGTCTCTTCTATGACTCAGATATCTCTTCTTCCATTTGATGTGGATTTTATTTGCTTTTTAGTTGTTTGTGAATGAAATTATCTCCTATTACAATCAGTTTGTATTCTCAAACGCTTTGTGCTCTGCTTAGAACATAATGATCTTGTGTTACATCTCTGTTTGCAGGTCTAGGAGAGAGCCAAACCCTTTCAGTGTGTAAAGCGATTTTTTTATGTGAATTTCGAAATGAGCATGTGACCAATAGTAATGATTTGTTTTTAAAAGATCGTTAATTTAAAACCCACGGTCGTCCCGGATCCACCCGGGTTGACTCGGCGACCGTACGGTTATCCGGCGGCAAGCGTAATCGATTTCACGGGGGAAATTAAGACCATTAACGATCTTTTTTTGTTTTGTCGGTGATCATTAACGAATTAAAAACTGAGAAAAGGAAACATGCATATGCAAAACTACTAATCCAATGTATAAAAGACAAATTATAACAAAATTGCTTTTCATCATCTCTTGCATAAAAATATAAAGCACAACTTTGGAAGGTCGCCAACTTACAACTAACACAGACTCATTTGGTAGAGGAATGTCAAAGTTGTTTTCACAATCACATTCAGTTTTTTCGGGTAAACCTTTTCAAACTCGCGGGTAGCCTTGCCGCAGCATCTTCACCGATTCTTCTTTTCTTATTAGCCGTATTGTGCTCTTGCTCCGGGAATGTTCGCTTTGCGTTTTCCACCATCTCTTTCTTCTTCTTGGTCCGCTTGCTTGGTTTATTCCTTCCTTTCGTCTTCTTCTTCAGCTCAGTACTCTTTGCTGCTTCTATGGCCACCTCCTTCTCAGCTTCTATCTCTCCTCTTGATGGCTTCTCTTTCCTCCTTGAGGGTCTCATCGCACCAATCTTTGAAGGATCGAGCATGATTGTCTCGGGTGGAAGTTTATCAAGAAGCATATGGATTTCCTTCTCCCTCCTCTGTTTCGATGTCTCCACCGGATTGGCCACAAAAGAATCGAAATTGGGTTCTCCAGCCCCAGGAATGAGAATGCTAGACCAACCCATCGAGTGACCAATCCCGAGAACATCCTCATATGGTCTGAACATAAGCTTCTCGATCTGATAACCTTTCACCATCGAGTGTTTCATGTATCTACTATAGTTATGTGAAGAACCACTACTCGAATCTCCTAAAACCCGAACAAACGATCCAGTTCCAGCTGCTAGCAAACCTTTCTGACTAAAGCTCAGCGTTTTGGCATGGAAACGGTGAATAGTCTGAATCTCCTCGAACTTACGCAAATCCCAGATCTTGATTTTGCGCTCTTTACCCGATGTAGCCATGAGATGCCCATTTGGATGAAATGCAACACATGAGACTGGTCCAGGATGACACTGCATCTGTACTAGAGGTGCTTGGCTAGTCGGTTTCCACATTGTAACGGTTCCGGCAGAATGTCCCAAGGCAACAACACCATTGTAAGGATTCACTTCCATCACATCTGTTCGACCTTTACCTGTTCGGATACTAGCCACCATGTCACCATATGTCACATCTTGATAATGTAGCTGCCCGAATTTGTTTACTGATGCAAGCAGGAAATGGTTCGTTAGAAACCGAAGTCTGGCCACTGGACCACGTTCCTGAGATAGACAAAGTTTAAAGTCAATAACCAAGAACACTACGCATATGTTTCTTCCTTTCAACCGAAAAGCATAAATCTCACCTTCAAACAATGCAGCTCGGTTCCATCTTTCCCATAAATATAAGCATACCTGTCAAAATTCAACAAGTCAAGATATTAGACACCAGGCGACATAACGTACAGAAGGTGATGTTATAAGCATTGAAAATACATACTTCTTCTGGGCAGCTGCAAAGAATTGTTCATTGTGCAGGAATGCAACATCGTATACTGTTTCTCTTACCTGTAGATATGATCAACTTCTGTTGAGAACCAAAAATAACTAGCACTGCTTAAGATTATAAAATAAAAACTCAGACCTGAATTTCTTTAGTTGAGCTCATATCCATCATGTCTACAAGAGCAAGATGGCCTTTGCGACCACCAGCTAGCATATGCCGACCACTTGCAGTAAAAGCAAGTTTGTAAGGGCCAAGATCTACATATGTTCACCAGTATCAGTAAAATCAATCGGAAGAACATATAACGAAGAGAGTGTTTATCACACTGATTAACCTAACTAAAGAATTCTACATACATAAGATGTTTTTACCCTCTCAGAAGAGGCTATTGAGCATTTACCTGGGAGTACCATGTCATATTGGTTTCTTGAACTAAATATATCTATTTCTCTAAGAATATCTGTCTGCTTGACCTGGTCTGTCTTCTCTAGACCTTCAGTCTCCAAGTAACCTGCTTCAGCTGGTAAGAGCCACTACATAAAAACCAACCAGACAATAATTGAGAAATCGTAACCAGCCAAACTACGAAGAACAGAAGAATCAAAACAGTTGCGCTCGATGTGTCAAGCAATATACAACAGTTTCTTTCATCTCCAAGAAGCACCGGAAAAAAAGAGGCTCAAACAAAGATCCACACAGAGCTGAATGAAGGAGTAAATTTTTACCTTCTCGATTTTAGCAGCAGTTTTCGCAGATTTCCCATATAACTTTTCTCGCGAAGCAAGTTGAGTCTTTAGTTTCTTATCTTTCAATATCTACATAACACAAAAGAAAAACACTCAACAACTGCATTTCACAACCAAAAGCCACAATCATCAAAACTGATATACATATTTATACCTCTAGATTAGCACCTTCTCCTCTAAGATATTTCTTTTCTTTAGCCTCCAACTCAACATCGATCTCCTGCATACAAAAATTGAAACAAAGCCCTCAATTTTCCACAAACCCACAAATAATAAACAGTTTAAAAGTCTAACCCAAACGAATAATAGTACCTGCTCATCAGGAAGCAAGACCTTCTCCACGAGATTGTTATCCTTTGAATTGACCTCCATCTTTGATCCTTATTACCTAAAGGAATAAAAAAACTCATTACACACTTAGACATTGATAGCTATTCCAGACAGATAATTCAGAGACCAATACGAAAATGATAAAATTAGATCCCCACTAATTCAGATTAAACCCTGATTCATCTAGGTTTTCCAGTAGACCGAAGAACAGAGCTAGACATACCTTATAAAGTTTAAATTTTTAGAAACGAATTCAACACTAAGAGGGGAAATCAAAGAAGCTTCACCTTGGAGGAGCTAGCTTGAGATTAGAGAACGAGACGGCGCCGGAGTGGAAACAAAACACGGCGGTCAATCTTTGATTAAGGAAAAACCGGCGTGAAGCTTTTAGGGTTTAGCAGATGAGATCCGACATCGATCCTTCGCTAGCGACTGGGTTTTGTATTTTTAGGGTTTTACAAGAAAAATAAAGATAATAATTTTACAAAAAAAAAGAAGAAGAAGGAGATATTGAGTAGGCCTGAAGTACTTTCAATTGGGCCTGACCTGAAAAAGAGCCTATAAAGACCCACGAACAAGTTAGTATTTTTTTGTTCTTTTTACTTTTTCCAAACGAACAATTTATCTTTTAGAAAGTCGTTTAAAAAAACATTGAACTGAAACTTAAATCTTTTAGAAAATATTTACGTATCTCCTTCACTAGCGGAATCGAAATAGTTTAAAAACGCACAATTTTGAATGATTGGCAATCTAAAATCCGCTTGGTAATTATAATGATATAGTATGTTTTATTTGTCTCTTGTGATAGTTTTAGTTTTTTTGCAGTTCGTATCTAATATAATATAGTAAAGTTTTTTTAAACAAAAGTTATGAGAGCTTGTCATGTGTCACATACTCTTTTTATATGTGTTTTTTTAAATTTTAATATAATATAGTAAAATCTTTTTAAACAAAAGTTATGAAAGGCTGCCATGTGTCACATACTCTTTTTACATGTGTTTTTCTAAATTTATTTATTTAAGAGAAAAATAAAAATGTATATATATTTTTCTCTTTCCAATAAATTTGGCAATCAATTTAAACAATTTAATAGCTAATTCTAATGTTAATTAATTCTAATAAGTTTTAATATATATTAGCCATTGTTTTCTTTTTTTTTAGGTATCCATAAAAAAATATGATTCCAAACTAAATGTGTTATTGTAAAATTTTATAACGGTTTGGAAAATATATATTTTATTTATTGAACCAAACAATATACTACATCAACAAAACTTAATAGCACATAAAAAAAATTGTGCAATTATTAAATTAAAACCCAACAATATACTACACCAAAAAAACTTGAGAAATTTAAAAAAATGCCACTTTTCAAATGCCACTTTTTGAAAAAAAAAATTTTATATTATTTACGTTTGGGTTAACTATGTTCTATTATGGTTTAGTTTTGAGGGTTTAGGGGGATATAGGAGTCAAAATATTTTTTAGGGTTTAGAATTTTAAGATATAGGCTTTATAAATCTATAATTAGTGGTATTTTTGCAAATGAACACCTCTAAGTGGCATTCTTGCGAATGTGCACACAAAAACTGACATTTTTGTAAAACACATAAAAAATTTTCTACTAGAGAAAGTATCAACCAAGATTTTTGAAAGAAAAACCTACTCTACCACAAATTGTGAATCCATAAAAACTATTTTATTTTTATTATTCCTTCCACACTGTAATCACGACGAGAAAAAACATAATATAATTTACCAATGAGTCGATGTGAAAGATAAAAATCACATCAAAACGACCAAAAGAGAGACAAAAATATAATCAAGCAATAATTATTCTCTTTATACGATTCAAAGTTCTAATGAAATAAACGTAGAAATAAGTTCTAACACCTCTGTTGAGATGATGCATATGTTTTGGTAGAGGCGCCAAGCGTAATACAACTTGTTGGATCAATAAATTTCTTTTTACGAATGTGTTTGATGCAAGAAAAAAAAGACCAAACATATTTCTTAACTTTACTTTACATTTTTATTAACTTACATAATAAATTTCTCCTACAAGTTTATGTCAATTCATATACAAAATTTTATTAATGAACAATTTCTTTCTTTAACATATAATATTGTATTAATAATTTGTTACAAATGTTTAGTTTTTGAACCTAGATAATTATTTAGTATAAATATCAAAGTTTGTAATACTAAATTCATAAATAATCAATAAGTTAAAATATTATTACATATTTTATAATTTTAATTTTTAAATCCACGCATCGCGTGGACAATCTCTAGTTTTTTTGGATTTGTAGTTTCGTTTGCTTTTTTGTCTTCGAGTCAGTGGTGGATCTAGAAATTATTTTCACCCGATGCATAACGAAAAACGACGAATTAACATAACATAAAATAAATATATTAAGAAGTGTATCAATAAAAATCTTTTTTTTCCACATAAAACATTCATTCCATAGATGAAATATGATCATTGTGCAAAGCCATTACAAGCCATCGAGGTATATAAGAATAAAATATGAAAGTTTGAGAATTTGAAAACCTTTTAGCTAAAATGTCAGCAGCTTGATTACTATCTCTGGAGATCCATACAATGTCAGCAGCAGTATCAATAAAAATCTTTAAACAATTACACAAATATTGAAAAAGTCATGGTGGGCAAGTGCCCCACCCTTAGGCTCACTAGATCCGCCCCTGCTTCGAGTCTAGTCCTAAGAATTTGTGTGTGTTTTTGTCTTAGTTTTCGGGGAGTTCAATTAGTTTGAGAGCTTTGCATTTTTCCAACCATAAAAAAAAATGATAATTTTGGAAAAAGGTAATCAATTTACTCCAGATCCAACACAATAATTTTTTAAGCTTTCTATAAATAAAATAGAACCAAATCTTTTTATGGTAAGGAAACATAAGAGAAGCAGATCTTGGTCCCGCATGTGGCTGCTGGGTTTGCTGGACCGGACGATTCAGGCGGCCTCGTCTAGCTATGATATAAAATGTAACAATTACTCTGCTTGGTTAATTTAAATCGTTGACATATTTGTCAAATTAAGTTTGTATACACTCACTCGTTCATCTCTATATAGTAGGAAGACAATTGAATATGAAGTTCCCTCCTAACCATCCAAGAGAGAGCCATCATGCACCTTATCTTTACTTTTGGTGTCGATCAGTATATTTTTGGAATATTATGGTATTTAAAAATTTATTATTGCGAAAAGATATATTATTATTACAGGAATAAAATTCATGATTTGGAGGCCATGCACGTTGCGTCTCACTTGCTTTCTTTGTCTATATTGTACATTACAACAAATAAAATGTTAAAACGGTAGTGAAAGCAGCTAACCAAACACCTATATTTAATTTCAATTCACATCAATATGATATACAGAAGTAAGTACCATTAGAAAAAAAAACCAAACTAATATATATATATATGCACCTAACTAATACATAATTATCAGCCAAAGGCTGTCATTATTATATTTCTATTTTATTGAAACCTTGTTCTTTGATCTAAAATGTCCCCCAACATAAAATTATATTATTAGGGACTTGTTACGAATTTGGAAACCGTTTTTAATTATTAAAAGTACTCTACTACCGATCTAAGATTTACTTAAACATTTTGATTTCATGTGATTTTATTCAAAGACACATGATTATTTGTCTTCTTCTTTGTGTGTGTACTAATTTTATGTATAACTTTAAACTTTTAAACGCAGTGGGAAACAAAATAAAACATAAGTGTTTTGGAATCCTATGCATATAGGCAACAAATTTGAAGACTACGTGGATTTGCCAACAAAAAATCACGTTCATTCTTATCGATTAGGTTTGTTTTCTTTGTTATCAATCTGTAACAGTGTTTTTTATATGTCTACGATTTACGTTCTCACTTCTCACTTCTTACAAAAGTTGTAGGGCCATTGTGTCTTATGCCTTGAAAGTAAGTGAGAATCTTTCCTCTAACTCAGTTTGTAGAAATTCTGATATTATGAATATAAATCATCTCATTTTTGTCGAGTAGTCTAGAACTATTAATCGATTAACCAAGTACTATCTAGATCTATAGGAGTCTTTAATCTGGATTTTTGTCCTATTTTGGTTCACGCATTTTTCCATTATGGGAAATATGGTGATACCAATTAAAAAATATATATACTATGTATCGATTAACTATGATTTCACTGTAGCTAGATTCAAGTTTTGTTATATTCTTCTTTTATTACAATGCACGCATCATATACTTGTAGGATCGGTACCCAATTCATTTTTCGGATTGGGAGAAAAGACTTACAAAGTGATTTGTAAAACCGAACGAGACAAAGGGAAAAGCAAACCCTTTCATAAATCTGATATCCCTTATCTTCAGGTCCTAG
Organism: Arabis hirsuta; assembly: GCA_964056655.1. Classification (NCBI taxonomy): domain Eukaryota; kingdom Viridiplantae; phylum Streptophyta; class Magnoliopsida; order Brassicales; family Brassicaceae; genus Arabis; species Arabis hirsuta. The sequence goes on from OZ053301.1 coordinate 38,991,032, forward strand.
GTTTTGATGAACCATAGGGGAAAACGGAAACAGGGAGGAGGAGAAATTTGATTCCGTGTCGATAAATGTGGTTTTTCTACCACAATGTTTTGGTTTATGACGTTTCGATGTCTTTGCTTTTTACTACTTTCCTCGACACATTAATGAGAAAAAGGCAAAATAAAAATAAAAACGACGCTTGAAATTTAAGAAGACACGTGGCTTCATAAGGAGAGATGACGTGGCATAACATGAAGAGAGCTATTCTACTTTTATATAGTAAATGTATGCATCATATACTTGTAGGATCGGTACCCAATTCATTTTCGGTTTATAATCAATCTAAACCGGATTATATATGGTTTTAATTTGCTTTTAGATGGTTCGGTTTGGCCAAATGAAACAACCGCATAATACTGGACCACCGAAATTTCAACATCGAATATACACTGTATAATTAATGGATTCTAAATGCTACAGATTGTTGATTGTGATTGAATGGTTTCGTAGCCTCACAAACAACATCGGCTTATCCTAATTCCTCATACATCTCTCTGTGACTCTGTCCAAGTTTGCATTTGGACCTAAATCAAACCCCAAAAACGTATCAATGTCTATAGACCCAAAAAAAAAAAAAAATTAACCATAAAAAATGGAAGAAAATAAGGTTGACAAAAAAGAGTAACAAAAAAAAAGTTAAAAAAACAAACAAAAAGGTTAGAGTTTGAGATCCTGCGAGAGATCGTATAGATCTTTCCACTTCTGTACTTTTTTATTTGGATATTCCTACTGACTCACTTACACAGATCTACTCTCTATATCATCACCACATGCATTCATGCACTCGATACGTAGCATGTCCAAAATATGTCATATTTCTTTGCCGTATAATATATACACAGCATTTTTAATTTTATATAAATTTTGTAAATCACGTAGCTAGTGTACATACATGTCAAATAGTGATCAAATCTCACTTCAAGTACGACATCGCAGAACCGTGACAAAAAAATTAACGACGTAGCAGAATCTATATAAACGGAAACAAAAAGTCGTACACAATCAATACTTAAATACTTATATTTTGTAGATATAACCCAAGATCAAACTTAAATTCATGTGTGCAACCCAGTACACTAATAAAATTTGAATTACAACTAGTAGAGTAGTAGCAAAATCATGTTATACATACAACCTAATAATTATTCTATATTGGCATGGTGTAAGAAATTATATTTTTGCATTAATATTAAACTCGGCGTGTAAAACGTTGTGGGTCCATCGTATATCTTGAAATCATAATGTCACATAAAAATTATACAGCTTCTTGCATTGGACATTTAATTATTAAAGAACAAAATATATAGAAAAACTATTGCAATCAATTGTTTACATGAAATATAATGATATGCATGGACTAGTTTTAAATCTAAACACATGCCGTGTCCTTAGGTTGTAATAGGTACAAGACACATATTTAACCAAACTTTCTGTTCGAGATCTAAGATAAGACGTTTATCTATAATTTGTATGTATATATGATGAGAATCAAAAACAGTCTTATATCCGGTTTCAAAATTAAAACCTATAATTACTAATCAAAGTAGAATAGTGAGGTTCGTTAAGGGACCAACAATACGCTCTAATTCTATGGAAAGCAATCTCAGCTAAGCGATTTAAGTTGGGTTTGAATGTCACGAATTAACAATTTAAATAAAACGAAACAAAGGTAAAAACGGTTGTAAACAATAATGGAAAAGCGTTAGGTCAGGAATAATTCTCAGGGATTCGAATATCAGGAACCAAACAATTATTCAGGTACGCGATTACGACCAAGTCTCGAACTCAACCATAAATGTAAGGAGATCCACTTTCGTGGCATCTACAACTTTAACAATAAATCTAACATCCTAACTGTCGTTGAGGTTACATAAATTATCAAGCATTAGGCGATTAGAGATGATATGTTCACGAGATACCCTAACTTCAACTTTCGTTGGCTATGGATCAAATCGCCCACCTATGTCAATTCCAGCAATTTACAAACTTTTGATAAGTAAATTCAACCTAAAATCAAAGGCTAGGTGATCAATCTAACCTAGGCAATATGATCGACAATAGATGGAGACTATCGAATGATTATTTAAAAACCTATCTATGCTTAGTTCATGAATCAAATCCCATCGAAAACCCTTAACCTAACAAGTGGATTACTCGCTCATGATCAAACAATCAACAGCAGCAAGAGACATGATAAACTGCATGAAATCGATATATAAAAGAGTAGAGTTTAAGAAAATTTCGATAAGTATTTGAAGACAAATCTCCAAGCTTACAAACTCTCTCAAACAAGTGTATATCTCTCTCTCTCTCGTTGTGTTCTCTCTCTGCTGCTGTCTTGTGGCGTCGTGATTCTCTCTAAAAGAATCAGAGAAAAACCTATTTAAAGGCCTACGACGGCTGGCCCAAAGTTAGGGTGCAAAATTAGGGTTTTACAAAAAGCCCATAAGTAAATATGCTGGGAGCGGGTGCTCCTCTTCTGTACTAGGTGCTCCATTTGCCAGAATGTTCAAAAAGGGTCCAACTTCATTCCTTTCTAGCCAAATCCAATTGCAAGCCCCAGTCATTGCTTTCAGCCACTTTTGTATCTAGAATGACTCGATAGAGAGTGAAAAACTCGATAAAAACCTACAAAACAAGGGTTAAAATGCGCCAAAAACGCATTATATCAATATATATGTACTTTGACTACATACACTTGACCTATAAATGGGATTACTATTACTTTGATGGTTATAATTCTTTTTATGAAGTTAAAGTTTTTTTTTTAATTATTATAGATATGCAACTTTGATGTGTTATTGTTGAAACCATATCACTCAAACGTCTTTGGATGGGAGACCGATGGTACGAGACACCATTTGCGTTTATTTATTGTAACTTGTGACCCTCGCTAATGCAGTCTCACTACGCTTCAAAACTTTAGAGTTTCATTAGACCAATCACCAATATCGTTTACGTTAATAGTATGAGCATACAACACTCCACGCTTTTGATCAAGTTCAATTTAACGCATGTCACACTATATCCTCGGTAATTGCTACTTTCAGAAACTACAAATGTCGACCGATTTTACACATCATCATAGCACTAAAAATCAGTTTTTAGTAGATCATTCTCTTGTAACTACTCTCGATAACTAAATTTAGCTTGAATTTTTCTTATTTTACCTCCCACTATTATAAATCAAATGCGTTTTCTTTATAAAATCTTAGTGATAACCAAATATGTAATTAAAAAAAAAACTTTTAAGATGCATCAGTAATTCTCATATTTAAAACAGAACATGAATTTAGTTTTATCTTCTTCTCGTATTTAATTATTTTCTTACATTAGAAATACATTAATCAATAGAAAAAAATTGGTGAACCACATGTGATCTAGTTGTACATACATACAAATACAACTATAGAAGTAACTTATTTTACTAAATACGTCCATTCTCCTTCCCATTTTTATTTTTTACCTTACTCTTTATCTCCATTTTTTTTATTGCCCTTTCCATCAAAAAGTAACTCTCTTTTCTAAATGCGACATTCTAACCACTTTAGGTGTGTATACGTGTATGTAAAGACACAAACACATATAACAAACCCTTCTCAACCTCACTTCTTCTCCAACAATTTTCTACATCCACCACTCAAACAAAAAAAGACTCAACAACAAAAAAAACACACACACACACACAATTATAATTATGGATCTTGAATTATTACAAGATCTGTCTAAATTCGATTTACCGATCAAGATCCAAACCAAAAGCTCATCAAGAAACAGTAACCTCGACGGCGATGTCGACGACGATGGTCTCAGCTGCAACACACCTACATCTAAAGAACACAAGATTCCAGCCGTCGCTGATTCTCCACCTCCTCCGCCGCGAAAACCTCGTCCACCACCGTCAACACCGTCGGCTACGGCGGCTCTGATGATCAGATCGTGCAAGAGGAAGCTTTTGGTCTCGACTTGTGAGATTATCATGAATCGGGAAGAGATTGACCGTTTTTTCTCTTCCGTTTATAATGAATCATCGACGAGGACGGCGAAACGACGGAGAAGTTATCCTTATTGTGCGCGAAGATGAGCCTTTAGTTTTCAAGATTTACATTTTTACTGGAAATATTGTGGAATTATGTTACAGTAGTATAGATTAAAAATTTATTATAAGTTTTTCGGTGTTCGGTTTTAGAATTTTTTATTTTATTTTGAGAATGGATGGATAATTTTCTGCAACCGCTTATTAATTTCGCATGGAGGGGTCGATGTTGTAAATTGCATAATAAATGAAAATTTAATTTCAATTGCCAAGTTTTCTGATAATAATTGGGATATTTATGTCATTTATAAGAGACAAGATCGATTTATCATATCATTCAAAGTCATTGAAAAACAAATAGTTTCGCTCTTTTTTATAAGTGTATATTTCAAAAGTATTTTTTTATCCATTGATATAATGGACAACATTGCTTCATGAGCAATCGGTGGTACATGTTCTCTTTAAATATGAAATTACATTTATATATGTATAAGAAGATGATGGCTATGAAATAAAATAAATTTCATACAAGTTGATATTTAGACTCCATTTTTTTTTATTAATTTACACAAGTTGATGTTTTGGAAATATAATTTTTAAACAAATTTCAAAGTAATGTTTTCATTCATGTCAATTTCAACGAAGGTTAAATGAACATTTTTTTTTACTGCAAAGATGTCAATTTTGAAATTTAACTGCGAATATGTCAATTTTAGCATTAATGATAGCAACGAATTTTGTTATAAAAAATGCTAATGGCGTTTAAAAGTTTTTAGGTGTTAATTTGGTAGAAGATGCATCAGTTGCGTGTCCTACGTGTAATTGTGAAAGCAACAACGCAGAGAAAATGACGCCTTGATGCACACATATATTTTAAATCAATTAATCTTTTTAATTGCTCAGTACAAAAGGCATGCACATGTATATTTAACTCAGGTATATACATATAATATTATAATCAAATTTATTGATCTGAAATTCATGCTTGTTTCTGACATTTTTTGACCGGCCGGTAAAGCGATGGGCGCAACTTTGGGATCTGTACGTAGTATCAACTTTGTGATGATATTTATCACTTTATACAAGTACTAAAGATTTCAAAGTTCGAAGTTGATACTCATCGTTTAATTCTTTACTCTCTCCAAAATCATCACATTGTATTTTACTTAAGACATTTTAAATGAATTTAGTTAACTTGTGTTGACCAAAAAAAGAAAAAGTTAACAAAGCTTGTCGTAGTGCTTCTCTCATCGCCGTGGCTTCCGCCATCAGAAGCGATCTGATTCGGGTCTCACTCTTGGAGCCTGTTGCAATGATTTGGTCATGCGAATCCTTTACGATCTTTCCTCTGAATGACTAATAAACTTCAATAACTGATCTTCCTCCGAATTTGCAGTTATCAATGTAAAATTCACTGTAATACTAGAATATTTAGTGAATTTGCTTTATATAATCTCGACTTTTTTCCTGTATGATTCATTTTAGTTTTGTTTTTGTGTGTTTTCGGTTCTATTTAGTACTAGTACAAATGATACACTAAATTAATATAGTAAGCCAAAGCTAGTATTGGAGTTTTCTATGCATGGAACTAGTTATTTTAAATTATCGTCCTTAACCAATATTTTAAATTTGACAAAAAAAGCTATATTTAAATTAGCCAAAATATAGTAAATTAATCATCAAAGTAAATACACAATTATACAAGAACTAGTGGTAGTCTTTACTCTTTAGTAAATTGCATCGTTTACATATTGAAATTATAATTTTAATGTGTGTAAAATGTCTCTTTCAACAACTAGTAGTATTTTTATTGAGCAGCAACAAATTAAATCTCTTTCGCTGGCGGATAGATAGAAGAGGATTATTCACCAGACAGATAAAATTAAATGGGAATTAAATATAGAGTAATTACATGGACCAAAATGGAATTAATGGGCGTTACTCATTAGGCCAATAAAATTGAATGGAAATTAAATATATATGAAGTAATGATATGGTCCTGCGACGAAGGAGAAGCCATATGTACGCATCCAACACAAGTAGTTGTCTTAGAACAGAAGCTACTCTTTTCACTTCTTCATGATTGTGTAAGTATCTTATTTTACATATTCTATCATTGCTTGAGTTATTTATTTTATATAGGAATTAAAGAGTGCGTATATGGTACATCATCATGTCGCATGTAACGGGAGCTAAATTTCTTTTTGACTAATGGATTTATTTATTTGAGCAAGGTTTTTTTTTTTTGAATATTCAAACAAAATTAAGCTCGACTTTGTTACGAATTACACTTCGCCTTTGTTTAGTTTACACTTCGGTTATGTTAGTTGGAAAACTTATAGCCGAGTAAAATTAAATTTCATTTTTGTTTGGTTTGGTAACTTTGGTTTATCGGTGATGAACTAACGGAGTGAAGATCTAAGAGTATGATTACCCATAATAAATATGGGTAAATATAGTGAGTTATTATGAATTAAATATTAGATTGGGGTTCTAAATATAGGACTGAGGTTTTAAATATAAGATATATATTTACAGTAAATATAGATATCTCTCTCTATCTCTCTCTTCCTTTCTCTCTCTTTTCATCAATTCCAATACAAATAATATTATAAAATTCATATATTATCCCAACATATTTACTACCTATAATTATGCTCTAAGTGTAGACTGGCCGGACATATTTTTGGATTGTTTTAATTAAGGGCCATATGCCCCATGAGAACTAATTTATATTATACGTTTGAAAGTTAGAAAACAATAGTGGGAAGTTTTAACAAAAATAAAACGCATTCGTTGAAAATTTGTTTATTTAAAGTTCTAATTAAGTAGTGATTAAAGTTCTTAATAGTTTTTTTGTAATAATAAATACAGATTAAGAATAGTGGAATTAAACACCTTTAAAATCTTAAGTAAAGTAATTAAACTTCTTAATAGTATTTTAAAAAACACGTACGTCTCCTTAGACTGAAGTGGTCGGACGGTAGATATATGTATCATTGTCCACCTTTAAGGCCATCCGCATTCGTCATATTTTATTTATGTCTCTTAATAAAAAAATATTAAAAACACACTTTCTCTTCCTTTTACTCAACTTTATACTTTCTTTTTCGTATTTTTACTCAACTTTTATTAATTTTATATTTAAACACACCCCAACTTTCATCAACTTTTTAACTATTTATGTCTTCCCCAAGACATAATTTTGTCTTCCCACTCCATAAATACCCACTATCTCTTCTCTTTACTCAAATTTTATTAATTTTATATTTTAATACACCCCATTATTTCAACTAAAAACATTCTCTTTCTTACTTTTACTCAACTTTTAATAATTTTATATTTAAAGACATAACAAAAAAATCACCAATGCGGATGCTCTAAGAGAGAATGCATTAGTACCTCTGGTTAAATAGTCTTTTATTATAAAATAAACATTTTTATTGAAAAATAATTGAGAGAATCTTCTACAGAAATAGCTCACAGTTCCATCCAATGGAAAGGACCATTGGATTCCAAGTCCAAAACGTTGACAAGAACCTTCCACACATATATATGTATATACATACACTTACATATAAAAAATACAAATCTTAATTATTTTTTGTATCTTCAAATTGTGTTTGTGAGAGAGAGAAGATGGGAGAGATTGGGTTTACAGAGAAGCAAGAAGCTTTAGTGAAGGAGTCTTGGGAGATACTGAAACAAGACATCCCCAAATACAGTCTTCACTTCTTCTCACAGTAATCACATATACATAATATATACATATCATATATAAGCATATATATATATATATATATATATACGTGAGCTCTATATATATATGCTGTTTATACATGTAATATGAGCTAATAAAGAGTAGTATAATGAATTAATGATGATGATAGGATACTGGAGATAGCACCAGCAGCAAAAGGACTTTTCTCTTTCTTAAGAGACTCAGAGGAAGTCCCTCACAACAATCCTAAACTCAAAGCTCATGCTGTTAAAGTCTTCAAGATGGTAACATAATCTTTTACTTCTATTGAAATCAAAATGGTTCATTATTACAGCCAAGAAATATTTATTTATTTTTATATTTCTTTTATTCACGTAGCCATGTGCACAAGATTAATTTGCGGTCTATCTTGTTTGGACTTGGCTAGTTGACTTTGTCTTGTTCTTCTTCGAGGAAGAAAAAGTTTCATATTAGTCAAGAATAATATTGGTTCATTCTTAAAATCCACTCAAGTATCCAAGTGGATTTCTGTTTTGTTTTCTTTGGAATAATAGAATAAAATCATTTAAACCAAAACTAATTGGTTTAGAACTTTAGATTTTTCAAAAAGCTATTTAAAAAAAAAAAATCCTGTTTTCATAAAATCTATGAATTTGAAGATTTTTATTTTGGGTGTAGACATGTGAAACCGCTATACAACTGAGGGAGAAAGGAAAGGTGGTGGTGGCTGATACAACCCTCCAATACTTGGGCTCTATTCATCTCAAAAGTGGCGTTATTGATCCTCACTTTGAGGTTTCTTTTTAACTAATGTTTTCTTTATTATTGAGTTTGTTCTTTTAAAAGTTTTGTTGTTATTTCAATTTTAATTAAAAGAAATTTAACAAGTACGGCTACGAGTGTAGGTGGTGAAAGAGGCTTTGGTAAGAACATTGAAAGAAGGGTTAGGGGAGAAATACAATGAAGAAGTGGAAGGAGCTTGGTCTCAAGCCTATGATCACTTGGCTTTAGCCATTAAAGCCGAGATGAAACAACAAGACCCATAAAACCCTAAAGATCATTTGGGTTTATGTGCTGATACATGAATCTCTGTGTGTTTATGTTCTATATGTTGTCGCTCTCTGTCTACAAAATCATTTGCTTTTGAACAAGTGTTTTGAGCTATTGTTACACTTGTTCGATGAACAAGTAGAGCTTGCGTTCCTCAGGTCCCGGGATGCGTCCTGAAGCATAAAACTGACCTCTAGTGGTAATGGCAGCTCCACTCCAATCTGATATTGGGCCTAGAGTCTCTTTGTGAGTGACCTTCCAACGAGCATTATGTGGGAAATCATTGATTCCTCTTCGAATCATACAAATCGTTCTTCCTCAACTTAGATTTCTCTTCCTCCATTTCAGATTTCCCTCCTGTTCTGACCAGCTCGTTAACGCAATTTGAGCAAGTGCACATGTGCCCACATCTAGAGATGTCAAAGATTCGCAAAGATATCTTCAAACAATAGTTTTGGTTCTGTAAATCACAAACAAACCGGATTTTGAGAAAATATTTTACCTGTACAAGAGGGCATGTATGTCAGTATCGCAACAGACGCAGCAAGTCCCATTCCTTACATGGCTCCATCTCGACCCATCCTCGGATGTTCCTGGTTCAAGATCTGAGGACATCATCCATTTAGTTTACAGATTTTTTGACATGTAAAGTAGGAATGAATTTGGAGGGGAAAACATAAACCTTCTTCACCACGAGATCGGTGTAAAGCCGCAGAGACCTCTTGTCTAACCAAACGCTGCAGCTCATACTGCATATTCATACAAGTTTCTAAAGTCCTCTGCATATGGCTCATTCCTTGCTGAAGTCTCGCCACGTCTCCTCTCAAGTCGTTCATTATCTCCCATTCCTACTCATAAAAAGCAACCAGATTAAGACCCTTAAAGTGATGATATGAAATCTTTGACGCGGCACAAGGAGCTAATACTACAACATTTGTATGATAAGTGCACCCGAAACAAAGCTGATAAGAGGGAAAAAAGGAGAGCCAAAAATATTTAGGCTTACAAATTCAGCTCGATGCATAGAGTGACGAGTGTAGGTAGTTTGATGCCATATTGGCTGTGGTGGAGGCATTGGTGGAGCTGGCAGCGTTTGTGTTCGATTGGTGCCATCAAGCTGTTCCTCGTTCTGTAGAAACCCTTGTTGCTCTGTGCGATGTTCTTGAAAATCCGGTCTTGCTGCTTGCATATCCCAGTCCACGTGAGTATGTCCGCCTCTCCTCTCAACGTATAATTGTATCAGTTGATCCAGATTTTCACGGAATTCACTACGTAGTAGATTAGAAACATTTCTCCTACGATAATGAAAGGAAATTAATTTCATTAAACAAAAAGAATATATGTCGGGAAATATAAAGAAAATGGATTCACTGTTTAAGCTTCTAGTTACCTGCTTAGGAGCTCCCGAAGTTCAATGCCATAAACATTATCGTCATCAGAAGGAAGGAACCTGTTTAGTCTTCTCAGCGGTACTACACGACGATTCCTTGGGCCACCAAACCGTGTTTCAGACCAATTCCCATCAGATTGTCTAGAGCTATTTGCAGGCCATATACTGTAACCTTCTACTGTAATGGCTTCATTTGGATTTCCAGTTTCATCCCATTCCAGGTCATCGACTGCGTTTTCTTGCCTGTTTATACCTGAGTTACCATCATCCCTTTCACTGAACTGGCTTGACGATGTTTGCTGCGAATTTGGCCTCTCATCTCTACTGAGAACTTCAGGCCAAACCCTTTCGTGACTGGTATCTTCTTCCCAATTTCTATCCCCATTTGCTTGGTTTCTTCCTGACCTGCCCAAATCATTAGGTAAGAGGGGGCTATCATTCTCCTGTCTAGAAGAACTTATACTCCCATTTAGCCGCTGAGAATTCTCAGCAGAGTTAGCTATTATCTGGTTATTCCTGGAAGTATTGTCGTTATCACCATTAGTGTTGCTTTCTAGCCTGTCACGGACTCCTTCACTGTGACATAATCAATATCGATATAGAGAAATTAGCTGCCAGTAAACTAAATGTCAAAAAGTTAAGTCAATAAAATGAAAAATCAAAGGCAACCAGTATTTCCATCTTTCAATGAGTAAGCAAAAGTAATGAGACAAGAATGAGTAAAATGTTTATCCATTCAACAAGAATGAGTAAAAGTTTTACCGCAAACCAGAAACTGTATGTCTTTCTCTTAGCTGGTGGAGTTCACTTGCTGCCATTGATGGAGCTCTTTCTTCCTCTGCAATTGTTTCGTTCCGCAAGAATCTTCCTCTAAGAAGCGACTATGGAAAAGTTTACCAACGTTAGAAATCAATGGACAAGGACACAAGTTAAATATATGGTTTAGAACCCCAGTCATAGCAGACAACATGCCGTGAAGTCCTTCTCACAATTTTTGTTCTCTTAATCAGGAACCCAAGACCGCTAAATTTCGTTATTAGAGGGCAACAAGTATTTTGGTAACAAGCATACCATGCTAACTCTAGCCTAATCCAAATTTCAGCTCATAAATTCTCCATATTCTTATCGTATAACTACAGAACCTGTTTATAGTATGCAATCAACGTTTGAAAGAAGAAGACAAAGATGGCTAGATGATTTCCTAAGAACAAACCTGAATCCGGTTGCGATGAGCGAAATTAGAGACTGCACGATGCTCCAACAAACCCTGAATTTCCCGCTGCCGCTCTCTTTCAATCCTCATGAGCAAATCAACTAATGCCTGCCTTCCTCGTAATCTCCTCAAGTCTCTACGAGTATGCTCCCGTTGCCCTTCCTCATTCTCAACGGCTAACCCTTCACGGGCCCTCTGAACTTGTGCTCTCTCGTGAATCCTGTCATCTTGTGAACTAAGAGAACTTTGATCTTCTCTTTGACTTGCATGAGCTCTTCTCTGCTCCCTGATAATCCTGACTCTCTCTCTTTCAGTATTACCAAGCAATTCTACTCTGCGATTATCGTCTCCCTGTCTTACATTAGATGAATGACCATTGGTTCCTCTATCCGTCAATCCACGAACAATTTGTCTCACCCTCTCACTTTCAACCTCGCGAAGATCTGGAGACTGTTCTCTACTAGGAGACCCATAATCGTTCTCACTCTCACTCGATCCCCTCAGGCTCTCATTGTTTTCACTCACCTGACTCTCAGACACATTAGAGCTCGGCAAATCAGCATTTCTTTGCCTCGATCTCATCCTCTCACGCGCCCTGGTCAGAACATGTTCATCTTCCAACTCTCTCCACATCTGAAAAATCCCAGATGCTTGAGTTCTAGGCCTCTCAGTAGCAGCAGCAGTAGAAGCCTGATGCCTCGAAGCAGGAGTTTGTGACTCCCTAAGGAAAGACGAGTCGAGCGTCGACACAGCGTGCAAACCAGCAATCGCAATCAGTTCAGACTCCCGGTTCCTTCTCTCAATGGTGGTAATCATCTCCTGAGCCTGCCTTGCAGCCCACTGGCTCAGAATCCGGGACTGCCGCCTTCTCGCACCAGAGGATTCCGCTATATCATCCCCTTCGAGCTCAGACCTCCTTCTCCTCCTCAAAAGATGTTCATCCTCTTCATCATCATTGTCAACTGAGCTGCACGACTCAAATGAGATGCAGTCTCCAATGAAATCCTCATATCTTCGATCAAAACCAGCACCGGAACCATCCACAGACTCCGATTTTTGTTGCGAAGGATCAATATCAGTCATCCTCACACCTCTACCAACATCATTCCCCTCACAATTTCCCTTTACTTTTTGTTTTTCATATCCAATTAACAATACAACATAGGAGCTTCACCACACTCAGAATCTAAACCACAGATTTTCCCGGGAAAAATCACGATAGCTCAAAATCTCAGCACCCAAACGATTCAAAAATTCACACCCAAATGTCCTCTAACTTTAGCTCACCTGCTAATCATAAGTATCAATCATCATCAGCCAGAAAAACCCCAAATTCCACTTTCCGGGAAACGGGGAAAGAGAAAACCGGTATGGATTCCGATGCAAATTCTACGAAACAATTTGGACTCAAATGTGAAATCAATCGGAAAACGATGATAAAATGATCGGAGACATACATGTTGGCTTAAGCTTGAATAAAGGAAAGTATGTTTAGGAGAAAAGCTAAATATACATTTATAATTAGGAGTCATCTAATTATGTCTTGTTTCCTTTTGTTGTTGGAAACAGTTTTCCTTTCCTTTATCTATATATGGAGATGCTGGGTTGTAGCATCATATAAGAAGTGTGATCGTGAGAGAACAAAGAGAGCTTAAGTTTTGAGAGATTTTCCTAAGCAAATAAAGAAAGTAATTCTTTTAGTCTTTGTTCCTTTAAAAACAATATTTGGTATCAGAGCCAGGTTGGAGAGAAACCAGGTTTTGAGTCGTAACAAAACAGAGGATGACAAAAGAGAAGAAAGGCGTGCCGCCAACAGCAGCAAAGAAGGAAGGAGGAGCTTCCTCGTTAAAGTGCCTGATGCTCAATTCCAATAATTATACTGTTTGGTCCATCCGAATGAAGACGTTGCTCAAAGTAAACAAAGTCTGGGAAGCTGTCGAAAAAGGAGAAGACGATGGTGATAAAGATGATCTAGCAACAACCTTATTGTTTCAATCAATTCCTGAAACAATAATTTTACAAGCCGGAGGGCTTGATACTGCAAAAGAGATATGGGACGCTATTAAAACTCGCAATGTCGGCTCAGATCGTGTAAAAGAAGCAAGGTTACAGACCTTGATGGCTGAATTTGATCGACTCAGGATGAAAGAAACCGAAAAGATCGACGACTTCGTCGAAAAATTAACAGAGATAACATCAAAGGCTGCTGCTTTAGGAGAAGAAATTGAAGAACCTAAAATTGTTCAGAAATCTCTTAAGAGTCTTCCTCGAAATAAATTTATTCACATGGTAGCTTCTCTTGAACAATTATTGGATCTAAAGAAAACTCCTTTTGAAGATGTTATAGGGCGTATGAAGGCATACGAAGAACGTATTGTTGAAGAGGAAGAAGATACTCATGAAGATCAAAGTAAACTTATGTTTACAAACTCAGAGACACAACCTGCCCGTGAGTTTGAGCATCGAAGCAGAGGACGGGGCTCGTTTTACAGAGGAGGAGGACGATCTTTTAGAGGAAGAGGACGTGGAGGACGTTCTAACGAAAATAGAGATTTATCAAAAATTGAATGTTTTCGTTGTGATAAATTTGGACACTTTGCATCAAATTGTCCAGATCGACTCCTCAAGTTACAGGAGGCTCAAGAGGATAACAATTCAGAAACACAGGAAGCCGATGGACTCATGATGCATGAGATTGTGGAAACAAATGAAATAGTATTTCTTAATGAGAGAAATATAAAACCAAAGGAATTTGAGACTTCTACAAGAGAAGAGAATGTTTGGTATTTAGATAATGGGGCCAGCAACCATATGACGGGAAATCGAAGCTATTTCAAGACCATAAACGAGTCAATCATAGGGAAAGTCAGATTCGGAGACGATTCTCGAGTTGATATAAAAGGAAAAGGATCAATTTTGTTTGTCAGTAAGAACGGAGGAAAGAAAATCTTGGCCGATGTTTATTACATCCCAGATTTGAAGAGTAATATTATCAGTTTAGGGCAAGCCACGGAATCAGGTTGTGTTGTTAAGATTAAGGAAGATTATCTCACTCTACATGACAAAGAAGGGAATTTGATCACAAAAGCTAACAGGTCAAAGAATCGACTTTACAAAGTAATTATGGAGATTGTTGATTCGAGATGTCTTCAACTTGAAGTAGCAAGTGATTCAAATAAATGGCATGCTAGATTGGGACATATTGGTGTGGATTCAATGAGATCAATGGTAAAGAAAAAGCTAGTGGTTGGAATACCAGAAATTGAAGTTGAAAGGGAAACGTGTGCTTCGTGTCTGATGGGAAAACAAACAAGAAGATCTTTTCCTCAGACATCAAAATATCGAGCTTCCCAAGTACTTGAACTCATACACGGAGACTTGTGTGGACCGATCACACCCTCTACACCAACAAGAAACAGATATATCTTTGTCTTGATAGATGATTTTTCTCGCTACATGTGGACGATTTTACTAAAAGAAAAGGGAGAAGCTTTTGGAAAATTCAGAAAATTCAAGGCATTAGTTGAACAAGAAACTGGAGTTGCTATAAAATGTTTTCGTACGGATAGAGGTGGAGAATTTACATCTTCAGAGTTCCAGAATTTTTGTGAAAATTCAGGATTAAAGAGACACTTAACAGCTCCTTATTCACCGCAACAAAACGGAGTGGTCGAGAGGCGGAATAGGACGCTGCTGGAGATGACAAGAAGTATTCTTAAACACATGAGTCTGCCTGATTATTTATGGGGAGAAGCTGTAAGACATTCCACGTACCTTATTAATCAGGTTGCATCAAGAGCCCTAGCAAATCTGACTCCATATGAAGCGTTTAAGAAGAAGAGACCTAATGTTGAGCATTTGAAGATTTTTGGTTGCATCGGTTTTGCTAAAACAGAATCTCAACATCTCAAGAAGCTTGATGATAGATCAAAGAAGTTAGTACATCTTGGAACTGAACCAGGAACAAAGGCATATAGGATGTTTGATCCTACGAACCAGAAAATAATGGTTAGCCGTGATGTTGTTTTCGATGAGTCAAGAGGTTGGGAATGGAATCAACAACATAAAACGACAAATCATAGCAGAGGATTCACCATAGAGCTTGGAGAGTTTGGGAATCACGGAGTCGAAAACAACACAGAGAACGACTCTGTTTTGACGAATCCAGAAAACAGAGACTCTGTTTCGAGCCCAGAAAACAGAGTCGATATCGATCGACGTGATGAGGTTCAAAATCGCGAAGGAGATCCTATCATCATCGAATCAGATAGTGAAGAAGATGATGAAGAATCAGAAGACCATGAAATTAATCAAGGTCATTCGATTCCAAGGAGAACACAACGAATTTCTGTCAAGCCAAAATATCTTGATGATTATGTGATGATGGCAGAAGAAGAAGGTGAGAATTTGTTGCTATGTTTAAATGAAGAACCACGAGATTTCCTGGAGGCTAAAGAATCGAAATTCTGGATAATGGCGTGTGAAGATGAAATACGATCGATTACAAAGAATCAGACCTGGAATCTCGAAGATCTTCCAAAGGGAATTAAACCAATTGGTTTAAAATGGGTGTTCAAATTGAAGAGAAATTCAGATGGAAGCATCAACAAATACAAAGCGAGAATTGTTGCAATGGGATATGTGCAGAAACATGGAATAGATTATGAAGAAGTCTTTGCGCCCGTGGCTCGTATTGAGACAATTCGACTTCTCATTAATCTAGCAGCTTCTAGTGGATGGGAAATACATCATCTTGATGTAAAAACGGCTTTTCTTCACGGAGAACTAAAAGAAACAGTTTATGTTACACAACCAGAAGGTTTTGAGGTGAAAGGACATGAAGGAAAAGTTTATAAACTCAAGAAAGTATTGTATGGATTGAAGCAAGCTCCAAGAGCTTGGAATGATAAGTTGAATCAAATACTTCGAGATTTTGAGTTAGTGAGATGTTCCAAGGAGCCGTCCGTTTATCGAAGAGAAAGAAGTGAAGAAATTTTGATTATTGCGGTATACGTTGATGATTTGTTTATCACAGGTTCAAGCTTAAAGGTAATCTTTGATTTCAAGAGAGAGATGGAATCAAAATTTGAGATGAGCGATCTTGGCAAATTAACATGCTATCTAGGAATGGAAGTATGTCAAGACAAGGAAGGAATTTCGGTAAACCAAAAACGCTATGCGTTGAAAATTCTGGAAGAGGCGGGAATGAAGGAGTGTAATTCGGTGCATATTCCCATGGAAACCGGAATCAAATTGTCTAAAGCACAAGAAGAAAAGGATGTTGATGCTACAAGTTATAGAAAGATCATTGGATGTCTTCGTTATCTACTTCACACAAGACCGGATTTATCTTATTGTGTAGGAGTACTAAGTCGTTATATGCAAAACCCCAAAGAGTCTCATGGAATAGCGATGAAGCAATGTCTTAGGTATCTACGAGGTACTATTTGTTTCAGGTTAACATTCAAAGCAGCCGGATTAGAAGCTATAAGTTTGGTTGGTTATAGTGATAGTAGCCATAATGTGGATCCGGATGATGGAAAGAGCACAACTGGACACATATTTTACCTTGGTGGAAGTCCAATATCTTGGTGTTCTAAAAAACAAGAAACTGTGGCATTATCATCTTGTGAGGCTGAATTTATGGCAGGTACAGAAACAACAAAACAAGCTATTTGGCTTCAAGATTTACTTGGTGAAATCGTTGGGAAGAAATGTCAAAAGGTTGTTATTCGAATTGACAATCAATCTGCAATTGCTCTCACCAAAAATCCGGTGTTTCATAGAAGAAGTAAGCACATACATACAAGGTATCATTTTATTAGAGAGTGTGTTGAGAAAGGGCTAGTAGAAGTAGAACATGTTCCAGGAAATAAGCAAAGAGCAGACATTCTCACAAAAGCCCTTGGAAGACTTAAATTCAAAGAGATGAGAGATCTCATTGGCATGAAGGATTTAGCTTGAGAAGGACTTCAAGCTTAGGAGGGAGAATGTTGGCTTAAGCTTGAAGCCAATATTAAGAATTAAGGAAAGTATGTTTAGGAGAAAAACTAAATATACATTTATAATTAGGAGTCATCTAATTATGTCTTGTTTCCTTTTGTTGTTGGAAACAGTTTTCCTTTTCTTTATCTATATATGGAGATGCTGGGTTGTAGCATCATATAAGAAGTGTGATTGTGAGAGAACAAAGAGAGCTTAAGTTTTGAGAGATTTTCTTAAGTAAATAAAGAGAGTAATTCTTTTAGTCTTTGTTCCTTTAAAAACAATAATACATACCTCTTCGTCAATGGCGAAACGAAAAGGGCAAAATGAAAAATTAGCAAAGTAAAAGCAAATCGATAAACTTGCGAAATTTAAGGTAAAGAAAAAATCCGGAAAGAGATGGATGAAGAAGAGAATCGGTCATTTATATATGGTCAGGCACAAGAGAGGTGTGCATTTCATAATTTTTTGGTTAAGATTTTTAAACCATTAACTATCACCACTTAATGTGTTTTCCATGTTTACCCACTCTTGTAAGTTTTTTAGATTATCGTTTTTGAAGACAACAAAAAAGGAGATTTTAATTTTATTTTGTTTTTTTTTTCTGCATATGAATGTACTTTTTGTTTTATAATTTACTTTCAAATCTTCCGACTATTATTTTTGGTTCTACAATGTCGTAAATTCTTTATAAGAAAAACAAAAAAAAAACTTTTCATATTTCTTTTTTGTTAAATGGAAAACAATATGCTTTCTCTTGAGGTAATTGTTATTATTATTGTTAAAAATTAAATTATCATATATGAAGACACTAGATTTTTAGGTATGAGAGATTGAATGTTACATCATATATATGTGTACTAAATAAAGATCTAGGACCAAAAAAAAGAGAGTGAAGTGAATATTTGAACTAAAATGAATTATATAAAAAAAACGAGTTTAAATTTTAATTAGAAAAGGGGCTAAAATGTATATTATTTTGAACTACAAGATTATATATTTTGGATTAATAAACGCTCAATCACTACAAATCCACTTCACAGTTTGATAAACCGCTCAGCAACAAACACAAAACACGAAGAAGAAGGCCGTTGAAGAAAACTGGCCGAGAGAAGCAACCACCACCACGTCGCCGGAGGTTTACTAGTCGGAGGGAACAAGTTTCGACGGAAGGAGATTCGAATTGTACGAACATAGAGGTAAGTAGAGATTTCTCGTCGAATCTCTCATTTTCTGTTCCTCATGTCGCGAATGTCGCTCTTATCGGTGCCTTGTCGATCTTTCGCGGCGGAAATGGAGCTCACCGACTATGACACGGCGGATTCCCCGGAGGAGCTGATAAAGAAATCGGAGGATCCTTCAGAATCGGGTATGTTCGATTAGCTCTCGCCTTTGTGTTTAGTCTATAGATTGTTGAGTTTTCGTTGTAATTCGTCGTCATCAAGCTTTTCTGGGGATCGCGGCAGTTTCGTGAATCGGAGGCTACTGTGAAGTCTTTCGTGTAGTTTAGTTAGAATCAGAAAGTTTTCCATAGAAAGCTGAGTTCAGAGAAATTTCATTTCCGGAGAATTGTTGGATTGAAATCCATCTTTGATCTCCAATCAAGTTTGACTGTGATAAAATTGTTCCAAGTTTTTGTTAGAATGTGATGAATGTAGGAAGGAATCGAGCTATTTTTGTTACTGTATCAAGGAACACACTGCTGAAAGTGATTGGGGTTAAAATTTCTTAGAGTAGCTAATGTATTTCATCCTCATCCAACGCACATTCGATTCCTTGTATCCAAAGCATTAGCTGGTTCTTTGATGGGAAAAGGTGGCTCGACGATCACTGAGTTTCAGGCAAACTCCGGTGCTCAATTCCTGGTCTCACGTAATGGACAATATTTCCCAGGGACGACTGATAGAGTTGTTGTGATATCTGGCACGACTAAAGAAGTCTTCACTGCAGTGGGACTTGTTCTTGGTAAATTGCACAATGAGGTAATTTATAACTTGCTTTTAGCTTTATTTGTATTTGTGGCTGTTAATTTACCAATTTTGGTTTTTAATGTCTTATAGCTTCAAGCTGAGTATGGTAGTGATGTTGAGCTTAGGAGAACGAGAATTGTTGTTCCACACAGTTCTGCTGGATGCATCATTGGAAAAAGAGGAGCCATCATCAAGAAAGTTTCCTTTTGTATTCCATTGACAATTAACATATAGAATGTGTCTAGTTCTCTTTGTATCATTTATTTTCATATTTCAAATTTTCTCCAATTCTCATCTTTAAGAGAGCAAGTTATTTTCTCATAATAGAAGAAAAGGGATTTTGCTCTGGTTTTTGAGATGACTCTTAGTTTGCAGGTTCAGAGTCAATTTTCAGAATGTGACATTACATCTTCTTGGTGCCTCTTGGAATATAGACTTCTGTAGTACTGTAATCTTTGACCCTAATCATTTATCTGTTTTGGCATAGGTCCATTACTGAATACTCCAAGGCTGGCATTAAGATATCTCCTATGGATAATACCTACTTTGGGTTGAGTGATAGGCTACTGACATTGTAATGAGTTTTGCATTCAGCTTTTAGGCATGTTGAGATCTGCCATAGAGAGTTAGTAGAAGGTCAATCTATTGCTAAGGTGTATTAAATTTCCAGCCGAGACGTCGGTTACTTGCTTTATTTTATGAGGAAAAAGAAGATGCATGCAAATAAGCAAGAAGTGAGATTGTTGGTTGTATGGTGTTGCTGGTTGTCAAACCTTCATTCTCTTTGTAAAGGTCCTTTTAATGCGAGATTTTAGGTCTTTACCACTATGGTTTTCACGGACGGATGAGAGCATGAATTATTTGTCGGGGACGGGGATGAGAGCATGAATTCTATTTTTTTTTTTTTTTTTGAATTGAATGTAAAATTATATTCAAATCAATCCATGACAATAAATGTTAGAAATCTAGAGCAGAAAATCAAATGAAAAAACAGAGCGTTTGGAATTTGAATAAATCAGAGAACTTGGTTCATGCGTTAGCGAGACGAAAACCACAAGTCCATGGCTGCTCTATAGTCATGATCGTCCATATGTCTGATTAAATTAATACGGTTGATGATGTTTTTGTCAAGTTGCTTGAGCAATAGCTGAGTGGATTGCGCGGTTTCTCCATGACGTCGTCGGTTACGTTCTTGCCAGAGATGATACACGGTCATTTGCAAGGCATATCGCAGTAAGAATAGAGAATACTTACTCAGGTTGGAGGTGAGAAAATTAGTAATCAGTCCCCAACCTGTAGTGAAGTTAGAGCCGAGAAGTTTCGTCATTAATGTCTTCCATATTGCCCCTGTGATTCTACAGTCAAAGAAAAGGTGGTTTCGAGTCTTCTCGGCGTTGTCACAGAAATTACAGTCCACCTGTTGTCTCTGATTCCAGTGCCTCATTCAATCACCAGTGGTTAAACGGTTTTGAAGTGCCAACGAAGTGAAGAAAGAGTATTTGGGAGTTGTTGTACCATTCCTTCGTGGGCATGGCTGTCCGGGTTAGGCTCCTAGTATTTTTTTGTCACAAAGCGTTTCTTATATGTATTCTCCGATTGTTTCCAATACGAGACATCATCAGTCATTCTCCTTTCAAGTTTCGCTTTTTCAATGGCGTCTTCTATCTCATTGAGATATTCCACCCGATGACTCCTACGGCGATGTTTTTCAAACACTTCTGACATCGTGGCTAATCTCTTAATTCCCAAGTCAATAGTTCCCCGAAGACCCATTAAGTCGTGAATCCGACCAAGCGGAGACCAATTATCAAACCAGAAAAAAGTATTTTTTCCATTACCTAGGGTGATCCAATGTAGTTTTTGCTTCTTTTGGGCTTACGCTCACTCCACCAGCACTGAACAAGCTTATACAAAAGAACTGGCATATTGCACCAGTTGTACCTTGGTTCCATAGCTCGACTTGATCACAAGTTTTTTGTTTCTATTGGTGTAGCTACAGATATCATTACTTAGAAGTTTATGAAGACCTTAGCTTCTATAAAAAAAAAAAAGAAGTTTATGAAGATCGTAATATAAACAGTAATACCAAAAAAGAAAAATACAAATGTCTTGCATTGTGATATATATATAAAGTGAGAAATTCAATAGAATTGGTGAATAAAACACTGAGCAGCAGAACACTGCAAGTAAACCTATATCAATGTGAATACAAAGGTCTTGTTTTGGAAAAAAGTGCTACTTCTCACCGGGAAGAGACCAAAGTGCTTACTTTGAAACTAACTGAGGGTACGAGGACCCAGAAACACATGAACATTAACATTGCCCTTGTTAAACTATTTCCTGATTTCTCGGACGCAGCATTTCCTTGGACCAACCCGAAAGAAAGGATCAAGTCAAGGTTTCCGTCTTTGCCGTATGACCAGCCCATGTTGCTGTCTGATATTGTGATCATACCTGCGATTACATGGACAGAACCTGATGATTGTGCTTCGTGTAGCCGGACAGATGCATCCTTTGTGGGGAACTCAGAAGCAAATGCAGGCGGAGCAGGAATAGCACCCAACATGTGGCTAGCCTTCTTGAGGAACGGGTACTCGTAGTCTGCGTGATTAGGAATTGATCCATCAGCTAAACAGAAAAAGTGAGGCCTAGTACCATATGGGCGCGAGTTCTGATTGTGGTAACAAGGGTTTATACCTGGCTCAAACTCTGTTGCATTTGCATCGACTTGTTTCGAGCAAGATGCTTCATCCTTTTCCTTTTCTTCCACCACTTGTTTGCCTCCTGAGGCTTCCTCTTTCTCTAATTCCTCAGCCTCAGCCTGTTGGTTTTTAAAGGTGTGTTAAACGAAAAGTTACAAAAAAAAAGTCAAAAGACAAAGGCTTATATACCTTTTGAAAGAGCTCTTCTTGATCGGCAATAACATCTTCAGTTCCCATCAGTTGAGAAGGATCGAAAGTCAAGTTCTCATCGTCCTCATCAAAGAAGGTAAGATAATCTTCAAAGTCGAAACCATCTTGCTGAGTACTGCTGAGATCATTCGTTTCCAGGTACAGACCATCGTTCTGCAGAATACTACTGTTCGGATCCAGAAATTCCTCACCCGTAAAGTAGTCACTCTCAACAGGAAAATCATTGTAGCGTGATGTATCAGTCTCAAAGATGTTGTCAGAAGATTGCAAATTTGCTGTGCTGCCGTCCTGGACGCCACAGCCATTTTCTTCATCTGGAAACAATGCATCGTTTTGAAGGCTACCATCACGGATGATAGGCTTCTGATCGTCCTCAGAAAATTCCACTGGACGTTCAAAGTAGATATTAGAGTCCACATAGTTTCCTGGTTGCATATAGTTATTGGATTCTGAGTAGTTTTTTTCAACATTATTGCTGGACTCCCCGTGATTAAAGTTCAACGGAATAGGAACGGCATCATAGACCAAAGGGTTGTCAGGCTTCTGCAAGAAATTCAATTCAGAAATCGAAAAACATAAGCCTCGAAGGGAATCTGTTAAGATCAGTGAATGAGAAACAGATATCTGAACAAGCTTCTTTTGTTCCTGAGAGTGAATACAAAGGAACACAGCAATCGACCAAAAGCTAACCAAGATATATTAATAAACATTAGAACCAAAACCTAAATCAAGAGTGCATATTAGAGTACTCTTAATTCTCTCAAACCCCTAAGGCTTCCAAACAACCCAATAAACCAAAAAACGTCTAATCTGTTCTCCCTCATTAATACTATTCCTTATCATTCATCCATCTTTATCAAACATTTCACATTCCAGTGCCTAACAGAATCACTAACCACAAGTTGATGCATAGTTTTGGAAAAGATTCACCAATTTTTGTAAACTACTATAACCCCTAACGGATCAAGATAAGCAATCGGACCTACACTAAAGCAATCGGACCTACACTACAACACAAACCTGATCAATTTCATCCATATCGACAAAAACACCATCTTCACTTCCCGGATCTTGACCAGGTGCAAATGTCATATCATCCTCCTCCCACTCCTCCTCAACAAACGGAGCACCATACTTTTCTCCATTTTTAGGACCTGTACCACTCTTCTGGAATATCCTACAAACCACATACGCATCCTGTTTTTCCACAATTCCCCAATAGACACAAAACAAAGTCAACAACACAAATCCCATTTCTTTTACATAAAGAAAGTCACAAAAATCTTCAATCTTACTTGTTGAACACCAGTTTTCTCCAAGTCTTCACCAACCAACCGATACTCATGCATAACCCAATTGGTTCTTTCACCACGAGGAGCTCGACCTTTGTGATAAACAAGAGTCTTCTTCATCCCAACGACTCTTGACTTATAACGAATCTCCCGATCCTTCCCAGTCGTCTTCCAGTACCCATTCTCAGTCGCACGGTTCGTCTTCGATCCATTTCTATACTTCTTATCAAGCATACTGAAGAAATACCACTCCAAGTCTCTACTTTTCAGCTTCGACTTATCTAATTCCCCACCAAAACAAACAAAATCAATCAGAATTCCAAAATCTGAAATTGTTCATCGATCTATTATCATCAATTGAAAAAACACTGACCTGGAAGGTCCCACGGCTCGGATTTGTATACATCTGTAACCGAGATAGCATCGAATTTTAAGGGTTTTTTGCCGGTCTTGCGTTTCAGATAGTAACAAACGAGTTCTTCGTCCGTTGGGTGAAAACGAAACCCAGGAGCTAGCGAAGTCATTGAGCCACGACCCATTCAATCGTTGAAGAAAACTATTCTCTTTAATCCAGCACCAGATTACTCGGAGAAGGGGAAATAAGGGTTTTAGAAATTGAGGAAAATGAGATAAAAAAAAAAGCGAATCGGATTACGACGAAGTCATCAGAACAATGCGACCGTAGAAATGAAACTTAACGAAGGCTTGTGAGGTTTTATTATATCCTTCATGCCCAGAGAGAATATAAATTGACATGCGGTGATAGTTTTCTAGTGACAGTCTCTACGTAAGCTACACGTGGAAATCATGGACTAGTCTTGTAGATTTTTAGTGTCTGGAATTTGTTGAGGTTGGTTGACACAAAATACATCCACTTAATTTCGTAAGATAATTAGCAAATCCAAACTGGTAAAAGCACTTTAAAAAAATTATTTTGAAATTTTTGGGTTGAATATTTGATATTGGAATCGAGACTTAAAATTGTGTACCAAACCCTTTTCGGTTTTTTAATTTAAATTATTGGAAATTTACGTGTAAGAAAAGTCTTCTAACGTCGCTGACGCAACCGCATTCGTAACCAATACCCCCAATTGCATAATGACGAATGTGCCCCCGGTTCTAAGGACAATCACGGCTTTACTTTTAAAAAGCTTTTTTCCCATTTCTCGGAAATAAAGTTCTTGTAGGGAAAGACGATTATACCCTCAGACCTGACCACTAATTAAAGTGACAAACAATTTTGAAAAGGATTAGATAGATAGATGATAATATATGACAATGGAGAGCAACCTGAAAATGTTATCAAAAGATGGCGAAACATCAAAATAAACACCCGGTTCAGCGACACCGATCCGTTTTATCCTAATTTTACAACAGAGACTGACACGGTTCCAAATCCGTCCGAAGAAGCTACATAGATAGCTCATAACATTAGGGAAACTAGAGCTAAAAGGCAAAGAAGAAGAAGAAACCTGGATTGATGGTTTTAGAGCGCTTCTTGTCCCTTGGCGTTGTTCTTCCTAAGCTCATCATTCTCCAGACGCAGAGCATCGATCCTCGATTGGAGAATGCTGATCATAGCCTCTGCACTCATCATCTCAAGCTTGAAAGTTTCTCTCTCAACAGACATCTGGTGAATCTCCTTCTGCAGATCATTCAGCCTCTCCTCAGGTGACGCTTCCTTATGAGGACGTAGAGGTTGCTGCAGGTTTTTCTTGTCGGAGATACCCATGAGTTGGAACTCAAGCAATGCAGAGATGGCAGTGTTGGTGGCAGCAGCAGCAGATGATGAGATTAAGCTTGTTGTATTGTCGACGGTTGTTGTTGTGGACGAACAGTGGTCCTGTGTGGTCCTGCTTGAGTTGTTGTTGGACTCATTCTGGCGTCTGCGTTTGTATTGGAGGAGAGGTAACGGAGCTTCTTTGTTGAGAATGCACGGAGGAGGGGGACGCTGTTCGTCTTCATCTGCATGCTCACGTTTGAGTGCTTCCTCTTCTTCATCAAAATGGTTATTGTTGTTATTCTCCTGCGGCTTGAGGGCATTCTCATGATGATTCTGATGGTTAGGTTCGATATCCATTGGAGTAGTCTCTCTCGGTGGCTCGTTGATGTTAATCAGGTCCTTGCTTGCTGACTTGATTTCCTACGACAACTTACAAGTTATATCACAGACGGCACTATCTGAAACAAAATGCTTCGGTCAAAACTGCGTTTCACAAAAACACAACAAATCCTTCTCATGTTAATTCTCTTTCTGATCAACATTCACGGGTCAATTAAGTGAGTTCATATGAATGCAAAATGACAAGCACTGTTCAGAAGGGGAATGCAAAGTTCGAAAGATCTTGTAATCAGCATTCTTGTGAATATAGATATCTTGTGAATCAAAAGAGGTGATTGCTTAGATAAATCGATAAGCTTGAGTTCTACAAGAGTTGGTTACAGACTCAATGGACTAGTCCTGTAGTCCAGTTCAACTTCCTCAGCTCACTGAAACAGCACTTAGAGACCTTAACTTCAAAATAGAACTTTTGTGTTTAAGAAAATATGATATCTTGTGAATCAAGAGAGATCATTCATCGGATAAATTTCGACACTGGCACTTAAAAACATTGAAACAGTAGATTGGTTCATCAATAGGCTAGTCCAGTTCAAATAAACTCACTCAGGCCACTTAAGAGATGGCTCCAACACAGTTTTTGGATATAAGAAATATTGAAATGAAACTAATCAGCTTCTGAGTTATTTGAAGCCTGAGAATGAAGAAAGCACAAACCTGGTTCATCTGGTTGTTTCCATTGGCTAGCGGTAGCGGATCTACTCGGACCCTAACATCTACTCCTGGAATCAGAGCTCCTGCATCATCAGCCCATTCCTCTTCCATGAACGGCGCATATCTGTTCCCACTTGGTGGCCCAATGTTATTCTTGTGGAACACTCTGCACAACACATATGCATCTTGCTGCACCCAAACAAAGCATTGAGTTAAGATAGGAAGTTTCGTTGGACAATATCAGGATAACCCAATTCGAAAGCAACTCTTTAGAACAAAACTATACCACTGGGGTTCCGTTTGTTTCGATTTCATATTCCACAAGGCGATACTCGTGCATGACCCAATTGGTTCGTAGCCCGTCTGGGGCACGCCCGCTGTGAAAGACAAGCGTCTTTTTCATACCGAGCAACTGGATGTCACGGCGGATTTCTCTGTCTTTTCCAGTCGCTTTCCAATACCCTTTGTTAGTCGCCCGGTTCATTCTAGCACCGTTCCCGTACTTTTTGTCCAACGCGCTGAAAAAATACCACTCCTGGTCCCTTGTCTTCAACCTCGAAAACACTGGAAAAACACAAAGCAAACAAGAAAAAAAAATGAATAACACTAAACTCATAACTTGAGATAGCCAGACACACAACAACAAACTTCATGTCCTGAAACACAAGCAACCTCAACTGGAGCACAAGTTAGCAAGCAAAGAAATCCTTAAGAAGTCTGAAACACACAACACACCAGAAGACAAGAAATGAAACCAGACTTATTAACACTAAACTCAATACTTCAGATAACCAAATACACAACATCAAATTTCATTTCCTGAAACACAAGCAAAAAAAAAAAAAACTGAAGCACAAGTAAGCAAGAAATCTAACAAAAAACAACTACATTTTATCCAATTAATAAGGTGATTAGCTTGAGTTTTTTCGCAGTGTTACAGCCTAAACATAGGAAAAAAGTAACAACAGAGAATCTGAAGCAAAATTTCCCCAGAAAAATGAATCAGGGCCCAAAAAGTTAAACCCCTTTCCTGGAATTGAGTTAGGAGACGAAACAGCGAAGAAGCCCAGACCACAAAATCCCAAATCAGAAGCAGCAAATTCACAGAGAAACCCAAAATTCTAGAGATGCGTAGAGATCAAGAGAGAGAGAGAGAGAGACCCAACGAACCTGCTAAATCCCAAGGCTCATGCTTGTAGATATCGACCTCCCCAATCGCATCGAAGCGTACGGGTTTGCTCAGAACCTTCCGCTTCAAGTAATAGCTCACGAGTTCTTCATCAGTCGGATGAAATCGGAAGCCAGGAGCAAGCGACGTAGCCGCCGTAGCAGTACGCGGAGCAGTCACCGTCGGCGGCGGCGACAAAGCAACAGCCACAGATTCGCGACCCATTAAAGCAAAAGACCGTACTTGTTCTAGGGTTCTTCCGAATCCCACTTTCTACATCAACACCCCAAAAAAAAAAAAAAGTTAGCAAAATGGGTTTTTGATTCGACGGAGAAGATACCAAAGAGAGAAAGCCCAATGTATAAAGGTACCTTCAATTGCAAGAAATTTGTTTCTTTTCGCGGGCCCAGAAGGTTATAAGAAACTAAAGTAATTCGGATTTTTCGATTCCCATTTTGATTTTCATTTCCTTTTTTTTTATAATTAGAGTGTTGCAGTAATAAACCCTAAAAAATGTTACTGTGTAGGTTTCTTGTCGTTTTGTTCAGTAAAATGAATGAAACATTGTCGTGTGGTCTTTCCCTAAAGTATATTTAAGTTTGTTTTTCTTTTTCAATTCTTTCAATATTTAAATTAGATTAAAAAAAAAAAAAACAAGAAGTACAATCATTCTAAGGGAGTAAATGATATAGACAATAGGTCGAAAAAAAATGATATAGACAATAAATTCTTAAACATAGTCAGATTTCGTATAACAAAACGACACAATCTAAATTTGGGAAAAAATCCACCTACCTTGATAAACACTACTAGGATCTAAAACCGTATCCAACCAAATACGTCTATATCGAAATGTAATAAAATTTCTTTGAAACAATAAAGCATCACACAATCTTTTACTTTTTGGGATTGTTATTCCTCCTGTAAATCAGACAAGTTCCGATCTAAATCATTGGCTCCGTCGTCACGGCCAACCAAACCTCCAAGTAAAGACGGTCACACCAAGTAGTATAGTTCAGTCCTAGCCAGGACACAGTTTAGAACTTTGGAAAACTGAGAAAAAGCAATTAATTAAGCGACCGTGGAAATGATCATTACTTCATAAGTGAAAAAAATTATAAGCCATGATTCCAAAATGTGTGCCTGAGAGAGTATATGTGGACGGGACTGTGATAGCTTTCGGATGAAAGTATACACAGCAGTGACACGTGGAAAATGTTGACCCGACTAGTCTCTTACAGTTTTAGTCTGTACCATTTGTTGGGTGGTTGGTTGGCACTTGGCGCAGTATTTTATCCATATTTTTATTAATTTTGTTTAGAATCAAACTGTAATTCGAAACCCAAGTTATACAGATATTTTGAACTATTTTTTTCGGAACTAAATTTATTTGAAAATGGAATCCAGCATTAAATCGTACCAAATCCTTTTTTTTTTAAAATAATAATAATTGCAAATTACGTGTAACAAAAGTCTTCCAACGTCGTTGACGGAACCACATTCGTAATTTGTAACGCTAGCCAAATTGTTAAATGACGGCTGTACCCTCACCACTTAACACTAATGACGAGTTTAACCTAAGAAGCTCTCTTCCCAATTCTCATGGAGACAGAACATTCAGCAAGATTAGTACAAGGGCGGGCCAAAATATTCATTAAATTTGATCCGATTCGGTATTCGTTTTGATCCGATCTGAAAAATTTGAATTTATATTTTGAATCAAAGCAAAACAAATACTAGAATTTAGTATCCGTCTAAACCGAAACAAATTACAAATACTAATTTTAAAAATCTGAAAATTCGATCCGTATATTACCTATACATACATATAATATGGTAGATTTATAACGTAGAGTTAAATTTTTACTTTTAAATATATTTGGTGACTATATTTATAGTAAATATAGATAGATAATAATTTTATTTAAAATATATTTCTTAAATAAAATATATATATTTCGTTTTTTACCGTTTTAATTTTTTACTTTTAATTTTTTTAAAAATTTATCGAATAAAATTAAATCTATTTCATATATTTATTGATTAATTCGTTTAAATTTTATATTAAAACTTTTTTTTTTGAAAAAAATATTATGGTGTTTTAAATTTTTTTTTATTTACTCGGATTTTCGCGAAAATCCGAGTATTCGCAAATAGAAAATCCGAGTATTCGCAAATATAAAAAAAAATCCGGATATCCGAGATAACGGATATCCGTTACAAATAATGCATTTTTTATGTATATCCGATCCTCACGATGACATGACAAAAACGGTCGTTCCACACGGAAATGACGATTATGCCCTCAAACCTGACTACTACTACATCCTAATAACTGTTTTATCCAAAGGAGCTTTCTTTTATGGAGAAAAAACATTCATTGAGTTGAGACAAATAAAGAGAGTCAAGACTAGATGATAAATATATGACAATGGTGAGCAACCTGAAAATGTTCCCAAACAAAAGATGCAGAAACATAAAAAAACGATAAATAAAGACCCGGCCTAGTGGCTCCGGCCTAGTGGCTCGAATCCGTTTTATCCTAATTTTACAACAGAGGTTCACACCGTTTGTCTGAAGAAACTACATCCATACCTCGTAATACTATTAGGGAGGTTACAGCTAAAACGCGAAGAAGAAGAAGAATAAGATGCCTGGATTGACGGTTTTAGAGCATTTCTTGTCCCTAGGCGTTGTTCTTCCTAAGCTCATCGTTCTCCTGACGCAGCGCATCGATCCTGGATTGGAGAATGCTGATCATAGCCTCTGCACTCATCATCTCAAGCTTGAAAGTTTCTCTCTCAACAGACATTTGGTGAATCTCCTTCTGCAGATCATTAAGCCTCTCTTCAGGAGTTGCAAGTGGAGCAGCAGCTTCCTTGTGGGGACGTAGAGGTTGCTGCAGGTTTTCTTTCTTGTCGGAGATACCCATGAGTTGGAACTCAAGCAATGCAGATATGGCGGTGTTGGTGGCAGCGGCAGCAGATGAGATTAAAGTGGTTGTGTTGTCGACGGTTGTTGTTGTGGACGAACAATGGTCCTGTGTGGTCCTGCTTGAGTTGTTGGACTCGTTTTGGCGTCTGCGTTTGTATTGGAGGAGAGGTAACGGAGCTTCTTTGTTGAGAACGCATAAAGGAGGAGGACGCTGCTCGTCTTCGTCTGCATGCTCACGTTTGAGTGCCTCCTCTTCTTCATCATAATGGTTATTGTTATTATTCTCCTCTGGCTTGAGGGCGTTCTCATGATGATTCTGATGGTTAGGTTCGATATCCATTGGAGTAGTCTCTCTCGGTGGCTCATTGATATTAATGAGATCCTTGCTTGCTGACTGGATTTCCTACGACAAATTTCAAGCTATGTAAATCACAGAAGGGACAAATAAAATATCTGAAACCAAATGCGTTGATCTGACTTTGCAGATGAAGATCAAAACTGAAATTTTACACCAAAACACAATAAATTCTTCTCCTCTTGATAAACATACACTGATCAAATGTGTGAGTTCATATAATGCAACACGAGACTTGTAAGTCTGAAAGATATTGTCATAAGCATGATTAAAGATAAAGCCCAAAGAAAACAGACTTGAGAAAATTTAGATATCTTGTGAATCAAGAGAGCTGATTCACCAGATATATCTATGAAGTTGAGTTTTACTAGAGCTGATAACAAACTCAATGTAATAGTCCGGTTACTCAAACATCAGTTAGAGATATGATTCACAGAATTTTTGCATACAAGAAATATTGAAATGAAATTAACCAGTTTCTGGATTATGAAGCCTGAGTATGAAGAAAGCACAAACCTGGTTGTTTCCATTGGTTAGCGGTAGTGGATCTGCCCGGTTGTTTCCATTGGTTAGCGGTATTGAATCTGCCTGGACCCTAACGTCTACTCCTGGAATCAGAGCAGCTCCATCATCAGCCCATTCCTCTTCCATGAACGGCGCATATCTGTTCCCACTTGGTGGCCCAATGTTATTCTTGTGGAACACTCTGCACAACACATAGGCATCTTGCTGCACCCAAACAAAGAATTGAGTTAAGATAGGAAGTTTAACTTAGGACAATAACAGGAAACCCCAATCAGAAAGAAACTCTTTTGGAAAATACAATACCACCAGGTTTCCGTTTGTTTCGGTTTCATAGTCCACAAGGCGATACTCGTGCATGACCCAATTGGTCCGTAGCCCGTCTGGGGCTCGCCCGCTATGGAAAACAAGCGTCTTTTTCATACCGAGCAACTGGATGTCACGGCGGATTTCTCTGTCTTTTCCAGTCGCTTTCCAATACCCTTTGTTAGTCGCCCGATTCATTCTAGCACCGTTCCCGTACTTCTTGTCCAACGCGCTGAAGAAGTACCATTCTTGGTCCCTTGTCTTCAACCTCGAAAACACTGAAACATCCAACACAACACAAGAAAAAAAAAACAAAACTCAGAATAACCAAACACACGACAACAAACTTCATTTCCTGATACACAAGCAAACAAAACTGGAGACACAAGATAGCTAGAGCTTCTTAAGGAATCTGGCAAACAAAAACTTGACCCAGTTAAAAACTCGATTGGTTGGAAGTTTTTCACACTGTTACAAGCCTAAACATAGCAAATTGTAAATCTGCACCAAAATTTCCCCAGCAAACGAATCGGAGCCCGAAAAGCTAAACCTTTCTCCCAAAATTGAGTGAGAAGACGAAACCGCGAAGAAACCCAGGCCACCAAAAAAATCCCAAATCAGAAGCATCAAATTCACAGGACTCACAGAAAACCCAAATCAAATAGATGCATAGAAACTAAGAGAGAGAGAGACCCAACGAACCTGCTAAATCCCAAGGCTCGTGCTTGTAGATATCGACCTCTCCAATCGCATCGAAGCGTACGGGTTTGCTTAGAACCTTCCGCTTCAAGTAATAGCTCACAAGTTCTTCATCAGTCGGATGAAATCGGAAGCCAGGAGCAAGCGACGTAGCCGCCGTAGCAGTACGCGGAGTAGTCGTGGTCGGCGGCGGCGACAAAGCAACAGCCACAGATTCGCGACCCATAAAGGCAAATTAGATATTGTACTGGTTTCTAGGGTTTTCAATAATTACTCACAAGACCAAGAGAAGTCGGCAAATGGGTTTTTGATTTGACGGAGAAGAAAAGAAAGAGAGAAGGAGGAAGATTAAAGGTACCTTCAATTGCAAGAAATTTGTTTCTTTTCGAGTTCCTAGAAGGCTATAGAGACAAGTATTTCGGATTGCGATTCCGATTTTGGTTTTTCATTTTCTCATTAATTTTTTTTTTTTAATTGTTTCTCTTTTTTGGAGTGTTGCAGTAATAAAACCCTAGAAAACGTTACTGGGTAGGTTTTTTGTCGTTTTATGCAGTAATACAAAGGAAAACACTGTCATAGTGGTCTGAAAAGTAACTATTAAACGATAAATACTCTTTTTTTTTCTTTTTTCAAATTTCACGAACCGATTTTGTCTAAACGTAATATGTATAGTTGGCAAAAAAAAACAACCTTTTTAAAATGCAAAGTATTTTAATTTTCCCTTTAATACTCAGTATATATCTCATAAAATACAGCAATTTTAGATTTGGCCAACTTTATAAGGTAAATAAACTTTTAAGGAAAATATATATTCAAGATATACAATGGTTATTGTCTTATGGAAAAAAGTTAAAATTTGACATTTGCCTTCTCGATCATATCACGAATCATGATGCCAAAGTTTTTAAAAAAAAAAGGATATAGCTCTTTCTGCAATTTTGAGATAAGGTCGAATTTTTTCCATAGTAAGTAAAAATTATTTTTCCCTCCCTAATAACTATCCAATTTAATATAGTCTCTAAAGTTTAAGAAATTCAGTTTAATTCGAAACATGTCGTTTTAAGTTAGGAAGAAAAGGGTACTTAACGGTGTAACTATAGATTTAAGAGATATTGTCAATTTAAAGATGTAAATAGAAATAGTGATGTTGATAATAATAACTACTACCATGATTATTTAAAAGAAATAGCGATGCTTTAAAGAAAATGAGAAGTGGACAAATATAAAGAGAGTTAATGAGAAGAGAAGGTTAGAAATGAAAAAAGAGTGACAGGTACGTTTGCTTGCATAAGGATACTTTACCAATAAGGCAAGCTAAAGGAGGAAGAAGACTTGGTCCACACGAATCATCATCTTCTCCATTTTCTCTTAATATTTATTCATCTTCATTTATTTTATTTTTAGACTTCTTTTCTCTATTTATTGGTAATGCAAGTCCAGTCCAGTTTTTCTCTTTCAATTTGCAGTTCCTAGTTTGGTTTAAATTAAACATATGATTATTAAAAAAAATTCACTAATATTGAAATTCATTTGGTTTAGTCTTCTACAGTTTTAGTTTCCATCTATATTTGATTTTATAACAAAATTTACTTCAATATGAATTATCTAACACAAATTTTAAATATTGTAATTATTCTGTTTTTTTTTTAATAGCATGCATCAACTATTGAAAGCTAAAATTATAATTTTATAATTTTATAATTATACAAATATAATTTTCCTATGTTGTTAGTTGTTACTACTGAGAAGAAATTTTTTTTATACAAATATATATTTAAAATACTGCTTATTTATTGAGTTATTTAAATTAGATTGTCAGATAACTGACACCACTGTCCTCAAAAGAGGACAAAATGCTAAAATATCAAGCCAATGCATTTCCCAAGGCTCATACTTCAAAACAAAAAAAACTTATTGACCTTTTTAGATTCTGGGCCTAATTTCTTTTAAATATAAATGTAAAGCCCACTATTTGTTAGTAGCCCATTTACATGACGGACGGGTCACGGGTGGTAGTAAAACAGACGGAGGTTATAAAACAGCATGAAGTTTCTCATCTTGAGACCAAAACAACATGCATCTGTCTTCACGACGCAAATGCAATATTTCTTCTTTATTCCATAGCAAATTCTGTGTTTCTTTTTTGTACGGTGACCTACAATTTTTAATGTCAACAACATGAACAAGTATTTCAATTTATTTTGAAATTGCAATTTAACCCAAAAAGTTGGACACTTCACGCCCTTTTCATGAACTTTTTTTTTGTTATCTTCTTTTGTTTCTTAAGGGTTTGAGATCGGAAAAACACATTCTTTTGATTTAAAGTATACATGAACGTGACATAAGTTCTTAAACAACTTTTGTAATGGATCAACTGAAGAATTCCCATACAAGAGAAATATATCACTTATAGCCATTGTCAGGATAATCACTGGAAAATTGTTTTTTCATTACATTATCAACTATCATCAAGTCGTTTTACAAAAATAATTTTGAATTAAAAAAAACTCAAGAATTTGGTAGTTTTAGGATGTCCTAAGTATATAGCCTGCAATGGAATTCGAACAAAAATGGGGAGTATTGTGCAACCAAAAATATCTTAAATTAACTTGGATGTAATTAGTAATTACATAGCGCATCGGCATACATAGACAACACAACAGTCTAGTAGCTAATGGGTATATATATATTTGTATAATATATAGTTTTCTTTTGAAAGGAAGTGAACAAAAAAAAAAAGAATTGAAGAATCTTGCAAGACTTGTACAAGCAAGGAATCAGTAATTTTCTTAAAAAATGGTTCATCAATTTCTGCGTAAAATTTTGAAATTTAAAAAACGAATTTTGCATTTATTTGATTATTTTGATTTCAGTAATGGCAATCCACCAATGTAGGAGCAGAAGACAAGACAATAGACTTTTGTTCTTCTCTCTGTTTCTTCTGTTGTGTTTGTTCATGTTCGTGTTCTTGCTTTGAAGCAAAGCTTAATCCGTTGACTCTATTCTCATCATCCGGTGCTGGTAGATTCAGATCTAAATCTAACGACACAACCGCACTTCTCGCTCTCTTAACCGGAACCTGAACCGGACCGTCCAGAGTCTGATCAAACGACATAGGAGACAATGACAAAGCCGTATTGGCCGTAGCCGCATTGGCCGCAACGGCTACGTTCGCGGTAGAAGCGGCTGCTGCGGCCACAACGGCGCCTCTATGGCGTCTCATGTGGCCACCTAAGGCTTGTCCAGACGTGAACTCGGCTCCACATATCCCACATTCATGTACTTTACTATGACTCGCTTTACCGTATACAACAAGCGATCTATGGTTATTATTGTTGTTAGGAGTCGTTATGTGGACGTTGTTGAGATGAAGAGAAACGGCGTCGTTGTAAATCGATTTCTTGAGGTCATGATCGGAGTGAAGACCCGCGGCGGCTTTAGGCTTCTTGTGGCTAGCTCTATGGCCACCAAGAGCTTGGAAAGAAGGAAAAGTCCGGTCACATGTTTTGCATTGGTAAACATAGTAACCGGCTCTGCCTCCAACGCCTTTCGTCGTGGTCCCGTTCGATGAAGATGTCTCTAGAAACCTCCTGCTGCTAGATCTATACGCGTTGTTGTTGTTGTTACCGGGTTCTTGGTAACTTATCATAAGCTGTCTTGTTTGTTGTTGTGGGTGCGGGTGCGGTTGCTGGTGGTTGCGGTTGTGGTTGGGAAGAGAGTGACCTTGAGCGAGGAGGATCAAACAATTGGCCATATCCTGATCTTCCTCGTCGGCTGTCGCCTTTAATGTCGCATTGTTGTTGGAAGATGAAGAGGCAGAAGATGAAGATGTAACACCATTGATCAAAATATTGTTATCATTCTTGTCGTTGTTGTTGTTGTTGTTAATGATGATCTCATCATTGTGACTTTTCTCCTTGGAAACAAGACTAGTAGACTCTTCTTGCATATCAGGTTCTTGTGAAGACATAGGAGGGGCGATAGAGAAAGGGATTGGGGACTGTGGACGTTGCCGCTTAGTACGCTTCCCTTTAAGGATCAGTGATTGCTCCTTCGCGGCCGATATCGCCTCCTCGGTTGTTTCCATTGGCTATGGAGAGATTCAAGAAATAAAAAGGGGAAAAGTCGGAATTGGTCAATAGGAAAAAGATGGATTACAGAGGATTGAATTTGAAGATGGAGATGATCAAGATTACATATATATAAATATGTATGTGTGTGTTAAGAGAGAGAGAGATGTGTGTGGATTAAAGAGATGCATACATAAATAGAGAGTGATTAAGGGAGAGGAGTCAAAGAGAGACACCACATTCTCAAGTGTGTGGAATATGTTGGACTTGTCTTTTTGGAGCCTCTTAAATTTTAGTACTTCTGTTATTGTCTCTATTACAATTTTCCCAACTTGGCAAACTCATCACAATACACAAGAGTTAGAGAGAGGAGAGAGGAGAGAGGAGAGAGAGGGAGAGACAAAACATAACAAATGTGTAAATTTAGACAATTACTTGAGTAATGTATGTTTTGTCTCTTCATTATCCCTTTCTTTGACTCTGCATAACAACTTATTCTTGGATTAGTTTGTTGAAAGAATTAAATGTATTTTTTTTATTTGTTATCACATGTGGTTAATTAAACCTCTAAATTCAAATGTCTCAAAGTTTTGATTCTCATTCATACTAACTTGTTAATATAAGAAACGAATCAATATTAGACTAGTTATCCCTTTTAATAATCTTGATCTAACCTCTAACTCAATATTTTCTTTTGTTATTCACATTGAATTTGATCACACAATATCATGTAACTAGACGAGCTATTTTTATCCTTAAAAATTTCATGTAACAGCTATAAATTACGGAATTTAGTTTGAATAATGTTGTGTGATCGATCTACTACCATCGTTGAGAAAATATAAAATATTTTTAAAAGAAAAAAATGAAAAATAGAGATTAGTAGATTACTTTGGGTGAACGAATGTGTAAGTAAATTAATGATAGTGCAAGCCTGGCTCTCACGGAATAAACGGCTCTCCCTTCGTCTCTCTCAACCATTACTCCACTCCATCGTTTTTTTTTTTAATTGGATTTTTATTTGCCATATTTCGAATACGTATACGTAAGTATCTCTACATACATGTTGGTTTGAATAAATACACTATTCAACATAATTTCTGAAATTGAACACACACTTTTAAAGTCCATTATAAATTGTCGTAAGAAAACGACGACTTATCAAACCAGACTTGAGAAATTATTTAGTTTATTAGGGAAGTATACTTATAACTAAACAATGGCCAAGTCTCTTAGATTGAAACTAATTCCAAAATATGTAAATACATTTGAATTTGGTAATGACCAAAATACATATGAACTTTAATCAGTAAATGGGTTAGCAAAAAAAACTTTAATCAGTAATATGGCAACACAACGACTTTTGTTTAGTCATAGATACATTGCAACTGAAAAAATTATTAGACAACATGTTACACGTATATATGCGGTTATTTAAATTAATTTTATTAATTATGCTAGAACCGAGTGCAAGTGACATGTTCGCATATACAGATTGATGACTTTCAAATTTTGTAAAATCATGCATATTCATATATCATCAACTACTGGCATTTTGTCCAACAAAATGTAAACTGAAAGTTTAATTTGTTTCTTATAGGATACAGTTTTGAAATATAATAATATGGTTAATAGTTAACACATGTTGGCGTGTGTATGTATTATCAAGTATATGCCGATTTGTTCATGGTTGCATGATGTGAAGAGCACCCACTTCACGTAAAGAATATTACTACTAAGTAGCAAGAAATCAACAAGTGCAGCTCATCGTATCTTCAAGACTTTTTAGATTATTAATCAATAATTTTATATCCATTCTAGCTATATCGATCGACTATTCCAGTTTTAACTAACATTGCAAATATGAGCAATCTGGTTACCAGACTAAAAAAAAAAGATTTTAAAGTGCTTTCATAAAAAATGCAGAAAGGAACCATGAATATGTATTTTTATGATCCTAATATATGTCAAAATTTTATACGTCAGTGAAAATGGGTAAATAGCATTAAAACTTAATGAAAATATAAATCATCAGTAGTACTTATTTAAAATATAAACCAGTAGTACAAGTTATATAGATTAGTTACATTTTATATAGATTAAATTACTTTTACTTTGATGTAGCTAGGGATAAATATTTTGTGTGTGAGCACTTGATGATACTTCTAATACGACATACGAACATACATTTTAGCCAATTTGGTATGTTTGCTCGATTCTGACATGTTCACACACACATAGACATATGAATAAATAAAATAAATCCATCGACATAGTTTTCTCCATGAAATAACTTTCTGAATTTAGGGGTTATTAATAGCTGAATTAGTTTTATATAAAGTCTCCGACTCCATTGTTGGATGTAGCTACTAGCTAATAATTAGCATAAAAATGATAGTGATGGCTAATTATTGCTTATATCCAATGATTAGAGAAGAGTCGACTGGATAACATGGACTGCATGTACCCATTATATATAAACAAATAGTCATTAGTACATACTTCCAGTATTATATACTTAAGTAAGTATTGGAAAAATAACTAAGCAAGTAAAAATTGATCAACAATTTCAATACATGTACTAAATGAGTATCCACTATACATTGTGACAAAATTATAAACAATCATTCTGTTACCAAAAAAATTCAGATATGTTTACTCATATTAGGCGTCCACAATGGAACAACTATATTAATTTATTGGAAGATATTTAGTAGTGTTATATACTAACAATGTACTACCTTAGAATTTTTATTGTATTGCAGACGTCTTATAACAAAGTAATACTTAAAGTAGAATGTCCACATTATTTGAAAGTATATAGCAATATTGTAGAATTCGTGATGGTAATATCATATGATAATAAGGGGCGGCTCAATGTTTATTGGACATTGGACCAAGGCGAAAAACTATTAAATTTAGTTTCTTAGAATAACTATTTATTTTCTAATCTAAATGTTTAAAAATCATTTAATAAAAAGAAAAATTTAGATAAATGAAGGAGGTACCAAAAAAGCGGTGTCATAAGAAAGGATAATGGGAGAGTTAAGGAGAACAAGTCGGTTTGTATATAAGTTCCACTTTAGAAGAAGAAGCTTTTAATTATTGTGTGAGTGGTGCTTTCTTCTTGATCTTGTGTCTGCTTTCATCTTCGCACGTTTCTTATATTAACGAAAACAATTAAAAAAAAAAAGAGAAAGTAAAAAGTAAACTGAAAAAACTGAGTATTCGACAGTTTCCAACTATATTTTGTTATAACTATTATGAAATTTTG
This sequence comes from Arabis hirsuta, assembly GCA_964056655.1. NCBI lineage: Eukaryota > Viridiplantae > Streptophyta > Magnoliopsida > Brassicales > Brassicaceae > Arabis > Arabis hirsuta. Next base: position 39,030,741 of record OZ053301.1, read on the forward strand.
GGCCGAATTTCATATTAAATCTTTTTTAGAGATCATGTAATATAATTGTCTCTTCCCAAATGCTATTCGCTTTGTGAAATTTTCGTTTCACATTCAGTACTTTTTTTTTATTTAAGCTAGCGGTATTTGGTTTTTGAAAGATAATTTTCGATAAATGAATATCAAAGTAGATGAATATGATAATATGCCAACAAATAACAAGAATGAAAAACTGATGACAACTAAACCGTGCTGTCAAGGCCCAAACATTTACGGGTCAGATTACAGTTAAAACCATTTTACTTCTGATGCCAAAAAAAAAAGAAAAAAAACCATTTTACTTCTGTTATTCGGGTTGTAATTCGAATTGTTATATTCGGCATAATTTAATAGACACGCCTTGCAATGTCCAATTTGATGATTACGGTCTGAGTTCTAAATAAAAAGGGAATCGGTTCGGTTCTGTGTCATGTTAGTAAAAAAATTGGCCGGAGAATCTCTTCTCGAATGGGGTCGTCATGATTCGGTATAATTAATAGACACGTATTGAAATGTCCAATTCGATTACAATAATATCATTTCAGTTCGAGTTCTAGTTTTAAAAAAAAATTCTTGGTCGGTTCGGTTTGGTTCAATTTTTGTCTTTTCTGTAAAAGTAAAACCCCCTCTTGGTAAAAAAAAAATCTCTTATCATTTTTTTTAAAGGATGACCGCATTTACTTGAACATATGGTCTTCAATCTTCATGGGTTCGTCTCAATTCCTCGGAGATGATGAGGTAAGATCTTCTTTAATATTTGTATGATGCCAAGTAACAAGTTCAAGTTTTTATTTAACATGATTGACATATTGGATATAACATTTTGGAAATTCTTTATTTTGAATCCACTCTCATTTGTATAATGCCATTTAAGAAGTTCTTATTTAACATGATTGACATATTGTATAAGTTTGGCTATAATATTTGTATAATGCCATTTGTCTTTTGTTTCTTTTAGCTAAACGATTTCTTGAACAAACATGGTAGCAATGCAGATGCGTCTACAAAAATGGAGCATAGTACTTTCTATATGTCAGTCGAAAGACGCTACCTTAGAGATGCTCTAGAAAGGTTTGTCAGATTAAATTTCTTGTTTCTTCAACCAAAACTTTTGGACGTTACATCACTTTCTTTATTTGATGTTTTTTAAAAAAAATTCTTGTTAGGTTTGCTCAGCTATTCATTCAACCCCTCATGAGAATCGAGCACATGGAAAAGGAGTATCGATTCATGTAGCATTTGGTTGTTTTCTAATTGTTACCTAGATCCAATCCTAGATCTACTGAACTTTATTTTCTAGAATTTGAATATGTTACATTCTAACAATTTTATGTTTTTCCATAATTTGAGCTCCACAAGCAAAGTGATGTCTGGCGCCTTGATCAATTGATGGCTTATACATCTACAAAAAATCACTCTTTTAATCGATTCACGTGAAATATGTGTATGTATTACTTTTGTTAAAACGTGTTTTTGCTGCCTTTGCACCACAAAGCAACAAGATTTCTTTTTCCACTAGTACGTTGAGAATGGAATCTCTACGAACTCGCCTTCTTGAATTGTTCATAAACGCTTCATCCATACATTTTGTTGTTGTAGGAGCAAGTAATATTTTCTATTTGATAGTTTTTTTTTCACTCTCTTCATCCATGCATATAACGCCTTTTTATGTGTTTGAAACTTGGGTAGATAACTTTTTAAATCCGCTTATGGAATGATCCCAAAGCTTCCCAAAATCCAACCCAACAAGTGGAATATGGGATTCTGATTATTCATATGTGCTTGAATCAGTTGGCCAGAGGCAAACCTTGCATATATTTCAAGGATGATACATCACATATCCTACAACTCCTATTTGGAAAGGCCATATTTACTAGTCCAACTATTATGTCAAGGTGAAAAAAATTGTCTTTTTTTTATGGTTTGTAATTCATTCATAGTTTTTTTTTACAAATTTAACTCTAATTCATTTATAAATTTTTTTTTTTCAGAAATTGAAGGATCTTTGTTCTCATTATCTATGAGAAATTAAGGCGAATCCATGATAACCATACAATAAATATGTTATCTCATGGAGGTCCAAAAAACCTGAGAAGTTTCTTTGTCAGATACAAGCAACACGCTCAGCCCATTGTCCAGCGTTATTGATTTGTATCAGTTTACTGGTCCGAGAAGGATGTATATATCTCGTTTAATAATTTGGGGAAAGATTGTGTACCGTTTCCTCTTCTCTCCAACCATCTTCACTAAAGAAAAAAGAAAAAAAAAAAAAAATATATATATATATATATATATATAGCAAAACCCTTATGTTTGGGTAGTCCACAAAAATAAAACTAAAAAATAAGAATATTTGCAACTATTTTCAAAATGAATGTGAAGTTAACTATTGCAAGAGTGTATATTTATAGATAGGTTGGATTCTTAATTACATATTAATTCCCTCGAAGCAAAGAGAATATGTTACAGATTCAAGTTGGTAACACAATATATATTACAAATACACAAGTAATTGGAAATTGTTATGAAACCATTATGAGGATGTCCATAACCGGCCCATATCCGGCCCATTTCTAGATGGTTCTAGATTTCCTATTCCATCTAGACTTTACCTACTTGTAATTCTATATATACTCTTGATTACTTATGGAATAATACACAACCAATTCCTTCTCTCTTTCTCTTGTTCACAACACGTTATCAGCACGAATTCTCAAAATCCCTAAGCTAAAACCTTCGAATTCTCTAAACCCTAATTTCTGAAAATCTAAGCCTCCATCAACAAAGTCCGGACGAAGCTTAGCTCGATCTCAACAAGGAAAGTTCATACAGCCTACCAAGGTTACGGCGAACTAAGAGCATCCTTCATCATTCATTCAAACAAAACCAGAGGTTAAGGTAAGTAACCTAAAACCCTACAGAACTATAAAACCCTAAATTTATGAAAACCCGAGAAACCCTAATCCTGAATCATGCTCGTTATCATTGTTCGTTTGATTGATTGATCTCATCCTGTTTCATAATTGATCACCTTAATGGAACCCTAATTTGCATCTAACTTAAATCACTTAACATTGGACTGTTTTGCTTGAATTGAACCCGTGTCGATCGACAGGCTTCACCTCTGTCGATCGACATATAACTCTCTGTCTAAAACTGTCGTTTAAATTGAACCCGTGTCGATCGACACTAGGCTTCCGTCGATCGACGCGGAACTCTCTGCCCGAAACTTATTGCTTGTATTGAACCCTTGTCGATCGACACTAATATTCCGTCGATCGACATAGAACCTTCTGCCCGAAAACCCTTCTTAGTCAAAAACGAATTTGGTTGCATGATCTAATTGAACCCACCTGTTAGTTTAAATTAATTAATTGTTTAATTGATTGTTGTTATTAAAGAAATAAAACCCTAAGACAATAGGATTTCATCACGTTTGTCTAGATTTGTTTCATGCATAAATTACTTGTTTAAATTGTTAAATCAAACCGCATGTTGAAATCGCACAATTGTCTTAATCAATTTGCATATACTTGTTTTGACCTAGATGTCGAAAATCAACAATCTTGAGTACGCTGCCCTCAGTGCATCGGGTGATAATTACCTTCAATGGGCCCTGGATACTAAGATTATCCTAAAGTCTAAAGGACTGGGCGAATGTATTGTTGAAGGCAACAATACCAATGAAACCAGCAAGTATAAGGCGATTCTAATCATACGCCATCACCTGGTCGAGAGTCTCAAGAATCAGTATCTCACTATTGAGAATCCTCTGGACCTCTGGTCTGAGTTGAAAAACAGATATGATCATCAGAAAACGGTGCTATTACCCAAAGCCCGATTTGACTGGAAGAACCTCAGAATCCAGGACTTTAAGACCGTGGATGAGTATAACTCGGCATTGTTTAAGATCGTTTCGGTCTTGAAATTATGCGGTGATGAGGTGACCGATGATGACTTGCTCCAGAAAACATTCTCGACTTTCCACACCAATAACATAGTGCTCCAGCAACAATATCGTGCAAAGGGCTTCACAACATATGCAAGTCTAATCTCGTGTTTGCTACTGGCCGAGCAAAACAACGAGTTGCTGATGATGAATAGCGCAATGAGACCTCCTGGTTCTACCGCATTACCGGAAGCTCCGGAAGCTAACAAAACCGAAGAGACCAAGAAAGAGTCTAACCATGTCCAAGGTAACCGGCCCCACGGCTCGAGTCGTGGAAGATTTAACGGACGTGGTAGTTATGGTCGTGGCAATGGCCGACGTAACCAATATGGCAGTCAAGGCCGTGGGAATCGATCCGACTTCAGTCGCGGTCGTGGTAGAGGCCGTGGTATTTCCAAACCACAACACTCGGCTTCGGCTAGAGAATCTTCTTGCCATAGATGCGGTATGGGGAATCACTGGGCAAAGACGTGTAGAACTCCTAAGTTTCTTGTAGATCTCTATCAAGAGAGCTTGAAAAAGAAACCCGAAGCTCATTCCGTTCATCACGATGGCGAAGGCGACTTCGACCATGAGAATGATGACCTCATGGAATATGAGACTTCCGATTGCCTAAAGGAGTCCAATTGATTTCGACATTTTAGTGTCTTGTTTGGTTTCTTTTATGTTTGCATGACTTTATGTTTATGATTTATGACTTCGTTTATGATTTATGAGTTATGATTGCTTTGTTTTGAGAACTTCAATAAAATAAATGTTTAAGACATAGTTATTGCTTATTGAAGTAATGAAAGAGGACAAGAACATACTTGTGGTGGATAGTGGATCAAGCCACACGATTTTGAAAGACAAAAGATACTTTGTGCATCTCACATTGAAAAATGCGAACATTAGCACAATTGCGGGTGTAGCCAATCTTATAGAGGGCTACGGCCAAGCTCATATTCTTTTACCTAAGGGCACACATCTTGAGATACAAGATGCTCTATATTCACCCAGCTCTAAAAGGAGTTTATTGAGTTTCAAAGACATTCGTCTTAATGGTTTCCACGTAGAAACTCAGGGTGAAGGGAACAAAGAATCCCTAGTTATTACTGAGATCACCCAAGGCCGAAAGAAGGTCTTAGAGACTATACCCGCATTATCCACTGGCCTTTACTATGCGAAGGTCAATGTGATCGAGGCTAATGCTGTAGTAAACAAGGCGTTTACCAAATACACTAAGTGGCATGACCGGCTTGGCCACCCCGGTTCTAACATGATGCGTAAGCTCATCTTACAATCCCAAGGGCACACCTTGAGCGAAAAACGAGTTTTCCCTAAGAATCTCACGTGTGTAGCATGTTCACAAGGGAAACTCATCACACGGCCATCACCAGTCAAAGTCACTAAAGAGACTTTGAACTTTCTGGAAAGGATACAAGGGGATATCTGTGGGCCAATACACCCACCATGTGGGACGTTTAGATATTTCATGGTCATTATCGATGCATCGACCCGCTGGTCGCATGTTTGTTTATTGTCCACTCGAAACTTGGCCTTTGCTAGGTTGCTGGCCCAGATCATCAGACTGCGAGCCCACTTTCCAGATTTTCCACTTAAGACTATACGTCTCGACAATGCTGGTGAATTTACTTCCCAAGCGTTTAATGATTATTGTATGTCCATGGGGGTAAGTGTGGAACATCCCGTGGCACATGTCCATACACAGAATGGCTTGGCTGAATCGTTCATTAAACGAATCCAATTGATCGCTCGACCATTACTCATGAGGTCGAAGCTTCCAGTATCCGCTTGGGGACACGCGGTATTACATGCAGCAGAGCTCATACGCATCAGGCCATCTAGTGAGCATAGATATTCCCCATCCCAACTACTCACGGGTCACGTGCCAGACATTTCCCATCTTAAGACATTTGGGTGTGCCGTTTATGTACCCATTGCACCACCACAGAGAACAAAGATGGGACCTCAAAGGAGGATGGGAATATATGTTGGATTTGATTCTCCCACCATTATTAAGTATCTCGAGCCAACCACGGGTGATCTATTTAAGGCCAGATACGCGGATTGTCAATTTGATGAAGTGACATATCCTACCTTAGGTGGTGAGACTAACAAGCTGGTCAAAGAAATATCATGGAATCAATCATCCTTAAATTGGCAAGATCTTCGGACTCTAGAATGTGAATCAGAGGTTAAAAGGATTATTCACTTACAAAAGCTAGCTAATCAATTGCCAGATTCCTTTGCTGACCCAAAGAAAATGACAAAATCGTACATACCAGCTTGTAATGCACCAGTACGTATTGATGTTCAAAAGGGACACAATCAAGTTGCTACAGAGTCTACACCACATAAGAAACGTGGTAGACCAATAGGTTCCAAAGATAAGAACCCTCGGAAATCAAAGAAAGGTGCAAGGATTGAAACCGAGGTTCGGGAAACCATAGACATGGCCGCGGCTGACCATAGAGAACCGATCAATGAGTTTTGGGACGCCAACTCTCAAGGTTCTAAAGGTCCTGATAATAATGAGATCTCTATCAATTATATCATGTCTGGAATACAATGGAACCGAAAAGATGTCGACATCGATGATGCATTTGCTTATAAGGTAGCACTTGAAATAACGGAATTTTCCGAAGATCAGGAACCCACGTCTATATTAGAGTGCACTCATAAGACTGATTGGCTTAAATGGAAAGAAGCCATAAACGTGGAGTTAAATTCATTAAGGAAAAGGAATGTGTTTGGTCCGATCATAAGGACACCATTCGATGTAAAACCAGTGGGACACAAATGGGTCTTTGTGAGAAAAAGAAATGAGAATGGTGAAATTGTGAGATATAAGGCACGGCTTGTTGCACAAGGATTTTCACAAAGACCGGGGGTAGATTATGAGGAGACATACTCCCCTGTGGTGGATGCTACGACATTCAGGTTTTTACTAAGTCTGGCCATAAGAGAAAACCTTGATTTGCGGCTAATGGATGTAGTGACCGCATATCTATATGGTCCACTGGATAATGAAATTTACATGAGATTACCAGAGGGTATTGAGCTCAAAGATAAGAAAAGTTCTCGAGAACAACACTGCATAAGGCTGAACAAATCCCTATATGGACTTAAACAAAGTGGGCGTATGTGGTACAATAGATTGAGTGAGTACCTAGTCAAAGAGGGCTATAAGAACGACACCATAAGTCCATGTATTTTTATAAAGAAGTTTGCAAACAAGGGATTTGTAATCATAGCAGTATACGTGGATGATTTAAACATCCTTGGGACCTCTGGGGAAATCGCCCAAACAGTTGAATACCTCAAGAAAGAGTTTGAGATGAAAGACCTAGGTAAAACAAAATTCTGTTTGGGGTTACAGCTTGAGTACACAAATGATGGAATCCTTGTGCATCAATCGGCATACACTAACAAGGTACTCAAGAGATTTAATATGGACCAGGCTCACCCATTGAGCAGCCCAATGGTTGTGAGAAGCCTAAGTTTGGAAAACGATCCATTCGGTCCAAGGAAGGACGATGAAGAAATTCTCGGTCCGGAAATGCCATACCTCAGTGCTATAGGAGCTTTAATGTATTTGGCTAGCCACACTAGACCAGATATATGTTTCGCCGTGAATCTCCTATCTAGATTTAGTTCATGTCCAACTCAAAGGCACTGGAACGGTATCAAACATATCCTACGTTACCTACAAGGAACGAAGGACTTAGGTTTATTTTACACTAACCATAATAAAGAAGGTTTAGTTGGTTTTGCTGATGCAGGTTACTTATCGGTCCGCATAACGCTAGATCACAAACAGGTTATGTGTTTACTCACGGAGGCACAACAATATCATGGCGGTCCATGAAGCAGACCATTGCAGCTACTTCATCTAATCACGCAGAGATTCTGGCGATCCATGAAGCTAGCCGAGAGTGTGTCTGGTTAAGATCAATGACTCAACACATCCGATCTGATTGTGGCATGGTTGAAGACAAGGAACCAACCATCATGTATGAGGACAACGCGGCTTGCATTGCACAACTCAAGGACGGCTACATCAAAGGTGACCGAACGAAACACATATTGCCAAAGTTCTTCTTCACACACGAACTACAAAAGACTGGCGAAGTTCGAGTGATCCAAGTTCGATCCTGTGACAACTCAGCCGATCTATTCACTAAGTCGTTGCCAACATCGACGTTCTGGAAGCTCATACATCAGATTGGAATGCGAAGACTCAAAGATCTTTAGTGATGCTTCGAACAAGGGGGAGTAATGTGTGTTGTACTCTTTTTCCTTCACCATGGTTTTGTCCCACTGGGTTTTCCTGGTAAGGTTTTAATGAGGCAACATCCCCAAGCACATTACAATGATCCTTAGCATCTGGCACAGTTATGTCATCCAAGGGGGAGTGTTATGAAACCATTATGAGGATGTCCATAACCGGCCCATATCCGGACCATGTTCTAGATGGTTCTAGATTTCCTATTCCATCTAGACTTTACCTACTTGTAATCCTATATATACTCTTGATTACTTATGGAATAATAAACAACCAATTCCTTCTCTCTTTCTCTTGTTCACAACAGAAATCATATTACAAAACACACACATATATGAACAAGTGCAAATGAAACCCATATAATATACATTTTCGTTATCGGGGAAACCCAAAATTAATTCCTAATCCACTTTCATTGGTTAAGTCTTTGTTCGGTTAATGTAATTCCACTTATACACAAATTTAAAAGGCTCCTCACCATTGACAGATCGAAAAATGCCATGTTCCTTAGCCGCCCATCTCACCCAATTGTCAAAATTAGGCAACCTCTTGCCTTCGTATACGTTGAACGTCTGATTATGAGTGAATCTTGGATGACCACCTTTCCAAAATGTACACGTAAACATCGTGTGACCAAATACATTGTCTCTGAATCTAAAAAAGTAGAATCCTCCGACTTTTCGCACGTGGTTACCAAGACTATCATCTCCAGATCTGCAATAGACTTTGAGAAGGTTAGGGTAGTCCAGATTGTTATAGATAAACACCGATCCTCCTATCGCGTTTTCGGTGCATAGGCAAAAAACTATCAGAAACATCTCAAGACGAAACATCTTTTCGGGCTTTTTTTTAGAGATGGAGATTTTGAAGTATTTATGCATGTTTTGAGTGAATATTGTTAAAAGGCTGTGCGTAAATATCTCTATTTTTTTTAGATTTTCTATTGCACTTGTGTAGTATGCATTCACCATCGGGCTTGGTGGAAAAAAAAAAGCGTATACCGACCATTGGCATATTTTAGCGTTAAAATAACTAAAGATTCTAAGGTTCAAAAAAAAAAAAAACTAAAAATTCTTAAATATTTTAAGGGGATATTACTTTTCTTATAAAACAAATATAGTAAATTAGTAACATTCAGAGATTTAGCTATTCTGCCGCAAAAAAAAAACATAATTGTTTTCATTCAGGTGCTTTTTTGATTTTGCTTTTTCTTCAAAGAGATTAAGGGGATATTACTTAAATTGTAGTATAAAAAAAATAGTAGTAAGTTACTATAAAGTTAGTAACAAAACCCTATTCTTAAATGTTGAATATCTGAAACAAGAGAGCTATAAAAGAGATTCCCAACCAAACACGAACGCAGGCGGACGAAGGTACGCAGATAAGAAAATTCCGTCTTCTCTAGCTTCCCATATTTGTTCATCATGAACCCTAAACACTTGGTGATGTTTGAAATTATGTCCTTGCCATAGACGACACCAGAATAGTTTGTCGTACGAATCGGAACTTTTGTAAAGCAAATTGTAGGATCCTGTGGGATGCACTCTATGGTATCCCATATCTTCGTCTTTGGATCTGCAATGGACTATGAGATCGTTGCCGTTATGCAGTGAGTTTCTGATCCATACGGTTTCCATGTAGAAATCGGATAACGAGGTCAACATCGTAAGGGATAAAGGCGAAAACAAAAAGGAGAAACGATAGACGATTCATCGTTATATATCTTCGAAATAACTTGTGTGATAATCTTGTGTATTAACACTGTAAGAGATGCATATATATTATAACAAATATAAAAACTTATGTCTAAAGAGAAATTGGAAACCTAAGTAGCTAGATAATCATTAAGCTAGATACATCATTATCTAAACATAAGTAGGAGTTATAATATCTAAATATAAGTAGGAGTTATCTTATTAATCTTTGATAAATAGATAGAGAGAGAGGAAAATATGCTCAAGGAGAGAAGTTTATTTGAAAGAAAGTTAGAAGATGTTCTAATATCCACCATGTTTAGGGTTTTATAAATCCTAGCTAGTAGAGGTCTCCTTGTTGTAATAGGAGTTGAATTTAAAAGGGACATTTAATTTGGTTTGATATTATGAATATTTTATTCTGAAAAGTAATCCATGTTTTGAAAACTTTGAAAAATTATTTTTTTTACTTGGATTAAAAGACAATAATAAACTCGTTTAAAAATTCATAATAATAAAAACATATATATATATATATATATATAGATTGCTAGGGTTTCCGGCGTCCTAAGACAAGCAAGAATCATGGGGAAGGGTCGCACTGGCCGTCCACTGTCGTGTATTCGAATGCAGAAACGTCCCTTTGGGCAACGTATCTACATCGGTCATTGTAGATGGTGTTTCGAGTATCGACAAGGTGCTAATTCATGTAACAACATCCCTCGAAGTGGCCGTAAGAGTGTCTTATCAAAAACACAAGGGACACAAAAAAGAATCGGTAGGAGTAAGTTGAAGGGATCTGATAAATTTGATATTCAGGTTATATTATCTACATCTTATTCACCCTTTATATTACCTTTGCAAAATTTCTGTCATCTAGGCTTTTATTGTATATATTCATTGATTTGAATTTTTGATTTTTTATTTATTTGATTATTCTTAATTACAATTATTATAACAGGAAAAGTTGTCCAAGCCTGATGATGTAACTACCCACACACCTCAGTATGTGTCCACTTATTTTGAACAGGAAAAGTTGTCCAAGCCTGATCATGTTACTACCACCACACCTCAGTATGTGTCCACTTATTTTGATCACTATCTCTATAATATGTGTATCAGTTAATTAGCAGTAGCTATATATATATATATGGATGGTAATGGTTGTTGTTGCTCATATTTATACATGTTGAATGTTTTTCAGCATAGCTAAGCAGCTCCGATCAAGTTCAAAGATGCGATTCCTCCACTACAACCGCAAAGCTTTAAAAGAGAAGAAGAAATCTTTGATGATTAAGCGCAAAGCCAAATCCACCACTTAAGTTCCGCTCTACTTTCTCTTTTAATTTATTCCCCGGAAAATGTTTTCAAATGTTTTGTAACTTAAACTTGCGATGCTGTATGACTTCAAAAACAATTCTGAATCAACGATATCTCTTCAGTTAGCCAAAAAAAAAAAACGATCTCTCTTCCGTTATAATACTCAACGTCTTTCCTATAATGATTATAAGTTAAATTCTCATATCATAAACTCTCTTCGTCCTTCATCATCTTTATTGTGGCTTTTTTTTTCTTTTTGTTACAGAAACTAGTTGATGATAATGATTAATGAGATTGAGATGGTTAGATGATTTACAAAAGACAAACATTATCGGATATAATATTAATATGGTATATACAATAAGATAATGTGTTATTCTTCATACTTGATACATATATCAATGAATTCATATTTACATATTTACACCAAAATTGAAAAATGATTTAGCTGTGCGAAGATTGAAAATAAAGATCTCAGCTTCATAAGTTTCTCGAAGAAAACTTAGATCAAGCTATAGCTTCCACGGATTGTTGAATTTTTCAGGATCAACATTTTTTGATAAGTAAATTCCATTAGGTTTGGCAATATATAAGCATAACTCACCACATCGAGGAGGAAATACGTTTCCTAGATATGCTCTAAAATGTAGTAACTTGTTGCCGTCTCGCAGTAAGCAGTTCCACATGTCCTGTCAAATACAGCTTCATGAAAATTGATCAATTTGAAAACATGACTGTTTCCGACGGACAGTTTGGAATTCCTTTGAAATTTACAGAACCGATCTTTGGATCTTTTTTGTTGGATAGGCAATCAACTTTGAGAATACGACCAGCACCCAGACGATTTCTAAATACTACAGTGTTTTCTTCGCAAGCTTTAATTAATCCAAAACACAACACAGTAATTACCAAAACAACTATGAAATGATTCATAATTGTAATTATCTAAAATATAAATGGGAGCAATACGAATTTCAGAACATTAAAGTGTAGTTATATATAATTTCTCTGTGTGCTGAATATTTTTTGTTTATTTTTGAAATAGTAAGTTTCAAAGCCATGCAAAAATTAAAACACAAACGTGAACCAAGTAAACCTTGGCCAAAGAGTATACCATGCCAAAAGGTTAGGCTGACCAATAAAAGATGAGAGATCAAATGACTAATTTGAGTTACTACCAAACCACGGAAGTTTATTATTCTAGCAATTTTTAAAAAAATATGTGGGATAAATTAGGAGTAAATTTCTCTATTAAATAATAAAATCTTGTAACATTAATAATACATTTCTAACCGTGGAAATGATCCTGGTCCAATAGTTGGTTAAAAAATTTCTAATGTTTTCATACGCCTTTAACTGAAGTAGAAAAATCATTTACACATTTATGTCTATTAAAATAGCAAGAAACACGTCAGAGAGAGAATTTTACAACACACCAGAGAAGAAATTTACAACATTTGAGGTTCTAACTTCGTATGTAGTAAATTAAAAGCTAAATAATTTTTTTGATCATCTTCATATCTCACTCATCTCTTCTTTGATACATCCAAACTACAAATAAAAGCAACAGCAAAAGAGTGAGGTGTAAAAATGTACTAAACCTGAGAAGTAGATCTGGCCTCAAGTTACAAAGGTTGACCATCGATCCACCTTTGGAACATGATGTAACTTTCCTCAGGTTTATACTCTGGTGTGTGTCCTCCTCCCTATAAGCAAAACCACAAATCAATTATGAAACGTAAAGCGAAAACCGCAATCAAAATGTTTGGAGCGGAAACAAAAAAGAAAGGAAAAGACTTGCTTTGATAGTAGCAAATGTCATCTTATTGGCATAAGTCCTCGTGTATCTGCCGAGAAGAACAAGTCGAATGAGCTCATACCACAAAAGAACGAATTAACAAGCTAAACCATCAAAAACCGGTAATACCCAGCGATTTGATCACCAATCATCCAAGGTCTCCAGTCATCAATGATCGAGTAGTTAAGAGATCTAATCCAAGCTTGAGTTCCGAGGAAAGGTACTTCTATGTCGTGATCACCACTGTTCATCCAAAGAACCACTTAAAGTTTACAAAAGTAAGAATCTTGGGAGTACTTTTTTCAAAAGGCAGAGCTTAAACTCTGACCTGAAGATAAGAGAAGGATAGCCATTGAGGCTGTTATTCATATGGTACGGTACGCTGCTTTTAATGTCATGAGTGTAAGGTATTTCCATATAACAACGTATCCAATCCCCTATGCTCTCCTGCAATCATAGATCCTCGTTACGAAAAATGTCTCAAATTGAGCTTTTGTAATATTACATACCTTTTTTATTTGAAGAGCTCTGCGCACGCTCTCATCATTGGCCCAGTAGGTAGTTAAGAAATACCGATACTCCTGCAGAAACGCAACCTTGTCAAATATAAATTTTCTCAAACGGTTTCAGAGAGCAAGATGGATTACTTACATAGCAATCGGGAGAAGTTTTATCACACTTCGGTAGTAAGATTAATGCTGTGAATATTCTATCAATGCACTATAAATAACCACAAAAGTCTAAATTAGTTATGATTTTACTAAACAGAAAAACAGAACATTAACTATAAGTTTGATGAGTGTGTGTGTGTGTACCTTGTGATATTCTTTAACGAGTTTCAAGCATTCTGTGTTAAGTGGATCAACATTTTCATACTCTCCTTTACAGATTCTCTTCAATGACTACGAAAAGAGAGTTTTGAACTGCTTATTATCTACTTTCATTGTTTGGGACAAGAAAAAAAAACGTCATATTGTTTATACCTCGTAGAGTTCATCAGAGATCAATGCCATTCCATGAGCATAAGGAATCCGGTGGTTATAATCAATTCCGATTTCTGTTGACGGGTTTCCGAGCACATAACCCTTGTGTTTTTGGTTGTCAGTGTACCGAAGAAGAAAAGATAACTATTATTATATATAAGAAGGAACAAATATTGATGAACCTGAAGGTTTATTGGAGGTCTGCAACATACATATTTTCCTGCATCATCATGATTATTATAAATTAAGCAAATATTTGATTAAGAAACAAGACTCAAGGAAACATACCTTTCGAGATTTCTTGAACGAGTGCTGGAACAACCATACCGGAATAAGAATCTCCACCGACATAGAAAGGATTGGATAAAAACTCTTGATGCTTCCCTAGCCACTGCAAAACAGCCACAACAAAACAACAAATTGGCTCATATGATGTCCTCTATGCACAAAGAAGAGATGGTTCTAGAGACGCTTAAATGTTAGTTCTTTTTACCTTGTGAAGAAACTCGTGGATCCGCTTGGCTTCCCCTGAATCACTGGGTTTATTAGCAAGTTGAGTTCTTGAGTAGGAGAAACCAGTTCCAACAGGCTGATCCAAATATATTATACTCGAAATCTAAAGATAAAATGATACACAACTTAACTTATAGAAAACAATCGGGTGTGAAATTGAATACAACACTTGGTGCTTACTTTAGTCCATGAATATGAAGTAGAGACCAAGGAAGGAAGATTTCCATTGTAAACATCAAGCTTCACAGTCAAAGGCCCTGCATTTTTTAATTTGATTCAAACAAGTCACTGAACAAGTATGAAGCAGAGAAACAGGACAACCAGGTCCACCATTCTCATAAAGAAATACCATTCTCATAAAGAAGAGCAGAGATAGAAGAGCAACCAGGTCCACCACTTAACCAAAGAAGCAAAGGGTCTTGTTCTGGATTCCTCTCAGATTTGATAAAGTAGTAAAACAATTGCTCTTCCTCAAAACATGGTTAATCAGAGGAAGAGAGAAAAAACACAAACCCGGTTTCGAGCTCGAAAGGAAGAGGACCATCAAAACCGGGAAGAAACTTGACAATAGAGGTAGAATCATCTGCATGCAAACTCCAGAAGCAGAACAGAGGAAACGGAGTAATTAGCCATTCGTTTTCTGATAAGTCGATGCCTTTCAGAATCTATTATTGGTAAAAACTTTTAAAAAACCAAACAAAACAAGAGAAAAAGGCAATAATAGTGTGTCCCGTGTCCTTTGAAGTTATTTTCTTCATGAACCAAACCGACACGTTTTTTATTTTCTTCCAGAAAATAGAGAAGAACAAGTTGGATTTTACTACCATCGCTTGGAATTTTCGACCTTTTCCACGGATTATATATTTAGAGAACTTATGAAACGAAATTTAGATGATAACACTTGTTCGTCTTTCTTCGATTAGAGAGATGAATGATTTGACGCCACTACACGCATCGCTGAGTTCATGATAATGTGACAAAATTTCTGATGTTGATTTTTGGAAAATGGAAAACAAGGAAGATCTGTACTACTGTTTCAGTCAGTGACAGTGAAGCTTTGGGAAGAAGAAGCGAGACATTGAAAACCACTGGGCCATATATTTAAATCAACTGGCCCAAGGCATCATTTTTTTTTTTTTTAAGTAGTAGAGAAACCCAAAGAATTAAAGAGGTAAATTTGGTTTCTAGTGAGATAAATCAAGTGGGCCCAACATATAATTTTTTTAACTTTGAGAAATTACAATCCGGGACAAAATTATAAATACAACATGAGAGATACTGAGATTGTCCTATGCGAACTAGCATGAGAAGACTAAACCCTTCGGCTTCTAGGGCTGAACATGCCTTAGGGAGAAAAGAGAACGCAACTGAAGATTGTGTCCTTAATCTATAGAATCTCTAAGGGAAGGAGAGGGTCTCTAAGATACTAGTTGAAAGAGAGACTCTCAAGCCCATCTCATATAGGTTACTAACGGGCTAGGGTTTTATTGTAAATATAAGACTAGGTTATAAAGTCTTATATTCTTCCCTTGCCTCCTAAGATTGATTATCCTAGGGTTTTCTCTGTTAGAGATCAGAGAGAGAGAGAGCACGACAAGAGAGATTCCAAGAGCTCGGGTTTGAGCTGTTCTAGTGGATTCCGGATAACTTCCGGCCAGACGTAGGTCTCCGTATTGGAACCGAACTGGATAAATTCTCTGTGTCTTTTCTTTTATTACTCAAGCGAATCGTTAGACTCAAGTTAGGACTGCGTTAGTTCTAGGTCAAAATCGCACAAATTGGTATCAGAGCCCAGGCTTTGGGTGAAGGATCTGTAGATCGGTGTAGATCTGAGATCGAGAAGGTAGCGTGGAGTCAACGATGTCAGGGATGAAGATCGAGGTCGATAAGTTCGACGGTACAGGAGATTACGGTCTCTGGAAGAAGAGGATGCTTGCGCATCTAAGTGTTCAAGGTCTGAAGGATGTTCTGGTCAAGACTGAACCAGAAGAAGTGGACGCTGAAGCAGAAACGAAGGATCCGAATCTCAAGAAGAAGAGACTCGCAGCAGAAGCATCAAGGTTAGATCGCTGTGAGAAGGCAATGAATCTGATCATCCTGAACGTTGGTGATCATGTATTGCGGAAGCTGGATAAGTGTGATACAGCTGCAGATACTCTTGAGACTCTGGATCGGTTGTACATGACCAAGTCTTTGCCGAATCGTGTATATTCACAGCTGAAGGTGTATTCCTTCAGGATGCAGGAGTCAAAGTCGATGGATCAAAACATTGATGACTTCCTGAAGTTGGTTGCAGAACTGGGCAACCTGAGTATTGAAGTACCAGAAGAGGTACAGGCGATACTGCTACTGAATGCTCTTCCTAACAGGTATGATTCTCTGAAGGAGACTCTGAAGTACAGTAGGATAGGATTGAAGTTGGACGAAGTAGTTAGTGCAGCTAGGTCTAAAGAGATGGAATTTAAGGATGCTCCTAGATCTAGGTCTGACGGCGAGGGACACTACGTCAGAGGAAGAACAAGCACGAGGGGTTTTGATTATGGTAAAGGAAAGGACAGGTCAAGATCTAAGTCCAAAGATGGAAAGAATATTTGTTGGATCTGCGGGAAGGAAAGACACTTCAAGAAGCAGTGCTACAAGTGGCAAGAGAGAAACAAGGGACGGTTTCAAGTCTCCGAGAAAGGAGAGGTGTCACTTGTTAAGGATGATGCAAACGATTTGTTTGGTCTCATGGCTGCAGAGGTTAATGTGTCACAAGAAGAAGCGGATAGAGAAGAGTGGGTGCTTGATACAGCGTGTTCCTTTCATATGACACCAAGGAGGGATGTCTTTATTGACTTCAAGGAGTCCACAACAGGGAGAGTGAAGATGGCAAACAAGACTCTTTCTGAAGTAACAGGGAGTGGCTCAGTGAGATTTCAGAACTACGATGGGACAACATTCGTTCTCCATGACGTGAGATATATGCCGGATATAGGTAGGAATCTCATCTCTATGGGAACTCTGGATATCAAAGGTTGTGAGTTCAGAGGTGGAAATGGTAAGGTCAGAGTGATCAAGGGTTCTATGGTGGTTATGAAGGGTGAAAGAAAGGGTAATGATGCACTCTACATACTGCAGGGTTCAGCAAAGGTTTCTGAAGCCTGTGCTTCAGAAGATAAGGAACTGGTTCAGAAAGATGAGACACAGTTGTGGCACAGTCGTATGGGTCACGTTGGTCAGAAAGGTTTAGAGGTTCTGGTCAAGAAAGGCTGTATCGAAGGCAGCAAGGTCTCAAAAGTTAAGTTCTGCGAAGATTGTGTTATAGGGAAGACACACAAGACTAGTTTTGGTCCAGCAAAGCACTTCACTAAGGAGAAGCTGGACTACATTCATTCTGACTTATGGGGATCACCCAATGTTCCTCTAAGTCTAGGGAGATGTCAGTATTTCATCTCATTTATAGATGACTGGTCGAGAAAGGTGTGGATCTACTTCCTGAAATCTAAGGATGAAGCATTTGACAAGTTTGTTGAATGGAAGAAGATGGTCGAGACTCAAGCAGAACGAAAGGTGAAGAAGCTTCGTACAGATAATGGTCTCGAGTTTTGCAACTACAGGTTTGATGAGTTCTGTAAGAATGAAGGTGTTGTAAGACATAGGACCTGTACTTACACGCCGCAGCAGAATGGTGTTGCAGAGAGGCTGAACAGGACCATAATGAATAAGGTCAGAAGTATGCTCAGTGAAAGTGGTTTGGATAAGAAGTTTTGGGCTGAAGGAGCATCAACTTCAGTCTATCTCATCAACAGGTCTCCATCGTCAGCAATAGACTTTGACATACCAGAGGAAAGGTGGACATCAGCTGTACCAGATCTTAAAGGTCTGAGAAGATTTGGGTGCATAGCTTATGTGCATTCAGATGAGGGAAAGCTGAATCCAAGGGCAAAGAAGGGCGTGTTCACAGGGTATCCAGATGGTGTCAAAGGGTTCAGGGTTTGGTTGTTGGATGACAAGAAATGTGTCATCAGTCGTAACGTTGTCTTCAGAGAGGATGTGATGTACAAAGACGTCAAGGCAAACATAGCTCCAGCTAATAGTCAATTGATCTCAAAGACTAATAAAACTGTGAGTTTTGATTTTGCAGGTATTGACAAGGAACCAACAAGTGTAGTTCAAGGTGGAGCTACAACAGAAAAAGTTCAGGCTGAACCAGAGCCTGTATCAGAAACAGAAGCAGTTGGATCAAGGTCTGAATCACAAGAGCCTGAAGAGTATCTGTTGGTCAGAGACAGAACTATAAGACAGCGAAAGCCATCAGTTAGATTAGCTGATTATGTGGTTGATGAGGGTACAGATGAAGAAGATATTGCAGGATATGCATATCTGGTAACAGAAGATGGTGGAGAAATCGAGCCACAGAGTTATCAAGAAGCCATGAGTGATCCGGACAGGGATAAGTGGACAGAAGCTTCAGATGAAGAAATGGTTTCATTGATCAAGAATGGAACATGGGTACTGGTGGACAGAGTGAAGACACAGAAGCCAATTGGTTGCAAGTGGGTCTTCAAAAGAAAGCCAGGAATAGTTGAATTTGAGGGTCCAAGGTTCAAGGCCAGGCTAGTGGCCAAGGGATACTCGCAGAAGGAAGGTATAGATTACCAGGAGATTTTTTCTCCTGTAGTGAAGCATGTGTCCATCAGGTTTCTACTATCAGCTGTAGTACATTTTGACATGGAGCTGCAACAGATGGATGTCAAGACAGCATTTCTTCATGGTTATTTAGATGAGGTGATCTACATGGAACAGCCTGAAGGATATGTTGATAAGAAGCATCCGGATAAAGTTTGTCTACTCAAGAAGTCTTTGTATGGCTTGAAGCAGTCTCCAAGGCAGTGGAACATGAGGTTCAACGAGTTTATGCAGGTCAGTGGGTACAGCAGAAGTGAGTACGACAGCTGTGTGTACTACAAGAAGCTGAAGAGTGGTGATTATATTTATCTACTTCTATACGTGGATGATATACTTATAGCTTCGAAGGACAAGAAGCAGGTGTGTGAGCTAAAGATACTTTTGGGTTCTGAGTTCGAGATGAAGGACTTAGGTGATGCAAAGAAGATACTTGGAATGGAGATTGTCCGAGACAGAGACAAAGGGACACTCAGTGTGTCACAGGAAGGTTATCTTCTGAAGGTACTGGGAAAGTTTAATATGGATCAGTCCAAGCCAGTGGCTACGCCTTTAGGGATTCATTTCCAGCTTAAGGCTACTACAGAAGAAGAACTTCAAGATCAGTTTGATTTCATGAAGAGCATTCCGTATCAAAGTGCAGTAGGGAGTCTAATGTACTCCATGATTGGTACACGTCCAGACCTTGCTTATCCAGTAGGTTTGGTGTGTAGATATATGAGCAAACCCAATAAGGAACATTGGCAGGCAGTAAAGTGGATACTGAGGTACATCTGTGGTTCAGTGAAGAGGAAGCTATGCTACAGAAAACAAGGGGATTTTGTAGTCAAGGGTTATTGTGATGCAGATTTTGCAGGAGATCGAGACAAGAGAAAGTCGACTACAGGTTTGGTTTTTACAGTTGGAGGTAACACTATCAGCTGAAGATCTTGTTTGCAGAAGGTTGTTGCCTTGTCAACTACAGAAGCAGAGTACATAGCTCTGACTGAAGCAACAAGAGAAGCAGTTTGGTTAAAAGGGTTAATGGTGGAGCTGGGATTTCAACAAGAATCAATTGAAATATATTGTGATTCTCAGAGTGCTATAGCATTGTCGAAGAATGCTGTGTTTCACGAGAGGACTAAGCACATGGCTGTGAAGTATAACTTCATCAGGGAGCTGATCAGTGACAAGGAGGTTGCTGTATTAAAGATTGCTACAGCTCATAATCCAGCAGATATATTCACCAAGGTTTTACCAGTTGGGAAGTTTCAAGATGCTCTGAAGCTTCTCAGAGTTACAGAAAACTGAAGCAGTTTGTGCCTGAGGCACAAGGCCGAGTGGGTTTACTCGGGGAAGTCTTGAACAAGACTGGTTCAAGCAGATCAGAAGCTGAGTGGGTTTACTCAGGAAGATCAGAAGCCGAATGGAAGTCATTCATGGAGCTTTTGAAGATGAGCGGGTTTGCTCATGTACCGGAATTGGAATCTAAGTCAAATATTAGAACAAGTAAGAG
The DNA here is from genome assembly GCA_964056655.1 of Arabis hirsuta. Lineage (NCBI taxonomy): Eukaryota > Viridiplantae > Streptophyta > Magnoliopsida > Brassicales > Brassicaceae > Arabis > Arabis hirsuta. The sequence goes on from OZ053301.1 coordinate 39,051,467, forward strand.
ATTAAGGACAAGGTGGAGAATTGAAGATTGTGTCCTTAATCTATAGAATCTCTAAGGGAAGGAGAGGGTCTCTAAGATACTAGTTGAAAGAGAGACTCTCAAGCCCATCTCATATAGGTTACTAACGGGCTAGGGTTTTATTGTAAATATAAGACTAGGTTATAAAGTCTTATATTCTTCCCTTGCCTCCTAAGATTGATTATCCTAGGGTTTTCTCTGTTAGAGATCAGAGAGAGAGAGAGCACGACAAGAGAGATTCCAAGAGCTCGGGTTTGAGCTGTTCTAGTGGATTCCGGATAACTTCCGGCCAGACGTAGGTCTCCGTATTGGAACCGAACTGGATAAATTCTCTGTGTCTTTTCTTTTATTGCTCAAGCGAATCGTTAGACTCAAGTTAGGACTGCGTTAGTTCTAGGTCAAAATCGCACAGCAACACACATGAATTCTCCATTCGAGTTCCTAATGATCCATCTGGATCCGGATTGCGAAGATGAAGAGTTGTGAATTGCATCATGATTATTACATTTGACCCAATCTGGTGGAGGGGGAGACCATGTTGAGAGGAGCGAAGTTGGGAGTGAACCACGAGGATTGGTAAGATCTTGTGAATGGAGAACAGTCATATTCCATGCACTAGCTTCAAGCTGTGCTCGAGGGATGATATTGAGCGGTTCCTAAAATCGTCCGTTGAAAATATGATCGTTACGAGCTTTCCAGAGACTCCATGTCGTCCAAAATGGAATTGAAAAATCAAGTGCTTCGTTTGGTGAACGATGAGGAGAGTCAAAGAGGGTATTAAAATTCTCATCAATGTTGTCGGATGATGGATTTGTACCAATTTAGACCTTCCAATCTGCTTATCTAAACCAAATAAGCAAAACCAAACAAAGAAACTGATGCTATAAAAATAACACTATTTTCAAGTCAAGCTTCAATTTGCATAACCTGTCATCATCAAGTACAAAAACCATTCATATGAGTATACATTGCTGATTATACCAGCATCAAGCCAAAGATTATTCAAGTCGCAGATAAAGACAATAACAAGGGCCATCTAGAGAGACTCAGAAATTCCGTCTCATGTACGATTTGATTTTTCCAGCAGCTTGCCTTACAGGTCTTCCTCTAACAAGGCGTGGAAATAATCCTGGTCTAATAGTTGATTAAAGATTTATTAATGTTTTCATACACCTTTAACTGAAGTAGAAAAATCATTTACACATTTATGTCTATTAAAATAGCAAGAAATTTACAACATTTGAGATTCTAACTTCTTATGTAGTTAATTAACAGCTTTAATAAATTTGTCGATCATCTCATATCTCACTCATGTCTTCTTTGATACATCCAAAGTGCAACAGGAAAAGAATGAAGTGTAAAAATGTACCAAACCTGAGAAGTAAGTCTGGCCTCAAGTTACAAAGGTTGACCATTGATCCACCTTTGGAACATGATGTAACTATCCTCTGGTTTCTGCTCTGGTGTGTGTCCTCCTCCCTATATGCAAACCCACAAATCAATTAAATAACGTAAAGCGAAAACCGCAATCAAAATGTCTTGAGCGGAAACAAAAACAGAAAGGAAAAGACTTGCTTTGATAGTAGCAAATGTCATCTTATTGGCATAAGTCCTCGTGTATCTGCCGAAAAGAGTGAGTCTAGTGAGCTCATACGACAAAAGAATAAATAAAGAAGAGAACCAATCAAAAACAAAACCGGTAATACCCAGCGATTTGATCACCAATCATCCAAGGTCTCCAGTCATCAATGATCGAATAGTTAAGAGATCTAATCCACGCTTGAGTTCCGAGGAAAGGTACTTCCAAGTCGTGATCACCACTGTTCATCCAAAGAACCGCTTGAAGTTTACAAAAGTAAGAATTTTGGGATTAATTTTTAAGAATCTTGGGAGTACTTTTTTCAAAAGGCAAAACTTAAACTCTGACCTGAAGATAAGAGAAGGATAGCCATTGATGCTGTTATTCATATGGTACGGTACGCTGCTTTTAATGTCATAAGTGTAAGGTATTTCCCAATAACAACGTATCCAATCCCCTATGCTCTCCTGCAATCATAGATCCTCGTTACGAAAAATGTCTCAAATTGGGCTTTTGTAATATTACATACCTTTTTGATTTGAAGAGCCCTGCGCACGCTCTCATCATTGGCCCAGTAGGTAGTTAAGAAATACCGATACTCCTGCAGAAACGCAACCTTGTCAAACATATATTTTCTCAAACGGTTTGAGAGTTGACAGAGAGCAAGATGGATTACTTACATAGCAATCAGGAGAAGTTTTATCACAGTCTGATATTAAGATATATCTTGTGTATATTCTATCAATGCACTGTAAATAACCACAAATGTCTGAATTAGTTATGATTTTACTAAACAGACAAACAGAACATTAACTATAAGTTCGATGAGTGTGTGTGTGTACCTTGTGATATTCTTCAACGAGTTTCAAGCATTCTGTGTTAAGTGGATCAACATTTTGATACTCTCCTTTGCAGATTCTCTTCATTGACTACAAAAAAGAACTCTGAAATGCTTATTATCTACTTTCATTGTTTAGGACAAGAAACAAAAACATGTCATATTGTTTATACCTCGTAGAGTTCATCAGAGATCAGTGTCATTCCATGAGCATAAGGAATCTGGTAGTTATGATCAATTCCGATTTCTGTTACCGGGTTTCCGAGAACGTAGCCCTGTTTAATTTTGTCGGTGTACCGAATAATATCGATTTTTAATGCTCAAAAAGGGTCAATGTATATTATATAAGAAGCAACAAATATTGATGAACCTGAAGGTTTATTGGAGGTTTGCAACATAAATATTTTCCTGCATCATCATGATTATTTTACTGTTATAAATTAAGCAAATATTTGATTAAGAAACAAGACTCAAGGAAACATACCTTTTGAGATTTCTTGAACAAGTGCTGGAACAACCATACCGGCATAAGAATCTCCACAGACATAGAAAGGGTTGGATAAAAACTCTTGATGCTTCCCTAGCCACTGCAAAACAGCCACAACAACAACAACTAAATTGGCTCATATAATGTCTCTATGCACAAAGAAGAGATGCTTCAAGAGACGATTAAGTTTTAGTCTTTTTTTCAACCTTGTGAAGAAACTCGTGGATCCGCTTGGCTTCTCCTGAATCACTGGGTTTATTAGCAAGTTGAGTTCTTGAGTAGGAGAAGCCAGTTCCAGCAGGCTGATCCAAATATATTATACTCGAAACCTAAGATGAAATGATACACAACTTACTTCAATAGAAATCGGGTTTGTGATCTTGAATATTGAATACAACAACACTTAATGCTTACTTTAGTCCATGAATATGAAGTAGAGACCAAAGAAGGAAGAGTTCCATTGTAAACATCAAGTTTCACAGTCAAAGGCCCTGCTTTAAAAATGTGATTCAAACAAAGTCACTGAACAAAACTGAAGCAGAGAAACAGAACAATAGAGTTTTAAAGAAGAATTACCATTCTCAAAAAGAAGAGCAGAGATAGAAGAGCAACCAGGTCCACCACTTAACCAAAGAAGCAAAGGGTCTTGTTCTGGATTCCTCTCAGATTTGATAAAGTAGTAAAACAATTGCACTTCCTCTTCCTCACCAACACCAATATACCTTTTCGTTCACAAATACAATACTTTAAGGCAATCTCAAAACATTCACAAAAAATCATACAATAGTTTTAAGACAATCTCAAAACATGGTTAATCAGAGGAAGAGAGAAAACACAAACCCAGTTTCGAGCTCGAAAGGAAGAGGACCATCAAAACCAGGAAGAAACTTGACAATAGAGGTAGAATCATCTGCGTGCAAACTCGAGAAGACAAGTACAAGAAGAAGCAGAACAGAGGAAACGTAGTAATTAGCCATTCGTTTTCTGATAAGTCGATGCCTTTCAAGATTGGTAAAAACTTAAAAAAAAACAAAAAAAAATCAAGAGATAAGGCAATAATAAATTATGTGTCCCGTGATTCAGTTGTCTCCTTCGGGCTGTCTCAATCTTTGAAGTTATTTTCTTCATGAACCAAACCGACACGTTTTTTTTCCTTCAAGAAAATAGAGAAGAACAAGTTGGTTTTACTACCATCGCTTGGAAGTTTCGACCTTTTCCACGGATTATATATTTAGAGAACTTATGGGACGAAATTTAGATGATAACACTTGTTCGTCTTTCTTCGATTAGGGCTTTGAGAAGCTAATTGCCATAATCTGGAGAGAAATGAATGATTTGACCCCATTACACGCATCGATGAGTCAAGACTCCAGTATTTAGGGTTCATGACTAATTTCTGAGGTTGATTTTTGGAAAATGGAAACAAGGAAGATCCGTTGAAGAAGACGAATAGGTAGTTTTGTGTCAGTGAAAGTGATAGTGAAGATAAAAGTCGAAGCTTTGGGAAGAAGAAGCGAGACATTGAAATCCACTGGGCCATATAATTAAATCAACTGGCCCAAGACATCATTTTTTTTTGTTTTTAAGTAGTAGAGAAACCCAAAGAATTAAAGAGATAAATTTGGTTTCTAGTGAAATAAATTCTTGTACTCGAATTGTAGAAAATTGGAGTATTGTGGGTCCTTTCCAATAATGAAGAAAGAAACATAGGCTGCATGGCCTCAAATACAGTAGATAGAATCATGATGGATTGTATACTAAACCAAATTAGACCTTTAATATCTTAAGCACAACTCTCAAGTCAAGCTTCAATTTGCATAACTTGTCATCACGTACAAAACCCATTCAACGGGTTACATCGTCGCTTGTAATGGAGCAAGACCACTCACTAGATCTCATTTGATCTACAAGATGCAAAATCACCTAGGAACCGAATATACGTTGTCATTACTGATTGATTATACCATCAAGCAAAAGCTTATTCAAGAAAAATCAAGTCGCAGATTCAAAAACAATATAACAAGGCTCACAAGACAATATTTAATCCAGAGAGACTCAGAAACTCCGTCTCATCTTCTCCTTAAGTGAGACTTCCTTGTATGATTTGATTTTTCCAGCAGCTTGCCTTACAGGTCTTCCGACACATGTTTTTCTTACCTCCTCTGCTTCATCGCAACTTGGTTTCTTCTTTGATTCCCTTTTAAGCTCCGTTGAAGCTGAAGATGATACCTGACTAGACTCCTCAATAATGTCATCGTGCAAAGGAGGATCTGAGGATTCTTTGATGGCTCTCTGAGAAATAACCTTTGTAGATTGTCTTCTTGAAGAGACTCTGTCAAGTAATACCATTTAGATAACAGTCTCAACTCTTTAGCTCTGTGGAATATAGGAAATTTATCTATCACTACAAAACCTGCTTTTCCCCGTTATCTCTTTCTTGTCATGTGGTTCTACTGCTTCGGGTTTCGACCTGATAGACTGATCATTCGCAGAGCATCTGAAAAAGGCATCCATAACGAAAAAGAAAAAAGCAGACGTGGCATAAGTATACTTGGTTTATGAATAAGTTGTCAATAAAGAGGAGTGGAAAAAGAGAGAACATATGGTGCTTCTACAAACCCGGCATTTGCAATAATTTCTTGATCATCATGTATACCATTCAAGTTTTCAGTCACGCCCAGCTCCTGGATACTGAATCTCGCAGACTGTCTTCTCAGTGAAACTCTGGGAAAAATGAAAATCGCATGTTTAGCAACCTTCATGAGGGTACAGTAGTTATAAACAGGGCTTAACGCATATTGCAGACCTTCTTGTGTTGGTTGTCTCTATTGGCTCTCCAGGTATGCCAATAACATCTTCACAATTGGCATGATTCTTCCTTCGAGAAACTCTTCTACAAGAAAAGCAACAAACTCAGAATAACCTGATTGCCCAAATCTTTTTACAAGACAATGGATGAAACATCAAGCAGATTGAGCAAGAGAGAGACTGAACCTTTTATTATTGGCTTTCTCATTTATTTGCAATGAGTTAACGTTGGAGCTCTCTGAAGCTAAAAGTAGAATGATAAAAGGGTAATAAGTGTGTTAAGAGATTCCTTAATAATAACCAAAAAGCTTACATTCTATACTTGACTGTTGCTTGCTCTTGCTAGTTTTATGATCCTTACAATTTGATAGAGAGGATTCGCAAGCCCCACCAGGAGAGTCTGCATAATCCTGAAGGCCACAACAATGCAGAAGAGACGTGTGAACAATAAACTAGTATGGTGATACTGTCCTATTCCAAAGGTCCACAAAAGCCAATTCTCACAGGTACCTTGTCTTCTGATGCGTGGCAGTGCATACGTGGAACATTCTGCGCCTGGAAAGAAAAGTTGGCAACTTCTCAACTATGTAACATTTAAGACAGTAATATGGTCAACGGAAAATCACATACAAATCAAAACAGACCTCAGGCAGCAATTTCCTGGCCATGAGTAACCCATTCTTGCAACTAAGTTTGTGCTGAATTAACTTTAGCTGAAATGCACAGAAAATTTCAGCTGAAGAACTTATAATTAGTGATCAAGCAACCCTGTGTTTGAGCAACTTGGGTTCCAGAAAAAACATACTTGGTCTTTGCTTGTATTGATCTCCTGCCAGGAAAGAACAATTAAAACTAACTTTGCAATTACACTGTAACCATAAAATTCCCAAAATCATTTTGAATTGAACAATACAAAGATGAGATGTACTCCCAAGAGACGAGTGTTTGCCTGGGCAAGCTGCAAATTTTGTTCCTGAACCTTCTGAAAGTTGATCCTAAGTTTACACAGCTCACTTCCACTCAGCTCTATGATTTTACTGTAGTCACAAAACAACAACAAGTGTTAACAACAAATTAACATACACAAAACTCACAAGTTTTTCACCATGTCTCATACTTTCTCTCCATGAGAACTTTCGTCAGTTTCATGTTTTCCTGAAAAAACAAGTCGATAAAGCATAGTCAGAGAAAAGGAAAAAGCAATCCCATTTCCCAAAATCCAGCAATGTGATACATCTTTTCATGAACCAAAAATAAAAGGATTACGCATTGCCTTTTGAAGTTTTTCAGCATATTCTGAAGAAGAGAGTAACAGAGATTGTTGGTGCTGATTCGCTTTCTGATTCTGCAGGTTGGTAATATCTCCCAGTTTCCTTCTTTGTGCACTGTTCATTGGAGGTTCCAGAGCCATTTTCACTCCTTTTGCTTTGTTAGTAGGAACACCTACAGATTTCAATTGAAAGTTTCAAACAAATCTAAAACGAAACTCATCATCATGGTAAAGCTAGACATTCTCGTGTATGAAAACCCTAAAATCACAACGCTGCGCCCAGAAATTCCAAGCAAATGAGACTCAAATCAATCGAATGCGAAGAGGAATAGAAGCAATTAGCAAAGATACCACAACAGATTGTTTTACTGAGACTTCAATTTACAATCTAAATGGGAACAGAACCATATGAAATCGGATTGAAAGTATCTCCAGAGATGTGAGATCTCTACTTCAAATCAAAATCATTAGGAAGACAAAACAGAATACGAAGAGAAGAATCGGGAAGCAAGACTACTAAATTCGAACCTTCAACGGCGAGATCACCGACTTTAAGAACCGTCGCTCGCACCATCGTGAAGACGGAGATAAAAACCCTAATTGCTCTTCGTCGTCGCTCTATCGAGATCGGAATTCAATTCCGGAGGGAAAGAAGAAAGAGAGTGTGAGAAAGTAATATATATACAGACTTACGAGGTTAAAACGGTAAAAATGGAATTAAATTGCACTTAGAGGCTCTTATTTTGGTTAAATTTGATTAGCGTGTGTATAAATCTATAAGATGAGCAGTTGACCCCACAAAAAACAAAAATTAAACAGATTAGTGCTTGTAATGAGACATGGGACTCAAAAGATTCAAAACTTTTCATCCTTAATTTTCAAGATCATGGTGTTTAATCTAGTGAAAAAATGATTAATTGTTAAGCATATTGACAAAGTTTTGTTACATACAGTATGCGATTTTTTTTTTTTGTTACAGTTTTGAGTAGATCCGATAAATTTATTCTTACGTTTGTTCATCAAGATTGAATCGTTTTCATACAGTTTCGGATTCAGAAGGTATTTCCTCATTCTTTTGGAGAGAGATTTGACATCACTAGACAAATATTTTGGTTAAGTAGCTATTTAACTACAGATATGTACTCACAGTATGTTAACCCAAAAACAAAACAAAAAACTATGTAACTAACTATATATAGACAAAGTAAATGAAATGAATCAACTTAGAAGCTCCAACGGTCGAATTGTTGCTTAGTAGCCTCCAAGTCTTTGCTGGCTTTCACTCTCCGATAAAATATTGGACAATCTCGACTATCAACAAACACAAATCCCAAAAGAAAGAAAACAAAATTGGATCAGAAACATATGATTATAGGAGGATTTTCCTTCAAGCAATCAAGCAAAGGTAGATGTTCATATCATCAATGTTCAAGAAGTAAAGGAAAGAGCCTGGTGCACAAGATATCTTGGTGAAAAGAGCCTTGGCACTCTTGACAATGTGACCTTAAACTCCCAACAAGCTCCTCTAGCTCTGCCACTAAATCCACACAAAGAATTTTTCAAACCGAAATGATGTTACAAAGATCCATATTTGACACCCTTCTAATAACCAAACCATCAATTGTGTAGGGACTAATGATATCTTACCTTGACACACTTGTTTAATATGTAACTCGACTTCTCTTCCCTTGCAATCTGAGCACACTGCGTCGTTTCTGGTTTCGAATATCGATTAAGCAGACCACAAATGTAAAAATCAGACAAGTAAGACATCTACTCTTCGGAAAAAAAGGAAGATGATTCATAGAGAATATCAATAAACTACCTGATTCGAGCTTTGCAGCCCATACAACTCAGTAGTTTCTTGGCAAATTTCATTATGCCAATGTTTGAAGGAGTATCAATTGATTTTGACCTCATGTGACGTCCATTGAATTTGAAAAGTCTATTGCTTGCATTTTCTAAAACCAGCTCAAAAATCCTAAGAATCGGCTGAAAAAACAACATTTTGCTTAACCTCATTCAGAATTGCAAGAATAGAAAAGAGAAGAGAATTAATAGATTTATAAACAAGCCACATTTCAAAACTGACCTTCTTAATCTGATTCTGGAGATAGTAATTTGTATCTATAGGTATGTTGTTCTCCAACACATAAATCGGATCTTCTGATCGCTCATAAGCCTATAGTCAAAATGACATCAAAATGAGATAAACCTACAACAGCTTGCATTTGCACTTTGCAAAAATAACAAATGGAAACCTCAAACGCAAACGCGCGGGAAATTGGCTGAAAAAGTCTAAATAAAGTTGATATGAAATTTACCTTGGCACCTTTAGCAGGTTTTACAATAACATATGGTACTCGATCGCCAACACTTGGTGCTGTTGCAGCATTCCTCTACAATAATTACGAATAACACAACACATCTCTAAAGGTATCAGATTTGTAAATGTAAGATTAAAAAAACACAAAAGTGACACAAACCTTACGCATGCGTTCAGCCTTAGGCAGTGAATTCGTGATCAATTGCAATTAAAGTGATCTCTATTTTGCAACAGAGTTAATCTTCTAAAGCAAGAATCAGATGTAAACACCAAAACCTAAATTTTGTTTCTTTCTTTCTCTGAATTATGTAACCTTAAAAGGAAACTTATAACCCAAGAAACGAAAATTACCCTAAATCGTAACATATTCATGCGCCTCTGCAGTACCCGCCAATTTTAGTTTAAAGAAATCTCACCAAATTTCGTTCTTTTGAACCTCATCATCCGGTTCGCTTGCCCTTTACTGAATTAGGTTAAAAATAAAATCACGATTTCGGTTTGATTGGACCGGTTACGGTTCGCTTGCTATAAATAATACAATTTTGGTTCGTTCACAAATTCGATCTCTTCTTTTTCTCTTTCTTCCACTTGGTAAGGTAATAATGATGTTAAAGATATAAATTAATCAAATGATAGTTATATTAAAAAAATATAATTGAATCTATTTGAAATTATGATTTATACTTGAGATTATCATCAATCAACAAAACAAATGTTAATATCATAATATATATACTATCCATATAAAAAACTGATATACGTTATTAAGTATACAATTTAGAAGAAATCATGGGTTTTATTTTAATGTTGATGATAAAATCAGAAACGATATATATTACGATACATTTGGAAAGAGTTATGTGTAAAAAATCAAGTGTCTATCAATTTTCTCAAGTTTTGGCCACCGAAAAAACAATTATAAAAGTCTATTGATGTAATTACTAAACAAAAAAATATCTGAAGCCATATTTTAGTACATATCATAGTTATATAATTATTAATTTATAATATTATTAAGACCATATTTTATATAAAAAATTTTTTTTTTAAATTATTATCGAATTTTTCTAGTTTTTACATTGGTCGACTCGAGATAAAAAAAACTTCATTAATTTGTGGTACTTATTAATCTGTAGAATATTAATTTATAAAGATTCTTGTGTAGATATTGGTGGCTACAAATAGCATTTATTTTGTTAAAACAAAAAGTTTAGCAAAGATAAAAAAGAAAAAGAAAAATTATATGAATAGGAAATAGAACCCTGGCAACTTTTTTGAATGGAGATTTTGGTTTTTGTGTAGAAAACGGTAAGAAAGACGGAAAACTAGGTTTTTGTGATTTTGGTCTTTATTTTTCTTATAAACATGAAACCAAGAATTCAATGGCTTATGCTTCCTCAAACGTTCTTGTTCTTCGTCCTCTTCTTTTTCACTTTCGTCACTCTCGAAAGATGTATTAAGAATCATCCTCCTTGGAACTTTGTCGGAAGCTTTTGTCCTTTCAAGAATGGTGTGCAAAACATTTGACGGCATTATCACAAAAAAAAAAGTTTACTTACGATCACTTGGAACGTTCGGTGGAAACATTCATACGAATCTGTGGTGATGTTAAAGTCGCGGATCTTGTGACCGGTGCTCTCTCCAAATCATATTCGTTATGCGGTTCACTGCGACAGACGGTTTGTGTGTATGTGTACAACGAGACTACTGAAATTGACTTTGGTTTTTGTATTAACATCTTGATAAGTTTTGGTCCTCTGTGTTTTTTATATGTAGTTGACTCAGAGTGAATAAAGCAAAAATATATTGATGTTGAATCTATAGTCTATATAGACTACTGTGGTGGTTTTAAAAGAGCGGCATAAATAAACCTATTTAAAAAAAAACAATTAAATAATTTCCAAATTGTATGCAAATTAAAAAAGTTAATCCAATTTTTTTTTCTTCTTTCAAATGGTATGCCAATCGCAACAAGAAGAAATTTTGTCACGTAGAGTTTACGACTATTACCTTTGTGGGTTTTAAACGCATTGTTTACTTCATGACATTGAAACTCGGAACCCAATTCTTCTCTTTACGAGTATATATCAGTTTTGTGGTTTCATGATACATACATGCATTCCACTAGTATAGACTTGCATAATTAATTTCATTGTACTCTACAAATAACATTGTTTGCACTAAAAACCCTATGAAAAAAATTATTCTATAGTGTTATTGCTCTCAAAACATCAACCAAATACACTCATTTTGAATTAACCTCTTGAGTGATTTAGAAGAAATTAGAAACATAGTCAGATATATGAAACAATAACATGAAGTCTGAGTTCCTCAAGGTTGTCAATAAGGTTTTCAAATGTAATTTCGTAACCCTCTGAACTTTACTCCCATCAAACACAATGTTTAAAGCATTGGCAAATGAACCCAATGCATGTTTTCTATCTGAAGCCTAACCACTGGTTTTTGTATTAACATCTTGATAACTTTTGGTCCACAGTTGTATGTGTGCATCAGTTTTTGTGGTTTCAACAAGACTAGGAAACATACATGCACTCCAGAAGTATACATTTGCATAATTAATTTCATTCTCTAAAACAATAAACATTTTTTGTACTAAAAATCCTATGGAAAAAATCAATTTGTAGTGTTATTGTGGGATAAAATTTTGTTTATAAATAACGAGTAAAGAAACATCTACAAATTGCACTGTTTTTTCAAGACAGCATTGCATTTTTGTGACATACATTGGGAATGAGTAATAATGACTAACAACATCAACAGTTTATTTACAAAGACTTACAATAAATGTACAATGTTCATGTTCAAGAGCGTCTCCAACATGTACCATATTTTGAGTCAGAGATGTCAGTCCTTAAGGAAAGGAAGGCGAGTAATGGTGGTCCCTTCACTATCATCTGCTGCATATTTGGGGGATGAAGATGGCAACATTTTCTTGGTGGATCGACGCGGAAGAATCTGAAGTCGTGGATTAAGGTGAGTGCCAAGATTCTCCACTGCGAGTTGGTAGCTCTCCACCAGCTCTAGTTGCCTGACTATTATGTCTGACCGCCTCGGGAGAAGCTCCACCGGCTCACCTCCCGGGATCACAATGTATTCAATTGCAAGACGAACTTCCTGCGTTTCAGAAACACGGGTGTGTCATTAATTATACTTGCAAGTGTCCCTAATCTATAGTCATTGAGGATATTACTAGGCAAGGCATTGCGGTTATATGAAGGCTTGCGTTGGTAACCCGAAAATAGAAAGTAGCAGCCAAATCATGAGGATTTGAAACAATGCACCACTAAACTTGCGCTATATAGATGCGACTTGTATTGAGCCTTTAGTAACATGAGATGTATTAATCCGAATGAATTAAGAGTTGGTAGTCCGAAGATACTTATCTGAGATAACAAGCCATTTCTATTGGAGAATTTGAATATTTACAGCGAGATGACAGTTACCTCGAGGGCATCGAGTTCTTCTAAACTGGGTTTGCTCTCAGGAGCGTCACCTTTTATCTCGATATCATCAAAAGTAGATTTCTGAATGATTTTAGGGGCTGAGCCAAATGATTCTCTCCCAAGAATCATACGGACTGCCTTGACCATCTGAGCCATTGTAGTTGACTGCAAGGTATAAACAGGAAGAAAGAAACGAATCAACTTAATGAAAAAAGAAACGCGGTGAATCATAAATGGTCATGCAAGAAGAAGGATACCTTAATGACAAATATTGGTAGTTTGTGTAATTTGGCAACACGACGGATCCATGGATTCTGTTTCAATTCAGAACTTGAGGCTAGAATGACATCTGCTTCTCCAACATCATCTGTCACTTCTAATTCGTCCTCTAGGCCCATAACTTCGGCTACTTGAAGGAGATCAGCTTCGAGGACCTATATCACAATAATAGAGTACCATATCTGTAGTTAGTACCTTTGGCTCTAGTTCAAGATTATTTTCCAAGGATCAGAAAAGGCACACTTAAAAGCTCGGGGAAGACAAGATCGGGTTCTTTACATTGTAAGTATAAACATGAACAGGTGAGCTTCTTTGGCTAGTGGATATGTTACTGCTGGCCTTATTATACCGAACAGGAAGAAAATCTTCATCTTCGTCGTCAGACAACACTTCACTTGCGAAATCTCTGTTGAGCAATGGTGTAGGCTCCTCTTCAAAATTCTCCAAAGGAATGGGAGTCACTAACTTATGAGGAACATCGTCTTCGCCATGAATGTGGCGGATCTCAAATGGAGCAGATTTGCCTATGGAAACCAAGAAGTTTTTCAGTTTGGTTTTTTTCCTATTAGTTCCCTCAATTTCCCTATGAAGAGAGAAACTATATTAACTTACCAGCTAGTATAGCATCAACGGTGACATCTAGCCTTTGATGAACACGACACTCGGTTCTCGATATCATCTCTACAGCACAAGTAAAAGTTGGAGGTCCTTTTCTTTCAAGAATTGTCTTCTGCACTTTTCTTTTCTTTGCTTCTTCATCACCAAGAGTCACACTCTGGGTAAAACAGTTTCAAATTACAATCGACTCCGATAACAAGAGAAAAAACAAGAAAACAAAGCCGTTGTTATAAGGTCATACCTCAATGCCACCAATAAGAATCTGCAAAGAGGGATTCTTGATTATGTTGTCTATAGTCTTCCCATGAGCAGTTGCAACCAGCTGAACACCTCGTTGAGCAATAGTGCTAGCAGCTAATGCTTCAAGCTCTGTTCCTATCTCATCGATGATGATGGTCTCAGGCATATGATTCTCAACCGCCTCGATCATAACCTGCGTGAGGTTTTAGCATGAATAACTAATTAGATACAGCAAGATCTTTTTGATTCCATCTCACAACATATTTCATTACAAGGTTAAGAGTTCAGAGACTTACATCGTGCTGTAAATTCACATTTGGGACCTGCATCCGCCTAGCACGCCCGATTCCGGAATGTGGAACATCACCATCACCTCCAATCTCATTTGACGTGTCAACAATCACTACTCGTTTCCTGTGTTCATCAGCTAACATCCGCGCGATTTCTCTGTACAAATCCAACCAATCTTGTCACATAACATGTATCATCATCACATTATAACTTCATACCGCTGCACAAACCGGGATCTAAAAACCAATGTACCTGATTAAAGTTGTTTTGCCAACTCCAGGAGGTCCTATGACTAAAATGGATCCTCCTCCTCCTATCAAGTCTCTAATGATCTCTGCACTTCCAGATACAACTCGACCCACTCGACATGTTAGACCAATGATTTGTAGTTTGCGATTACGTATAGCACTTATACGATGTAAAGATCTATCAATTCCCGATCGATTATCATCCGAAAAATCACCAACCTAAAAATAAAATAAAACATTCATCTTCTCATCAGCTCAAATTCATCAAAACACACAACAAAACAGTAACACTCTCCAACAGCTACAAGAAAACATTTCGACAAAACTAGTTGCATGTGATTAGATCATAGACACACACACCTTAGATACCGCAAGCTTCAGATCCTGCTGTGTCACAGGCTGCTCTGAGATCACCCAATCACCGGAAGGGAATCTAGCCAATGGCTTTCTCCCTAAATCCATCACCACCTCGATCAATTCCCCGATGGACTCGTGCTTAACGAGCTCCTTCCTCGTCGCCGGAGGAAGAATCTCGAGGAAAGCGTCGAGCTCCACCGTAGGTGTCCCCGTCGACGTCTTCCGCAGTGACATCGATGGTGAGTTATCTGAATCAGGTGAAGGTACACCAACATCGAAACTGAATCCATCAGATGGTCTCCGAACAGGAGAAGGCGACGACGCCGGAGCTTTAGACGAAGCGATCCTCTGACGCGCACCACGTGTTCGACGGAATGAGGAGGAGTCGGATGAAAAAGCGGTTGCGGTGGCGGAAATCAACCGTCGTGAAGCTTGCCATGAACTGTTGATGTCGATCAGAACTAGCCGCGAATTCAACGCCTTCATCACAAATACTTTTATTAAAAAATTATGTACTTTTTAATTAAATTAATGAATTAAATAAAAAGATTCCGTTCTTTTCGTTGGTGTGTGTGTTTCTGAAATCAGAAATGAAGCTAAAAAGGAAATGGCAAAGGAGGAGAAGATGTGAAGCAGAACGAAACGACGACGTTTAGAGTTTTTTCTTCTTTTTTTTTGGTGAATAATACGATGCGTGAAGACTGAAACTAGTGGAAGATTCCAACGGATCAAAGCATCTCCATGGAAACTGCATCTGTTTAGACCAAGGTAGGGTCCACTTTGGAGGGAAAGATAACATAGCCGTGTAGTTAAGTGGTTGACGTAATGCCACGTGGAGAGTTATGACAATTTCGGTTGACACGTGTCTGGTTATTAAGCAGCCGATTGTTTTCGAACTCTTTGACGAAACTTATAACTTGAGGCAAGAATTGGTGTTTCGCACGGCAGATGAAAAACTCGTCAACTCTTTTGATCTGAAAACTCAGATTTGAACCAAAATTGTAAACTAGATTAAGGCGAACAAAAAACCAAACTAAATTAGTGAATTAAACGTTGAACCAAAATTGTGTAATTTGTTAGACGGTTTCTTTTTTCTTTTTGTCTCATCTATCATCTTCATTTTCTAATTTCGAAGCCCAGATACGGAGCGGATATCCGAAAAAAATCCGGTTCGATTTGTTTTATTTTCGATCCGATCCGATCCGTCAAATTTTAGATATCTGAATTTTGGAATATTTGAATTTTTTAGGATATCTGCGAAGATTCGATCCGTTATAAATCGAATATCCGAAATTTTTTAGATATTTGCAGATAACCGATCCATTAAAATTTTAACTGTTATTTATTTATTTTAGTATTTAATTATAGAAAATCAAATATTTAATAAAAATGAATGAGCTGAGTATAATTTTTCACATTCGTACATCTATAATAACAAAAAAAAAACAATAACTAATCATATACATTAGATATATATTTTACTATAATATATTTAACGGATTTGATTGGATATTCGATTTTTCTAAAATGATATTTGCGATTTGTTTTGTTTTCTACGAATACTTAAATTTGATATTTGTTTTGTTTTGAAATTTTACAGATATCTGAATTCATCAGATCAGATCGGATCGTACTGAATAGCGAATGGAAGCGGATTTGAGAGATTTTTTTTTTCCTGTCCTACAAACTTCTCTGTGTGTTAGCCAAATGGGCTTAAGTTTGCTTTTAATGTCTGATTGAGCCCAGTATACAAGTGTTTTTTCCATTTGCTCAACATACAAATAGTATTTGTTTTTCTTGTCATTGGTTAACAGTTAACAAAAGGTCTTTATGGGTTTTTTTTCTGATTACATATACTATTTGAACATATAAATACATACGAAAACATCATCAATGCTTAAATGTAACTTGTAAATGTTGGATTGGATTTGGGCATTTGAAGAAGGTTTTGGTCCATCTGGGTGTTCAATTAATAATAAAAGTATAAATAGTTGTGATGTTGACTCAGTAATCAAACCGACCTTAGCTCAGTTGGTAGAGCGGAAGACTGTAGTGGGGTTCTCCCAAAGAAATCTTTAGGTCGCTGGTTCGATTCCGGCAGGTCGGAATAACTTTTTTAGTTTTTTCTCTTTTTAAAATCTGTAGGACCCACAATCCATCCATCTTTTGCTTTCCCATCCAACTCGCGTGCCTAACCGTTGATTAATCCAGACGTTATCTTCGCGTAACAGATCACACTCACTATTTCTCGAATTTCGCAAATTAGCCCCAAGTTTTCCGGACACGTTCATAAAGATCCTCCTCTTGATATTTTCTCTCCACGTGTCCCTTCTCTTTCCTCAACTGTATAACAAATCGAGAATCTAAAAAAGAAAAAGTTAAGGAAAAAAAATGGAGAAACCGACTTTCTTCGTCTCCCTCCTCTTGCATTTCGTCGTCTTCATCGCTTGTACATCTCTGTCTTCTTCGTTTCTACTGAATGATCGCAGCTTCGAGATATCGAACTTGCCTTCATCGCGAGCGGAGAAGCTGATCCGGGAGCTAAACCTTTTTCCGAAGCTTGACGTGAACGTGATCGATGGTGGTGATTCGACTCTCACTGCCTCCGATGGACCTTCGATTGTTGAACGGAAGTTTGTATTCCCGAATATACTTTCCGATGACGACGTTACCGTCGAGGATTTAGGTCATCATGCTGGTTATTACAAGCTCCCTAAATCAAATGGCGCAAGGTACACTTGTATTCGTGAAGATTTAGTATCTGATTTGTTATTATTCAAGCAAAATTTGCAGTTAGGTTGTGTTTTAGCTCGATTTCAACATTGGACATTTCGGTGATGTTTATTCTAATCGGAATCTCAAAGTGGGAATAAGATTAAATGTTTGTTTGTTCACATTTTGGCTTGGTGTGTTTAGGATGTTCTACTTCTTCTTTGAGTCACGCCACAAGAAGGACGATCCTCTTGTGATTTGGTTGACTGGAGGACCTGGATGTAGCAGTGAATTGGCTATGTTCTATGAAAATGGTCCTTTCAAGATCGAAAAGAATATGTCTCTTGCTTGGAATGAGTATGGATGGGACCAGGTACTACCTAGTGTTATGATCCTTGTGTTTCCCCAGATCATGTTAGTTTTGCAACTGAGAGTTTGATTAAGAATTTATCTTGCAGGCTTCCAATCTGCTGTATGTTGACCAGCCTGTTGGAACTGGTTTCAGCTACACTACTGACAAAAGTGATATCCGTCATGACGAAACCGGTGTTAGCGATGATCTATATGATTTTCTGCAGGTATGGTCATCGGGTTTTATTTTGAGTTCCTTTTGTCTTCTGAACATTTGTGAATACAGAAACCTGGTTTTAAGCTTTTGACTTGGATTTAACCTCTTTTAGACTGTTCTGGGTTCCTTGACTCTGGAAAAAATGGGAATCCTTTCATGTTTATTTAGCTGTAACAACATCGTGATTTTGTTTCCTGATGTTATCCTCAGGCTTTCTTTGTGGAACATCCTAAGTTGGCGAAAAACGACTTTTACATAACTGGAGAGTCATATGCTGGGCACTACATTCCAGCTTTTGCTTCCCGAGTCCATAGAGGAAACAAGGCTAATGAGGGAGTTCATGTTAACCTTAAGGCATGTGACTGTTTCTTGTTTTTCTCTTAAAGTGTTAATGGAGAGTTGGTACTCACAAGTATATAATCTTGCAGGGATTCGCGATTGGAAATGGGCTTACAGATCCTGCAATCCAATACCCAGCCTATCCTGACTATGCTTTGGAAATGAATTTAATTACACAAAAAGAGCATGATCGTTTAGAAAAGATTGTCCCACTGTGCGAGCTATCAATTAAGCTTTGTGGTACGTCCTCCCTTTTTCATTACCAAGTAAAATTGCTCCATTTGTTTTGATGGATCCTGAAGCCGCTGTTTTTTTGTTTGTTTGGGGTTCTTCAGGAACTGATGGAACAGTTTCTTGTTTGGCGTCATATCTTGTTTGCAACACCTTGTTCAGTGGTGTAATGAATCATGCTGGAGGAGTAAACGTAAGCACAAAATAACAGTTAAATTTTTATTGCTAACTGGATTTTCAGATAAATTGTTTCTGGCAATATCATGTGAACTTTTTCCTTCCTTTCAAAAATGAGACCTTTAAGAAACCATTCTGCAAGGGATAACTCATCAAGTTTCTTGTGTAGTATTACGACATCAGGAAGAAGTGCGTGGGAAGTTTGTGCTACGACTTCTCAAACATGGAGACATTCTTGAATCTGAAATCTGTGAGAAAGTCGCTTGGTGTTGGGGACATTGAGTTTGTCTCCTGTAGTACTAGTGTCTATTCGGCAATGCTACAAGATTGGATGAGGAATCTAGAGGTTGGAATTCCTGCCCTCTTGGAAGATGGAATCAACCTTCTTGTGTATGCTGGAGAATATGATCTCATCTGCAACTGGCTCGGTAAGTACCAAAAACATAACATAATCAAATCCAGACTTGAAAATAATGAGATAGACAGAATTAAATCAAGTTAAGTTCCAAAACAATTGTTGAATCAGTTTTGGACATGATGATATCTTGAATTGGGGCAGGTAACTGGAGGTGGGTGAAGGCAATGGAATGGTCAGGAAAAGAGAAATTTGGGGAGGCTAAAGAAGTTCCATTTTTGGTCGATGGTAAAGATGCAGGCTCGTTAAAGAGTTATGGACAACTCAGTTTCCTCAAGGTCGGAATTTCTGACATAAAACCAGTGTTTATTCGTTCTGCTGATTGTCTTATAGTAACAAGAAAATGGTTTGATGATAAAAAAAAAAACAGGTGAAAGATGCAGGACACATGGTTCCAATGGACCAGCCAAAAGCTGCGTTGAAAATGCTCAAGAGTTGGATGCAGAATTCGCTTCATGAAGTTCCCGTGGCTTCTACAGATGGAGATGAACTTGTTGCTCAGATGTGAAATCTCATCTTCTTTTGGGTTTGCAGGAAAACCCTAAAAATCAGCAAACAAATAAACAATGTGGAATTGCTTTGTTTTGTAAACCTTTGACGCTTCCTTTTGTAATTTGAATCTCATAAGAAAAAGATATATGTAGGGCTTGAACAATTTCGTTAAAACCAAACTCTACGAACCGAAAAAAAAAAAGATTCAAATCTGACTTTTTCTTCGGATTTTTTTACTGGTAACGTTTTGAAATGAACGAACATATTAGAAGAGAAACCGAGTACAACAGAACACTCCATCGTGTGTCTCTCCAGATGACACATGTCGAACTATGATTGGCTACAAGAACAATTTTATCTAACAAGCAAGATACAGATGAGTAGATGAGATAAGGAGAAGAATCAATGTGGATTTCTTCGTTGAGGTTTGCGATCTCATCAAGGCCAGCTTCTTCTTCTTCTTCTTCATACACGTACTTAGTAAGCTCTCGCAGCTTATGGGCAAAGAACAAACCTTACCACACAAACACCAAGCTCAAGCAAAAGCTCTGTGTTAGAAATTCAGCTCAAGAGATTCCTCAAAAGCTAGAGGAAGATTCTAAGTTTGTACCTTTGGAACCTGAAGATCCTCGATTCGGCCCTCCAGTCAGTTTCTTTCACCCTTTTAAATTTTTGTTTACTGTGATCGTAACCAACACTTCTTAATATATCTTATTTTTCCAGGTTTTGCTGTTGCTTGGCTTTCAATTTCATGAAGCTCAAAAGGTAATAGATACATATTACACTTTGCATGCTTTTTTTAGTCGTTTGGATTAATATATCATCTCGTAATGCAGATACAAGAGCTTCTTAAGGAGCTCGATGGCGAATTCATGGAGGTAAATCTGACTTACTCTCTCTCTCTCTCTCTCTCTGACTCTTTGGAAGATCATGAAACTGTTGGACTAATGTTTTTGTTTGGAGTAAAACTCCAGATTGTGTTCTGTACGGAAGATATGATCCCGCGTTCGTTATGGGAAGCAGTTAACACAAGACAGCCTGACCTGAAGAGAGTGAAAGTATGTATGTGGCTTTTTCAGTTTCCGTTATGGTTCTTTTGTTGTGTTGTTTCTTACATAAACCCGCCGCGCAGATAGCAGAGTCTCTGCCTCGGATCTGCTTCTTATCTGGTTTGACGGGAGAAGAGATGATGATGTTCATTGATACATTCCCAGAAACTGGTACCTACAAAGTCAAAATGAATTAAGAAACCAAAGAAGAAGACTTTAAAGCATGACTTTTAAAACTGGTGGATCAAATGCAGGGCTGGAACCAGTTGTGTTTGCAGCTATGGTTCCGAACAGCGCTGATAAACCAATCTTGGAATTGATGGAAGAAATCATGGGAGATCATGAGTTGTTGGTTAGTGAATCTCGAAAATGTTGCACCACCAGTTTCAGCTATGGTCTTGAATCTTGATACGCATACAACAATCAAACACTTTTTCTCTATGCAGACAGGGAAAGGTTCGAGCTGAAAGTTTCGATTGTGGGACACAATAGGGCAGCTTTGGAATTCCTCAAATTTCTGCAGCATGACTCTATAGTTGGCATTACACAATGTAGCAATGCACAAGAGTGTAATCTTCGAATGAAGAGGTAAAATGTATTGATGCACAAGAATGTAATCATCGAAATCAGAACTAGCACAAGTTTTTCTTGTCTAGTGAAAAGTTCATTGGACAAATATCCATAGTCATAAAAAATGTAGACAAAACCAGATTCCTGAATTCATATCGATTTCTCATTCTCTGATTTGAGCTCTTTCAACATTCACATGCCTAAGAATGATTTCACTGATATAAATTGCAGTATACAAGCTCAAGTGTTTAATCTTAAAACCAAGACCTGAAAATGCATAGATGAACAATAATGTAATCATCAATTTGTACTGAAAAATGCATCTTCTTGGACCCCCATATTACTCAGACAAAGATCAACTCAAACACAGAATCTGAAACCTGCAGAAGATTGAATCTGTTCCAGAGTAAGTTACTTTAGTGCTGAAAGTGATGATGAAGATTAGGTTATAGATTAAGAACATCACTAAGGAATCTATAATCTAATCATCATCATCACTCTCATCACTAAAGTAACTAACTTTCTTCCCTGCAGCTTCCTTTCTCTTCTTCCTCCTCTCTTCTTCTTCCTCCTCTGCTTCTCTCATTCTCAGTCTCTCTCCAGCTTCACTATCCACCACTGAACCCCAATTCTCCTCCTCAAACGACGGAGCCGACCAATCCCTCCCTTCCTCAGCCTCTCCTTCCTCCTCCTTCCTTCGTCCCCCTCTTCTCTTCGGAGGCGGTGGTCTCTCCCTTGGACCCAATTGATTCCTAGGGCACTCGTACGAAAGATGACCTTCGTCTCCACACTCATAACACCTCGATTTATCCTTGTAAACTCTCTTCTTTATAAACTCCGACGCACGTCCGTTATCGGCGGCGATCGAAACCGTCAATTTCCGGCCGTTTAGTATCTTCCCTTCCATGGAACGCGCCGCTTTAGCCGCGTCTTCACGAGATACGTAGAGCACGAAGGCGACGCCACGGGAACGGCGAGTCTGGCGATCCTTGAGGACGGTGACTCTAGCGACTTTTCCGAAAGTGGAGAAGAGCGTGTGGATGTCGGAATTGGTGAGGGAGAAATCGAGATTTGAGACGTAGAGCGTCGATTTGGATGGGGCTAAACCGCCGGATCCGCCGGGAGCTGATGATTTAGCGGAGGAGGAGGAGGAAGAAGAAGGTTGTTTAGGGTTGGAAGATGGTAAAGGTGGTGCTGCGACGGAGGAATAGCGGTAGTAGAAAGTGTCGTCTTCGTCTTCATCGTCGCTATGGTGAGTCTTCTTCTTCTTCTTCGTCCGCACCATTTCCACTTTCCTTTACTCTCTCTATGAACCGCTTTTAAAGGGTTATATATACAAAAGAAACAAATTATACAGGGAATTTTATACACAGTAAAACTAATTGTAGAGTGAAATAATTTAGTCAGATTATTAATAATTTAGTCATAAGGTTAGCGAAGAATACCATCTAAAGTTAGTGATGAATACCATCTATTCTATAAGGGTATATAAGGACATGGTTCTTATTAATTTCTGTGTGCATTCTACAAATTACAAAACATCAAGAGTGACTATTTTTAGTTTAATAACATCAGATTAGACTCAATCGTGTAAAGAATCTGTAAAGGTGGAATCTTGAGAGACTCTCCTGTAGTGAACTTTTGAAAGAGTGGTCACAGATCATTCATCATCGTGCGTAGTGAACTTTTGCTCCAGTGACTTGGCTTGCGTTGCTCAGGAGCAAAGACCAGAACTACTTGTGTTCTTGTCTCCATCAAACCCTGAATTTCATCTCTGCTTGAGTGGGGGTTTTGTTCATTCATTCATTCATCTTTTCATCGTCTCTCCGTGTAAGAAACCACCTACGTGTTATCATCGATGTAAATCGATCAGTATTACAAAAAAGGAGCAAAACTTTTAAGAGTGACACAAATTAAGAAGAATGAATACCAGAACTCGATGCAACTCCTGTGCCCAACCACTTGCTTTCCGCTTGCATGTCGCTGTTTCCTATCGGCTCTACTATTGTAACTTGCTCAGAGGCTTTGCCATTTCCTAAAGACTCTGGTTTTATCGTCTCTGAGACGCCGTTATTACTTTGATTCAGTGGCATCGGTCCTTTAATCCTTCTGTAAAACAAAAAAGTTTCTAAGGAATTTTTTATTGATAAGTGTGAGAGCTTATTGCAAATGATATGTTAAGAGGTTACCTGATCAGCTTCCGCTTTAATGCACCGGATTTCGATTTTAATATACCTTCTCAATAGAGAGAAAGGAAAAGACGTCACTACTGGTTCAATATAACAAGTATGGAGTAATCATCAAATCAAGATATTATGGAGCCTAACCAGATTTTGTGCCTGGAGATGATGATGCTGGCTTGCGACCAGTTCGCTCGGCTTTAATAGAAGCAATGACGGAATCTGCTCCAGGACCTAGACCTTTTCTTCCCACCAGTTTCACTCCAAGTGTCTCGCATAGGTAGTAAAGTCTCTTTTCATCACCACCTCTGACTTCTCTTAGGTCAAGCGCCTGTTGTCTAGTTACTAACGTATACACCTGAATCTGTTGCTGCTGGTTGAAATGAGACTGAAGCTGCTGAAACAGTATCTTGTTTGAGTACTGATCTGCTTTTGGGTCTTCATTCCTCTTACGAGACTCGCTTAGTGTTACCCTCAAAATCGCAGGAGACTTTGGGTCCGGATTCCTTCTACTAAAGATTATGGAAAAACTCCCAAACTCCAGATCAGGGTCCCTGAACAAATCTGCAAGAAGGGTAGCACAAGAATGAGGATTCTTTGATGGGTTCCTATCGATTCTCTTCCTTATGCCCCGGGTCTTTGCAGCTTGAGCCATGTTTGCAGCTTCTCGCAGACCAGTAACGAAAGCTCCATGCATGGTTGCAGGGTACCGCCTTGTCGTGGCTTCCCCGGCAAAGAAAAGCCTTCCATCTCCAACACTTTCTGCTAATATGTCGTAATCATCACCTGAAGCTCCCACTGCAACATTAGAGTAAGACCCTAAACTGAATGGATCCGCACCCCATCTGGTGCAGACCGTTTGAATTGGATCAGGGACAGTTATTCCTTGTGGTTCATACATACCTGAAATTCATTAGTGTGACATTAGCATCAACTTCATGAAATCTGGAATGCAAATCTTGGATTAATAATGTAGACCAACGTATCAGGGCTGATATTTTAACTGAATTAGTGGAGATTAGATCTCCTGAAGAATGATACTGACATATAAAGTATTTAATTAAAATGACAATCAGTAAATAGTAATTACCCCTAAGAATTTGAAGTACACGAGTCACTGCATCAGTGGGTGGCATTGTCTCAAACTTATGAGCAGCTTCTCCCGCAACCAACGCGATCAAGAGAGCACCACCTGCAACTGGTGCATAGCTATAGAACAGAAAGAATTCACCTCGATAGTTTGGATCCTCAGTAAGATGTCCAAAGGTATCGAGATCTGTGCTCCAAAAAACATACGGAAAGAGCATTGCAACTTTATTCAATAACCCAAAGCCTAGTCTCTTTATACAATCAAGCTTTCTCTGAGGCAATTCAGGCACAAATTTGATGGATCCATTCTTCAGGACACCAAGGGGAACTGTACACAGCACCATATCACCCTCATACACTTGATTTCCAGCAGTTACCTTTACACCATCTGCACCATATCTGATTGTTTGAACCGTCTTCTCATATAAGATTGGTACATTTTCAGCCAAAGCATGAACCAGCCTTCCATTTCCTCCAGGTAGAAAGCAGTGGTCTCCACCCATATCGTATGGGTCATCTTGATCCCAGAATGCAAGAGAAAGCTTTGATACTAATCCTGCATTTGCATATTCCAAATTAGCGAGATGCCAATTAAACAAACCCATCTCTTCAGTAGCCACACCGTCTGCGTCACCATAAACCTGCCTGAACGTCTCGAGTGCTGCCCCAAGGGATACATCCATGGAAACATCACCCATCAACTGCCTCAGTTTACTTGCTTTATCTAGAAGTCGGTTAAAAGCTGCCTCGACCTTCATATCCAAATCTGGATCAACTGGTTTACCATCCACTCTATATAGAGGACACTTATCTCGTACCTTATAAAGAGAAGAACCTAGCTGCCTCGCTATAATCCCTAGAGGATTTCCCAACGTTCCAGTCAAAACACTTCCTCCTAAATCCGCCGCAGCACCTACCCTATTACCTTCCATCTTTTTGGTATAAACCCGTCCTCCGGGCCGTTTCCTACCTTCCAAAACCGTAACTTTAAACCCAAACCTCATCAACTGCCTTGCTGCAGCCAAACCAGCTAACCCAGCACCCACTATAACCACACTAGGCTTGCTAGATTGAGCTGGAATCTTGTCTTTAATCGCCTGCGCTATACCAAAATTGATATATCCATGCGTCACTAAGTAATTATAAGCTGAATCCAAGAGACTACTACAATGTTTAGGAATTGAAGCAAGAAACATCTCCTTTGTGACCCAACTAGTCACATTTTCTCTCCACTTCGATATGATGTGGTTCCTAATCAAAATGTAATTCACTTGTTCGATTCCTCCAACCACAGGCACCACACCGAAATCAATCTCCTCCTCGGTAAGTGAATCAGCCGGAAACCCAGCTGTTAGAGCAAGCAAAGCTTCGGTTGTAGCTTCCTTGTTGATCGTGATGATCTCATCACCTATCCCAGGATAGTTTGATCCATTGACCTCTATGTTCAGTCTACCGGAAGAAGAAGCTGAGACGATATTACTGTTACCGGGGAGGACACCGACGTTAGGGACGGGAAGGATGTGAAACGACGACGCTGATCGCTGAGAGCGGCCTCTTCTTCGCTTCTTTGGGGCGGAGAAGGAGACCATCTGCTCAAAACTAGGGTTAGAGATGGAGCTGGAGATCGAGCTCGGAAATGGATTCAAAATTGGGTCTTGATTAGGATTCGAGCTCGATTGTGGAGGAAGAGTAGAAAATTGAGAGTGAGATTCAGAAGGGACATTATCTTGGTTCTTCTCCGGCGGATTCATCGTTCCCGTCGCCGTCGAATTAGCCAGAAGAGTGGTCGATGAGGAGAGAGAGAAAATGGGGACGGAGGAAGAAGAAAAGGATTGTTTGGTTACTCGATTAAGTTGATCTCTAATAAGAACACGTACGAGCAGCTACAAACGTAATTATTTATTATTCTGGCTTACGTGTAAATTTTTTTAAGTAAATGACATCATCCTTATTTAACTAGTATTTTTTTTACTCTGAATTATTTACCTTTTATTTTAAAATGGGAATATACGTACGTACACATATATCACCGTTAAAAAAGGGAAGGAATATACACACGGATAAACGCAGCTCTTTATAGATGCCTAATTGTTCATTTTTTTCATACATGAACTATACAATATAGAAGGGAATATACATCGAATTGTTACCTTAAAATAACAAATTAGGGTTTAACACACAAAAAATCTCCGGGCAAGATTGTGAATATATAGAAGAGAATAAGAAAAAGAAAAGAAGAATACAATAAAAAAAAAAGAGTTTTGGTACGTTTTAAGAGCTGATTCCTTTGAGGCGGCGTTTGAGGTGACTGATCACGTGGTTGTGTGGTTCAGCCCTTGTTACTACAGTTGACACAATCTCTGTCTCACCATAATCCATCAAAAACGTTTGGACGTATGTTGTGGGACGAAATTGTGAACCGTATTCACGAGGGCTGAATCTCACAACCATGTGATTCTTCACTTTGAAGAACACAAGGCTTCAAAGTTTCTCGATTTCTACAATATCTGGTTTTATGAATGTTTCCTTGTTTCTTTTTTTCTAATCCAGTGGATTCATTAGTTCCATTGCAGGAGAATGGTGAGTGGTATAAGAGGAAGATGTAAAATACTGTTTGGTTACTCGATTAGCAGTTTATGTAAATTTGTGTTTATTTAGTAATGTACCACTTTTATAAGATTTGTTTTCTAACGAATTTCTCCCACAGTATATTTTATGTATCAATCCACAGTTCCACACCCCCAAATGTTGATTATACTCTCTCTTTTTTTTTTTTTTGGACTCATGTAATCGTAACACATATACAGAATTATTCATCTCCTTTTTCTTCAATATTGATCGAATCTCTGAGGTGAAACGTATTATTGTCTTACTTTTTTTTTTTTTTGTCATCTGTTTTAATTGAAAATGGCAAAGTATCGATATTACAGATAGAAACAGAGAAAGCAATAACAAAACAGAGCAAGAAGTGAAAATGAACAACAGAACACACACACCATAAATACAATATAACACAAGCAAGAGTAAAAAACACTTCATTACGAAGCAGAAAGTAATTTCTCTTGCACGAACAAATCCTTAAGCCAACTCGGTTCTCCCAAAGCCACATAGGATTGATGTCTCCGATCCCTCGTTACGCTTAGTGCGATACAATACGCTTCTCCGTTAGATTTCCGCGATACACAAGCCAACTTCCATTCGTCGAACTTGGTAATGATATTCCTAACAGCACTTGATTCAAACCCAAAAGATGGCCAAGCGTCAGGCCTGTTTGTAGCCCCTACAAGGATTGCATCTTCAATCTCAAAGCAAACATTACTCAAACCATGATCAATGATGCTTTCCAAAGCCCACAACAACACGCATAACATTGCCTCACTTCTATCCTTAACCGGAACAAAGGAACGGCGACTATGCAACAGAACAATAGCACTTGAATCCCTAAGAATCCAAGCACCTCCAACATTCGAAATAGAATTAATCCAAGAGATACCAATATTGCATTTTACCCACCTAAAGGGAGGACGTTTCCAATCAGAACTCACCTCATGAACCGGTTGTGGAGGTTCCAATTCCCCATTTCTTTCCAAGCTCTTGATCAAAAACCATTCATTGGATTCTTGTAAACATTTGAAAGCCGTATCACTAGCCAAAAATCGAATCCCTTCAAACCAAAATTTGTTCCTGTTTTTCCAAAGCACCCACATGATCCAAGGGAAAGAATGTTTGATCTCCACAGGGATTTCATCCCTCTTCAACCCCAACAAAAGATATTGTACATTGACAAAAGCCGAATCTTCATGAAAACCCCGAAATGGAGTAGGATAATTTGACATGGCCCAAACTTGTCTAGCTAAAGAACAAGTAAACAGCACATGATTCACCGATTCACCTTCTAATCCACAGATTTGGCATCTTGAATCCACCTTCACGCCCCTGGATAAAAGCCTATCAGCCACTGGCAAAGCTTCACAAAGACACTTCCAAAGAAAAGTTTTTATTTTTGGTGTCGTTTGCAATGACCAAATCTGCTCTTTCAAACCATTCAATGAGGGTAACATTTCAGCTTCAAAAATAAGATCTTGTTTTAGTTTTTTGAAGGCCAATTGATAACCAGTCTTGACTGAATACACGCCACCTTTTGTATGTTTCCAGACCCAAAAATCTTGTTTCGAAACCACTGGTCTTTGCTGCATTATTGAATCCGCCTCCCCTTGATAGAACAAATCATAAATCACCTCAGGGTTCCATGTTTTGGTGATCAGATCAATAAGGTCAGACACTTTGAGATCAATATTAATAAACAACTTCTTAATCAATGGAGGTCTCATACCATTAAAGTCAATCCATGGATCGGTCCAGACATGAATAGATTCCCCATTACCTACTCTTTTAACCAATCCTTGAACCAGAAGATCGCGACCATGCAGGATACTCTTCCAAGCAAAGGAAGGCCTGACCCCTACAACAGCTTGTCTAAAACCCGTTTGATCAAAGTATCTACTCTTCATAACTTTCGAAAACAAAGATGTAGGGTGTTGTAAGAGTCTCCAAGCCTGTTTGGCTAACAAAGCCTGATTAAAACATTCCAAATCACGAAAACCCAAACCACCTTGTTTCTTATCAAGGCATAATTTCTCCCAACTAATCCAATGAATTTTCTTTTTGTTTTCAAATGAATTCCACCAGAAGTCGCATATAGCACTAGTCAACTTGGCTATCGTGGTTTTAGGAAATTTGAAACAAGACAGCGTAAATCGGCATTGCCATTGCTACCGATTTAATAAGAATCTCCTTACCACCATGAGATAGTGTCCTAGCATACCATCAACATAACTTAGCTTTTAGACGATCCTTAATATAGTTCAACATATCAACTTTAGAACCGCTAAAACATTCCGGCAATCCAAGATAATTTCCAGCACCTCCTTCATTTTGAATATTCAGAATTCCTTTAACATTTGCAATCGTATCCAGCCCAACTTTTGCTCCAAAAGTGATTGAAGACTTACCGGTATACTGTATTTATACAATCGTATTATTGTCTTACATGTAATTATAAATCTGTATACTGTTAAAAATTGTCGCCAAAAGGAAAAAAATAGTAGAACAAATTAAATTAAATTATTTTGTTGAAATTCCTCTCTAGTTCTAAAGTGAATGTTGTCACAAAATCCAAAAACATGGGCTAAACTCAATATCCACACTGCAAGAAACATAAAAGAGTTTTCTGCAAATAAATCCTCCAAATAGTTAGGATTTATTGAAAAGTATTTAGCGTTAGAGTTCTTTAAAAGTATATTTGGCCATTTGGATTTCTCATTTCAAAGACTTAGATTTGATATTTAAATTTTGTGGTTTAACAAATTTAGAAGGGTTTGCATTTAATTGACTTAGAGGGTGAAATTATAAACTCTAATCATTGGAGAATTTATTTGCAGAAAACCTAACATAAAACTAGTTAGGGTTTTTTTCTTATGACGATGACAAGAAAGTAACAAAAGGGTTTTTATATTCAGTTTTGGCCTAATCTGTTATTCCTCGTCAAGTTATTCGTATTTGCTCTTGAGGCTATATCTCAAAAAAAGATGAAAGATAAAACTGGAAATTGTCGGAAAATTGAAACCCTTTTCCGACACTTGAATAAGATTCCCTGTCCCGGTAGTACTTCCGTTCGTCTTCTGTCTGAGGCAAAGAACACGTAAGAGCAGCTTCAAACGTATTGTTCTAGTTTACGTGTAATTTTTTTTGAGTAAATGACATCATCCTTTTTCAACTATTCTTTTAACACCGAATTATTACCTTTTTATTTTAGAATGAAATTTTTTATATACGGTTAAAAACGAAGCATTTATCACCGTTAAAAGGGGAAGAGAATATACACACATATCTTCTGGATAACGCATATCTTTTATACATCGAATTGTTCTTTTTTTTCATACATGAAAACTATACAATATAGAAGGGAATATACTCGCATATATACATCGCATTGTTACCTTAAAATAACAAATTAGGGTTTAACAAAATTAAAAACCCGGCTGCGAATGTGTATATATAAATATAAGAGAATAAAAAGCTAGGGAGAGAAGAAGAATACAATTGAAAGAAAAAAAAAAGATGGGAGTATTGGTACGTTTTTAGAGTTGATTCCTCTTGAGACTGCGTATTGGTACATTTGAGGTGAATGATCACGTGGTTGTGAGGTTCAGCTCTTGTGACTACGGTTGACACAATTTCATCAAACCATAAGCGGCCAAATGGCTCTTTTGATCTTCGTCCATACGAAGCATCTTAGATTATGTTATTTCGTTTTTTCAATAGAATATCATTAGAGCTATTTAGAAGTTTATGGTTGGATGAAATTGTGATCCGTATTCACACACAACACAACCATGTGATAATTCACTTGGAAGAACGTGTTTTGTCTCAAGACTTCAATGTTTCCCGATTACCATAAACTCTGTTTTTACGAGTGTTATCTTGGGTTTTTTTTATCCAGCGGATTCATTTGTTCTATTGCAGGAGAATGGTGAATGATAAGAGGGGGGAAATATACGGAGGAAGATTAGAAGAAAAATATTGTTACTCGATTAGCAATTGCTGTAAATTTTTGTTTTTTAGTAATGTACTTAAGATTTGTTTTCAATCGAATTTCTCCAACATTATATTTTATGTATTAATCCACACCCCAAATGTTGATTATATATATATATTTTTTTTCTGTGGACTCATGTGATAATCCACACTTCAATGCGGTTTCACACATTAAAAAGTTCATTCTTTAATAACAAACGGGCCTTATACCAAAATCTCAATATTTACATAATAGTGACCCAAATCTCGTGCCTTTTAATTTCTTTCTTCAAGTTTTTATTCCCCATAAAAAAATAGTGACCCAAATCTCGTGCCTTTTAATTTGTTTCTTCAAGTTTTTATTCCCCATCAAAATTGGCAAATTTCTTCTTGATTCATTTATCTGATTTGTTCTTGAGGAAAAAAAGATCTTAAACATGCACCAAGAAGAATCAAAAATTTCTCTGAAAGATGAGAAAATTTGCGAAGACAGGATTAGTGTGTTGCCTAACAATTTGCTGATACGCATATTGTCTCAAGCCCCAATAAAAGATGCAGTGACCACCATGTTTTTGTCGAGACGATGGTGTTTTGTATGGACGATGATGCGTAAACTAGAATACACAGATAGCTCCAAAAGCAAGAAGGGCGTTTGGTACTTCGCTGACAAGTCATTGCAATTGCACAAGGCACCTCTACTAGAAAGCTTGAGTATCCATCTCGGTCAACGATGTCCCGTTGATCCAAATGTCGGAAAGTGGGTCTCACACGCGGTTAACCGCTGCTTTCAAGCTCTAAAGCTAGAGCTTTCTATGTTATCTCGATCGCAGATCCTACCACCATGCCTTTACACATGCAAAACACTTGTGAACTTGTCTTTATCCAACCAGATTCTCGTTGATGTTCCTTCTCCAGCTTGCCTCCCGTCGCTTCAACATCTGGAACTTAACTGTGTGGTGTATATAGACCAAGATTCTCATGTTAGGCTGTTATCTAGCTGCTTTGTTCTCAAAGTTTTGGCTGTTGTCCGAGATTCTCAAGACAATATGACATGTTTTAGTGTGAAAGTGCCTTCTTTACAGAGTTTAATATATAGGGATCATGATTCAGGTGGTTTTGGTAGGTCCTTGGTTTAGACTCCCCTGGGTTACGTTGCCTTAAAATCCATGATCTTTTCGAAGACAGTTTCTCAATTCATGACATGCCTCGCCTTGATGTAGCGTTTGTGAACGTTGTGTCTCGCTTGGGTTCTCATCAGAATTATAAGTTTCTGGCATATTTTTCCTCTGTCATGATCCTCAGTTTGGGTTAGCCCGCGGTAACTATTTTTTATACCTACCTTTGTCTCTTTCTTCTCTTGGTATGTAATCTTAGTTATGTTGTGTTCTGTTTCATTCGAAATGCAGGTTGCGTTTTGTAGCGGCATTAACTTCTCTCGGCTCATAGAGTTAAAGCTGTCTCCACATTACTCGGATCTCCATTGGTTGGAGTCACTTATGCTGTTATGCATTTGCTTCATAACTCTCCCAAGCTAAAAGTTCTGATGATCGAAACAAAAAAGTGTTGATTTTGATGGGCTTAATTTTTTTTTTTTTAATGTGTTTGTTTATAATTCTTCCTCGTTAATCCTCAGGCGATCTCGAATCTCCCACCTTCGTGGAACCAACCGAGTTAAGTACCGGCATGCTTGTTGTCTCATCTTGAGATTTTTGAGTGGAAGGTATACAGAGGAAGAAGAGAAGAGAGACAATTTCTGGCGTACATCCTCGCAAACTCAAAGTGTTAAAGACGGTGGGAATCTCTCCGAGATCTTTCAACAAGGTCAATGAGAACATTCTCGAGAAGAAAGAGATGATGATGGAGGAGTTAGAGTCTATGTATAGGTTTTCAACATCATCTCAACTTATGTTCTCTCCTCACATGCGATAGAGATCATGTATAGAATGAGCAAGAACAAAGGTTATTAACTATCTATGATATTCTTTGAGAGACGCTTGCTTTGAGATTATGCCTCTTCTTGCCTTGACATGGCCAACATTGTTTCACATCAAAATGATAAACTTTTGAGGGCATTTTATCCATGAGACTTTAAAAATATCATAAGCTTAATTATATTAATAAATCTATATAATTGTATATGAAGTGCGAAATCCTACGTGGCGCCTTTAGAATGAATTTGGGGTGGTTGATTACAAGGATACCCTCTTCTAAAAAATAAAAATACTTGTTATGCCATTATTAATACAGTTTCGGTTATATTAATCGCATTATCAATACGAGTTCGGTTACATTAATTCGGTTTAAGTTATTCTCGGTTTAAATTATGCATAAGCCCAATATGTTAATTCGTTCATAAGCCCAATTCAAAAGATTCGGTTATTGCCATTGTTAACTTATATATGTTAAATATTCGGTCAATATATTGTTAGCATAACTTATATAACTTATATATGCCATTGTTAGCTTTTGTTTCAAACGAGCAGCTTTTGCTTCACGGTATATATTGACCGAATATTATATATAACTAGATTTTATACCCACGCTACGCGTGGGTTTGTTTTATCGATAGGTTTAATATAAATTTGTACTTGCTAATTTTTAAATTAGCAGGCATTGTCATATACGGATGGAAAAGTATAATGATAAGAAAATAAAAAAAATCGTAGAGAATTGAATAATTAATCTACCATAAATAGTAATTTGTATCAGTAAAGAGTAAAGAGACTTATATATAATGTTTACCATAAATATATAATGTTTAGATCTTGTTATGGCATATCCTTAAACAAAGTATTCATAAATCTAAATTTCAAAAAGGTTGATGTTGTATGTAAGCCACTCGTGAAGGATGATGTTTTCTCTGTGGTTGATGTCAGTCATGTCATCGTGTTCCGTGTCACTATATTCATACACTGCAATTGATCTAGATCTTTATGCCATGTTTTTTCGATCAATGTCATGGTCTCCACCATTGTCGTATTTTTGGAGAGCTTTGCCACTACCATTGACGTTTTCTCGGATAGTTTCGTCACCAACATTGATTTTTTTCTTGGATATGTGTAACTGTGATAGTTTGGTGGACATCATTGAAGTTATAGGGTATAAGTGTCATCTAAACTTAAAAGTGCGGCCTACATCTAACAAACATTGCGGTCATGAACTTTGAATCTCATATCAATTAGTTTTGCTTCATCACGGTCAAAGATTATGAAAGTTACGACGATGTATTTGTCACAAACTGATAAATCAACTCAATACCTAATTATATAATTATACTAATTATATATCTTTTTAATTTTCTTTCTTATTTTTTTGTTTCTATTTATTTTTGTTTCTAATTATTTAGTGTGTTTTCGTTTTCATATATGTTTTAGTATTATTGTAAAATTGCTTATTTGACCAATACATATGTCAATTAGATAGTTTAGTGTGACTGATCGTGTTTTACATTAAAAAAATAGTCAATATTTAAAGAAAATAAATAAACAATAAAAAAGTAGAAATTGGTGGAGATAATAAGCTTATGAAATATTTGACCCAAAAACAAAAAAATGAGGTTACGAGATAAAGAAATTAGGTTTAATATATTTTCACGTTTCATAATATTTTTTTAATTAGTCAAACATTGACATAAACGGATGAAAAAAATAAAATGGCAAGATACTTGATTGTTATTATTACCATAAGAAGATTAATATTTTATTGGATTTTTTTATAAATATTAATTTGATTAAAATATAATACAACAAATGATAGAAGTAAAATTTTTAATTAAACATAATTATTTTGGATTTCATATGATTTTACCAAAAA
This sequence comes from Arabis hirsuta, assembly GCA_964056655.1. Classification (NCBI taxonomy): domain Eukaryota; kingdom Viridiplantae; phylum Streptophyta; class Magnoliopsida; order Brassicales; family Brassicaceae; genus Arabis; species Arabis hirsuta. Next base: position 39,086,501 of record OZ053301.1, read on the forward strand.
CCTATTTTCTTCCTATTGTGTTTTATTTTTTCTATATCGTTTTAAAATATTGTACAAAATAAAAGTTTATGATTTGGCTACTTACAAAAATCTTTTCTACGATATTTATTTTTATTGGCATAAAGTGATATAAAACATTTTTATATAGGAAACTGAACTCATCTTTATTTTGTTCGAGTTAGGGTTTTTGCAATTCTCCCAAAAATCTTTAGCTACCTCTTAACCACAACCATCCACATACCATTATTCACATTATTAGCGATAATCTTTACTATATTATATAAGATTTATTAATTTCAATACATTTTTTTCCTTCTAAGAGTATATCTTCAGTTTTTTCTTATAGATATGTATTATTCTAAGAAAACTTAGGTTGATTGTATGGCAATGAAATCACATCAACAATATCATCATCTAATCTCCAAAATCCACACATACACATAAACTCTTTTCCACTTGCTCTATCTAAAATAATTGAAACCTTACAATTAAGAAATTTAACTAAAACTATTATCCTACAATTAATAAACTTTTCTAATTTCATTCTAAGGTAAATTTTTGTTATTGTTAAAAGAAAACTAATACACAATTTTTTTTTTAATGTTATTATTCTAAATGCTTATGTGGACTAATATAATTGTGTGTTTATATCCCACGTGGACACTTTTAGCTTCAAATAGCCTGAAATTTTATATAGTATAAAAATAACTTTTGAAAAGAAAAAAATTAAGAATTTGAAATTTATAAGATCCCAATATACAAAATTAGAGATAGACAAATTGATTCAAATTGATTTTCTTATTCAGACTTGATGTCAAAAGCACATACTTAAGATAGATAACATCAATTGATTTAAATAATTTGACAATCTAAAATTATAGACCGAACAAAAAAACAAAACAACAACACCAAACTCCTTTACCAAAACCAGAGCAGTATTTATAAAGGAAAAAATGTAAACCTAGTGGATTCTGCTATTTCTCACGCCATATCATGTCAAGAAACAATGAAAGCTCTTTATCATAGAAACCCGATGATGTTGCTTCATTATTCTTATACGTTTGGATGAAATATTCGAAAAGAAACGTAAACAAATATTTCTAAAGACATATTTGTAATAAATAAATTATTTAAAAATATAAAATTAACTAATACTCATGCTGACCTTCACGTAAGCCATGACATCACTGATGAACGTTGTGGAGGCTTCGCCGGAAGCTTTCTTCGTTACTTTGGGTACATCTCCAGTGATGAATCTTTGACCCGACACAGCATTCTTTCGAAAGATCAAACGATTGTCCATCTGACAATTGATGTCCTGAAATTTAGTAAAAATACGTAAATTTTAATTTCAATCATATTATTTAATGTATTTTTATATTTTACTTATCTATGAAATATTGAACACTAACGGATGCAATACAATCGCCGTTTTGTTTTAAAAAAAAATCAAAACCTTTTGAGAAATATACAGTGAAACAATCAGTGAGCTTCTTCATTAGAATCATATCTTTCTTGTGTTTCTACAACATAGATGATGACAAATTTACTATTAAATATATAAACAAAATCAATTGAATAAGAGTATACTATTTTGCATTTACCATTGTTGATATTCTATCATGCGAGAACTCGTGTTCTAGAGATCTCGACATCGTGATTTTTTTATATGTGAAGGACATTGGTCTTTGAAAAATTCTACTGTAAAAAAAGAAATAATTTTGTAAATTTACATGTTTTTAATCATCTTTTTAATAGTTTTTGCTTTTGATATTGGTTAGAAGCTTTCTTTTTCTTCGTAATCTAAAACAAAAGAAGACACAACCACAAAATTAGGTTTAAAATTGCAGTAATTTTTAAATAATAATCATGAACATAACATATCATATACAATAAAACAAATCACACTAAAAAAATCAAAAAAACTATTCAAACATAAATATTGAAAAATTTTATTCATGAGCTAAACTAAAATATAGGCGATGAAGACAATAAAAGTGTATGACTCTGTATATCATCGAATCTTGATAGCAAAAATCCTCACCATAACAAAGATGAAACCTAATCTCTAACAAATTGTGTTTTCTATTAGATGTGAAGTGGTCATATTTGTTTTATTCATATTTACTTATCAAAACTTATATGTCAATTTTAATTATATCAAAGCAAATCCAAAATGTATTTGTTATAGAAAAAATTATAACAAATAAGTTACAAATAGAGAATATATTACAAAAAAAATATAAAAAATCAAACATATTAATAATAATTTAGTTGAAGAAAATAATAGCATAAAGAGTAATAAGACTCTGGTGAAACAAAAGGAGATTAAAGTAAAAAAAAACAAAAAAAACAAAAGAGCGAGAAATATTAAAGAACATGCTAAACTGTATCAACGATCAATCCGCCCATACAATCCATCTCCATACTCCCGAGACATATACAATGATGATGTGGTAGACTCAGTGGAAGAATGCGAATATAAAACAACAAACGAACGTCTACAAAAAAATAAATTAATTATCAAATATAACAATACAAATCATCACATATATCATGTAAAATAAAATAAATTAACTAACCTCCACGTTCGGATAAAAGAATCCCAAACATAACGATGAGAGTTGTTAAAATTAAGACGACTCGTCGAAAGCATTGGACCATACGATTTCACACCAAGACGACTCGTAGAAAGCGTCGGACCATACAATTTCACACCTAACAAAATAATAAGTTAATACTAAATGATCAAGAATATAATAGCATGAAGTAGGTATTATAATTTTAATTTAAACATACCCTGTAAAATATATGTAAAAAGATAGATGATAGATGACTACAACATTTAACACTGTCAAAAGTCAAAGAAATATGAAAAATATTACTTAAAACCGTCAATTATATAAGAGCAGAATATGGTTTAACAACTATAACACATTAATAAAATATACTTACATGTTTATCAATATTTTTTTGTTTGTTAAAGATCCTAAAAAATATATACAACAAAATAAATAAAAATTAGAATCATAAGAATTACTCTTTTTTGGTTTCTGTGTTATACTTTGGCGTATAGTTTTTTCTTCTCGAACTCTCCTACTTAAAATCCCCTCCAACGTATTCTAAAATCAGAAATTTGTGTTTAGAGCTAGAACATAATGTGTAATTGCTTTTAACAATGAACGTCTGACCACCTACGATACACAACAACACATCCAAACAAATGCTCATTATTAAAGCTTAAACGAAATTAATATAAAAGAGGATATGAGTAAAATAGCATCCAAGACATCAACGTTGAATCCCAAACAAAACAAATAGAATAAAAAATTAAGAATTCTGGTTCAATAAATATCGACTTAATGAACCAAATCCAGGAAGAACCTAAAACACAAACAAACTAACTATATATGCAAATAAAAATAAACAATTAACATCAACAAAAAATATTTAAGGTAAAAAACAAAGTATTTACCGGTCTATCAATATATAGAAAAGGGTTTGACAATCTTCAAGATCTCAAAAAATAAAAGATGATGGGAATCCTAGCCTGTACAAAAATTAAAATCATAAATTTAAATAAATTCGACACCTACACATGAAAAATTGAGTGTAACTAAAAAGTTTTACCTTCTACATAACGGATTGCAAAAGTGCAGATAAATGATCATGCGTTGAATCAATAAACGCATGCAAATAACCTACACATAATTTATAAACAAATATTATTAAGAAAATCTCAGAGATTAAACTAAAAATATTATAAGATATGAGCCCAGTAGATATGAAGAATTTATAAACATATACCATAAGACGAACAAACCCAACGCTCAATACTACAAAACAGAAAACGTTTCGATCTACAACTTATTAGAAAAACAAAATTAGAAATCAGATAATCATAAATAAGAATAAGAGAATGAACATTAAATCGGAGAATTTGTCACTGTAAACCTGTATGAAAAAACAGACAAAAAAAGAAAGAAAGTGTTAAAACCATGACAACCATCAAAACGTAATTTAGTTCTGGAATAAAAACCATCAGAACGTAATTTAGTTCTGAAAAAAAAAGTAAACATATAATAAAGAACCGAAAACTATGATTAGCAATTGAAATAGGAAACACTTATATATACAAAAAAGAAGCTAGGGTTTAAAATATCCAATGGAATAAATAAAACTAAAAATATTTTTTATATACATTAAGATATATATGGAAGATTAACATAGATTTGAGTATATCACAAAGTAAACGAATATTTTATTATAACAAATGGACGAAACGAAATATCAATTAAAAATATTCTTAATTTATCACCATAATTGTTATCTATATATGTGATAGAATCTATAGATTATTTCCTTAAAATATTTAGATAATTATGGAAAACTTACACAATTCTATATAGTTAACCAAAGAATATTTTTTCCGAAAATATTTCCATCGAAAAAGTTGACTATATCAAAAACATAGGGCTTTATAACATTAACTATGGGCCATAAGAGAATGTAAAATTAATATAAGTTTTAATGTTGATTTGGCAGGCTACTATAGGTTGAATTAAATCCTATGTGGACGTACTCAAAAGCTAGTAGCTTCAACTTTTATATAGTATAGATTATATACAGAACATGATTGACCGACTTATAATTATTTAACATATATAATTATATAGATAACCGACTTATAATTTTTTTGGGAAATTTTATATTTTTTATTCATTTTGATTTAACTTAACAAAGACGGAAAGACGATTACACATACAACAAATGTTGTTTTCAAAGAAATCTTTCAAAATCTTTAGCTATAAGGTGTCTTACCTCCGGTTTCTATGAAAACATGATAGACTTATTTTTGTTTTTCAATGCTCTTCTGAATTTATTATATTATTCAATGGATCATCCTCTGAAATATGCTTTCACGAATATCATTCTCTAAAATATGTTTTGTTTCGAAACATAATATATTTGGAACCAAAAACCAGAGCTTATAAAAAGACTAACAAAACAACAAATTTTAGATGATAACCTCCACGAAGATCATAGATTTGCTTTGAAGCTAATGATTTACTTACATAAATTTTAAAAAATAAGATCAATACTACTTTTAATAAAAATAAATTTTGTTTGTTATGGTTAATATTGTTCAGTCAAAATGATTAAAAATGCAAAAAGGCATCAACAGAGGTTTTGCTTTATATAAATCCTTTAAGTTTTATATCGAATTTTTTTATTGTTTATGAATATGAATCTAAAGCCATCGAGAAACCTTGAATTCGAATTGGATGAATAATCATAAAAACTACCATCACAACCGAAAAGATTAGAGAAAATTCGTAACACTTTAACAACCACATGCTATCTCTGATCATATGGATTCAAAGACGCAAAATAATAAAAAGGTGTGTTCATAGGAATATGAAAATAAAGAGACATGATATAGAACAATAAGGGTATTGATGTTAATTTTAACCAAATTTATATATAATCTGAGATCTCTTTCAATTATCATTCCCATTTTAGCAATCTTTACACTTTATCAGAGAAGTTGCATATTGTTTTGAAACGAATTAATATGCAGTAGATATTACAAAATCAAACCCCAATCACAGATTTGGCTACAAGCTTGATTCGAAAGTTTCAATTGCTGATCCTCCGGAGGGGAGGATTCAATAAAATATGCTATGTTTCAAAGCATTCGTGCAACACAAAATCATTATCTTTTACAAAACCACTTGCAAATAATGGAACCAAAAACCAGAGCTTTGGTATAAGCACGAAGACTCACAGTCTTCTCTCATGAACATTATAGCAGTATACTTTCTCGAGAAGTTCACTCCCGCGCAGGGCGCGGGTCTTGCCTAGTATAATGTAAATATAATTATGAGTCTCATTAAGAATAGAAAAAAAATGAAAAAAAATGAAAGTATGTATCCATGAGACTTTGTAGAGCTTTTAAAAAAATATATATATATATATATATATATTTTAAATTAAAATTTTTAAAAAATTAAAAAAAATTTAAATTAAAAAAAATTTAAAATCTCTTTCGGTCCAATGGAGTGCCGACATGTGTCCACTTGAGACTACCAGAAAGTCTCAGTAGGCTGAGACGATCCAAGCCTGTTTGAGACGTTTTTAATATTTTTTTAATGGTTTTGGTCTTATGATACATATTTAATATCATGGATAAACATGGACTGAGGTCTCTTTCCACTGCTATGCTTTCCACTGCTATGTATCTTCTTTCCTTGTTCAATATTTTCTAACAGAATAACCACCCCTTTATTTGTGGCTTTTATATCAAGCAGATTTTTTAGTAAATGACGTTAATCCTTTTTAATTCTGGCTTTCTTTTTTGGAAAAATTGGAAATAAAAGATTATTTTTTTGGAGTTTGTTAATCTATACCTTTATTATTTAAATTTGATGATACATACTTTAATTTAGTTAAAATCCTATTATGCCCTTAATCATAACTATTATATTTAATTATATTTTAGGGAGTAATTTACAATAATATTTATTGGTTGAGTTGGTTGATGAGTTATAAATTTTTAAGTGATGTCTCAAGTTCGAATCTTTCTTCTCTCTTTGTTTTAATACTTTTTATTTAATCAATAATAATATTTTTTATACAAAAATAACCAAATAACAACTTTATAAATAATGAAATCTAGTTTGTTACCGAATCATTAAGAAACCAACATAAATTGTTTTTTAATTTGGATTTATTCATGAATCATCAAAAAACCAACACAAATTGGTGTTCTGATTGTTTAACATGTTTTTATTAATGAATTACAGAATTTGAATGAAATTACTCATGCTTTTAATTCGAAACTGTGATAACAATCTTAATAATTTAGTCATATTTTTGAAGTTTCACGAATAATTTCTTTTAAAACATTTTCTAATTATTTATGAAGGCCCTTATGAACCAAAATTCTTTTAAGAAATAGCTAATTGCATTTACTCTACATTTGTTTTTATACTGCAAATCTTTAATCACCTATACTTGGTATATGTACACTATGCATTAGTTACATACACTTGATCACGTTCAAGTTCTAAACACAAGAAAATTCATTAGAAAAACGTTAGATTAAATAGAAGAAAAATGGACAATTTACTGAATTCTGAAAAAAACAGAATATGTATTCTAAATTTTTCAAAATGTAATCTTACAATATATTTGATTTCTTTAACTGTTAGATTCATTTAAAGATTTGAAATATTTAGTTTCCTTAATTTTCGGGATTCTACGTATTGAAGAATACGTATTCTAAATTTTGAAGAACATATAGCAAATAGAAGAATACGTATACTAAATTTTGAAGAACATAGAGCAAAGTTCAGTTGACGTATTCTGAAATTATCTTCCAAAGTTTGTAGAACGTTAGTGTATTCTAAAATTTTTTGAACATGTACAATGTTCATATTACGTAATCTGAATGTTTTAGAACATGTATAAATTTCAGAAAATATCTTCTAAACAAACTAGAACAAATTTATAAGTGTAAAATTTAACCTCTTGGTTATCAAACAACAATTGCTCATTTGATAAAAAATCTTATTCAATTGTTTCTCACATATTTAACCAAAAAAAATTGGAAAAAATTAATTATTTATACAAAAAAGGTAATTTAGGCATAAATGAGATATTTCAAATAAAGGTATAGATGGACAAAGTTTATTGAAGATGTCATTTATTTTCAATTTTCCCTTCTTTTTTAACTCTGAATTGTTACATTTTTGTTATCTTTAAAATAAAATCTTTATGCACGGTTTAATAGGGAATATACTCATATATCATAGTTAAAAATAAATATATACGCATTTTTTCCCTGATAAACGCGTATCTTTCTTTATGCATCAAATTTTTCCTTTTCTCATACATGAACAATTATACAATACTAGATTAAGGACCCGTATATACACGGGTTCTATATTTGATCTCTTATAAACCTGTACAAAATAAAATATTGAATTGTACAAAAAAAATAGATTATATGTTAAAGTAAATAATATAAAAGTGAGAACGTTGTTGTAAAACCGTTAATTGAAAAGCATAATATTTTAATTATTAATTTTGATATTTTTGTTATTTAATTTAGAATTAAACACGAGAAAAACAGAGGACAAAAAAGAAGACAAAACAGAAGTGATAAAATAAAATTGAAAACTTCAATACAAAACTAATTATAGAGAAATTTATCACATATTCATCTATTTTATTTCTTATATAATTTAATTTATCAAGTATATCCAAATAATTAGATTTCATAATGCTATTTAAATTAGGTTTAATTTTTTTTTAATCCTGTTTAAATTAGGTTTACTTTTTACTATTTTAGAAATAAATATATAAATCTTTTTACATATGGTTAAATCTAATTAAAAATAATTATATTTCTTTATAAAAAAAGAATTATTTTATATTTGTATACCCGTATCAAAATCTTGGTTAACCAACGCATCAAACTTTGTATAATAAAACTAGGTGATTCCTCGCGTAATACGCGGATGAAATATTTTCTAATTTTTTAAATATCAAATTAATTATAAAACTTCGTTTCTTGGTTAATCATTGCCAATTGTGTTCGATTAAAATTGTAGTTCTCTTAGATCTTCATCTTCTACCTTTTAATTTACTAAATAATTTTTTTTTTTCATGTGTTATATTTTATGTAGCTCGTGTTCTTCCACTATTTTTAATGTTTATTCTTCTGAAAAACAAAATAAAACAAAAATTAATATGAGCATGGTTTGGAGTATAATTTGAATTAGGACGTAGAAATTGGTAAAATAATTATTTTCAAGTTTTTTTAAATGTTGAAGACAACATTCAAAAAGATAAAGTCATTACACATTATTTATTAAATTCATAAAATAGAGAACAAACAAACAATAAACTATAAATAAAAGAAAAGATGAAGCATATATTTGTGATTTATTAATCAAAACAAAAATTTAGTTAATTTTATATTTATTAGTAGTTTTGTTTGATAAGGACTAAAGTTCGGGAAAAATAAATATTATTTTTATTAGTCTCGTTGATTATAGATGAAGCATATATAGATGACATTATTTTAAAAAATGTTATCAACGTATAAAAAAAAATTATTTTTGTAATTTAATTTATTCATAATATTGTTTTGTTTTGAAAAACAATTTGATCATAATATTTGTTCTTTTCCTGAATTTGAACTATTTTTATTTTATGATGAAAAGACTTCATTGTGTTGATTAGTGCTAGGTTAATATTTTTTAAAGAGAGAACATAAAAAACTATTGTGTGAATATAACTGAACTATTTTAAATTATCAAGTGTGTTTATTGTTATTAGTATAACTTTATAACAAATTATTAATTGATTAGCAATGTAATAAGGAATAATGTCATTCATTAGTTGAATTTTGAAATTTTATTTTTTAATTTCAGTTTATAATCACAATTGTAATTTGTTGTCTGATTTTTATTTTTTTTGTATAAAGGATATAGAAGAGAATATACTCGCGTATATACATCGATTTTTTTTTCTTTTTTTGCTAAAACATACATCGAATTGTTGTTAGCTTAAAATAACAAATTAGGGTTTAACAAAAAAAAAATTCATGAGCCAATGTGTGTATATATAAGAGAATGAGAAACAGAGATAGGGAGAGAAAGAAGAATACAATAATAGAAGAAAAAAAAGAGAGGGTATTGGTACGATTTAAGAGCCTGATTCCTCTTGAGTCGGTCTCTACTAAATTTCATGCGAGGATTCACTAAATCTGTTTGAGGTGAATGTCCACATGGTTGTGTGGTTCTGCTCTAGTCACACTACGGTTGACACAAATCTCATCCCACCATATAGAGCCTACCAAATGGCTTTGATGATTTTCCATTGACGAATCATCACATATGCTTTGTGTGTTTCTCACCAAAATCATAACATTCATTTGTTCCAGTGGATTCATTTGTTCCGTTGCAGGAGAATGGTGGATGATATAAGAGGAAGAAAAATGGACGGAGGAAGAAGAAAAAGTTTGGTTACTCGATTATAAAGGAACAATTTATATAAATTGTGTTTTTTAGTAATGTACCACTTAAGATTTGTTTTGTTACCAACTTTCCCCACAATAGAGTATCAATTCACGCCCCAAATGTTCATTATACTTTTTTTTGTGGAGTCATGTAAATACATACAGTAACATTCATCTCCTTTTTCTTCAACGTGATCGAACCCACGAGGTGGCTAGGCCATCCACATTAGAGACATTTTATCAATGTCTCATAATATAAAAATATTAAAAATACACTCTCTCTTCCTTTTACTCAATTTTATACCTTCTCTTTTATACTTTTACTCAACTTTTATTAATTTTATATTTAAACACATCCCAATTTTAATCAACTTTTTCACTATTTATGTCTTCCTAAAGACACAATCTCTCCAACAACACCCACTATCTCCTTTCTTTACTCAAATTTTATTAATTTTATATTTCAATACACCACACTATTTCAACAAAAAACACTCTCTTTCTTCCTTTTACCCATATTTTATTACCAATGTGGATGATCTTACATGTATTTAAAAAAAAAATTGTCGTCCAAAAAAAAAACTAAATTAATATTATAAACAAATTGGGTAGAAACAGAAAACAGGGAAAAAGTAGAACAGAAAAAACAATTAGAGAGAAGAAAAAGTCTGGAAAATTAGAAGAACTTGCGAACGATAACAAGGCGTATAAGATTTTTTCCTTTCTTACTTGTCCATTTCCTCGAGATTCAGATTTTTTCTCTTCGTGATCGGAGACGCACCGATCAGATTCAAACGAGGATTCGTATCCCCCGTAGGTAAGATTCATAGCTGAAATTCAATTTCGTTTCGCGAATTTTCTTCTCTAGATCTACTTCCCAGACGCAGTGTTTGATTAGTATTCTCGATTTCTGTATACGCCTATAGTTTCTTCTTCAGTTGGAATTTTCATGTAGTCGGATTGTTTTTCTCTGCTTATGGTTAGATCTTTCGAGTGATGATTGAATGTTTTACATTGTGTTCTCCTGACTTGGAATTTCCGTGTTCTCGGTTCGGTATACTAGCTTCTTTGTGTGTGTTTTTGAAGGTTTTGAACGATCGTGATTTAATCTAGGGATGTTGTAATAGCGTCGTCTCTAGCTCATGTATGTGTTTTAACTCGCGTTGGAATTTGAACTTTTGCTTTCAGCTAGAGACAGAGAGAGAGAGCTTGATTCGAATGTGCTGAGAAACACTCATTTGGGCTCTAACAAGCCAAACGAAGCGAGTTTTTCAGCATGGGGATTTTCAATGGTTTGCCTGTTCCCTCGGATAAAACTGTAAGTCCACTTTCTTCACTCCTAGCTAAGTAAAGAAACCATAAGTTCGGCCTTCGAGGAGGAATTGTTTGGTTCTTCGGTATTAGGGTTAGAGTGAATTGGAAGAAGTGATACAAGGGATAGATAGGAAATGGACTGGAATTACCACCGCTCTCGATTTCGTTTTTGGAGTACATGTGCGTGTGCCTGAGTGATGATGGTTATTGCAGTACCTTAGGGAGGAGCTGGCACGAATAGACGAGAGCTGGGCTGCTGCACGCTTTGACTCTTTGCCACATGTGGTACATATCCTGACGTCAAAAGACCGTGAAGCTGACATTCATATATTGAAGGAACAAAGTGATGTTGTCGAGGAGGTTGTGGATGAAGTTGTGCATGCTTATCATGGTGGATTTAACAAGGCCATTCAAAACTACTCCCAGGTTTATACTATCCCTTTGCTTTTCCTTCTTATTGGATAGTAGTCCCTCTTTTTTTCTTAAGCAGCAACCAGGAATAGGTCGCATAAGTTTATGTTGCCACTTATTGACTTCCAGATCGCTCGTTTGATTTACCAAGAATACAAATCTACTATCCATACTAAACTATGGGTGCTTCTATGAGTTATAAATGTAGAATTTCTTTTAGTATAATATCTCTTTAGTCGAGAAAGAATTTCTCTTGTAAAAGTTCATCCTTGAAGTGCCCTTGATCCTGATTCTCTCTCTTCTTTTCCCCTGCTTTTAATGTGCTCCTCATCAGATCTTGCGATTATTCAGTGAGTCCACTGATAAAATAGGCGACTTGAAGCACGATTTGGCAGAAGCGAAGATGAGCTTGGGTGCATGCAATAAACAACTACACCAGTTGTGGTACCGTTCTGTTACATTGCGGCACATCATCTCACTTTTGGATCAAATCGAGGGCATTGCTAAGGTTGGTTGGATTAGCCGTGGAAATTCTTAGTTCTTTTGGTGGACAGTGCTTGATATGTATTTGTGCTGCTCTGTAGTTTTATACTTCATTCATGATAGCACTATGTATTCCTGATAATATTTTTGTTAATATGTTTCCAATATTTGTACTTTTTTCTTTCACTTTGTGTTATTAAAAAGAAACTGCTTTTCTGATGTGGAAATGGTGGCTCTGCCTCTTGAAACGTTGACCAGGTTCCATCTCGTATTGAGAAGCTCATTGCTGATAAGCAGTTTTACGCTGCTATTCAAGTGTATCTCCAGTCGTCTCTGATGCTTGAGCGTGAAGGGCTACAAACGGTAATTTGCTTACTGCCAATGTTAAGAATTGCTGAAAAAGCAATTTCATGGGAACATTGTGCGTCTTCCCATTCATTTGTCAATTTGATATCTAGGACTGTTTTGTTATAAATCCGATGACGGGGATATGGTATCATCTAATTTCCATTGGGACCTTCCAATTATCTCTGCTTGAGGGATCTAATGTTCACTTGGATGTTATCCACTTACACTTGTAGAAATTTTGGTATGTTCACGTAGGTTGGTGCTCTTCAAGATGTCAGATCCGAGCTAACTAAACTGAGGGGTGCCCTTTTCTTCAAAATTCTAGATGATTTGCATGCACACCTATACAATAGAGGTGAATACAGGTAGGTTTCTTTTCCGCTTCTTTAAACAAATTTCCGAAGCTGTTTTGTCTTTATCCTTGGTTCCAGTGGCCTCTTTGCTTGATAGTGTTCCTCATCACTTCTATCAGTGTACAATCTTCTGTTCTTGACCTTGTTTATGCTGCAGTTCAGTTGCATCAAGTATATACGAAAGAGATGATGAAGTACCAACAACAACAGCTGTTGCAGCTAGTCGAATGAGCTCACAACCACTGTCTCGTAGAACACGGACACTGAAAGGTGATAGTCAGTTTGGTGTTAGAGGGCTCACAAATGGATCATATAGAACAGCCTCCATTGATGAAGGGTATGATTTAGCAACCTTTCCCTTCAGATAATTCTCTCCATGGGATATTAGGGTACATTTTTTCATGTATAAAGATTAACCATATTCTGAGTGATCATTGTTTAGCTGCGGTTCTCCATAGACGCTCTCATACGTTATTGTTAATTTTGCACAGTTTCTCTAATCATTATGTGGAGGAACTCCTTGTAATTTCCTACATTAAGATTCTTGTCAATAAAAAAATGTATACTGTCAATTGATTATCGCAGAAGTTGCTCTGTTAACCGGTTGTGTGCTACCTGTGTTCTGGAATATGAAATATAGTTTTATGTTTTGCCATTCCATGACTTCGCTAATGTGTGTTTCTTTAATTACATTGTGTTTCTTAGTTCATCATTTGATGGACATGATGAGGAGGACTCTGTAGAACATGATGAAGCCACCGCAGATGGGCATACTCCCAGGAATGGCACTGATAGTAAATTGCTTTCTTATCAACTTCCGCCTTGGCTTTCTGATTCCACTCCAGACGAGTTTATTGTATGTGCTTGTGACACGGTTATATAACATATTTTCTGCCCAAATTTTTCAGTGTTATGACATTGTTTTTTCTCCTGTTTCAGGAAGCAGTAAGAAAGAGTGATGATCCACTACATGTGAAGTATTTACAGACCCTTGTTCAGTGTCTCTGCATGCTTGGAAAAGTTGCAGCTGCTGGTGCTATCATATGGTTGGCTTTCTAATATTGTTCATTTTTGTGAAGGGTTTTAAAAATGCCTCAATTTCTGTTTTACAGTGGGATATAGTTATAGACAAATCACTCCTTTAGTATCTTTTAGTTTTAGATCGCTAGCAGATGGCCTCATTCCTTAGGTAACTTATCACCGGTGTCATTACTAGATACTATCCTTGTCAAATATATATTTGTAGTTTTTGGGATCAAGGAACTTATATCATTCTTGAAGTTAGAGAGTAATGGATAACCGATGCAGCTCAAATATTGCTAGTTTACATTCCAAAAATTATTCTTGATGGAAAGAAGTACATTTCGTTTATATAGTTGTCGAACTTTTCTTAGTGATGTTTTTTATTCTCTTGTAGCCAGAAACTTCGACCCACAATTCATGAGATCATAATATCCAAGATTAAAGCCCATATGGAGACCACAAATTTGTCAAAGTCTGCTTGTAGTCAGGGTGATCGAACTGTAGCTGCAGGATTGCATTTTATCAAAGGACAGTCAGAGGCCTACAGATTGTCAAAAGAGAAACCTCAAAATGGGATGTCAAATTCAGGAGCTCACCTGGCTGTGAGCCCTGTTTCGCCTCTTATGGCCCCTGGAGGCAAAGCGCAGGCTGCAGCAAAAGAACTTCTTGACTCAATTTTAGATGCTATTGTCAAGATATTTGGTGAGCAATTAAACTGTTAAACTCATCTCAATATTTCATTTTCTATAGAGTGAAAGCTCAAAATTCCTCTTACTGTTGCATCTATAGAAAATCATGTTGTTATTGGAGAGCTTTTGGAGTTGAAGGCTTCACAACATGACATTAACACACCAAAGTCATTGCCTACTGATGTGAATTGGAACACCGATTCTGAAGCATCCCAAGCTACTGGAGGCTACACCATCAGTTATCCCTTGACAGTGTTACAGGTCCGCCTAATGATTTCAAAATATCTAATTTGTCGTGAAGCTAAATGTTTATGAATTACTGGGTTCTCATACCTAAGCTTATTGAAATTGCTCTGTGTTAATTATGAAGAGTGAATGCCAACAACTCATATGTGAGATTCTACGAGCAACTCCAGAAGCTGCTTCAGCAGATGCTGCTGCACAAACTGCTAAACTTGCAAAGAAAGCTCCCAAGAAAGACAAAAGGCAAGTGACCGATAGATATGCGTGTGAACTCTGCGGTTTAGTTAGTAGTATTGATGTTTGATTGATGATGGTGGACTGCAGGGATGCACCTGAAGATGGTCTAACATTCACCTTCCGGTTTACAGATGCAACTGTATCGATCTCTAATCAGGGTATTAATCAATCATCCTGACTTTTCTTTAGTTATAATACGTCTGGTGGACTTAATGATGTTATATGCTATTGGCAGGAGCTGATCTCATTCGTCAAGGCTGGGGAAGGAGGGCTCCATCACAGAAAGGTTATGGATCTGCAGCAGTTTTGCCTGAACAAGGAATATATCTAGCTGCATCTATTTACCGGCCAGTCCTTCAGGTTTGTATTCTGGTTCATCTAAGCTTTTTTCAATCAATGTCAACAGTTTCAGTATACTTATGATCTTATGTGTCTTACAGTTTACAGATAAAATCACTTCAATGTTGCCCAAAAAGCATTTGAAGCTCGTGTAAGTTCCAAACTTTTCGCTTGCCTTTGGAGGCTGTCATCCTGGCAAGGCTAAACACCTTGCTCAGTGTCCAAAATGAAAGTTTAAATTATTGTTTTCTCAAGTGCTGAGTTGTCAGTGTTTTCACCATCGAGTTTTCAATATTTGATGCAGGAATGATGGATTGCTTACATTCACTGAGAACTTTGTGAAGGACCACCTGTTGCCAACAATGTTTGTGGACTATAGGAAAGGCGTACAGCAAGCTATATCAAGTAAGCTCCATAGACTATAGAGATCTGATCATAGAGTTTTTTTTGTTACTACTTTAGGGTAATTCTTCTCTGAAGGTATGCATAGAATTGCATCTTGAAAGGTGAGCTATTAGTTTGGCTTCAAAGACTTGGAGCTTTACCATTACAAGGTGGTAATAGAAGTATTTGCTTGCAAAACTAACTTAACTGGTCTGCCAATATAGGGTATGGCGTTTCATGAAAAGTCAAAGTGTCTTTGAGTATGTTGTGCAGATATAATTAAATATTTCCTTGGCAATAAAGATTTTATATGAATATTTGCATTTTACTAATTTATAAAATGAAGACCAGTATGGTCAGTGTGTCTTTCTGCATAGATTTAAGGTTAGAAACCCATAGTTCTCAAAATTATTTTGCAGGCCCCGCTGCATTTCGACCCCGTGCACATACAACTACTACTTACACCCCAACCGTGGAAAAGGGCCGACCTATTTTACAAGGTCTTTTAGCTATAGATCTCCTTGCAAAAGAGGCAAGTAGTCTATTTTTAAACTGCAAGCTAAACTTTGTTGCTGTTCCCATTTTTTATCTTCTGCAAAAAGAATGGATTAGCGTATCGGTTACGCCCAATTCATCATTAAATTCATTTTCGTGATCTGAAGTTTCAAGATATGTCTGCTTGAATGAAATTCCCTGATTTTTACATTTTTTAGGTTCTGGGTTGGGCTCAAGCCATGCCTAAATTTGCTACCGACCTTGTGAAGTATGTTCAGACATTTCTTGATAGAACAATGGAGAGATGTCGAACATCATACACGGAGGCATGTATCTTCCTCTTTTCTCATTCCTATGACTCTTCTAATCTATGTTTTATGTTTGGCATCTGCTTTAGGGTTTTGCACCTATCACAAAATCTAACATCTAAAAATTAGTCAGCTTGAGTTCAGTTTGAGCTACGTGAAAGCTGATCTACGCAAATTAAGTGGCAATAGTATTCTGCTTTAGGCTTTTGTCTTTCTTGTGTAGCCTAAGTACAAGTCTAGGTTATTCTACCAGCCTCTGAGAAGCCATGTAGCAGAACTTGGCATTAAATGCTTAGAACCAATAATGCTGAGAAAGTATGATTCAAAGATAGGGGTGGAAGAATGTGGAATTCACCAATCTTATATGCACCCTTTTGCCATCTTTGATAAAAATCTGCATTTCGTTCACCATTTACTCACTAATTCAATGCCTCTGAAGTGTCCCTTAATGTAAAGTGATGTACCATCCGTACACTTTTCTGACCATAAGCTTCAGTTTTAATATATCAGGCTGTTCTAGAGAAGCTCAGTTACATGCTCATTGGAAGGCATGATGTTGAGAAATTGATGCGACTAGATGCGGCGAGTTCTTGTTTGCCATCTCAGCTTGGCGATGCTGTTTCTCACTCCGAGTCTGCTGGCACCGAAGTAGAACTCAGTGAACTATTCTTGAGTTTGCGACCTATCAAGCAGGTAATATCATGTGCTTTCTGAAACCTATTCTTGTAAGAGTTTTTTCATTTGGTGAAGATTGTCAAACCAAGTGTGTTTCTTACAGGATAATCTAATTCGTGATGACAACAAACTGATTTTGTTAGCCTCTCTTAGTGATTCGCTTGAATACGTGGCAGACTCTATTGAGAGGTGAGTTATTTGGATCAGATTCTTTATGCATGCCTCTTCCTGTCCTGTCTTGTTCTTCATTTCTCAGTACATCTTAGATGTATCAGGACACAAGGAAAAATGGGAAGTTCTATGATATAATAAAAGAGGAGGAAAAAAGAACATGCATAGTAAAACAAACGGATAGATAAGAGACTAAACAAGATTGATTGCCGTCTTTTCCAGCTCAATCTTAAAGAAACTTAGAAACATTTGCGTTCAATGTAAAAGAAAAGTTTGCATGGTTCGATGGGTTTTCCATGAATGTTGTTTTTTACCCTTTCTATTGTGCTCTTTAATCATGTGGAGCAAGATGTTTCTCTTTTCCTTTCAAATGAAAACCGTTTCTGAAGTTTTGATTTTCCAACATCTCTAGGCTTGGGCAAGCAGTTCCTCGTTTGGCAAGTCAAGCTGAAAGTGATAGCAGGGATCAAGCAGCTTCTACTAAGAATCTGGCATATTTTACTGATGAGTACAGAAAACTCGCGACTGATTGCCTAAAGGTTCTTCGTGTTGAGATGCAATTGGAAACAGTCTTTCATCTTCAGGTATGTGATGGCTATTCCCTTTGCTAGAAAGGTAACATGGCTATGAGAATTTCAATCTGTGGCCTGTAAAACTTACGGAATACTATGGTGTTGAAAAGGAAATGACGAATAGGGAATACTTGGAGGATGAGGATGCTGAAGAGCCAGACGACTTTGTGATTTCTCTTACTTCACAGGTTAGTTATATGATTATATCAAATATACTTCAAAGAAAAGAAAGAAAAAATTCCAGGAATACACTTTTATGAGCTTTGTTTAGTTTCATAGCCATCAAAGATTCGTATTACTCTCTTCTGCTGAAAGAATCTTATTAGCCAAATGATTAAGTCATCTTACTTTATTGCTGTGAACTACATTCTTGTTTAGTGTCCAATCTAGTTTTGAACTGGTTTCCTCTTATTTAACAGATAACACGTAGGGACGAGGGAATGGCGCCTTTCATCTCTGGTGAGAAGCGCAATTACGTTTTTGGTGGCATTTGTGGAATTGCAGCAAATGCGTCCATTAAGGTACACCTCTTCTTTTTATCTTTGAGACCTGTTTTTATATACTGTAATGAATCTTTGGTAATGCTAGTTCAAATGTCAATGCATAATTCTTTATCTAACAATTGATCATCATCTTCTAAACCGTAACAGTCTCTTATTATGTATCTTTCTAGGCTTTGGCTGACATGAGATCAATCAATCTTTTTGGAGTTCAACAAATATGTCGGAACACTATTGCAGTGGAACAGGTCAAAATCAGTCATGTTTAGGTGTCAAGTTCACTATTTTCAATGTTTACAGTTGTGTGTATTTTACATTGCAGGCCATGGCAGCTATTCCATATATCGATGGTGATACCGTACAACAGAACCTAGATCGTGTCCGTACTTATTTTGAACTACTAAACATGCCATTCGAGGTTAGCAAAAAATAATTGTTTTTCGTGGTCGCTCCTTTGGTTTCTTCTTATTCTCAGATATTTACCTGATTTTCTGCAGGCATTGCTCGCATTCATAGCGGAACACGACCAAATGTTTACACCCACAGAGTCTGCTTCTCAACTTTGTCTTTTTTTTTTAACCCGAAGTTATCGAAATAAACACAATATCAAGGCTAATACGGTTTCTTGACTAATTAAAATCAAATTCTTTGGCTTGCAGGTATTCCAATCTTCTAAAGGTCAATGTTCCTGGAAGAGATACTCCTCCAGATGCTCAATCCCGCCTTTTGGAAATTCTTTCTCACTAATATCAACTCCTCGAGCCTTTCGCGGATTACCGTGAATAAAAACAACAAGCTTCTCCAGCAGCTAATCTGTTTCATTATTTTCATAAGCTGCAGAAAAATCATAATGGTGAAATCCCAAAGGAGAGGCAAGAGACATAAAAATGTATATCATCTTCGTGCTGTTTCATTATTTTTTCTTTTTCTTTTTACGTTTGTCTAGTTGCGCGAGTATCTCAATTTTCTTCCTTTTTTTGTGTTTGTTTTTAAACTTTTTGTCTAGTTTCGGGAGTATTTTGTTTTGTGATGTCGAATACGGAACCAAGACTTTTCTTTGAGAGCTTTGTTTTGTTTAAATTCTTTGGTAGAGATTTTGTTGTATAACACTTTCTCCAATGTCTGAGTTCATTTTCCTTCCAAGTGAACAAAAATAGTGAGAAACCCACAAAAATATTTACTATTCATCTCGATTTGAAACGTTTTAAAGACATTCGTTTTTAAAGACAGAACGGTATAAAATATTTTCCATGATTGTTGCCAACCGCCAACAACCGCTACCATGCGGAAACGTAGTGTTTGCGGGTGGTAGTGAGTGAACCAATCAACTTCTTAGAAGACAAAAAACAATTACTTCATCAAAGAAACAATTGAGTAGTCGCAGTATTATTCAATCCGTTATTCCTTTTTCACTAGTCGCTACCCAAAATCCAACAATTGGAATGTAGAAAATAATAAATTCAATAATAAGTAGTTTAGATTTCTATGTGGCCGCTTTTAGTTGTGTTTGCCATCGTTAAACTGTGCGTTTTTAGAAGACTTGAAAGTTTCAAGAAACTCTTTAGCCTTCTGCAACTCCTGCTTCTGCCTCGACTTGTCCCACTTGTGTTCACTCGCTAGAATCTCCACCACACGCTGCAATGCCCGCGCAGCTGCGTCGGTGTCCAAGAACGCGATTCTACATCTCCTCGCTATGAAATCAACCGCTGATTCGCAGTACTCGTGCCTTGCACAGTAAGCAACCTCTGCTTCCAGGAACGGGTGTCCGTGTGCCAACCGTTTCCCCAAACCCTCCTCCTGCATTAGGAAAATATAATCAGAAAACCAGAATCTTAGGAGGAAATGAAGAAGGAAGAGTCTGGTTTAGAACCGAACCTGAGCTATGGTGGCGACCCGTTCAGCCATTGAACCATAGGCATGAGACAAATGCTTAGCAGCAGCTGTGTCCATTGCTCCAGGAACCACTTTACCACCGTAGGTTTTCTTCATGCGCACGTACTGCTGTGCAAGAGCTGTGAAGGAAGATGGTTCCCATCCATGAGAACCAAGAAGCTGTAGTTTCTGTGTTACACATTCATTGCTTGGAGCTAGCTTTCCTGATTTGATTGCTGCATCAACCGCATCTTCCGCCATGCTGAAATTAATATACCCCATGAGCAATAATAACAAAACTTTAACATCATTCTAGTACTTTCTATACAATTCCTTCACCTTCGATAAGTTGTCCATTTTCCACCCGTGATTGTAACCAGACCAGGACTTTCCTCGAAGACGACGTGGTCTCTGGAGATACTCTCTGTGCTCTTTGCTGTTGGATCGATGGCCAATGGGCGGATGCCACTCCAAGCCGAAAGAACATCAGTACGTCGAACCTAGTTAAATTTTACGATGGGAGATATCATCAGCTGAACAATAATTGTTTGAGAGAGAGAGATGGTTCAAAGAATTGATTATTTAATTTTAAGCTGAATCTGGACATACCTTAATGTTAAGATAGTCGCTGATTGCATCCAGTATAAATTGAATCTCATCTTCATGAGGTTCTGGAAGCGCAGTGATTGACGTGTTAGAATCTGTCGTACCTGCTACTGTTCTTCCCAACCACGGTAACATAAACACAACACGACCATCCTTAGTTTTAGGGACTATCAAACCCATCCCTTCTGGAGAATAGTAATCAGGCAGTACGATGTGTACACCGCTGCTTGGACATATCATCGGTTTTGTATCTTCATCAACCATCTTCCGGATGGAATCACAGAACGGTCCAGCCGCATTAACAACTACTTTTGCATAGCTGTCAAACTCTTTGCCTGTTGAAATGAAGCATCGCATTAATAACTGCACAGAGCAAAAGGTATGCTAAATTCAAGAAGTTGCAAGTTATTGTACCTGTGAGATTGTTACGAACCCGGGCACCAATTATTCTCTTAGTAGCATCGTCTGTGATAAGCAACACAACCTCAGCATGGTTGAGAACTGCAGCACCAGCTAATGCAGCAGTACATGCCAAACCCACATTGAGACGTGAATCATTCATTTGCCCGTCATAATACACAACAGTACCCCTCAAATTTTTGTCCTTCCCTTTCTTTGCAAGAGTGGGAAAGAGCTCAAGAGACTCTTGTGCAGAGTAATATCTGGAGAGATGCAATAAACGTGGTCCTGCAACCAAGTCATACATCTTCAATCCCATCCAGAAGTAGATGACTTCAAACCAGTCAAAACAAGGTGTCATACAAGGCAGAGCATGGCAGAGATGTGGTGCATTCTCAATGAGCTGTTTACGCTCCTCGAGCGCGTGAAATACAAGCTTTAGCTGTCCGTAATCAAGATTGAAAACAGCTTTCTCCAAGTAACGAACCCCTAATCAAGATCAGTGTAAACGAACACTAACATTATAATATATTCCTCAATTATTGAAAGTAACAAACAATAACAACAACAACAAGATGCATAAAACCATGTAAATCATCTATACATTCTTCAATTGTTCCTCTGGAATTCCAAACATTGTCGTTAACAGAGATTGATAACAAGAGAGACTTCACCAGAATTTTCCAACACCTAAAATCTAAATTTGTCAATAAAACGTACGATTACCTCCATGAATAAGCTTCGTCGATCGTGAAGAGGTCCCAGAAGAGAAATCCTCTCGCTCTACCAAACCAACACGAAGGCCGCGTGTAGCAGCGTCGAGAGCGACTCCAGAACCGGTGGCTCCACCGCCGATAACGAGTACATCGAGCGGATTAGAAGAGGTGGCTCCAATCAGAACAGACTCTTGAGCAGATCGAGAAGGTACAGAAGCGGCGAGATCACCAATCCTACGCCTCAACGAATCTAGAATCGGACCACCGCCTCTGTCGCTGGAGGCAACCGACGGCGAAAGGTAGACAGCGCCACCGGATGCAGCTGCAATTACGGCGGCTCCGGCGGCTAAACGGCGAATGGAAGCGACTGACATGGATCGAAAGGAGGAGAGATTCAGAATTTGGTGAAGAAGATTGCGTTGGGAAGCGAAGCGATCATTTGAAGAAGAGAAGGAAATGTCTGAAGCCAAAAATGGAATGAAAATTTACTGTAATGGAAATAAAATTACGATTTTACCTTGTCATCTCACTGTAGATAGATACACGGTAAATAAAGGAAGGGTGTTTTGGTTATTTTACGTCAAAGAGTGTTCCGAGTTCTAAGGAAAGATGAGTGGGCTGCAAGAGTTTTATTGACTTTTTATTTTTATTTTAATAGGCTTTTTAGTTTGAAAGTCTGTTAAACTTGAAAGTTGAAACTGTTTTGTGAAGAAATTACAGAATGTTTGAAAAAATGTAGAAATCATTTGTGTAAATGATTTAAGGGACCCATGATTTAATCTAATTTCCTTAATCTCAGTGATGTTATTTAAAGTTTCTAGTACTGAAGGATTATAAAAAATAATCAAGAATGAAACTATGTTAAATACTGTATGGGCTTTAGTTTAGTAAGCCTAGGATGATGACATGCGGGATATTATTGTGTAGATATTAATTATGTTTTCATTGAATATAAAAAATAATTATGCAACTGTAAATGAAATCCGAATAGATAATAGTCTTATCGGCTAATTGGTTATTGTTAATGTGTTAAACTTGCATAATAAAGAATGAATGACTAAAAAATTAAAATTATATATTAGAAACGGAAGAAAAAAAAACATCATAGTGTAAGGATGTTAATTTGTTTTCTCTGATTTAAAATCAAACGAATTTTTTCCCCTTATTTTTGTCGATTAGATTCTTGATTTTATTTTCTACGTCATAGTATAAAAGATTACTGATTTTGATTAAAAAATTCAATAATTAATTAATGATCTTAGAGAATTATCCATTATAATAATTAATTTGTCCTTCACATTAAAGTGATCCATACAGTGACGTAATAATCGGCTTCTTCTATCACCACCTTTTATGATTAACAAAAGGAATTAAAATTAAAAATTAATATTACAGTTTGGAAGAATTACCAGAGGATGAAGGCGATCTCAGACTTCCATGCTTGGCCTCTTTCGTCATCATCATCATCATCTCCCATTCTTCTTCGATCTCTACCCATACAACTAGATTCCTTCTCCCTGTAAATCTCTCTCTCTCTCTCTCTCTCTCTCTCTCTCTCTCTCTCTCTCTCTCAGTTTTCTCCAACAATGGTCGTCATTTGATTCTCTCCTCTTTTAATCCTTTTGCGTTTTGTGTTCGCGTGAAAGAAATAACGATATCGTGCTTCTTCGTAAACGTTGAGGTGATTACTTTTGATCGC